>JARHVA010006625.1:160000-868627 GCA_037957365.1 Torreya grandis | reverse complement strand
TGGAATGGGCTTAATTGAATTTTATAATGGGTATAATTGATAATTTAGAGTGGACCTAAGAATGGAAAATATTATACATTTTGTTTAACCCTTAAATGGAAATCTAAAACTGGGTTAAGTTATCCCTTGGAATACTATTAAAAGGGTGTATAGAAATGAAATGGCACACTAGTGACAATCAAATCTATAGTAGGCTAATTAGATGTTAAACTCATATATAAGCACACACTAAATTTATTAGGTTGAGATAGTCTAAATATGGAATGTGATGGACTATGATAGATATATAAATGACAAATAAGTGATGTAATTATTTTGTTCTGATGTTAATGCAGTTCTAGATCTAGAACAAATAGAAAGTAGGTGCAAAAGAGATTCTAGAATAGTCATCAAATTCTAGTTATGATACTTCTAGATCTTTGGATAGTAACATAATCTTAAGATAATTGCATTAATGTTATTGTTTGGGGTTTGATGCTAGTGTTTTGTATGGAGTACCTACTATAAAATGATGTGACCACTTATATGCTTCTAGTTTTTTATTCACCTTTGCTCTCATACATTCAAATTTAGGTCTTGGACTGTCATTCCTTATGAAATGGAAAAACTCTAGTTCTCCACCTCTATAGTGGTCTTGGGAAAAATGGGTTAGTGGGAACAATGTGTCAAACTGACCCCAAATACACCATTATTAGAGGTTAGTTCCTTTATAGCCAATACTTTGAGGAGGGCCTCAGACTGTGTAATCCTCCCCTATGTGTTGGGTTGTGTGCGAATCATACAATATGCGAAAAGTAAGAATAATAGTGACCTAGCTTGTAACTTGGCAAATTGGGATCTTGGGCTACTCCTTTAGTACTTCAAACTTATGGATGTGTAGTCCCTACAACTAGTATATAAATAGGAATAAATAAGGAAGATTTGTCCAATTGAATGATCTTTGGTCTTTTTACTTGTTGTAGCTAGGTGAGGAATGAATTAGGGTTGAACTTGTATTTATATCAATTAATTATATTAATAATTCACATTAAAATCACTTAGGTTGATTATTAGGGTATGTTTCATTTGTAAATTAGATGAATTTATGGAGTTAGAAACTTGTATTAGGATAGGATAATAAAATAAACACTACTATCTATCCCAGACATCAATGTCCAAGGAGTATGAAAGTAAGTACAAATTCTCAACTTGCAAGGATGGAAGATAGGTACATTTTAAATTTTATAAGTAAGATAGAAGGGCCTAGGTCATCAACATAAGACTGGTTTAAACTAAGGAGATATATACCAAAGCGCACAAAGATAGAGCAAATGTGAGAGTTGTAAAAGTGGGGAAAGGGTAAATAACTAAGAGGAATAACCAAGATATACATTTTCTAAGTGTACAAGATTAGGGATTTTTATATAATCATTCAATATCACCTATATTCCCCCTTCAATATAGTAATGAAATTACTAATTTAAAGGAAAGGAATATGTACTTGGGTGTATATGCACACCTTGTCCTTATGTGACCCTAACTTGAGTGCTTTGATGCTGACTAATTTGGAAACCAAGAGTATGTTATATAGTATAAAATTAGTGCATATAATCTAGTTTAAAAATTACTTGAAATTAAAAGAGTAAGATTTAGGAGTACACTCATGTGTTGATATAACAACCTTACCTATTAGCAAGATATTTTTAAAAATATATATCATTGTAATACTAAAAAATTGAGATTATGACAAATATAGATAACTCTGTAAAGTGCATATATGTAAGGAGAGAGAGAGAGAGAGAGAGAGAGAGAGAGAGAGAGAGAGAGAGAGAGAGAGAGAGAGAGAGAGAGAGAGAGAGAGAGAGAGAGAGAGAGAGAGAGAGGCACATGCCCCCAAATTTGGAGCAAAAGTGAGTTACCATCTGGTAGTTGAGATTGTTTCAATTATGTAACCCAATGATACTTATAACATGGTGAAGCTAGATGGTCAATTTCAAACCAAAAAATTTGAAATATTAAGTGATTTTATCACCTCAACCATACCAAAAGTGAACTAAATACTATAGTATATTAGCATAATAAAAGTCCATAAAAGTCTGTGGGGTATCAATACAAAAACATCCATGATATGGTAATAGTCTATAAAAGAGTTTTGAAATATGAAAATGATTTGGACTTCTTAAATATTAAGTACATGTTGTATAGCATATGCACCTTAAATATGTCTCATGTTAAAACTATGTATAACAATAGTACCGATGTAGAGGATTTTCCCACAACTATGAATTTGAATCATGTAATTTTGTGCTTTGCCTAATTCAGATAATTGTGTAAGTGTGGAGGACATGCTTCTAAAGCATTCTCTTAATATATATGGAAAAATATGAAAAATTATATAAGTATCAAAATGGAGGAATGTTTTTGAAACATGTCCCCACTATAAATTGGAGATGTTAAATACTGATCAGGTGTGGAAAACATACTTCTAAAGCATACCCCCACTAAAGCTAAGAATCAATTTAAGTACCATTTACTGAATAAGTGTGGATAACATGCTTCTAAAGCATTCCCACACTAAATCTAAGTACTGTGAATATGTGTAATTCATGTCCATATGACATGCCCCCATTAAATTTAAGAACTAATATAAGTACTATGTATTGAATGAGTATGGAGAACATGCTTCCAAATCATACCCCCACTGAATCTATAAACTATGCCAAGTTTGGTGAACATGACTCTATGACATGTCCCCACTAATATTCTCCCCCTTTAGGATGAGGGAAAGATAGTAATTTGTATTTACCTCACCTCAAAAGGATAGGATAACTATATAATTTGTGAATGTAAGCATGTAGCATATATAAGGAACATGTCTAGGTAAATGTATCATTAAAACACATAGAACCAATGTGATCACATGTAGGCTTAAGATGCATGATAAATAGCATGGAAACATATAGATAATAATATTATAAGCTCAAAAAACAAATAACCACACACACAATATCACTCAAAATTAACTCAAAGAGTAATGGTCTAAGGACAATGCAAATAAAGGGCATGATCAAATGTCATACAATAAAAGGGACATGACTTAGTAAAATGTCCATCAAAGAAATAATGACATATTCAAATGTCCATACAATAAATAATGAGATATGCAAATATAAATGGAAGTATACATAGGCATGGGGATCATAAGCAAAGGAGCACATTTAAATACTCAAAGAAGAAAGATAATAACAAGGCAAGACACTCAAGGAAGTGCCTAAAGTAAATTATAAGTAGCCAACATAAACAAGTCATAATAGCCCATTGATTTAATGTTAGGAAAAATATGTCAAGTGTATAGCATATCAGGTACCTTGTGTAAGATATAATAATGGATAATAGGCATGTTTAAGTACATATGTAAGCTCAAACATGATAATGTAGAATGATCGTAAAATCATATACCCTGTGTGTATTAAGATCAAAGAAGTAGATGCCCCCAATGTCTATATGACATGAGTAAAATAAAGGTACACCATCCAAAATAGTAATGTATCATGTCTATATGTATGCCTTATCATACTTAAGTATAAGTGTGACATATATGTGTATATAGGAATAATTGAGTATGTCATCCATCAACATGGAATTAACACATAGATACCAAGGAGACAATAAAATACATAAGTGTCAAAAATGTTTTTTTAATTTTTGGATGTTTTTTTATTTTTTTGGTATTTTTTAGAATATTTATAGAGGAAATATCATCATATGATTCCATCCAATGGATGGTCATAGATATCTCCCCACCATAAACCTTACAACTTTAAGTTTTATCTTTTAATTTATTTGCATCATGATTGGCTAGGTTGAAAAGGTACATAGCATATTCATCCTCATGTTTTGCATGTGTATTAAAAGAAGAAATCCTATCATTTGAAATATGTATTAATTTGCCTACGTGAGAAAAGGAAATACCTTACTGATTTGGATCAATTTTTACTTTCATTTGTTATATTCAAAGATTTCCTAGGGTAAATGCATATAGAGATGTAGTAGGCATAACCCCAACTTATGGTTGAATTACTTTAGGACCTATTGGTGTGAAAATTCATTAGGTATACAAATCAATGTTTCTCATCAATAGTTAGGGTACAAAGTCCCTCTCCTATTAGCAAGTGGATATATCTTTATTAAAAAACAAAAGGATGTAGTAAATTAAAATATTTATAGTAAAAATGAATTTCATATGGGTAGTAATTTTAACCAAAAAGTCTAAAAACATTGAAGAAATGGAAAATGTGACAGAGAGATCTAAAGGAGAGAAATATGTTTTAGAAGATGATAAAGAAAACATAACCAACAAGACAAACTAATAAACCTATTATAAATGTGAAGGAAATTAGAATATGATATCTGATGTGGAACCTCTACCATTAATTGGATAGAAAAGACATACATATGTTTATAAAAAAATGTATAACATACACCAAATCAATCACATCAATGATATCAAAAAATAATTATCACTCTATATTTATTTTCTAAAAAGTAAAATATTACTCTTTGAATCCAACCAAGGTAAATTTTAGTGGCAAATATTCATTAATTCATAAATATTTAGTTTCTGGAAAATTGTATTTGGCAATTTTGGAGGAATAGTACATAGAACCTATTCTCCTAAAATTTTGGGATGTAAATTTTTTTATGGGTCAACTCACCAATAATTTATAATAATTATGGGGGAAACCATGTATTTTACCTTATATATAGTACATATTTTCATAAGGATTACTATCCAAGTCTCATTTTTTACCTTATTACCAAGTTGAATCTTGAGGGTACCCGACTGCATCTTTACATCCACCTAATTACCACCACCTGATAACATCCATGTAACCACCTGACTATTTACTACACCATTATTTCTACCCCATTGTATATTCTAACCCCTGACCACTTTCATCTAATTGTACCTTATTGCTTCCTGACTGTTGTCACCCAACTATGTCTTGAGTCCTATTGCTACTGACTTTGTTCATTTCTTGGTTGACTCCTCACACTGCTCAGTTGCATCCTACCTATGTTATAATGGTGTCACATGGTAATGATAAAACAACCTATCAATTATCATGAAAATTGAGCATATTATCTTATTTTAAAAACCCAAGAAAGATGAATGCTCAAATGTCATGCACCCAAAATACAAGTATCTATTAACTTTTTTTTTAAAAATAGTTATTTTATTTTTAATCATGGAATAATTTCAAACCCATTTTACATATATAAATCCCTACTAATAATGATATTATTTCATTATAAATAACTAATCACAATAATATCTCACCACCTAAATGTTTTATTAATGACATGCCACCCCTAGAAGACACTCTTTTGGACAATTGAGAAGAGATTTATAGTTCTCATCAAACTCCATATTCAATTGAAAATTCCACTTAAAATTTTTGATGGAGGAAGAGAAGTATATGGATAATTAGAAGGTATTTTCAAGTTGATTGGGCAGTAAAATATCTCTTTATAGAACTTGTAGAATTAGAAAATGGTAATGATACTCCAATAGAATACAAATGTACAATATAAAGTTAAAAACATGGAAAAGAACACATAATGCAACTTAAATTAGATACAATTGAGAAACATTGTGAGAAAATATATATCTTTAAAGCACCCAAATAGATAGACAACAAGAACACATAGATGAAAAAATGTAGAAGAATGCATGCATGTAAGATATGTACATGAATATGAAAATGATTATAATGACAAAAATATCTTGTTGAGAAAGGGGGAACAATCAAATCTTAATTTAGAAAAGTTAGATAGTCCAATCTAAAGGCAAAATATGTACAGTTCTCTATTGTTTACCATATTTTAAAAAAGGATAGACCTATTTCTAATTTTTTAGATTATAAGATTTTGTTTCAACATAATGAGTTTTTTGATATTCCATAATTGCATTGGTTGGGTATCAATGCTTGGAAAATGGTAAAATGTCTATCAATGGTTGAAAAAGAAGACTTGAAAGAAAAAGTCAAGAGATCATTATTTATCTCACTATCCATTGATGAGGTCACTATAGTTGACAACACATCATAGATTTGTATGCATGTTTATACTTTTGAAAACTATTCAAGGCAACCTCATCTATTAGATATCCATAAAATGGTAAAAAATTGCAATGTAGAAAACATTCACAAATTGGTTGTATCTAATTTGAGAGACAAAGTTGCAATAGCTACAAGTTGGTGTCTGTTGGCACTAATGGTGCATCATTAATGTAGGGGAATAGAAGTGGTTTTTGTGTTTGAATTAAAATAATATTTTCCTCATTTGTGATTTTAATTCATTACATGGATTAAAGGATGAATCTTGCGTAAAAAATTATTAGCAGATTTGGTAATGTCAAAAAAGTAGAAGATCCCATTTGTGACTTGCATGTTTATATGTCAAGCATCCGAAAAATAGTTTTGTAGTTTCAAAAATTTATAATTGGTGTGAATGATAGTAAAAAATACTAAAATATGTTGATATAAGATTCATTTCTATATATGAACCTACATGCAGAATTTTTGAGGAATATCCATCTTTAATAAGTTTTATGTATAAATACCATAGGGAAGTTGACAAGACAAAAGATTTGTTATACCATTTAATATATCTAGAAACAAAACTAATATTATGTAGTATTCTACCAATGTTGAAGGAAATCAACTATTTAATGAAACACGCCAAAAAAGGTCTATATATATTGTTGACTTCATATGTTTGAGAAAATGAGTATGTCAATCTTTAGATATATTGTACACATTGAATGAAATATTTCATGGACCTATTTTTAGAACTTGGAAAATTTTGATATATTTTAATAATCTTGAGAGTTATTTTAAATTCAATCAATGATCATATTTGTGTTATGGTAAATGAAAAGAAGATCCCAATGCACACTATCTATTTAAGTCTTGAAGTTGTGGGAACTAAACCTGAATATGTACCTATAACTTGTATTTTATACAATACTATTATATCTGAATTGTGAATTAAATTAGAAATAATCTCTTGAACCTTATCTATTGATATCAAAGAACATTTTCAAAGGGATGAGTTGTTGAAGGGCATGGGAGTTATGAATCTTATTTTTTGGAATAGTGTTAACAGTCAACAACAAATTAGCACTTTATTTCACAAATACATGGGTTACCTTATTAAGAAATTCTATAAATTTTTAGAGCTGAATGAAGATAAAATCAAAGGTATTTTAAAAAAATATTTACTGTTGTCTTAGTCAACACATTTTGGATTTACAATGATGGATCAATTTTAGTATCTAAGTGAGCCAACTAAAAATAGTGCAATTACACAACTATGAAAAAAATTATTTGAATAGTGTCTTACATAAAAGTATTAGTGAGTATTTTAGATTATATGAGCTTTATAAAATAATAATTTTGGGTTTTATGAAAGATGGGTGAGAACTTAGTGCATTGTCTTTTGTAAAGTCAAAACTTCACAATAGATTAGATAAAAATCTAGAGACTTACTTAAGACTATATGTTTCACATTATTTTATGAAAAAAACTCCTTATGATAGAGAACTAAAAGCATTAAGTTCTTTAGTTAAAGTGAGAGGTGTCAGTAATACAGTAACCAATACAGAGAATATAAGTACTAAGACTGAATATGGCACTAACATGGTAGATGCAAATATCACTTACAATGAGCAAGTTTCTCAAGGTTTGTTTTTAGCTATCCAAGTATTAATTTGATATGTATAGTAATTACTATTTTCTAAAATACTGCATTTTTTTCTTTTTGTAAAATATTTGAAAGATTGAGTTCATTAAAATTATTGATAGCCTTATAATTAATTTATTAGATATTTTTATTGCTAGTTCAAATTGTTAAATCTATTTCATACATGTAAACTAATTTCAAGTTTCTTAAATTCTATCTATGGATTGAGACTTAATTATAATTTATGTATTTACTTTCACATAAAAATTATTAAACACCTTTGAGACAGTCAAAAAATTAGCAATACTTCTTTAATAGAGAGACTGAAATTTAATACATCATTTTTTGTCTTACCATAATTATGTTTACACAGTCCACTTTTATGAGCTTAATATTTTAAAAAATCACCTTGAAGGATCCTTTAGATATCATGGAACTAGGTGGAAGCTATTGTTGTTTCCACCCAGTTGCACCGTATAACTAGGCAAAAATAATTTGTCACCCAGCGACATGATGCAACCCAATGGCAGCAAGTGTTGCCCAGCTGCATGATGTAGTTCAGTGGAAATAAATTCCATGCATCTACATGATACCACTAGGTGGAAGCATTAGCATTTGATGGAATTGATACAACTAGATGACAACAGGGCTATCAATGTTGCTCATCTCATGATATATACCTAAATATTAAATCCATGTATATTATTTCATTATCAATCATAAAAACTATATTTATATCATAGTATAAATAGATAAACCATAGTTATGATAATAAAATTTATAAGACTAATCTATTCAGACATGACATATAAATATGGAGATAATCAACTATCAATATGACCATATAAATAGAAATAAATCTCTGATGTTATTACTGGATGACAATAGATTATAATCATATAGGCTCCATAATTATAAAAAAAAAAGATACACAATTTAATCAAACATTCAACCTTAAAATATAGACTACAATCTAGTTCTTTTAGTTCATAAAACCAATAATCACCGAAATATTAATTAAGTAATACTTTACTATATCTCTATAAAATATATAAGCTTGACCACAATACATTTAAAAACTTAAAATTATATAGCAATCTATCATGATTGTACCAATAAAACTTATATCCTTACTACCATATTAAAGGATGCAAAACACACAACATTATAATTGGGTATTCTTTAATGTGAAATGAGATACATAGTCCAACCAAAAATGCATTCAAGATTAAAATATAGACTACAGTCTAGTTTATTTAGATCATAAAATCAATATTCAGCCAAGTAATAATTAAATACTACACTACTATATCTCCATAGAATATTTGAGCTTGACCATAATACATTTAAAATCTTAAAATTACAAACCAAGAGTATTTCAAACATAATAAAGTGTTTAACATATATCATTGACATGTAAAATGTATTGAATAAAACCAGTGTTTTTTAAACATAATAAAGTATTTTTGAAACAAACATAATAAAAATATTTGTCATTTTGAACATTATAAACTTTTTGAAACAAACTAACATTTTTTTGAATAGACTTTCCACCCACTTGTTGTGTGTCATTTCCCTCCATTAAAAACCTACTCTCTTAACTTGCCTATATGCCCTCCTTAATAACTACTTCCTTAAGAAGATCCTCTGTAGCAAAATTAAATTTTGTAAGATTCTCTCACCTCATTCACTACATCACTTGCTGAAAGCATACTCAAATCTGTATCTATGTTTTGCTTCAATAAAATGTCTAGATCCATACCATACTCTTTAATAATTTTATTCAAAGTTTTATTATATTTATTTAATATAACAAACTTTTCATTGAATGTAAAAGCTAAAGTTATACTTTTATAGGTGTTTTTCAAATGCACATTAAGAAATTGTGTTTTTTTCTTCAAATTTTCATATTTTTCATACAACTAAAAAATGAAACATAAGAATTAATTAGATAAAAATTATAATAACAAGAATATATATGCTATAAATGATGGAAACTTACCAAATTCATTTCCTTCTCTATTTGGGCAATGATAGTAAAGTATATATCTCTATCCCATTTGTTGAAATAGGTTTGGGATTCTGCATTCAAATTTTCCAACCTGTTTATCATAATGTCTAAAACATTGTCATTGTAAACATTATTAGCTGAAACTAACCTAAATTTAACTTGATTTAATAAAGCATCAATCTTTGAGGGTTCATTTTTAACAAGCAGACATAAATTCACTCCTTGGGAGTGATTGTGAAAACTGGCATTAATTTCCTTAATTAATGATTTTTCCCTTATTTCCCATTTTTTTAAATCATTCAACTCATCACTAACACCCTCCTTAGATTGAAAATTAGATTTTTTGACACTAAATTATCCAATAGAAAATAAGTGATCGAATCATTAGACATGTTCAAATTATTGGTGGTAGGCAAGGTAGATGGGGAAGAGATAGAAGGCATTTCTATTATAGGCACATTAAAAACTTGAATAAAATCATGTGGATTGAAATCACCACTAGTCAAGGCCCCACTTTTAATCTCAAGATACTCTTCATCAAGATCAATATGTTGCAAACATGTAAGTCCATGTGCACTACAAACACCACCAATAGATAAATTTGGGAACTCAAACCCTAAAAATTTTAAGGTTCCTCTACTTTATGTAGGGAGGGATATATTATTCCATCTTATCTGAGTCTAGATGGGTGGTGGGGGTGGTTTCATACTTCTCCTCATAGATATAGGGTTACCTACAAAACAAAAATTTAATTAAAAATGGTAAATTTAAAAACATAAATTAATGCTAATTCAAAAAGTAACAGTTATTATATGTAGTCAAAGAAATTTAATCTTCCACTTTGTGTGTCCGATTCAGAGTGAGAGTGGTGGTTTCAACTACAAAAGAGGAAATTATGTAGTTAATAAATTATCTAATAGAATAAAATTCAACTCAAAAAATAAAAGTTGTAAGGTAGCAAACATTGAAAGTTTTGTTGACAAGATTCCTCAATGGCGATGGCTCAAGAGTCCACTATAAAAAGTAAACAAATTAATGAAATAACATGAAAAATAAATTTTCATAAAATAATACAAGAAATAAAAAATCATAAATTTTTGGGAGGATAACCTATAAGGGGAGATAATATCAAAGAAGTCTTTAGGCATTTAGAAATTCAAAATGAATTAAATAAAGAATCTATGGACTCAGTATCACCAGAGCCCTTAGGAACATGATGACCTTTTGATGTTACCTAATGCATAGCATATACCCAATCCTTCACTCAATACCATGTTCAACACACTATTCCTTATCAATAATTCACTAGTTTATTCTTTACGCAAGAAACTAAAACTCAATGGTTGTTAGGTGAATTTAAATGTGTTTATAAAGTTATTTAAGGTCTCATTAACTCTCACTCACATATTAACACCTCTTTTACCAATTCAAAACTATTCATATACTTTCCAAGACTCTCTCTCACCTTTACATAATTTAGCCAACTTTACAAACAATCCTTGTAGCCCTATGTGGCTCAAACATCTTTAGTACGGAAAAATTACACTTAATGAAAACCAAAACTCAATCCTTGTTCCACATTAAAAAACTTACCTGAATATGAAATTTGGAATTCTATCTCCTTCATATGGCCCTCTTTCTTGTTACTAACCTTCTCAATTAGACCTCCTTAGGTCAAAATTCAAGACAGTCATCATTAATCCATATATACATGTCTGTAAACCTATGTAACCTTGGCATTCACTTAAGTCAACTTCAAATTGACCAAACTAAATAGTTTGAATAATTTTGAGTGGATGAATAAAAATTTATTGTTGAAACCCTAATTTAGGATTTTTGCAAGCCTGTCACAGACTAAGAGCTACCAAATTCCACTGTGACTATTATAGTGAATTTTAAAAACCCAAAATAGGTTCTTAAGATATGTATATACTTATACCTCCTTCCTTCATCAATATATTCTTTCCAAAAATCCATTATCATAGGTTTTCAAGACTCTTAACACTTGATTGTGTAGAAAAGTCACATACAGGTAATAGGGTAGAACTTTATTTGCTTAAATTACAATCCTCCACACAAAGGAACAAAAACATAGTTTTAAAACAATTTAGTGACTTGCCAAAAATTTTCAAAACTTTGACAACCATTATATATAAAGAATCTCTCACTCAATCATAAGCACAATCAGAAATCCTTTAATACAATTCGTAGGAAAGCAAAATATGTGTATTGTCACAATTCAAAAAGGGACCTTTATATATATATATATATATATATATATATATATATATAAAGGTATAAAATAATATTCATGCATGATTAATTCCACAAATACAATATCTGTTGTTTAATAACAATACTTACTATCTGCATACAAAGGAGCATCACCCTAAATAGGGAACTATTTATGTCTTACATGATCATAATATGTCTCTATTAATAATTATTGAAATCATAACCTTCAAAACTCGTAAAAAATATTTATATAACATTGGACACAACTCTCAAATTCATTCATGTATTCAAAGACTAATAAAGTTTATAACAAGCATCTTCATAGAAAATAGGGGTCAGCATTGTTAACAATTCCAATAGGGATTCTTTTTTATCTTTGTATCTTTAACATTGTTACTCAAAATAATATGCATAACCTTCAATTACATTGGAAATCAAATATAAAATTCCATTCCTCATTAACAAATCATATTTATATTCATCCACATGATCAAAGACCTCTAATTAGGGTTTGTATTCATCATTCCTTATGCAGCAAAAATTACAAAACTTCCTCATGTCTTCATTTCAAAAATTATCATTACGTTCTTCATTAAACTATTCAAATGGTAAAATACCATATTCTATCTAAAAATGACTCCCTATATACCTAAAAATGAGGCATAACTAAATCTTGATCCCTTTTTCTCTGTCGAGGTTTTTTACAACATAACATTTCTTGACTTTCAAATAACATAAAGTGTCTTTTTCCAAAACATTGGAATCATGAACCTTTTTATGAACCTTATACAATGTCTAAACCTCTTGACATATTTGATACATCTTTCCAATTTCTTATAATACATCAACGTCCTTAGGAATTCCTTAAAATAGTTAAATTTCCAAAAAGGCACTTTTGGCAGGAAATACAAGAATTCAAATTTCTTGCACCTTTAGACAACCTAGATCCCACAAATGGAGCACTATTGACCTCTAACACCTATAAAACACTGATTAGACTTATAAAAGACAAAATGAAATCATTTATGGGTCCTTAAGGGATGACCCTACATCATACTACCAAGCTGAGAAATCTTTGTCATAAGTCTTTGAATGATCCTCTTGGTATATAATCCTACTTGAATGCAATGATCCTCTATATAGAAGGTATATGCTTCCGCTTGCCTCTCATAGAGGTGTACATGATCTTGGGCCCCACACGTAGGCCTTGCATGCTTCATCTTAATACCTACACATGAAATAACAATGTTAAACAAAACATGTCTACTGCTAACTTCTTGTATTGCATATGTATGCCACTCTTCCTCATCTTAAAATTGATCCATCTTCTCCTGTACTCCATCCTTAGCAACTGCTATAAGCATGCATTCCTCTTTTTCCTTCACCAATGCTCCTTGTGCTTCCCATTCATTCTCATTCACAACTTCTTCTTGCTTTTAGCATACCTCATTCTTGTGTTGCCTCTTACTTTGTTATTGTTCATCTCTATTATAGCTGCTCTTCTTATCCTACTCATGCAAGGGTTGTATGTTCCCTTTCTCTATCTTACCTCCTTGATCACTCAATTGTTCCTCATAGGCTTGTTACACATAGCCCAACTCATTATCAAAATTTTCTTCTTCAAGAATCTTTTACAAACTTGTATATTCATCTACCACCACTTCTTGTGTTGCTTGTTTTTTACCTGCACCTTTATCACTAAACAAGATATTAGAAATAATATTTCAAGCCTTCTTGGCTTTTTCATGAGATTCATCCTTCTTGGACAATTCAACCTCCATCTTCTTCACTTGCTTGGTGTAAATCCCAAGCTATTTCTCATTCATCTTAGTTGTTATGTCAATCATTATATTGTTGTCTTCTCTCTCACATGCTTGCTTTCCATGCTTGCCTTGACTTTCTTTTATCTTAAGCACTCTCATTGGTGTTATGCTTTCTTTCTTCTCTAGAAAACTTCTTTCTACCACCTTGAAACCTTATTCTATCTATCTCATATCCATATTTATGAACTCATAATGCTACATATCAACCAAATCAACACAACTCAAATTCTTTTCTTCCTTGGGTGCTTTGACCAAACCCAAACTCTCCATTTCTTGACTCTAATACTACCTTGTCATCATCATCATGATTGTCTTATCCTTTCTATCTTCTTCACATTTCAATGGGATAATTTTATGTCTTTCCATCTTATTTAATGGTATATGTGTTTATTTGACCATCATGTATGGCATGCTTATCAAACTACCATGGTCTCTCTAACAACAAATGATACACATCTATAGGCAATATGTCACATAACACTTGATCTTTATACCTTCCTATCTAAAACTCAACCCAACTTTGTTCACTTACCAATATTTGATGGCCTTGATAAACCCATGAAACTCTATATGGTTTTGGATGTAGCACTCTCTTCAATCTCAACTTTTGCACCATCTCTAAAGAAACTATATTGTTAGTACTAATACCATCAATAACTAAATTACCCACCTTACCATGGGCATAACATCTAATTTTGAATAGAATTCTCTTTTAGATTGGTTCTTTTCCTTGATTCTACTGTAATAAAACTCTCCTCATGAGCAATGACTCATTCCTATCATGAATTCTATTCTCATTCTCCTCTCTTTACTACTGCATATTTTTATTTACATTCTTTGGACACTCTGTTGCCCTATGTCCTCTTTGGAAATTCTAACATTTCCCTTGAAATATATATCTTGGTCCTTGTCTCATTAGACCTTCATTCCTTCTCAATATGTGACCTGAAAATGGTTTGATCTCCATTGCATAGTGTTATCCAATACCCTATTACATTCATTTTGCATGTTCTTGTGGTCTCCCTTGAGCCACCTCTTCATTTTCTCTCTCTTCCATCCTTACTTGCAAAGGTCCTACCTCACATTATTACCTATATTATCTTTATTATCTTTCCTTGAGAACATCTTCAGTGGACTCCATCTTCATCATTAATGGAACAATCAACTATATTACTTGGTCCATCATACTCTTGACCAACTCATCATCCCTACTAGTTCTCTCCATGGAGCATTGACCTTGATCACATATCCTACAATGCACTTCAAAACATATGTTTTCAATATTTCACAATCCTCAAGAATAATTTAATTATATTTTATACCAAAATGATGCAAATCATATACCCAATCCTTCAATCAATACCATGTTCAATATAATATTCCTTGTCAATAATTCACTAGTTCATTCTTTATGCAAGAAACAAAACCTCAATGGTTTTTAGGTGAATTCAAATGTGTTTATCAGGTTATTTAAGTTATCATTTACTCTCACTCACATATCAACAACTCTTTTACCAATTCACAACTCTTCATACACTTTCCAAGACTCTCTCTCACCTTTACATAATTTATCCAACTTTACCAATAGTCCTTATAGCCCTATGTGGCTCAAATATTTTTATTATGAACAAAGTATACTTAATTAATGAAAAAAAAAACTCAATACTTTTTCCACATGACAAAAATTACCTACATATGAAATTTGGAAGTCTATCTCCTTCATATGGCCTTATTTTTTGTTACTAGCCTTATCTCAAATAGGCCTCCTTAGGTCAAAATTCAAGACAATCATCATTAATCCATAAAAACATGTACATACACCTCTATAACCTTTTTATTCACTTAGGCCATCTTAAAATTTACCAAACTACAAAATTTTAAGAACTTTTAATTATTGGATAAAAAGTTATAGCTAAAACCCTAGTTTAGGGTTTTTGAAAGCTTGACACCGGTTGAGAGCTACCAAATTCCACTGTGAATATTATAAAGAATTTAAAAAACCCAAAATAGGTTATTAGTATTTTTATATACCTATACCTCATTCAATCATCAATATATGCTTTCCACAAATCCGTTATCATGGGTTTTCAAGACTCTTAACACCTGACTATGTAGGAAAGATACATACAGGTGACAGGGTAGAACTTTGTTTGCTTATATTAAAATCATCCACACAAAGGAATGAAAATAGAGTTTTAAAAATAATTGGTGACTTACCAAAAGGTTTTAAATTTTTCACAATCATTACATATAAATAATATCTCACTCAATCAGAAGCACAGTCAGAAATACTTTAATATAATTCACAGGAAATAAAAATTTATGTATTGTCACACTTCAAATAGGGACCTTTGTTATTCTAATTATTACATATATCTTGATAAATTTATCAAATAATCTTCATACAATCTTAATTCCACAAATCTAATATCTTATGTTCAATAATAATAATACTTGCTATCTACATACAAAGGAGCATCACCCTAAATAAGGGGCTATTTATGTCTTACCTAATCATAATATGTCTTTCTTAATAATTATTGAAATCAAAACCTTCAAAAATATTTCTATAACATTAGACACAAATCTCAAAGTCATTCATGTATTTAAAGACTAATATAATTTGTAACAAGTATCTTCACAAAAAATAGGGGTCAACATTGTTAACAATTCTAACAGGGATTCTTTCTGGTCTTTGTATCTTCAACATTGTTACTAACAATAACATGCACAACCTTAAATTACATTGTAAATCAAATATAAAATTCCATTCCTCACTAATAAATAATATTTATATTCAGCCACATTATCAAAGACCTCTAATCAAGATCTGTATTCATCATTCCTTATGTAGTAGAAATTACAAAACTTCCTCATGTCTTCATTCCAAAACTTGTCATTACATTCTTCATTCAACTATTCGAATGATAAAATACCATCTTATATCTAAAATTGACTCCATATATGCCTAAAAATAAGGCATAACTAAATCTTGATCCCTTTTACTCTATGGAGGTTTCTTACAACATAACATTTCTTGATTTTCAAATAAGATAAAGTGTTTTTTTCCAAAACATTGGACTCATGAACCTTTTTATGAACCTCCTAAAATTTATAAACCTCTTGACATACTTGATACATCTTTCCACTTTCATAGAATACATCAAAGTCCTTAGAAATGGCTTATAATATTCCAATTTCCAAAAAGGCACTTTTGGCAGGAAATACAAGAATTCAAATTTATTACACCTTTAGACAACCTAAATTCCAAAAATGGAGCACTATTGACCTCTAAAACCTATAAAACATTAATTAGACTTCCAAAGGGAAAAATGAAATCATTTTGGGGTCCTCAATGGATGCCCCTACATCATTACTAATCTTCTTATATTGTATACATGTATTATTATCTGTAACAAGCTAATAAATGTTATAATTTAAATTTTTAAATAAGTATAAAGTAATATAGATTATTAATTTGAAGGCTAAAATTACCTCCTGTTCCTTGAGGGATAAATAATTAGTGATCATTTTTGTATGCATGGTAATTGGAATTGTTATTTTTTGTATATCATACAAGGAGTCATAATACAAGGCCAGAATAAAATTGAAAGAACAAATGGTGGAAGTTTCATTCAAAAACGTATAATTCAACTCAAACCTGATCTGACTACATATATGTTAGGTTGTGGAGCTAAAAGCTTCACTGTATGTAGACATGGAGGAGTTGTTGAGTGTCACAGTCACCGACGTCGGTCAGGCCAACCGATGTTGGTCAGGGGTGAATAGAAGGGAAATCGACATCGGCAAAAGTTGGCCGACGTTGGTCACCTCCAGGAAGATAGGGACCAACGTCAGTCACCTGTGCGGTTCCATAACTATTTGTTGCATGAACAGTTAGTTTGTTGAATCGATTGTTTGCATGTAAAGACTATTTTTGGTCTTGAGTTACGTGTCTAATTATTTTAAATTAGAAGTCTAAGTTATTGTTTAGTATGGGATCTATTTATAGACTCATTGGCATGTATTGTAATTAAGGATTAAGGCAAGGAAGAGATCCTTCCAATTGTAAGACCAGGTGATCTGCAGGTTGTTGCAAGATCAGGAAGAAGTTCTACATGGTAAGTAAGATCATTTGAGTTGCAAGTTATTGCAAGTTCATGGAAGATCTACTTGAATTAATTTTGAGTGCTTGGTACTGGCAGGGTTATTACTGACTGGTTGGAGGTGAACAATAATTTTGTGTTTGAGTTTTGTGTTGTGACCGTTTTTGGTAGGAGAGTGAACTCTTGAGGGAAAGAGATCTGTACATCTGAGAGGTGTGGAAGATTGTCGCATCTTCATTGTATTTCCTTCTGGCATGAGTATTAATACAAGATTGTGTATTGTCTCTCATATTCTGTGTCATTTGTGAATTCTAGTTACTTGTTAATTCTAGTATAATTTTGTGATTAGTTGCTTATACAAGGTAATCATATTGTGCTCTTATTGAGGAGCAAGATCCTGACAAGTTGGAATCAGAGCCAAGTTTATACATGTATTATTATCTGTAACAAGCTAATAAATTTTATAATTTAAATTTGTAAATAAGTATAAATTAATATAGATTATTAATTTGAAGGCTAAAATTACCTCCTGTTCCTTGAGGGATAAATAATTAGTGATCATTTTTGTATGCATGGTAATTGGAATTGTTATTTTTTGTATATCATACAAGGAGTCATAATACAAGGCCAGAATAAAATTGAAAGAACAAATGGTGGAAGTTTCATTCAAAAAAGTATAATTTAACTCAAACCTGATCTGACTACATATATACTGGCACCAATCATATTTTAACCTTGATAGATAATGAAGAATATAGTAAATAACCCAATAGGGAATGATCACTAGTCTTCTCTGTAAAATAATTTTGGCTTGGATGAAATGCATAACACCTTTCAGAAATGGATTGGATATGTTATCCACTTAGATTCCCCTTCTAATCTAACTATCTATAATGCAAATGAAAAATATGCAATTAGGATATTAGACTCAGTAAAAATAATAATGATTCATTAATTATAAAAAATATAAATATCCATAATAAAGTCAACACTTACTAGCTAGGTTAATAGCCAAGTTGTACACATACTCCAAATTATTTTTGTCTTAATTAGATAAGAGGATTTTTTTATTAATAGGGTTTGTGTTGTAGTGTGTAAGGCCTATTAAATTATGGATATCCAAAAGAGAGGTGCCAAAGAATATCAATTTCATGTTGACATGCACATGGAATTTGGTCTCACTATAGCCATAGTAAGCCATTAGATATTTGAGTAGGTATCATAATGAGGCATGTTGATGAGGCCTTAAAAATTACACGTATTAATCCAATCAATATACGTGCTAGCTTGCTCCACCATTTTGAGGAAGTTTAAACTCAATAAATTCTTTAAAATATAATTATGGATGCTACCTATGTCTTTGGATTGTATATGTTGAATCCATTTGGATGTAAATTTGTTGTTTATCGAAAGTGAACGTAAACATAATGAGAAAATAAAATACTAGTGAATAAAATATTAAAATTAGGGTCAAGGGGGGTATATATAGGTTTATGGTGCAAATAAGGTAGTGGTAGACTAACTAATGATAACTGGTCATCTATTGTTATCACCTGACTACATTATTTAGATAGGTGACGCCTATTTCCATCTAAAATTACCATGAATCTAGGCAAAACATATAATTTTTTGGTGGCACTATGAAATTGGGTGTTAACATATGTCACCTGACTAGATGACACAACCATGTGGCAACAAACACTGTCTTGTAGCATGCTATGATCGAATGATAGAAAATGTCAATCAGTTATATGATATGGTTATACAATTGAATGTGCCTCTTGGTAGAATTCTAAAACTAGGAATTGAAATGTGTTATCTAACAACATTCTTAAATCAGGGGGTAGCGCGAGTCACTCGGCTACAATGTGCAAATAGATAGATATATGGAAAAGCTATAAATGAAAAAAAACTTTAGAACCAGTAGATACACTAAGGATGCGAATAAAATTTTCCTAAACAAACATAATCAATTTTAGATATGGGCTCTGAAAATTTACCTTGAATCCAATGAGATTACACTAAAATGAAAATAAAAAATAAAGATTCGAAAATAAATAATGTAATGAATTTTTTGTAGTTTTTTTACTACTTTATAACAACTATGAAAAAAATATATAAAAAAAGATATAAATACACATATATATTAGATACATACATCATCTACAAATAAAGATCGAATACAAAGTTTGAAAAATATCCTTATATTGGTCTTTGATGGATTGCAAGTACAATTTCCACTTTTAAAAGTTCTCTCAGAGGTTTCTAACTGTCAAAGATCCTTACAAATTATCCCCTAACTCATATTTATAGCTTGAAATGGGTGGTTATAGAGCATAACCACATTTTTCATATTTAAAGACTTGTAAAAATATGTTAGTGAGTTTGTAGAAGTTGAAATCTATAAAAATGGGTTGAGCAATTTGCATAACTTGTAAAAGTATGTTAGCAAATTTACATGACTTGAAAAAGTGCAATGGACATTTACATGACTCAAAATTTTAAAAAATAGCTTAATACAATTATAAAGGATACATTGTGTACATCACTAATATAAGATATGAACTAAAAATCCTAAGTTAGAAGCTTGGTCAAATATTCTTGACAAATCAACTTGCTTCTTCATTGGTAATAACGATGGGAGTTTTATATTTCTATTACTATAGCTTATGTTTCTCACTCTAAAATTTATCAAATTTTTACAAGATCTCAAGAAACTTATCTTCATCAATACCATCTTATTATGTGAAATCTATCTTTGCATCACAATGTAGCTATGTATTTTTGTCAGTTATTCCATAAAGTCTTTTTACCATTACATTGAGATTATCTAAGCTAATCTAGTAATTGATCAACCTCTGAATTGATTCAGAATTAAATGTAGATTTAGGAGTCAAAATCTCCTCAATTTCTTATTGAATTGATTTATTACAATATATATAGAAACTACCTTGCTATCATCATTAGTGATTGTGAAATGTAGTTTTTAAATTCCTCTTATTATCTCAAGAATAGCCTCTCCTTCCATAGATTTAGAATCATAGAAAATTTTGGTACCTTCCTTGATGATGTGAATTCTAAACTTTGTAACTCCAAAAAGTTTAGTAAGTTATACAACTTCATCTTTATTAATGACTCTTGCTTGAACAAGAGCATCTAAGTCAACAATAGAGAATCATTTTAACTTAAGAAGTAATTCATTCCTTTTTTGCATTTACTTAGTATATTTGTCTTATAATTTTATTGCATCATCATATTCCTATTAGATCTCAAAACATATATCCATTACAATATAGATAGAAATGACTCCATGTTGTAATATTTCTTCTGATTATCCTTGGGGCACAAATACTTGTACATATTTATCTCCATTTTTTTTTATGATTATCCTTGTCACTGTTTTGAGTTTTTTGACTATTTGTGGAATAAGATAAGTTATTTTACTGAAATCAATCTCTTGGGGTTCCAAAATTTTATTTCTTTTCTTTACCACTTAATCAAGCCAATTTGGAATTTTGACATTAGCAAGAGATTATTGCATTTCAACAAAATTAGATTTATGGAGATTTCATGAGAAGGAAAAATAGTTTTTGAAGGTTGGGTTTCCTATGATATTATCTCAGTTTTCTCTTTCTCAACCAAATGACTTGAAGTTTTGGGTGAAGGTGTAGGAATTAATTCTAAATTTTATAGAGGAGGTAAAGACAAAGAACTATCAGGTTGAGTAGGGGATGATGGTAACAATAAAGAATTAGATGCAATAAACTGATGAGTAGTGTTTGTTACCAATGTTTGAGATTGAACAAAACTATCAAGATGGACATCTTCATAAATAGAGATAATTGAAGAACAAGAATAATTCCTTTCAAACCTTTTTATTTTCATTTTGAGAGATTTGAATCTTAGAGAAGTTGTTGAGATAGATTATTTTTTAGTTTCTTCCTCTGTTGTATAAATGTCTTCACTTTCATTGGTTGCTTGAGATGTTTCAGCTCTAGTTTGTTATTATTTATGAAAGGTTCCTAATTCAACTTCTATTTTTTTGGTAGTGGGAACCCAACTTGGTCAATATTGACTTATTTGTCTTTCAAGCATTGTAATGTCCTTTCAAGTACAACTTGAGTTCTGTTCACAAGAGAGTTTAATTCTTTATTTCTCCAATCAAACTTAGGAATTGGTTTAAATTCAAGTTTTTCTTTTTGATAATTAGGATCCAATGTATACTCGTCATCCAATATTTTCTTATGGACTTTTATAATTCCAAATGCATTTACCTATTTTACTATGGATCATGAATAATATTTGATCCTCATGTCCTCTCCATCATCACAATCTAGCTAGCAATATTTAAAATAAGGTACATGTTAGGTTATGGAGCTAAAAGCTTCACTGATGCAAATAAAGGAGGAGGTTTTAGGATGGTTGTTGAGTGTTACTATCGCCAGCATTGGTCAGGCCAACCGACGTCAGCAGGGAAGAGACAAAAGGCAATCGACATCGGTCAGAAGTCGGCTGACGTCGGTCAGAAGTCAGCCAACGTCAGCACCCCCAAGGCAGATAGGGACCGACGTCGGTCACATGTGTGGTTTGAGCTATGAGTGTTTTACAGGTAGTTAGCTAACGAACCAAGTGTTTGCATGTTAAGAGCCAAATTTAGACTAGAAGCTCCAGATCTAATTATTGTAATTAGGTGTCTAATTATTGTTTGCATGAGATCTATTTAAGAGACTCATTAGTTGTATTGTAAACTTGTGCTAGAGAGTAAGAGAGCAAATAAGCTCCTTCAGAGAGAGGAGAGCAATGGTGTGTTCCTCCTAGTGCCACAGTACCAAGTGTGGGTGTTGGATTGGAGAATCAGCTGGGTTCTTCATGTATGTATGATCTTGGTCATCAGGTGAGCATGGCTTCTATAGGAGATCTACATGGTAAGTAAGATCATTGATCTGTAGGTGTATGTGTGTGCAAGGTCAAGGTTCACAGGTGTGTAGAACCAAATTAATTTGCAGGTGTGCAAGATCAGATAGGACAGCAACACAATAGGGAGCAAAATCAGGTGGGATCTACTTGGAGTATAGTGTGTACTCAGAAAGAGAGCAAAGAGGAAGGCAAGGAAGATCCTTCCATAAGTAAGATCAGATTGAGTTGCAAGTTGTTGCAAGTTCAAGGGAGATCTACCTAAAGTACATTTGTGTACTTGTGGAGTGCGTGGAGCACTTGTGGCGTGCGTGGAGCACAGGTGGACTGGTAGTAGTGGATATTGGTTGGTTGGAGGTGAACACCAACTCTGTGTTTGATTTGGGTGTTAGGACCTAAGAGAGAGAGCTTTGAGGGAAGATTTACTATTTATGCCCTAGAGGTGTGGGAGCCCTAGAGGTGTGTAAGGAAGAAGAACTGTGGCAGCCTTCTTTGTTGTATTTCCTTCTGAAAGAGTTTTAATACAAGTTCTGTATTGTCCCTCATATCATGTGTTATTTTTGGATTCTAGTTACTTGTGTATTCTAGTTAATTTCCACATGTTAAGTTGCTTGGTAATCAATTGTGTGCTTCTGTTATATTTCCCAACATGTGGTATCAGAGCTAAGGTTGCAGGGAGCAAGTTTTGTGTTTGGTTATAGGTCACTCTCAGGGGTTTCTATTTGAGTGGGAGTAGAGCAATGGTAGATGAAAGTAAGCTAAGAATGGAGGAGTTGAAAAGCATAGATGGTCACTTACGGTCCTATGGAAAGAAAGAGCAGGTAAAAGAAGATTGTTGGTTGGTAGCAGATCAGCATGAAGGAACTGAAGATGTAGATGTTACAGGTGTTATTACACAAGATGCTCTGGGAGGTTTCTTGGATAAAGTTGAATCTTGGATAACAGATTTTGTTGCCTCTTTCCATGCAGCCCCAAGGAGAGGAGCTGGTGAGCCTTGTCAGATTATTGGCAAAGGGGAAGTGAAGCTAAAATTACAGGCGGCCAACACATGGGTGTTGAAGGAGGTCATGCAGGTCCCAAGTTTGGAGATGTGGCTAATTTCTTTAGAAAATTTGGGTGATGAGAGATGCATAAGAACTCTCATAGTGGATGCACTTGAATTAGCTGGTGGTAAGAAAATAGGTACTCTTTATCTACTTGTTTATATTACTGATTCTTCTTCTGTTGCGGAGACGTGGCTTTGTAGGCTTGGTCACATGAGCAAGAAGGAGATGCATGTTCTTAAGAGGAAGACTGATATATTTGATAGGCTTAAGAACTGGAAAGCCTTGGTGTTTATGGAGGAGATGGTAGACATAGACCAGTGGATGGGGCTGTATACTTTTGAGCAGGGCAGTTTGGACATGGGATTGATTCAAAGGAGCTCACGGGTAAAAAGTCATCACTCACAGATGAACACAGGTACCAGCGTTGATAGGAAAATTGGCATCAGTAGTAGGTAAGACTGATGTTGGTCAAGAGGACTGACATCGGTAGCAGGAGGACACCGACGTCAGCAGGGTTGGTAGTTAGGACAGGTGCATGGGAACCAACGTCAGTCAGATGCAAACTGTGTGGTGACTGAGGTCGGTCACTATAATGGATTTTGGGTGGATAGCAAGCTGTCAAGGAGTCTCAAATGCCCATATGGAGGACTGAAGATGGTAAGTAAGCCTCAAATTCATTGTTCCTCTTCTTTATACTAGTTGCTGACTGCACAGCAGGAAGGATCCAGGAAACAATGGGAGCATGATAGGAATAGGATGCAAAACTAAATGGGAGATTTGGTAGGGTTGCTAGCAGGTATGAAAAGCATAGAGATGAATGGATACCTTAGTTGAAGAATAGAGAGAATGGACACGTGAGATGGAAGACCAGGTCATATGGTCTTGAGGAAGCTGTAGGATAGTGGTACAGGTTTTGACAGGGAGATGACAAAGCATGGCTTTAGTCAATGTCAGGATAACTACTGTGGTTTGTCTTACCAGGTGGATGATGGTCACAACATTATCTAGTTACTGTATGTGGATGGTTTGCTAGCAAGTTTGTACATACAGGGTTTTGCTGAGCTAAGGGCAAGGTTAGTTCAGTGGTTTACTATGAAGAATTTGGAGCAGCAAAATTATTTGGCATGGGAGACATGGGAGATCACATGTTGATTTTGTCTCTAGTGGGAGCTTATGTGAATCAGGTGTTGGCGAGGTTCATTATGTAGGATGCAGAGCCAGAGCACACTAAGGGCTAGATAGTTCAGTGTCTAAAATCACATGAGGTCTGGTATAGACCTGAGTTTGCCCAAGCAGTGGGTGTTGTCAGAGAGTTAGGAGCCAATTCAGGGAAGTGGATTCTCAGGGATGTGAGAGGAACCAGAAGTAGGTATACATGCAGGGTCAGGACTTCACTACATGGGTTTGTAGGTTCAGATGTGGCAGGGTACTCGGATGACAGGAGGTGCACCACAGGTTGTGTGGTGGGTTGTCTTCAAGATTGAGCTTGAAGAGGGATACAAGCCAAGAAATAGATTAGATAGGGTATAGGTACAGGTATAGTGCAGTTGTTTATCTCTAAGTGGGAGATTGATAGGTTGTGGAGCTAAAAGCTTCACTGATGCAAACAGAGGAGGAGGTTTCAGGATGGTTGCTGAGTGTTACTATCGCTGATGTCGGTTAGGCCAACTGATGTCGGTAGGGAAGAGACAGAAGGCAACTAACGTCGGTCAGAAGTCAGTCGGTGTCGGCACCCCCTAGGTAGACAGGGACTGACATCGGTCACATGTGTGATTTAAGCTACGAGTGTTTTATGGGTAGTTAGCTAATGAACCAAGTGTTTGCATGTCAAGAGCCAAATTTAGACTAGAAGCTGTGGATCTAATTATTCTAATTAGGTGTCTAATTATTGTTTGCATGAGATCTATTTAAGAGACTCATTGGTTGTATTATAAACTTGTGCTAGAGAGTAAGAGAGCAAATAAGCTCCTTCAGAGAGAGGAGAGCAATGGTGTGTTCCTCCTAGTGCCACAGTACCAAGTGTGGGTGCTAGATTGGAGAATCAGCTGGGTTCTTAATGTATGTATGATCTTGGTCATCAGGTGAGCATGGATTCTATAGGAGATCTAGATGGTAAGTAAGATCATTGATCTGTAGGTGTATGTGTGTGTAAGGTCAAGGTTCACAGGTGTGCAGAACCAGATTAATTTACAGGTGTGCAAGATCAGATAAGATAGCAACACAATAGGGAGCAGAATTAGGTGGGATCTACTTGGAGTACAGTGTGTACTCAAAAAGAGAGCAAAGAGGAAGGCAAGGAAGATCCTTCCATAAGTAAGATCAGATTGAGTTGCAGGTTGTTGTAGGTTCAGGGGAGATCTACTTGAAGTACGTTTGTGTACTTGTGGAGTGCATGGAGCACAGGTGGACTGGCAGTAGTGGATACTGGTTGGTTGGAGGTGAACACCAACTTTGTGTTTGAGTTGGGTGTTGGGACCTAAGAGAGAGAGCTTTGAGGGAAGATTTGTTATTTATGCCCTAGAGGTGTGGGAGCCCTAGAGGTGTGTAAGGAAGAAGAACTGTGGTAGCCTTCTTTGTTGTATTTACTTCTGAAAGAGTTTTAATACAAGTTGCCTATTGTCTCTCATATCATGTGTTATTTTTGGATTCTAGTTACTTGTGTATTCTGGTTAATTTTTGCATGTTAAGTTGCTTGGTAATCAATTGTGTGCTTCCATTATATTTCCCAATAGTACATGTTTGATATGAATAACTAATTATAAGTGACACTAAAATTCTTATATCAAATTAAGATCTAATTTTCAATGGACTTAAATTAATACATGTCATCTCTTCTTAAACTATATTTACTTTAGCAAATGATGAACATGTGTACCTGCCTATGTAGTTAGGAAAACTTCACTCCAACTTTATGTTTACTAACTAAGAATTTATGAGTATCTACCAATTATCTTACCAATTAAATTAAATCCAATTTATTATCAACATACCTAGAAATAATATATGTTGAAAACTCACATCTATAAACCTTTAGATAAGAAAAGTGGGAAATTGAATGAACTAAGCTCCCCATCTAATAATCTTTGTTATTGTTTCCATAGATATTCTCATATTTGTAGGGTTCTCTTTCAAATATTTGGATTACATATTGAAGGAATGCATAATTTACTCTTTGAAAATGATGATCACTTTATTTTAAGGTGATTTTAGGATAGAACTCATATATCTTTATGGTCTTGATGTTTCCTACTTGATTCAATTTACCATAGAATCTCTTCCTAGTAACTACATAGACTAGATAAGAATTCATGTAAAATATGGAAATTATTTTGACTTTACTTATTTTTTTATGGATTGATTCACTAATAAGTTACCCCTAATTGATGTATTTCTTATTTTTATAGATAATCCATATGTATCTATACATCCACGTTTGGAGGTTCCTTGTAGGTAGGCTCCCCACCACTCTATGTAAGAGTGTGATAATGTCATTCACTTCATGAATTCAAATTTGGAAAGATTATTTTGGAGCCTTATTTCCATATGCTTATGTTTTGTGATCCATTAATTATTCACCTATTTTTCACATGAATTGATGTTATCATCCTAGAATTGTTGAGCTAAAGTGGGAGAAAATTCAACATATGATTTCCATTCTAGCAACTATAGCAGCTTATCAATATGTTCTAAAGCTAAGCATATGATAAATTCTCCTTTGGGATTCAACACCTTCCTTTCCTCAAGGTTATAATTTTTAGTTATGGTCAAGACTAATTTCGGGCATTACACTAAATTTGGAAAAGCCACTGCATTTGCCAATCCACTATCATGTATACTTTAACCATAATTTGTTTTATGCACCCCATTGATTCTATTCAAAAAGACTTCTATATTGATATGTCCTAGATTGGTATCAATTATATTATAAAAATTTTAATTTAAGTTTTATGGGGGAATAACACCTTAGAACAAATATATCATCTCTAATCCTTCTTCTCCTTGCAAAGTTTTCCTTGGATTACCTTTGGTAGGGGTCTCAGATGTCGACATCTAAGAAAAATACACCACCTAAGTGAAAAACCTTGGACTGCACTATACTTGACAAAGATGATTTGTTGAAAAAAAAGTAAAAAAAACTTGTTTATAAAATAAATTACTCATATACATGCCAAAATTTGAGCAGGTTATTTGTAAGAGTGTTAGGATTAGGAGGTAGTGTTAGCACTACCATCAAGTTCTGGTGGTTATGTTGGCATGTTTATTGGAGTCTGATAGGTCTTTAAGTAGGTATATCAGGTCTTGATGAAGGTGCAGGTGGAGGGGTCAGGGCCCAAGGATAATGAAAACAAGGTAGCAAATATATGGCAAAGAGAAGTAAATTACTATGGATATGAAGTGCAAAACTGCATAAGACTTAGCAAATTTCAAGTTAGGGTTTGAGATTTTGAGAAAATAAATTAATTTTTTATAAGACCTAGAAATGGAAGACAATGTAGTTTGCAGACAAGGAAAAGATATAATAATCAAGAGTTTTAGATACAAAAGGAAATAATGGAGATAAAAATAACCTATCTCTATTCTAGATTCAAAATATAGCTATTAGATAAAAAGAATCTAGACTAGTGTTGGCTACAAAGAATAGATGGAGGACGAGGTAAAAGTGATCAAAATGCATATGAGCTTATAAAATATTCTATAGAGAGATGTGAGTAATAATGAGTGAAAATTACTAAGATTGGAATATTTATGCCTTCACATGTGAAGAGGAGGGATGGCCATTAATGACCAAAAAAATAAGGGTTTTTCTAAAAATAGGTAAAGATTTTAAGTTATGGATGCAAACATCCAAAATCTGAAGAGGTTGTTTACAAGGGTATCAGATCTTGATGGTTATGTTGACAAATATGTTGGACATTATTAATAGTATTGGAATGCTTATGGGGTTCCAATGGGTCTACCAATACACCTTTCAGGATCTTATGGAAGTGTTAGCAAATCCATCAAGTTCTACAAGATATGTTCACAAGGCTCATGGGTTTTATAGGCTACATTTGCACTCTTGTCATGATCTGAGGGGTCTTTGAGAAATTTTTGAAAATTTAGCTAAAAAGGTAGGATTGGGCAAAAAAATTAAAACCTTTAGGCATATTTTGACTTAAAAAGGACAAATTTTCTTGAATAATGGAAATTTAACCATTGACTGACTTTGACTTTCACTAACTTTGAGTTTTGGACCACTATTTAAAAACTAGGATAACAGTTAGCTCTGACTAGGGATCTTGAACTACAAGGGATGAGAGAAGAATTATAGACTTTGGTTTCATATGCAAGTTCATTATCTATTGGGATACATATTCATTTGAATATTTTATTATAAATTCTTGAGATTTATAATATATTTACTCATCTTGATTTGACGAACTGACAACTAGTTCACCTATTACAATTGTATGAGAAATGAACATGCATTGCAGGGCCAGATCTCATACTATAAAAATCTTATTTCCTAGTCCTAAAAAATGACAATAAAATTTCCTATCTCAATCATATTATAAATGAACATACATTATCAAGCTAGATCCCATTGAAGAAGATTCTAATTCTTTATTACTTATTCACTTGAAGGAGTTGATGAAAATTAGTTAATTCTAAAAATTGAAGAAGCTCTTGATCTTAAAACTAGATAAGATGAAAGATGTGTGGATCATTTGATTTCAAATTAGGTGTTTGATAAAAGATATATTATAATGTTCAACCATTAAATAATGGTTGTGTATCTCCCATAAAATAAAACCTCTTACCTGTTGTGAAATAATAACTATTGTGACCTCTTTATACAAGTCATTTGATTGTTAATTTTGAGATAACAAGAAGAGAAAAAAGTTACAAGGATATTTAGGTAAAAAGAACAATACACAGAGATGATTAAATAATAGATAGACTATTATATTTATTGAAAAACAACACATGCACATGTCAAAACAAAGATAAGGAAAGGATACAAGCCAAAATTAGATTTACATATTTACATGTATGGGACTACTTACTTTTACTTGAAGTAATGCTTAATATATTGCCTACTATAGGTAAATTATAGATATGTGCCATCATGATAGGCCAAGTAGAAATTTTTATCTCCACAAAAGTGTTTGATATTAAAGGGACCCATCCATAATGAGTCAAACTTTCCATGATTTCCTTTTGGTTCTCTATGCTTATCCCACAGAAAAACAAGATATGCTACTTGAAATTCTCATTTTTCCACTCTTTATCAAAAAGGACTTTAAATTGAGTTTGATGTTTGGTGATTCTATCAACAACTCTAGATCTATATTCTTCAATTATATTTAAATACAAAATTCTTTTATCCAAAGAACTTTCAAAATTTTGATTATCAACTACTCTAGCTAGCTAAAGTGTAAGCAATTCAAGTCTTATTAGAATTTTCATTTATATCCCATAAAGTAACTAGAATAGGAACATGCCTATAGCTTTATAAGGTGTTATTCGATCTACCCATAGTGCATCAAATAACTTCTTATACTAGTTCCTTTGATTTTCATCAACCAACTTGAGAATGATAGTGACCATATTCTTATTGCTTGATTTAGTTTGGTCGTTTCCCTATGGGTGATAATTTTAAGAATGAGACATTAAAATTCCATATCTATAATATAATCCAATAATTTATGAAGAATAAAAATTTGGAGCATTATCTATTACTATATTTTGTGGGACGTCATATCTCACCAACATGTTGTATTAAATAAAATTACAAATTACTTATAAATTTTGTCTGTTTGATAGGAATAGGCTCTACCCACTTGGTGAAATAGTTTATAGTGATAAGAACATGTGTATGTCCTACACTTGATTAGGGATTCATATCTCCCATAAAATATAATACCCATTATTTAAAGGGTTCTTTAATCACCACTAGCTTAAGGGTAAATGCTACAAGTTTTAGCTTTCTAATGAACTATTGACATGCTTCACATTTCTTTACCCATTCATATGAGTCTTTGAACAATGCAGGCCAATATTAGTGAGCTCTTAAGATCCTTAATGTTGTTATAGGACATTATATTATCTACCATAAGATTGATCATGAAAATTTTATAAGAGATTATTTTATTGTTTGGTGTCAACACATCTCAAGAAAAATTCATCAATACTCTTTTTAAATAATGTCACATCCTAGATGACATATTTTCTATCCTACAACTTGAGTGTTATACATTTTTTGGTATCCAAATAAAATGGACATTATCCATAAGTCATAAATAAGGCAATATTTATAAACCATTCATTAGTAGAATCAGCAAAAAGAACAAAAGGAAGATCTTTCCTATTTTGATCATTAGAATTTGTCAGAGAGTTTGATTAAACTTCTACTTGTTCAGCTAAGAGTTGACATAACCCTTTTCATGAAACCAATTTCATAGGTTTGATATTAAAATCATATTCCTAAACTTTGGTTATCTAATTACTTCTTTTTATCATGGTTCCTATTGAGTCAAAATGGTTTTGACAACTATACTTGGGACCATTACCAACCACCTTCATAGCTACATATACATGTTTATCTTCTAGAGAATAATTTAATTCATAATCTTTCAAATTGTAACATATTAAAGTGATAAGAGATTCAATACCTTCATCAGTATTCTGTATTAATATAGCTAAGAGAGTATGTTCTGAAGAATAACAATAAATGATAATAAAAAAATATGGTAAACAATAGTTGGTGTGATGGGTGTCATTAATCCCTTCATTTAATCAAATTTTTCTATTGATGTCATTCAAATTAGGGGCAACGTCTAAAGTTTTCTATAAAAAGGCTTATTATTTTAGGTCTTACAGAGATGATTTGGGGGGCTATTGTCCATTCTAAATGTATAATCTAATCTATTTTAGAAATGATTTTCTTATGCAATAAAGAAATATACTTGTAGAATTAAAACACTTTATAATCTAATTTACTAAAATAAACACACTTGATAAAAATAAACACTCTACTAAAATTAAGCACACTTGTTGAAAGTAAATAATGTGCTCAAAGTAAACACACTTGTTGAATGTAAATAATCTATGGAAATTAAACACACTGATTTGAAATCTTGAATTTAATCTTTAAACTAGAAGATAATTTTTTGCAGGTTATGAAATCTATTTATAATTATTATTATGAAATTGAAATATATTTATAATTAATGAAAATTGTAAATCCATAAAATACCATATAGAAATATGTTCTTGGTTCCTGAGGAGTGTAGGCCCTTGCTCACCTTAGAAACAAGAATGAAAATAAAACTCAGTACTTGAAAAATAGAGATATCTTAATTAATTTATCAAAATAGATTTCATGAATATAATTGTAATTATGCTAGAACTGAACAATAATATATTATCTATCTTTCTATATCATTTCATATTAAGACATGAAGATCAACTTATATAATGTTTTAACTATAGTTCCTTAGATATCAGTATCCAATCTTTTGTTATCAAGTCAAATCTTTTAAATTTAGTAGTTCTTCAAAATAGGTGATTGATGGTTTGAAATAAGAAGATTTTTCCATTACAAAATCCATTACATATTTACTAAGAATGACTTCCTAGATATATTATATCAATTTTTATTATAAATACTATATGACATATTTACACTAACTGGTATATATATATATACTATTTATAGTAATCCTACAAATAGTAAGTGACCAAAATAATCTTCAGGTATGTTGAAAAAGATGGAAAGTATAGATATTTTAGTTTTGCAAGCTCAAAAACTAGATTGGAAGAGTCCATAATAATTATAGTAGAGTCTATAGCAACTCTAGTAGAGTCTAAAGCTATTTTTGTGAAAACCTGGTGTAGTTCATAGCAACTTGCCTTAAGGATCCTAAATGTTGAAGAAGTATGTATCAACGAAATGAGGTTGATAAGAATGGTAGAATGTTTTGGTGAACAATGAAATCAGATCTTAAATGATTCCATAGCTAAATACGAGGTGGGTCCATAGTAGTGGACTATGTGAGTCTGTAGTCAAGTTTGTAGATCAGTCTGAAGAAGTCTTGAATGAGCCAAAAGTGTGTCCAATGAGTTCATAGCTTTCCAAATGTCAAAATATTATATATAGGTTTCTTTATAAGATCATCAAAAAGATTCTTATTCCATATTGACTATTATATCACCTGTATATACATAAAATTGAGAGACTAAACATACAAAGAGTTATAACTAAATGACATAATTGGTAACTTAGACTTTAGTTACATTAAATAAGATAAAACATTCATTTACTACACATTGATTAGATACAAGCCTAAAATCCTTGCATTGATCAGTCTAGAAGAGAGGTAATGCAAAAAAATTGAAGAAAACTAATAGTAATAATGAGTCATATTTTTTACTCATCATTTCCCCCATGCTTTACCTTTTTAAAATATCTTTTGCAAACTCAGTTGTTGTTCATCCCCTCATAACTATGAATTCTATCTTGTAAATGTTGACTGAGGTCATATATGTTAAATTCATCATCCCAGTGATCATCCAAGGGACTATTGAAACCATGATATGTTTGCACCATATATTTTCAATTCTAAATTTGTTCATCTATTTGAGGACTCCATATATGCCATGGTGGAATAGGATTCAGAAGAACTGGTGGCTTGAATCTCAGGATGACCCAAATTTATTCACCTCTTAAATTAAAGACATCAATAATCATGCCATGTATAGCTTGTGATCTTCATAATCTCCATCTTAAATTGGTTATATTTATTACCTCTATTCTCTTCAATGGAATTATCAATGTGTCCCAATGCCTTACACTAGTTGTAAATATATCATCAAATTATTATTTTGTATAGAGATCAAAAGAGATAATATTGTTATACAAATCCTGAAAGTAATAATCCTTGATGTTTGGATTAATCAAATTAATATATTTTAATTTAATTAATAAATTTTTGGCATTGAAAAAAATAGGTCAAATACATATCCCTGTAGTTTTGGATTTTATCACATACTCCTCATGTCTAGGTTTTCAAGCTATCTAATTTTTATAAGTAAAAAGAAGAGCTCTCAGCTGAACTTCTCCTATAGATAGATTGACCATAAACTTATTATAATCCCCTAATATCAAATTAAAGAAATAAATTTCACACCATAAATCTTATTATTCTAGATTGGATTCCTGAAAAATGTTTAGAAATAGAGTATCTTCAATGTTATGAGGTAGATCACATGATATTATCAGTAGCTTCCACCTATAAAATTTTTCATGTAAATATAGGCTATAAGAGGGATAAGGAGCTCTAAAAACTAGAAGGTATTCCTCTATCTAACATGCAACTTGTAGATTACCTTCAATTTTTTTAGTCTGTTGTTTTATTCTTTCATTTATTAAGGCTTTATTTTATTCCTTGAGTTCTATGAATTTAAAACACACCCAATTCCATTTGTCTAGGTAGTTAGAATGAGACACAATAATTTGACATGCTTGATCAATTAATTTAGAAGAAAAAGATGAAGTCTTCATAGAAATCTATTGTTGCTAAGAATTCTAGAGTTTATGTTTTAACAATAGGTTTTATTATTCTAATTCAATGAAATATATCTAAGAATTTACCATTTCTTCATCAAAATTAGTTAATTGTTACTCAAGACTATTGATTTTACTCATGTGATCCAAAGCCTTATTTTTAAAATTATCTAATCCTTGAGTTAAATAAGAATTGAGAAAATCCTTACATTGTAGATGAGCCAAAAGATCTGTAATATCTATATCTTGTTGTTTGATGATGACATCAACTTTAGACAATGCGAGAATGAGTTGCAATTTTGGATCTTTATTGGAGGTGAATGATTTTTATTCTTCAAAGCCCATAATACTTTTCCCTTTGTCTAATATTGGTCTTATATTAGGATTTGAAGAAAATGGAGGGGATTCTTCTTCTTGTACTATATTTTCTTCTATGATTATATTTATTTCCTAAACATCTTCCTCAACAAGAGCCACTATTGTTGACTTAAGAATATATGTTGTGATAGGTTCTTCATGACATGTTTTTTTGTTATTATTGGTGAAGAAAATAATGTTGATTATCTACGACTATCAAGGGTTCCAGTTGCTTCTGTATCCTCATCATCTTGTGCCAAGATTAACCTTCTACATATTCTTTTTATCTGCATAGGGGAACTAAGATCTTTTAAAGAGGTATCCTTAGATTCTTTTGATTCTCTAGTTGTTTTAAGTACCTGTGATGTGCTTACTGAAGGGATATCTTTAGATTTAGGTTTTAGATGAGACTATGAAACCCTAGGTCTTAATTTTATTTTTATTAGATTCTATTGAAAACTTTGTTTAATCATGTGTTATTTATGATCTAGTATTTTGTCTTTCACTATATAAAATCCTAACCCTAGAAGAGGAAGCCTTTTCTTTTGCCTTGTTTATTGGTGTTTTCTTATAAGCTTTTAGAAGAGATGTTGAAGATTGTTTGATTTTGAATTTCTAAAAACTCTTCTAAGATGATTTAATTTACTAAAAGAAATGATGTCAAATAATCAAATTAATAAGGCCATGATGACAAAGTGGAGCTAACCTATTAGTAGACAAAACTTAAATGTCTCCATATAGCTATAAGGGGAGGTTAACCCTATATTGAATCTATTGGGGTCCATACTTGAGTTGAATAATGATCCTCATACCTTCACACCCCAAAACACTACATTGACCTTCATACATGAAATATTTCATAACCCAAAAGAAAATAGATTTCTAGGGTTCATGTAGGGTTTCCCTACTAATCCTTTTTTCATTTTCTTGATGATTATGTATGCATGCTACAAAAATTTGTTCATTCCCATTTAACTATGCAATTAACTCAGAAAAAAGTGTTCTCCCAAGTTTTCTCTTACCTTCTTTAGCAATCCCAAAAAAAATTATCGATAACTATGTTGGAAACTAAGTGGAGTCTTTTTTTAGATTTGTAATGAATTCATTCATCAAAGTTTTATCAAGGCCTTAAAATTTTTACAAAAATGGAATCCAATGAACTTCCTCAAAAACTACTACAAAAATATCATCATTCATTAGTGTGGATATGGACATGGGTTCATATCATTTATTTTATCCCATGGTAACTCTGGTAATTTTTTGGAAGATGGAGGTGGTTTAGAAGGTGCAAACAGTCAATGACAATGGAAAAATAATGCACAATGAAAATAAAAGGAAGCAATCAAATGGGTATTAATTTTTTTGGTAGTTGTTGACATGATCCAAAGCAGTCATGATACGGCATGAAGGTTTTAAATGAAACTATCTTTGAAAGAGATTTAATTTACTGTCACACTTATTATACATGTGAACCATTAAACACATCATCATTATTCAAAGTATTATAGATTAAGTTAGTAGATGGTTTGGACATGTAATAAATTTGACATGACATTAATTTTACTTATTTGTCCTTTCATTTATTACCTTTCCATGTCATCAAATATTATTCTTTGGTTATTATTTTGATGGATTCTAAGACACCTTCTCCTCAAACTTCCTTTTTAACATGAACATGCATGAAATAGAAGGAATTATACTAACCTAATGCAGATAAATAAAATACCCTACTTACCTAATCATATGCATAGCCTTTGTTCCTTTCTTGCCACCTAATTCTAAATAGAGAACAAATGAATGAATTAGTCTTTAAGAATGTATACAAATAAATACATCAGTAATTTTATTGCCTGAAACAAATTGATCAATTTTTTTTGTTATTTTTCTATTTTTTTATTTTGTCCTTGACTAGTCTTTTTTGTTTTCAAGCCAAGGCTTGTTATTTAATGCATGACCAGCCAATAGGTTAGATTTTTTATCAGTATTGTCAATAGCATCCTATAAAGTATTTTCACTATTTTATTTTTTTATTACATTTTTTATGGAAGAAGAAAACCAAAAAATAGTCTCATTTTTAAAAAAAAATACCATCATGGAGTTGTTATAATGTAATAACTAGATCTTTCCATGAAAACCACTTCATGCCTGATGTTTTGAATAAACTCCTCCTTATTGACAGGTTTCTAATATAATTTGAGTCTATGTCCATTGACCAACAAAGTATTTTGATTTACATCTATTGGAAACAATTGTACTGATCCATTCTCAAATATTTTTTCTATTTGATATGGGCCCAACCATCTTGTTTTCAACTTGCCTTTGAATTGCTAAAACTTGGAATCAAACAAAAGCACCCAATCTCTTTCTTGAAATATTATTGATTTTATGCGGGAATCATGCAATATTTTCCTTTGATGCTAAATTATTTCTATTTATTTTACAACTTCTATCTTCATCTCATCAATTTCATTTTATTAGATAATTATATCTTGGTGTGCCTTATCCGAATCAATGCCTACTTCCATTGTTATTTTCAAAGTTTGTAATTCAAATTCAATGGAAAGTAAAGGTTTTTTACCATACACTAACCCATAAGGTGAAAAACTAGTGGTTGTCTTCCAAGTAGGGTTGTAGGCCCATACTGCTACTAGTATTCTAGTTTCCCAATCTTTTCTACTACTGCTAACTATCTTGGTTAGAATGTTCTCTAGCTCTCTATTGGTAACTTCTAATTGGCCATTGAACTATGTATGGTAAGGAAATAGTTTCCTATTATTTAATTGGGATAATTCCATGAAATTATTGATCATATTAGATATAAATTATGGCCCCTTATCAGAGACTACCTCCCTAGGTACGTCAAACCATTGCATCATCTTCGAATACAAAATATTTGCTACTACTTATTCTCTTGAAAAAGATAAGGCTTCGACTTTAGCCCACTTATTTACATAGTCTACACATACTAGGAGGTATTCATTTACTTGGGATGGAGGATTTAAAAGACCAAAAAATCCTATTCCCCATTTGTCAAATGGTTTTAATATTATTTATGGATGAAGAGGCATTTTTGTTGATAGTGTAGGCTATCCCATCCTTTGACATGGATCATTTATACACATAATATTTTCAAAATTTTATCAATTACTAACACTTTATATCTTTTAATAACCTTTCAAGTCTCAATCTCTTTGATCGCATGCCTTAAGGGGTGTACTAGTAAATGGGTGGGTAGACCATTAGTGGTTCTTAGGATTGTTATCCTTTTTGTCACTTGTTATCTACACACTTGTTTCTTGAAAACCTTATTCAGAGGCTTGTTATTCTCTATTGCACACTCCTCAATTAATTTCCTACCTTTTATCCCCCTTTTCCTAACCTTAACCCCATTTTTATTGTTCACTATACTAGGTTGACACTATCGAATCTATACAATTTCCAACCTCTATTCAATATACTAGGTTGACATTATTGAATCTGTATAGGTGTTAGCCTTTTTTCACTATAATAGGTCAACACTATCAACTCTATATAGTTTTTAGCCTCAATTTCCTATAATATGTTAACTCTATATAGTTGTAGGTACAATTCACTTAGGATCTAGGTTAGCTCTTGGCCAACCTAGCCCATGACCTAGTGAATTCTTGTCCAAAATTGTACTAGGTCAATTGGGTCAACCCTATCTACCAAAATTTTTAAAAGGGATTAGGTTTAAATCCACCTATATATACAATTTCATTTTTCTATTTTTCACTATACTAGGTCAACACTATCAACTCTATACAATTTCCAACCTCTATTCAATATAATAGGTTGACATTATCGAATCTGTGTAGGTGTTAGCCTTTGTTCACTAAACTAGGTCAACACTATCAACTATGTATAGTTTTTAGACTCAATTTCCTATAATAGGTTAGCTATATATAGTTTTGGATAAAATTCACTTAGGATCTAGGTTAGCTCTTAGCCAACCTAACCCATGACCTAGTGAATTCTTGTCCAAAATTGTACTAGGTCAATTGGGTCAACCCTATTGGCCAAATTTTTTAAAAGGGTTTAGGTTCAAATCCACATATATATACAAGTTCATTTTTATATTATTTAGAGAAGAGAAGAAGAAGTAAGAGCTATCACACATCTGTTTATCTACCATTCTACTTGAGAAGCAAGCTTAGGGTTTCATACTTTCTTTAAAAGATATAGATTTTATCTTGTGGAGAAGTATTTTAGATGCATTGATACATTGTGTAACCTAGAGTTAATTTATCCTTGTCATCCTTACATACCACAATAACCTCTTATGAATCACCTTAGCCAAGGGAGATATTGAAGCTCGATAGGTTCATCTTCAAAGGTAAGTATTCCTAACTGTCTTCTTCCTTTATAAGAGTAGATAGATTTGCATGTGTACTTCTCTTCCATACATTAAGATTTTATATACATTAACATGAGTATATGTCTCTTATGCATGTTTACGTTTATTTTTTTTAACCCCCACTTTATGCCACAAGCTTTGGTGAGCACTAGATTATATTTACTTTATTTATTATTAATTTAGTGAGATATCAAAACATAGGACTCCCTTAGGGTTATTGCATGATTTTTCTTGATTGGAGGCTTTAGAACCCTTCTTAGCATAATGTATTATGATAAGAGTTCCTCTAATCGATTCTAGTAGATCCCTATATTGGTAAAGTTTCTATTTATCTAATGTATTCTAAATTGTAAGTGTATGGTCTGATTTATCTTCTCTAAGTTAAGATTGATCTATAGACATGATGCATTTCTAATTGTATACATTCTGGTGAACCCAACATGAATCTAACTCTTACATGTTTTAATTCACATTTTTCATTATTTTATCATTTTATTTTTATATATTTATGATATTAGGTTGATAGTGTCAATTTAGTTCTAACTTTTGTGCATAGGTTTAACAACATAGTTTCATCAATATGACTCTATTTTAGTTGTGCAAGTTTTTCATCTAGTTTAGACTACTAGGTCAACCTAGTTGACCTTATAAATTTTTAGACATCCAAATAAGCCTATTAGGTTGACCCTATTAACTCTATACATTTTTAGACTTTTAAAATAAACATACTAGGTCAACCCTATCAATGTAGTACATTTTATAGGTTTTTAGAAAATAGGATCTACAAATCTAGGTCAACCTAGTCGACACAGTTAGCAAAATTTGTAAGTACAAATTAGGATACTTCAATAGTAATCATTTTTCTCTACATCTTCCAACCCACCAAGGTTCTTTTTTATCCTTCTCTATCTTTTGTTACAGTTTTATTTTTCATAGTTTACAGTCTTTAAAACTACCCCTGTACGGTCAACTAGGTCGACCCTATTGACATAGTTTTCTATTTTATATTCTATTTGGAAAATAGGTCAACATTTTCAACATAGTTATTTTTTAAACCCTTACTTATACATTATAAAAGTGATACTATCGACTATAATCTATATTCTCTACATACACTATCATTAGAATTGGCACTGCACTATGTTTCAAAGTTGGAATTAACACTTATATCCTAGTAATTATCTCACACTTTTATTTATTTATTTTTACATGCTTAAAAAAGATCACATAGTCTAATTAGGTGGTTTTTTAATATACTAATTAGATTCACTATTTTTTATTTTCTTGTACACACTACCAAATCACAAAATATTAAAACACATTTAAACAATTATCTAACCAAAGCCTACTTACTTAGATTTCAATACCAAAGGGGAAGTTGACTTGGTTTTTTGGCCAAGTATAAACACATGGTTAATGGTATATTTTAGTTAAGCACTCAACACCCTTATTGTTATGATGTGTGAAGTGAGGGGACAGGCCCCAATTCCAAGCTAGTACCATTGCCAATGTAGATCCTTTCCAACCCAAACATCTTGAAACTATCCTTAGATTGATTCCTAGTTCCTTACTTACAGCCAACTCCCTATTACATCTAAAATTATAATTTAATAATCTAACTACATCCAAGATGACCACTAAGTTAGATTTTACTTTCCAAGCTGATTTCTTGCTCTTTTTACAATTGTATGTTATATTGTAAAAGCTTGCATTGGCCAACATTGGTGCAAGGTTTTATGCTTTGTACCTCAATTGGATCAACCTCATTGACCCAATTGATTGTGTGTTTCCTTTTATTTATTAATTTCAAAATTACTTGTAAATTTTTTCCTATTTTAGTGCATAGTCATTCTACTCAACATAATCTCTTACAAACTATCTATTTTTCCCCTTCCTATAGTACTAGGTCAACCATGTCAACTCTATACACTTTTTATCCCCTATTTCCTATACAAGGTTGACCCTATCGACTCTATACACTATTTTAGCCTTTGTTTCTACTACTAGATTGACGTTGTCAAATCTATATAGTTTTTAGTACTAGGTCGACATTGTTAACTCTGTATAGTTTTTAGCCTTAATTTCTTATACTTGATTGACCTAATCGAATTTGTATAATTATCTATCTCTATTGATTTTTCACCTATTTATTGTGTGTCTATCTAGTCTTATCTCATAATTATTTCATATTTGTAGCCTTCCCTTAGTCAAGAACATTGTGTAATCAAATATTTAGATCATAACCTCATTTATTTCTTTACTTTAGATGAAACTATTCACTTTCTTCCTTCATCTTCTCCTAATCCAAAACCAATCACTACACAATGTAATGTAGTTGATGTCCTTCATCATAATCCTCCTCCTAATAATATTTTTTGGAATCCTCCACCTACAAAAAATATTTCTCCCACCAACACTAATAATCCCCCTCTTATCAATTATAATAGCCCTCCCTACAAACACCAACCCATCTATTGATACAACTCAACTTCTCACACATGTCATATGATAAATAAACATAATGCAAACTTATGACACCTCTCAAATAATGAACAAGTAATAAAATTTATTATACATGACTAGTCAACCATCTCAAGTCATCATGTCTCATCCAAATCAAAATTTTATCCCTCCTCCTCTTAAAGATGCCAATGGTAATATCATCCCTCAACCTCTAATGAATAAAAAATGCTTCAATGTCTTCAAAATGAATCTTTAGCTCCACTAATTACATCCATATATATTGGAAACATGTCTCCAAATATCGTATTTGCTTGGACTAACGACCCTACTATCGTTATTAAGTCTTTTGTTAATCTCTATAAGGAATTGGTCCAAACTAACACCTTTGCTACCACCAAACTCTTAGCCAAAACCTATGTTGGTGATGCACTTGAATGTTCTGACTAAAAAAATAGACATTCCATCTCACAACTAAAGGATTTATTCAATGCTCTAGTGAATGAATTCTAATATGATGACCTTCCTAAAAATTACCTTAGCCATTTCATCAATACCAAGTAACTTTCTAATGAATATACTTATACATTCATCAAATGATGGAAGTTTCTAGCTCATAAAGTGGACCATAACATGAATGAATATACTCTTATAAAATTATTTGCTACCACCCTTAAAGCTCCCCTTCAATACAAAGTTTGAATCTTTTCACCTAAAACATTAGAAAAAGCCATAGACCAAGTGAAAAGGCAAGACTTTCTATTGAATCAATTTGAAACACCTCAAATAACTACTAAAGAACATTTTCAATCATTATCTCATAACATTGATTCATCCAAGCCTCCCCAACCTTAAAATTGAGCATCCAATTCAACCAATTTTAACCCAACCCACCCTCTCTTGAGTCTAAACAATTTAAGAATAACTTGCCACCCTCTAAACCCATGAGCTTTGATCCTTTCAAACCTCCTCCAAAATGGTACAATCCTGATAAATTTTATTGGTGACATACTAATATAGGTCATTCTCATGAGTATTATCATGATATTCATCAATTTATTCTTTCTTCCTTATTTGGTCCACATTTAAATCTTGATACTCTCATAAAATAATGATATCAAGTCTATCTTCAAGCTTTTCAAATTCAATCTCAAGAACTATAATCACATCAACATCAAATACCTAATGAATAATAATTATCCCATACCTACACCTCATCCATTAACTGTGTTTAAACCATAGTTGATCCTTCTTCCTACACTAATAAGGAATAGATAGCTAACATGAACAACTTTAAACATATCATTGCATCCATTGAACTTCAACCTCTTAAGTCACATGAACCAAAAGAGTACCTAGTTCGAATTCCTACTCCAAGGCATGTCATACATGGTCTTCCCTTCCCTCCTCATACCTCTCCTACACATCATTTGTCACATTCAAAATCCATAAAATATAACAAACCAACACATTTACCTATCTCCAAATGCACCTACCAACCCAATGCAAATCATTTTAATGGTCCAATATTACCTTACTCCAACTCACATGCTGGGGATTCTTGTGATTCCCATCCACATGTCCCTTCAGACTTTGGGGAATCTTACGATGCCCATCCCTACATTTAATTACCCATTGGGGTGTCTATGATGCCCACTCTTATTTTGCAATGCATAATAACAAACATATTTAACTTCAAGAAACCTTCTTAGACTGATAGACTTGTATTTCACATGTTCATATTTGATACATATGTTAACATGGATTTTACTTGTTATTTTTTGTCTCATGTTTCTTTGATTTTGTGAATTTTACCTCTTTTAATCACACTTTACTAGCATCATTTTCACCTTTAGGTTCTTTTATCTTTCCTACACATTACATTTGGAATATATTTTCATTTTGGTTCTCATATATCTCTTTCATTTTTATCTTTTTTACGTAATTATTTACCTTAGTAGCTTTATGATTATTTTTCCCCTTATTTAGCATTCACCTTAGTGAAATTCACCTTGTGAGTTGTAGTGTATTACCATGGATAGGACCAATCCTTCCTCATAAATTACCATACTAAAACATCTTTAAACCACTTTTTGGGATGACTACTATATTCATTGGTTCTTGTTCTAGATCCATTATTAGTTAGTATGGCTTCTCTAGTGACATGACTATTATAAGCATAATCTCATCCCTTTCATAGCACTATTTTACCTCCTTGTGATCAGATATGAACATATTCATCATTGTATCACTTATTACATAGATGGATCTCTCATGATCCCTATATTTCCCTTATTTCCTTTCATTTGAGGCTCACATCAATTATTTTTGAGACTGCACACTTATTTATAGGCAATTCTAGGGGTCTTTAGACACTTTAGTCTTTAAGTCTTTTTCTCTAGTGACTAATTGTAAGCTCTCTTATGTTTGTTATATTTAACACCCATGTTTGGTTTTCCAAATCTATATGGAGGATGAATAGAAAAAAATCCATCAAGAAAATGTGAAAAGATAAATTATAAAATACAAACAAAAGGCAATGATCAAAAAGGTAATATTAAACATTCCAAAAGTCAAATCACACTAAAAAATGTGATTCAAAACATATCTATTATGTATATTTAAATATTAAACTCCATAGTTGGAATCATGATATATCTAAGGTCTATTGGGGTATGGTAGGATAGTAGATCGAAAAAGGAGAATTAAAAAAACTTTTTAGTGTTACCTACTTTCTCATACAAGTACCCAATATTCATAGTAGACTGATGGCTTTATAAGGGGTCCTAAGAAATGGGGAGCATGTATGCAATCATAAATTCATCATGTTTATAAATCAATCCTAGCTTGGAGAAGATAAATCATACTTATACTTCTGATTGTGGGTACATTTGTTAAGCAGGGGCATGACTAATATGGGGATCTATTAGACCCAATCAAGAGATCACTTGTCACAATACACCATGTTAGGAAGGTTTCCAAATCCTACCATCTAACACAATATGTAACAACCCTAAAAGATTCCTAGGTTTAATTATCAATCTATTCTAATAATAAGAAAGTAAATATAATCTAGTGTACACCAAAGCTTGTGGCACAATAAAATGGGTTAGTAAAGCAATCAAAACATGTATAAGGGATGTAAATTAAACTAAGTTTGAGTAATACCTTAATACATGGAATATGAAGACTAATATTATTCAATCCAATACTTATGTTACTTTTATCTACTAAAGAGAGGAGAAAAAATCTAGGATATACTTACCTAAATGTGAAGCCGTTGAGACTCAATCTCTCCCTTGGCCAAAGAGGATTCACAAGAGGTTGTTGTAGTTTGTAAGGATAACTAAAAAATACCAAAGTATCCAAGAATTATCCACAAGACTATATTCTCCAAGTAGAAACACTAAGCTAAGACTCCTCAATTAGAATGGTGGAAGATCACATTGTAAACAAGTGCGAGTGAATAATAACTCTTTACTGCATATTGAAATAATGATGAAATGATCTTGTATTTATAGGTAGATCTCACACTAAATTATTTCAAAAAAATTAGTTGTATAGGCTTGACCCAGTCAACATTATATGTTTTTAGGGATAGTTCACTAGGTCTGAGTTAGGTCAGTCGAAGGGCTAACAAACTCAAAGAGTGAAAAATACCCCTAGACTGTATAGGGTCAGCCCAATTGACCTAGTATATCCAACTATCCAAAATGTAATTAAGGAAAGAAAAAGAGGATAAATCATGGTAAAATACTAGAAGAGTGTGTAAAGGAGGATTAATAGCTTATGAAATGATTTTGAGAGGTAGTTGGATTGGTAATAATGTGGCAATAAGGGACCTTAATCTTAGGAAACACCAAAGGTCTGCCCACCCCTTTCTCAGTGTACCCTTTAAGGCATTCACTTAGAGATATTGAGTCTTGATGGATTCTTGTAAGATGTAAAGCATTAGTATTTAATAAAAAGTTGAAAATATTATGTGTATACATATTTCTCACTTGAATCTCATCATGTGTCCCTAAGATATAATAGGGGATGGTGCTTCAAGAAAGAACATAGTAACACACAATCATGATGCTAAAAAAGTTATAGTATTTCAAATAAAAAATAACTAAAATTAAATGACTAATAAATATAAATTAAATGCAATGTATACCTTGACTTACCTTTATCTCGGGATGGTTGTTTGATGTGTTGTTGGTTTTGATTGTGTAGGGTGTAGAGACTACTTTCAACAAACCTAAGAATACAAAACTAAAGAGAAAAAGCAAACAAATGCAATAAAATACAAAATATTTGGTGCTATAAGGATGGTATGTACTTAATAAATTTATCAATCTAGGGTGACAAGTGTTATGTTAGACTAAATGACCAAGTCAAAATAAGGAGTAAATTAGGTAACCGAAAACCAAGGCTATTAAAGACTAAAAAACTCAAACAAGTTATCCTTAAGTAAGAAAGGAAAACTCACCAAGTCAAACCAAGGATACATGTCAAACAATATGGTAATCAAATATCAAATGGTAAAAGTAGAAAAAAATGGTAAAATAAGATTGATGAGTGAGTAATAATGATCCTTATCTCACTCAACAATGGAAAAAGGTGCATAAAATGGAAAACAACATTGATGAGTGAGAAGTAACAAGCCAACCTCACTCAATAATGAAAAAGGTTATTAAATTAGGTGTCCATAATAGTAGGAAATTAAAATAATGAAAAATGGTGAAAAGAAAGTAAAGTAAGTCTAGGAATGTAAATGATGGTGTAAAGAAAGAAGTAATCCATAGTTACTCAAACATGTTTTTTTCTTTAAGGATAGATAAAATGGAAATAAAGTAGTTTTAGCATGTTTTTAAGAGGTGAATAAGAAGGAATTAAAGAATGTAAAATAAATTTGGAATCATAATTTTCTTGTCATGGGGGGAAATGAAATAGGTGGAGGGAAGATTGAAGGAAAAACTAAGGTAAAATAACTCTTTATAGAAGTCAAAACACTAAAATTAGGTTTGTCAAAACAAGAGGAAGTTTGACCCTAAGGACTCTAAATAACTTCTCTTAGATACACAAGTATTATGTCAATAAATTAATTATATATATCATCCCATAAAGGCTATATTCATGAAAAATTAAAAGGACGTACCTTCCCACAACATGTTCCCCATTATTTAGGACCCCTTAAAGAGCCATCAGTATCCTATGAAGATTCATTACTTGCATGAGAAATTTGGTAGAACCATATAGTTTTTTTAATTCCCCTATTCTAATCTACTAGCCTACCACACCTCAAAGGACCTCAGCTCTATGTGAGGCCAACTGTGGAGTTTGAACTTTGATTAGAGATAAGAGATGTGCTTGTAATAACATCTTTTGGTGTGATTTTGAATTATGATATTTGTATGTTGCCTTTTAAATATCATTATAATTTTTTTCCAAATGATTTGGATTTTAAATTTCGTGATGGCATTTACTATTCCTCCTCCATATGGATTTGGAAAACCAAACATGGGTGTTAAAGATGACTTTCATTTGAATACTTGGGACAAGGTTGTTAAGAGAGAGAAACTTCAAAGAGTATGGGGTCTAAGAGTCTCATAAATCTAAGTGAAATAAAATTTATATCTTGAATTCAACCTTATTTTATCCAATGTGGAGTGGAAGGAAGGAGAAATCAAGAGGAGTGACACATGGAACAATTTGAATTACTTCAAATCATAAAAAATGTGACAGGGAAAAAATGGATACAATTATAGTAAAAGGTTATTCTTTAACATAATAATGGGGTGAATAGAGGAAAACATGCTAACATATATTGTTTATGAAAATTTCATCTAACAAAATAATCAAAAGCTAAAGTTTAAAAATAATGATGTAAAAGATGAAAAGATGGAAATTTTACGAGGGTTGGGTCCTATCCATGGTCTTACACTACAACTTCATAAAAGAGAAACCCAAGGGGTGCTAACAAGAAAGTGAAAGATTAAGTGAAGTAAGAAAAAATATGCTAGTTTTGTGAGGAATGTTGGGTCCTATCCACATTCTTACAAAATAAATTATAAAAGAAAAACCCAAGGGGTGTCAAAAAACAAACTAAAAAACTTTAAGAAGAAAAATATGTAAAAGATGGTAATTTTGTGAGGAATGTTAGGTCTTATCCATGGTATTAAAAATAAAAACCCAAAGGATGTCAAAAAGATAAAATGCAAGAAGATGAAGAATACTATAGTACATCAAGAAACCAAAAAACCAAAAGGGAGGACTAAAGGTTTATGAAAGGAAGGACTTGTTGTAGAGGGAGAGACCCATGTAAGTAACCTAAAATAAGTGTTATATAGATGTATATAAAAATCATGAAAATAAGCAAATGTTTAGGCAAAGTAATTTTTGAGGAATGTTGCATTGGTGGGCTCTTTGAAAACATTTCCTTCATTAGTTTGAAGGTGGTAGGTACTTAGACCAAGAATATCTTTGACTAAATATGGGCCCCATCACTTTTGGGAATCTTTACCTTCATGGGTGTAGTCTAATTTAAGGACAAGATAACCAATATTAAATTTTAATAATTTAAAACATTTTCTATGTTATCAAGTAATATGAGCCTTGTATTGACGATTATATTGTAAGATGAAAAGATGACATTTATAAAGAATATCAAGGGCATAAAGATGATCTTCACATAATTATTCATCAAGAATAATACCATGAAGAGATATATGAAGATATGGAAGCTCAACTTCTAAAATAAGAATTAACTCAAAACCATAGACAATAAAAAATGGAGTTTCCCTAGTGGTAGTATGTATGCTATTCTAATAGGCCCAAACTACAAGGTAAAGATGAAGATGCCAAGTCATGTAGGTTTTATGAAAATTAATTTTAGGAAGTTCCTTGATAACTAAGTTTGGTTTAGTAGTACCAAAGGGAGTAGTAGATTCAACAATATTATTATCTACAAGATCAGTGATAAAGCTATGAAAATAATCTTTGAGATAAATAGATTGATTAAGACCTTCGATGTAAAGGATACTATCATCTAGAAGATTATCTTAAGGATAAGTGGCTGGAGTGGGAGCTACAGCAAGTTGATTAGATATGATTTTCCCTTTAATAACTTTTTGAGTGATGATGTGGAGATCAAATTCCATAAGGAGGACCATCCATTTACCAATTTTGTCTCCAAGAAGAAATGCTTTGGAGAAGAAATGATGAAGAGGGTCAGAATGAACAATGACATAAGTAGTTTGATAAAGCATATAGTGGTGAAGCTTTCCATTTTCAAAATAGATGGTGAGGCAATCACAATCATTTTTTGTATAATGTGTTTCATAGTCGATGAGGCCTCAACTAATGTAGTAGATAGCATACTCTATTCCTGAATCATCTTGTTTGGAAAGCATTGCCCCAACTAAAAAAGGTGTGGAATAAGTATATAGAATCAATTTTTTATCATTGGAAGGAGGATGAAGTATGGGTGGAGGAAGCAATGACTCTTTCATTTTATCAAAGGCTTTTTGACATGGATCGATCCATTTTAAAGTAGTACCTTTCTTGATAAATGAATTGATGACATGAATTCGATATGCCATTTCAGTGATGAATCATCTCATTGCCCCAAGTTTGTCTAAATAAGTGTAAATGTTAAGAATATAATAAGGAATGGCCATGTTGATGATAACACTAATTTTGGTAGGGTCAACATCAATACTATAGAGAGAGACTAAGAATCCTAATAATTTTCTAGATGTGACTTCAAAGACACATTTGCAATGATTAAGTCTAACTTTATATTTAAGGAGACAGTCCAAGATGATAGAAAGATCAAAAATATGATTATTATGATGTTTAGATTTAGAAATGAGATCATCCACATATGTTTCAACAAAAAAAATTATGAGATCATGAAATATGTGATTCATCATTTGTTGGTAAGTGGCTCTAGCATTTTTTCATTTGAATGGAATTTTGACATAGAAATAGGTGCCCCATTATATGGTAAAAATATTCATATGTTGGTCCTCAGGAGCGATATGAATCTGATTATATCCTAAGAATCCATCCATAAGGAATAACATTTCATAACCAATCATGGAATCAATGATGGCATGTATTGAAGGTAAGGGGAATTTGTCCTTGGGACAAGTAATACTAAGATTATATAAATAAATAAAAATTAAAATGACCATAGTGACTTTCTTTCAAATGGGAATAATGTTGGAAACCCATAAAAAATAATCCACTAGTTTGATAAATTTAGCATCAAGTAATTTTATTATTTTCTTATGAAATAAAGTCAAAAATTTAGGTGGATTTTTTTTTTTTTTTTGATGCACAAGTTTGGCATTCGGATACATAATGATGTTATGCACCATAATGTTAGGGTCAATTCTAGGCATGTCCTCATAAGACCACACAAAATCCTCATTAACACTTATCAAATAATAAGATAAAATAATCATGTTTAGTAGATGAAAACTCATGAGAGACAATAATTGGTCAAGGACAATATGGTGTACCATATTCGATGTGAGTGGTTTCTTTTATAACCATGGCATTTCCATCTTGAAAGTCGTATGGTGAATTAGGTAAGGTAGAAATTAGATTTGTTATAATATCAATGCTAGCAATGAAGTTGTTAAAGCAAGGAGTTTTAGTTTTGAAATTGCCAAGTTTATGATGTTGTCAAGAAAGTTGAGATTCTTAGGCATAAATTAACTCAAGAATAGCTTCATCACTAGGCAAGGTAGGAAGAGGACCATAATACTCAACATCTACTTTAAGATTTAGAATTTTATTGCCATGGTGATCATGCTTAGAATGTATCTAATGAACATTGGTTGCCTTGGCATCTAATGTAATTTCAGGAGAAAAAGTACAAGAGATTGGAATATTGATGGGTTTAATGATGGGAGAAGGATTAGATGCAATGATTGGATCAATAGGTGGTAAATGAGATGTGTAAATTTGGGAGGTTTAGAATGAATAATTTTCTCTACCACCCAAGGAGTATCGATAAGAGGAGGATTGGTAGGAGGCACATGACCCTTAGGATCTAAGGTATGATCCATAGAAATGGTATGAACATCTTGATTAAAATCATGAATTTGGGCTAAGGTTTTCTGATAATGTTGGACATCTAAGTCTTTGGATTGAGCTTGGGCCATTATATAGTTATCATCATATGTTAGATAAAATATACATGCTTGAGAATCAAGGGAATTTCAAAAGCTAAAATATCGATATTATTGAATGTAAAAGGAGACATGATGAGAAGATCTTGAAATAACTGGCCACTCCAAAATAATTGTAAGTGAAGGCATATTCAGGTAAAGAAGGATCCTAAGCATTATATGGAGGGGGAAAATTGGTAATCTCATCAATAAGAGGAATAGTACAATCCCTAGGTAATAGAAAAGGAGGAATCCATTGTGAAATGTAGGTAGGTAACTTGGTATTATAAAAGTATGTCAAAAATCATTGGACTCATCATCATCGAAATCTACAAGAGTAAATTGTAAATCAGGATTCATGCTAATAAACTTAGGTAAAGGAGGACTATTGATTTTAAGAATGGTAAGAATATAATATTATGATTTAGGATTTAGAAGTTGAATGTTTCATGGATTGGGATCAGTGTCATGCTATACCAATTTCCATTATGTAATAATTTAATACATTGACTACCATAAGAAGTAATGGCTCACATTTGATGGGTCCATGAATGACCAAGGAATATGTTATAAGATAAAGTAACATTGAAGACCATAAGCTTGGTTTGAATAGTATTAAGTCCATTGGTTAGTGGAAGCCAAATACAACCAAGTGGTTTTTTATTCATCTTATCAAAACCATGATAAGTAAGATGGGCTTGCTCAAGATGATCCTTATTATAACCAAGTTGTTGTATGAGCCATAAAGATGTCACATTAATACCAAAACCTTCATCAATTATAAATTTTTAGATAAGAGTGGTATTAATGGCTACTTTGATGAAAAGTGGTGGATCATCAGCATGAAAGAGAATTTCATCATTGATTTTGTCCTGCTCAAGGAATTCAATAGAGAGCTTGGAATAAGGATGCATAGTTTCAATGATATTAACGTTGGTAGGTTAAGATTCAATACAAGTTGGTTATTCTTTTATGGGTGATGGATCACCAATTTCTTGAAGTTGTTGCATAAGGAATTTATGATGATAGGGTGAAGTGTGAACCAAATCCATAAATGGAATATTACAAGGCATAGAGTTGAGTTCTTCAATAAAATTCCAATGTGATTTAGAAGAACTAGCATGAGGTTTAAAAAACAAACTATATTTTGGTGGAATAGTTGAAGCTGGAGGATTGAAAGGAGGAGATAGTTCCTCTTGAGCTTTCGAAGAAACATTAATAGTGGTAGTATCTTTAATAAGTAATTACTCCAAAGATGGCTTCTTAGGCTTGGTAAAAAGATCTTTATGAGCTAGTTTATGATGGTAATTGACCTTAGCAGTATTGACAAATTGAGAATTGTAGAAATATTGGTCGCAATCAATATCAATGGCACAAGCATCCTTCATATTCAATTGATTATTGGAAGAAGTTTTTTGGTTATTTGTAGTACAAGCTTTAGAAGTTTTTCATTTTTGAAAGGCAATAGTGTCTTCTTGACGATGAAGATTGATCATAGCTTCATGATTTAATGAATCACCAAGCATATAAGAGACAACAAATTTATTGAGCCCCCTACAAGATTCATGAAAATGTCCAATGTCATCATGAAACCAACAAAATATATTGGGTTCATACCACTTAGGAGGAGCATTGGGATAGATGAAAGGGTTTGAGGGTGGCAAAAATTATTTCATTTTTTGAACTGAAAGAGGTGTATGAGAAGGTGAAGGAACATTAGTTTTGGCAACTCCTAGTTTGGTTTGTAGAGTATTACTAATGATAGCATCATATGTTTGGAAATATCCTTTAATAATTTTAGGATTAGGTTTGAATTATTTCATAAGAAATTCTTGACACTTACCTTGTTCAAGAGCTTCATTGTGTGTTTGGGGAGCAAAGGTTCGAACCATATATTGAAGAGTTGAATTCAAAGCAGTAATAAAGAGTTTGAATAATTATCATTAGTCATGTTATGGTTAGATTTATGAGATAAATATTTCCATCTTTTGATAAATTCATGAGCTAATTCAGTTGGAGATTACTTAGCATTAATGAAGTGGCTAAGATAATTTACCAAAAGATCATTGTGCTTAAACTCTTTAACCAAAGGATTGACCAAATCTTTGAGTTTCCAAATAGAATGTTGGGGATGTTGATTATACAATTATAATGCATCACTAGTGAAGGTTTTCACTAAGAGTTTAGTTGTGGTGAATTTATTATTTTGGATCCACTCTTTGTAAAGCTTGCCAAAGGCTTTGAGAAATGAAGTAGGGTTTTTAGTCCCATCATATTTGATAGTTGGAGATATGTTGCCAATATCAATTCATATAATGAATGGGGCCAAAGGCTCATTTAGAATGGTTTGAGTCATTTTTTTATTCATTATGGGTTGAGTAATAGAATTATTTTAATGCATCTCGAAGAGGTGGAGGAATGAAGTTGGGATTAGCTTGAGGATGCATAGTTGGAGGTTAATTAGCTACATTGATTAAATGTTGTTGAAGTTTCATAATTTTATTGGTGTTAGAATTTTACATTATTTTCATTTTATAGATAAATTGGGCTAACATTTGAGTTGTATCAGGAGTCTATAAACTATACAAGGTCAACTGCATCGATCCAATACAATGAATATAGGCTAAAAAGGAGACAGGGTCGACTGGGTCAACCTAGAACAATAAATAGGGAAACTTAAAAACTTATGATAAATTTGTAGGCTAAAACAAGATAAATTTGAAAGCAATTTGAAAAGAAATATATGAAAGGAATTAAATAGTGAATTAGATTAATGTTGGCCAATCCAATTGAAGCACATAGCATAAAACTTTACACTAATGTTAGCTAATGCAAGGTTTTACAATACAAAATACAATTGAGAAAAGAGAAAGCAATCAACTTGGAAAGTAAAGGGCTAACTAATTGTTCAAATTCAATGTTTATTAGATTATTAAGATATTATTTGAAATGTAATTAGAAGTTGGTAATAAGTAAAGAACTAGAATGGTAATCTAAGGATGGTTTTAGGTAGTTACGGATGAAAGGGACTGTAGTGGCAATGATACAAGCTTGGTATTGGGGCCTACCCCTTCACTTCACACACTGTAGTGATAAAGGTATCTGGTGCTTAGCTATAATATAATATTAACCATGTTTTATACATGACTAGAGTATCAAGTTAGCTTCCTCTTTAGTGATGAAATTCAAGTAGGTTAGCTTTGGGTAGACAAATGTTAAAATTCTTGTTTAGATTATGTGTTTTGGTTGTGTGTGCATAAAATATAAAATAGTAAACTAAATTATTAATTGAAAAACACATAATTAAGATATGTGATATATTCTAAGCATGCAATCAACAAGAAAAGAAAGTGTGAATTAATTACTAGCACATAAGGTTAATTCCAACTTTGAAACAAGGTAAAATGTTGATATGGTCAACAATGTATGCACAAAATACAAAATATGGTTGATAGGGTCAAACCTCTACTATAGAAGCAAGGTTTGAAAATGAATAGGGTTGGCAGAGTCAACCTAGTTATCAAGATAACACACAGAACACATAACTGGGTCAATAGAGTTGATTTAGTTGACTATGCAAGGCTAGTTTTTAAGACTACAAACTTTAAAAGGAAAGAGAATAAGGAAAAAGATATAGAGATAGAAAGGAACCTTGGTGGAAAAAAGGTACAGAGAATGAAGATTATTGTTTAATAACCTTGATATATGCTTGCAAATTCTACTAACTAGGTTGACTGGGTCGATCAATATTTATAGAAACCTACTATTGAATGCCTGAAATCTATGGGGTTGACTAGATTGACCTAGTATATCAAACTTGATGTCTAAAAAAGTAAGGGGTTGATTGGGTTGACCTAGTAGTTTGGACTGGATGTTTAGAAATTTTAAAAACTATACTAGGTTGATAGGATTGATCCAATAGCTTGTACTTGAGATTCTATCCATATAAGTTAGATACTGGGTTGATAGAGTCGATCCAGTATGATAGATATATGATAGTAATAATGATGAAAGAATGAAATAAGATGAACACGTAAAAGGGTTAATTCACATTGGGTTCACTAGAATGTATGAAATCAAAAATGCATCATGTCTATAAATCAATCTTGGATCAGAGAAGATAAACCATATCCACACTTTAGATTAGGAATACATTTGTTAAGTGGGGGCATGACCAATATGGGGATATACTAGAATTGATTAGGGTATTACTTGTCATAATACACTATGTTAAGAAGGGTTCCAAATCCTATAGTCTAACATAATCACACAACAACCCTAAAAGAGTCCTAAGTTTAATGTTCAATCTATTGTAATAACAAGAAAGTAAATATAATCTAGTGCACACCAAATCTTGTGGCATAATAAAAGGGGTTAGTATAGCAATCAAAACATTTATAATGGAATCTCAATTAAGATAAGTATGATTAAGACACTAATACATGGAATGTGAAGAGTAATATTATTTGAGATAATACTTATGCTACTTCTATCTACTAAAGAAAGGAGAACAAAGTTAGAATATACTTACATGAATGTGAACTCATCAAGAATCAATCTCTCCCTTGGCCAAAGGGGATTTGCAAGAGATTGTTGTGGTTTGTAAGGATAACTAAGAAAGTCCAAAACATCTAAGACTTATCCACAAGACTATATTCTCTAAGTAAAAACCCTAAGCTAAGACTCCTCAAGTAGAATGGTGGAAGAGTAGATAATAAAAAAGTGCAAGTGAATAATAATTTTTGATTGCATATTGAAATAATGACGAAATGAACTCATACTTATATTTAGATCTCACCCTAAATCCTTTTAGAAACATCTGTTGTACAAGGTTGACCCAATTGACCCTATGTGTTTTTGGGGATAGTTCACTAAGTCTAAGCTAGGTCAATTGAAGGGCTAATAAACTCAAAGAGTGAAAAATACCACTAGACTATATAGGGTCAACCTAATACAGCCGACTATCTAAAATATAACTAAGTCAATAAAAGGAGGGTAAAACATGGTGAAATACTAGAATAGTGTGAAAGGAATGAGTAATAGCTTAAGGAATGATTTTAAGATCTGGTTGGATTGGTAATAGCGCAGTAATAAGGGACACCTATGAATCACCAAAGTTTTACCGACCCCTTTCCTAGTGTACCTTTTAAGGCATGCATTCAAAGAGATTGAGTCTTATTCAAAGAGATTGAGTCTTAATGGGTTCCGACAAGATGTCTTCCTTTTTCACAAAAGTACCTAATCTTCCCAATAGATTGATGGATCTATAAGGGGTCATGAAGAATGAGGAACACATTGTGAGAAGGTAGGTCCATTTTACTTTTCATGCATATAACCTTCATGGGATGATCTATATACTTCACTTGTTAGCCCAAACTTTGTGTTCATTAATCAAAATATCCTAAGTCCTTGGTGTTGATAGTTCATAGTCTTTCTCACTTTGCTAATGTGTCTCATTCTTGATAAGGATGTTCACATCACCCATGTGGTTCCTCACATTCCTTATTTACATCATACTTTCCTCATATTTAACTTGTTATATATTGATTTTAGCTGATCACATCCCTGATCACATCTAACTTACTATGCCTCTTTGTTTATAGTTTGTGAATTTCATTATAAGACCTTGGATAGGACCAGGCCTTCCTCATAAACACCCTTACACCATTTTCTTACCACACCATCTCATTGTTATACTAGTAATTTCATTAGGTGGTTATGTTTCCTACATTGTATTTTAGAACAAGAACTAAGTTTGAGTTTTTATCCTTTAGGGTTTTTTTATTTTCATTTTTCCATCATGTTCTTGTTTAATTTTTGTGAACTTCACTTATCTTACATATGACATTTTTGTAATATTACATGTTTCTCTTTATTTATTACTTATTCATTCTCATCTTACATCTTGATTTACATTTCATTTTCAATCATTCATGTTTTTTGTTATGTTTGATTTGACATGCTTATCTTACATGGGGTGACTTGTCACTTACTTACATCTCTTTGTTAAAGTTTCTTGCATTGATATTTCATTTATCATTCATGTTTTACATACTTCCCAACATGATTTAGTATGTTCTATATTCCTTTATTCCATTTATTTTTTACATGTTTTCCAATATGATTTACTTTATTCTACAATTATGTGTCATTGATTTGCCATCATTTTGTCATTTATTTGCCTTCAATATTTTAACCTTGCCTTAACAAACACTAGTTTGACCAAAATTTCCTTATTTTGACTAGGTTAACTTAACAAATTAAGCTAAATTTTTATATTTTCCCCTTTTAGTACTAAGTTAGCAAAGTGGATTTTTCTACTAGGTCAGTAATCATGTACTAAGTTGTTATAGTGGCTTTTTCTACTAGGTCAACAGTCATGTACTAAGTCAATAGTTTAAAAAACAAACTAGGTTGGTAGTGTGGATTTAGAAAAATTTCATCCTACTAGATCGATTAGGTTGACCTAGTTGTTTCTACCTACTGACCCCCTTACATTGCTAGTAATAAATGCCTTCTAGCAGTTATTATTTTGATTCATTATTTTATCCATATCTTTGTTTTTACTATTCCATTTTTAAAATCATAAAATGTTCTAGAATAATGATGATGTAGAGAATATTTTCCACTACTATTTGCCTATCTTCTAAAAATTTCAATTTTTGGCTATTTTTTGCACTAATTTCTACAAGTTTGCCTAATGTTTTTTACATTTAGATGCTTTCACTTCTCTTGCATTTGACTTATTTATCTATAGTACTAAGGTAAGTAAAGGTATGTGTTTTAAAATTTTGTCCTTTAATTTATCTTATTTAATCTTTACTATATTTTACTTAACATCAACATTATGTGTTTTCATGTTCTATTCTCGAAGTACCATCTCGTGCTACACTCACGTGACACATGATGAGCTTTGAGTGGGGCATATGTATACACATAATATTTTCAAACTTATGTCAATTATAAACACTTTGTATCTTGTAAGAACCCTTCAAGTCTCAATCTCTCTAAGTGCATACCTTAAGGGATGCACTAGGAAAGGGGTGGGTAGACCATTGGTGCTTCACAAGATTATTGTCCCTTTTGCCACTTTTTATCTACACACTTGTAACATAAAAACCTTATCCATAATATTTTTATTATCTATTTCATATTACTCAATCATTTCCTACATTTTTTCACTATTTTTCTAACCCTAACCTCATTTTGACTATTCACTATACCAAGTTGACACTATCAACTTTGTACAGTTTTCAACCTTTATTCACTATACTAGGTTGACACTGTCAACTTTCTATAGTTTTCATCCTTTGTTCATTGTACTAGGTTGACACTATTGACTCTATATAGTTTTCTACCTTAGTTTCTTGTACTAGGTCGATTGGGTCGACCCTATATAGTTTTGGGCAAAATTCACTTAGGGTCTAGGTCAGGGTTTGGCTGACCTAGCCTATGACCTAGTGAATTATTATCCAATATTGTGTTAGGTCAAATAGGTGAACCTTGTTGATCAAAACTTTTGGAATGACTTAATGTTAAATATTTCTATATATACATGTTCATTTTTCCATTATTTAGAGAAGAGAAGAAGAAGTAAGAGTTATTACACATCTACTTATTCACCATTCTATTTGAGGAGAAAGGTTAGGGTTTCATAATTTCTTTGGAGATATAGATTTTGTCTTGTGTTTATGTCTTTTGGTTGAATTGATGAGTTGAATAGCCTATATATGATTTATAATTATCATCCTTGCATACCATAACAAATTCTTGTGAAGCACTTTGGCCAAGGGAGATATTGAAGCTTGGCAAGTTCATCTTCAAAGGTAAGTATTCCTAGCATTGTTCCTCCTTTGTAAGAGTAGATAAATATGCATTTGTAATTTTCTTCCATGCATTGGGATTATGTATACATTGACATGAGTATATGTCTCTTATGCATGTTTACTTTTATTTTTTTTAATCCCAACTTTGTGCCACAAGCTTTGGTGGGCACTAGATTAGATTTACTTTACTTGTTATTAGTTTATTGATATATCAAAACGTAGGACTCCCTTAGGGTTATTACATGATTTTTCTCGATTTGAGGCTTTTAAACCCTCTCTATCATAGTGTATTATGGTAAGATATCCCCTAATTAGGTCTAGTAGATCCTTATATTGGTCATGTTCTCGATTATCTAATATATGCCCTATTGGAAGTGTATGGTATGATCTATATTCTCTAAATTGGGATTGATTTATAGACATGATGCATTTTTTATTACATATAGATCACATTAAATGATATACTTATTTTCTTACCAATGAATGGAAGGCCAGTAAAATCCTAGTCTTATGATCTTATGCATGGTTCATTTTTTTGAATAATTACCTCCTCATGGTTCATCATGACAAGCTCTAATGATGTCATAGGCTTCATTATCTACTACACACTTGTGAAATACATGATTAGGTCCATACTTAAATAACATGTCATTAATCTACTTAAAATAAGTTTATTTAATTAAATGTTTTCTTTCTTTTTGAGTAAAATAAGAAGAAAACTTCTTTAAGGCCAAATTATTGTCTATATTAGCAAACCATGGGGATTTTACTAAAACATCAAAAAATTATTCATCTCAAAACCTATCTTCAATTGGTTCCTCACTACTTGCCATGTTTATTCTAGATAAAAATTCTATAACCACATTAATTTTCCTAGTTTATCAATGATGGTTATATCGAATTCCTACAAAAATAACAATCATCTTATGATTCTTCTTCCTACTATATGTTTATTCATGAGATAACTTATGGATGAATGATCTGGGTATATAAAGTCCTTATAACCTATAATATAGTGTCTAAATTGTTGATGGCATAAATTACAAGTAATTCATTTTTTGTGGTTGTATAATTTCTTTCAATTGGTGTGATATTTTTGTTGATTTAATAAATTGCATACACATGATCATTCTCATCATTTTGTCCTAGAACTATCCTCATTACATGATTAAAAACATCAATGTAAATGTGAAAGGGTTTTTCTTAATTGGATCATCTCAATATTAGTGTAGATTTGATTTTTTCTTTAATGGATTCAAAGGCTTTTTGAAAATCATCACTCCACATAAATTCACTATCCTTTGCTAACAAAGCAAATATAGGATCAACAATTTTACTAAAGTCTTCTATAAAAAAGTCTATAAATTCATTATCTTGATATCAATTTGATTCTATGGGATAGGTAGGTTGGAAATTATTTTAACTTTATTAGGATTCACTTATATTCCCTTAGAAAAGATGTGTTGTCCTATGACTATGCCTTGATCCATCATCATCAAGCATTTTTCATGACTTAGTGGCAGTCGGTGTTCTTCACATATGGTTAAGACCTTATCAAGATTGTGTAAAGCTTCGTCAAGTGTATCTCCATGAGTAGTGAAGTTATCCATATACATTTCCACATAATCATAAGTCAAATAAAAAAATATGGCTAAAATTGATCGTTAAAAAGTAGTTAGGGCATTACAAAGACCAAATGGTAAGGCTATATAATCAAATTTACCCCATGGGTAGGTAAAGGTGGTTTTATCTTGATCCTCAACTACCATTTTTATATGATTATATCCACTAAATCCATCTGAAAAGGAAAAGTATTTTTTCTTACCAAGTTATCAACCACTTGATCAATAAAAAGAAGAGGAAAATAATCCCTCATAGAGGCTTTGTTTAGCTCTTGGTAATCTACACACTCTCCATTTCTCATTTTTCTTTGGTAAAATTACTATTTTAGAAATCCACTAACTGTATGAAATAGGGTAAATGAATCCTACATCTAATAGCTTTTCAATTAGTTTTATTATATCCCATAATGTTGGTTTTATCTACCTTTGTGATTATATAATGGGTTTATCCTAGCTTGTGTAAATGTGATGGGTACAAACACTTGGATGAATTCCTCTCATATATGTATAATCCTAAGAAAATGCTTTGGTGTGTTTTTCTAAGACATCAAAAACTTTCATTTCTTGATCATATGTTAACCAGTTATTTATATTCAATGTTTTCATGATAATATCATATTCTATCTAGTGTTAGAATGGACATTCTCTACATATTTAAATTCACTCATCAAGGAATTAAGAAGACATGGATATGGTAATAACAAATGAAATATAGTTATATTTTTTACAAATACATCTCCTAGAGGAATGATGCTGGCTAATGGACAATGAAATGTAGTTAAAAATTAATTGGTTTGTCTTCTACCTAATTTGGTCATATGTTAAATATCCAAAGATTGAGTCTGTAGTAAAACTTTTGGTGGATTCCATAGCTAATGGACTGGAAGAATACATAGCCAAAAATTGAACAAAGTTTATAATAGATATAATGATAGATTCTATAGTAGATAGACTAGCAGAGTCTATAGTGGAAAGAATAATAGAGTCTATAGTAGACTGACTGATAGAGCCTATAGCATAGAAACTAGTAAATTTCATAGTAGATAGACTGATAAAGTCTATAGTGAATAGAATAAAAAAGTCTATAGTGAATAGACTAACAAAGTATATAGTGAGGCCCATGAGGCTAGTGGCCTCTTCTAGATCTTATTCTAACTCTTCAATTAATTCTCATATTTTTCCTTGTACTATTATCATGGCTAAAGATGAAAGATTATTCTTATTATTTCTAGTTCATCTACCTAAAGTGTTTTAGTGTAATCTAATGAGGGCTTTGGAGGGGCGTATAAGGATATTTAATTTAATTTTAGACCATTTGAAATAGTCATATCCCCTAATATGCAATAAATTAATCTTACTACAATAGTCAACCAAGGTATTCTTAAAATGAGGGGTTATCCTAACTTCTTGGTTTTAGGTTGCAACATCATAAAATCTACTAGATACTCCCATGACTCAATTTTTATAGCTACATATTCTATAGTACATTCTAGTTTAACAACTAACTTTGAAAAATGGTAGAGGTAGGTTGCATCCCCATAAGGGATAGTGTCTAGAGAGTATCAATTGTTATTACATTGATTTTTACATCCAAATATACTATAACATTGGGTATTTCTTTTTCTCTTATGGTTATTGTTATGAATGGACTACTTAGGTCTGCATATTTGGTTAGCCTTAATTTTCATGCTAAAAGATTAGCTATTTTACCATCTACATGTACGGTCCTTGGTATTGTTTCCTTCTTCTAAGTGTCTTGATACATAGGATTTTAATGACTCTATTTAATTCTAGAATATCCTTGATGGCTTGTAACAAGGGTACTTCAATGTTCAATTTTATTAATTTTTGAATCAAATTAGATTCATGCTTGGTTTCAATTTACTTTAATCTGTCATGAAAAGGAATATGTGGAGGATTAGTAATATGTTCCTCTATCTTCTTTGACATTTTTTTGGATTCCTATTTTTTGACTATGCATTTAGGTGTATCTATTGTTGGTTTTTCATTGGGAAATTTAGAGATGGTGATAAGAGGCTCTTGAATTATTCTACCTGATATAAGTTTAATGTTTGCAAATTCAATAGCTCCTACATTCATGGTTTCTCCTTATTCATTTACATAGATAGTAGATGATGGTTTATTCTTAGGTTTAGCCACTAGTTTAATAGGCAATTGGGGCTAATTAACTTGTTCTATAGGTTGAGATGTAAGAGGTGCCATGAAATCTTATTGTGGTGAAAACATTTTTTGGGGGTTAACTATGGATTAATGTTCCACTATATATTTCTCAATTGTTGTGACTATGTTTGGGTTATCCATGGTTGTTAATGCATCATCCAAGTTTGAGGCATCATCCATTTTTGATTGGCCCATTATGGGTGTACTTGTACCCTCATAGGTTGAGGTGCATGAGTAATTCAAGGTATCAACCATGGATTGATTGGATTTCTTAGTTCAAACTAACCTTGGGTTTGGTTTTATGGAAATAGATTTTGTATTTGGATATAATGTTTATCTTCTAAGGGATGTGTATTTTTTTAACTAATTTTTCAAAACAAAAATATGATTACAATGGTTTGTGTCATGATATTTACTATCATATATCACAAATATATATATATATATTTTTTTTGAATGATCTCTGATAGCATGTTTTAACTTACATTTTAGACACTATATGGCTAAATATTTTATCATGTAATTATCTTTGTCTTGAAGAATATCTAATGTAGTATTTAACTAGACTAAAATGTCATTTTTTAAATTGGAAAATTTGTCCATTAATTGACTAACTTCATTGGATTTTCCTAGTTTTCATTTCTTGATGTTTGGTTTTATTCTAGAATTATTAGTACATAGATCTAAAATTTGGTGAAATGTTAGTTTTACAATGTCTCCTTTAACCATCAGGTTAATAGCATCCCTAGATTCATCATCTGATCCCTCAAGAAATACCATTTTCACTACTTTTGTAAGTGGATAACCACTATGTTTATGAGCAAATGTTAATATATCCAAATAATCTTCTGAACTTTCATCTTCATTTTATTTTATCTTTAAGAAATCCTCTTTATTATCCCTTAATCTATAGTACTCTTGATACTTATCAATAAATTTATTTTCCATATCTCTCCATTATTATTAGAATCACCTAGAAGGCCCATAAACCACCTCATAGATGCCTTCTGAAGTGTAGAAGGGAACAGTTTGAGTTTCTAAATATCAGTTGTATAATTATAGGTTTGGCATAACACATTGAACTCAAACAATAATTTATCTATATCTTTTGAGAACTTACCCCTAAAATTTGGAAAAATTGATAGTGAAATGTTTTTCATGGAGGTTTGATCTACCGAATTTATGACTATAGGAAAGGAAAATGTCCTATCTTGTTGCAATTGCATTCTATATTCTTCAAGATTTTATACATTTTCTTAGCTATCATCCATGGTTTCTATTTATTCCCAACATATATTAGATATCTAATTTATTGCTTCCTCTTGATCATGTAAAGATTGAGGTCCAGGACTTACTTTTGTAGACAAAGAATACTTAAGATTAATTCTTCTTATAGGAGAAGATCTCCCAAATGTGAGTCTTCTTACGGTGTTTATTAGTGAGGATGATCATACTTCTAGTGGTGAATCTAAGTGTGATTCAATTTTTTTCTTATATTTTTAGATTCTTTAGTCAAAACTTTTATTCTTTCCTCCTTCGGTCCTAACTCAGGATCCTTGGAGATGAACCTTCCTTTAGTGTCTCTAGGTCAGTTTATAGATTATTATTATTATTATTATTATTATTATTATTATTATTATTATTATTATTTATTGGTTTTTCAATGTTTTTGGTATTTTACTATAGACCAATAAGGATTACCTTACTAACACCTACATATCCTCAAAAGTGGTGCCAAAAATGATGGGTGCTATTAATCCTTCTATTTAATCAAAAAAATTATTCATGTCATTCAAATAAGGGGCAGCATCCAAATATGTCTATAGCAAGGCTTATGGTTGTAGGTATTATAGAGATGATTTGCACGGTTGTTGTCATTTATATATGTCTAACCTAATTTATTCTAAAAATTATTTTCCTATGCAATAAATAAACATAATTTCATAATTAATACACTTGGTAATCTCATTTACTAAAATAAACACACTTGCTGAAAATAAACACTGCTAAAACTAAGCACACTTGTTGAAAGTAAATAATATGTTGAAAGCAAACACACTTGTTGAATATAAAAAATCTTTTGCAAGTAAACACATTAGATTGTAATATTGGATTTACTCTTTGAACCAAAATATAATTTCTTATAGGTTATGAAATTTATTTATAATTATTATTATGAAAAAGAAATATATTTATAATTACTAAAAACTATAAATACGTAAAATATCATATATAAATATGTTCCTAAGGAAAGTGTGACCTTGATCACATTGGAACAAGATGTTTCTAATTGTTTTTCACTTTCACATTCAAAGGAATAAGAAATTAAGATAAATGGTTAGGGTTAGATGTTACCCGAATGAGGTTTGCACACCGTTATCTAGACGTTGTAGGGACTCCTCTTTGGCTATGGAGGACGACACCTGTAGAAGAAAGAGACTCAAACAAAGAGATTGTTAAGATGGATGTAAGGTGGACTGCCAAGCGATATGCTTGGTCCTAGAAGTGCAAAGACTTCCTTAAGGGATGTCAGTCCACTTGTTGATAAAAAATAATGTCAGATAAAGATAATAATGACAGACTAAGCTAGAGAAATACAAACAATGCATACCTGTTGTCTACTATCGGTCTGCCATAGTTGCCGATGCCAGTTGGTCTGCCAACATTGGTTGGTTAAGGTCACTGACATCAATTAGTTTGCTGACATCAGTAGGGACAATGGGCCTGGTGGCCGACGTCGGTCGGGGCAATGGTCTTGGACAGGGTCTGGACAGGTTCTTGGTCGATAGAATGGTCTGTGTTAGTCTGAAAGTCTGTGCAGGGTTTTGTGTTGGGTTTGTAGGGTAGGGAGTGTGGCTAAAAAAGGGATAAGGATGTGGGGAAGGCCTCTTAGCCTTTTCAAGAAGAATTCAAGTCTGGTCTAGTTGATAGCCGAGTCTGGTTCATAGCACTTAGAAGTAGCAAATGGGGACTGATTATCAAAGCATTCTAAAATACTGAGATGAAACAAAAGAAGAATACTTACCTCTTGCCTACTGAAGAAGAAGTGTAGGAGACCTATTGCTGATGCTGCTGATGTAGAAGACTACCTGCATAGTGGAGTGACTGATGTAGAGTACCTGTACCCTATGATGCTTGTTGTGCATCTGGGAGAGAGAGAGAGAGGTCGAAGTTCAAGCGCAAGAGGATTTTTGTATTCGGGGGGAGAGGATCCATTGATTTGGCATACAAGTTGGTTTTAAGCAACCAACATCAGTGATCTTGCTGGCGTTGGCTACCTGTAATCGACGTCGGCAGCTAGAATAATGAAAAAAGGGCTAAAATTAGCCTTTTGCCCATTCTTCCAACTGTCAGGGTCAATTGGTCATGGGAAAATGGTCGAAGGTGAATTAAATAAGTGCGAGAGGGTTGAAATAGGTCATGAGTTAGTTATAGGGTGATGGGAGGCATCCAAGGAGATGTATCCAAGGAGGGGTGAGGTGGCAAGGGTGAAGTGGCAAGGGAGGTGGTATTAATTTAAAATAAGTTATTATTTTAAATTAATAACTGTGTGGGTTAGGAATGGATAAGTTTGAAAGGGACCAAGAAGGAGAATGACCAAGGGTTAAACACAATTTTGGTGTTTACATTTGCCCCTTTTTGTCTTTGTGGTTGTTCTTGATGAACTGCAAGACAAAAATAGGAGTCAGTTGCCCCAGGTATGGTATAAGGTAGTTTTTGTCTTGTTGGTTGTTTAAATGAACTGCAAGACAAAAAGAAGTGTTGGTTGCCCTGATTATGGGATGAGGTATTCCCCCTCAAAGTAGGAGTCAAGAGAAGGGAACCTGATATCAGATGCTGATTTGATAGAGAGTGGATGAATATGGTGAAGTTGAGTGTGAATGCTACAATAGTTGGGATTGCGCACATACCACTTCACGAGATGGCTAGGTCAAATTATCACAAGTCAGGGTCGAGGAGTGCTAAAATTGAAATAACTGAGCACCAGCATTTAGTCATAGCTGATTGGGTTACTCACTCCAAGTTTTAGCTCCAATGGTCATCGTGTTCCAAGTATCTCGAGCTCAAGAAGTGCTCTTAGAAAACACAAAAAAGGCCACAAGTAGTGGGGATCAACTGGAGTGCGATCCAATACTTATGGGGGTCATGGACAATTTGCTAACTAATCATGAGGTAGCAAGGGCAAAAACAACCAAGGCAAAGTTGTCTTGGAAGTGGTCATGGTCTGAGGAGATAGTCTTGATCTCCAAGGTCATTGGTTGAGGACGGACAAAGGAATGGCCGAGCTAACCTCAGAAGACCCCATGTCAACTGAGTGCTGCCTACATAGCCCCTATTGTTAGGGCCTCAAGGTAATGTAGTTCTCCCAAAAAGGGAGGAAGAGGGTCAGTTATGGATGGGGTCAGACGAGTTTAAGTCATGGTGAAAGGAAATATGATTTGTCCATCAAATAGACGAACAAACAGATGTGGCCGAGCTAACCCCAGAAGACATCATGTCATCTGAGTGCTACCTACATAGCCCTTGTTGGAAGGGCCTCAGACCAATGTAGTTCAGATGAGGAGTTAAAATGGTTGATAGATTGGTTTGGTCATGATAATGGTTTAGCACTTCCCATATGTCTAAGGGTACGTGCTTGAAATGATGAGGGTAAGAAGATGCTACAGCCTTTTCCATATTATGTGATGGTGTATTATGTAACATTGGTTAAGTGGTCTTTCACCCCTAGTAATTTTCCATATTAGTGATGGATGTATGCTAAAAATGAATTGAGTATATTTATGCTTCAACAAGTAATGGTTTATGCTTGAGATAAATTGTGTGGTCGATAGTTTCCATTTGTATTGGTGTCCATAGAAACTATGTGAAGTGGACTATGTCATGTTGCTGGTTGAAAATGTTTTTGGTTGGTTAGGTTTGGTTGAGAAAATGATTTGGTTGAATGTGACCAAAGGTATGGATAACAAGTGAAAGGCGTGTTGCTCTTTCATTGACAAGGACCATAATGATAGCATAGATAAGGGTTTTGCAAATAAAAACCCTGTTCATGCATTACGTCTTTGACCATTGGTTGTGTTAGAGAAGTAATCAAATCACTTTGACATTATAATGAGCTTGAAGTCCCTTGAGTAGGTGATGTGATATGTTAGGAGAGGGTAACCCCTTTTAGTAGGGATAACTTTGCCCCTTTTTATAGGAGACCCTGAGAACGACTATAAGTCAAGTCCATGACTTTTTTTTTTTTTGAGTAGACTAATCAATGTAGGAAATCTACATAGGGATGTCATTTTGTTTTGTGGTCATTTGTGAAGCTGATCGTTGCGGGAAGATTCTAAGAGAGTGTTGTTTGTAGCAAGAGTTTAGTCATAGCCATCCTTCGAGGGAGTGGTCTATATTTTTGTTTTTTATATGTTTGAGGGCTTTGAATAGCTATCCTTCGAAGGAGTATTTTATTAGCTACAGTAATAATTATAAATCCATCCTTCGAGGGAGTAGTCTACCTTTAGAGTTTGTGACCTTGTATATTTTGACATCAATTTATTTTTGATAGAATTGTGAGTCATGGATAAGACTATAGAAGTTTGAGGGCTCCCTTTTATAAGGACAAAGCATTCATACTTTATAAAAGGGTAACATAGGATTTGTTTTAGGGGAATAGGGTTGAAAGGAATGAGGATTAAGAGGATAGAGTTGCTCAAGGGACCAGCTCAAGTTAAATGTCAAGTGAGCGAGTACTCGACTAACAGTAGAATGGTCACAGATGCAAGGCATTAAGAGGCTCAAGTTCTAATTAGCCTTCAAGAGAAGATAGATGATAAGTCCTTGAACCATACTTGTGCATTATGATGTAAGGTCTGAGCCAATTAGGAGAAAACTTGCCTCATTTACTTCTTTCCAAATTGGTCACGTGTTGGTCGATGTTGGACATGAAGTTAGTTGATGTGTTGTCGAATTGTTTGGTTGGATGATGTTTGGTCAATGTTTGGTTGGTGTTTGGTTGAGGTTTGGTTGATGCTTGGTCGAGGCTTGGTTGAGGCTTGGTTGATGCCTGGTCGAGGCTTGGTCAGTCGATGTTGGTTGATGTTTGGTTGTTTGATGTTTGATGTTTGGTTGAGGTTACGATAGTCAGGGTAAGGTCAAATTCCCCCAGTTGCTAGGGAGAATGTTTGATAGATTTAGGTTGAGAGGGAGAGATCTTGATCTACCAAGTTGGAGGCAGGAATCTCAAAATCATGGATGGTGATGGAGGTAAGGGTTGGTAATGATTTGATTAAAGTGGTCAGAGGTTGGGGGTCATCAGGCTGGACCTCCATCAATTGTAAGGCTTGGATCAAAGTTTGATTATGTTGTGGAGAGTTTTGTATGAGATCATACAAAGACATCTTCACAGGGGTCGTGTGGTGAGGTTGTTTCACCACGGAGTTAGGGATTGTCTTTGAGGATGCTGGTCGAGATGTGCCCAAGACAATAATCTTGGGTTTTGGTTGTGGTGAAGGCTTGGTAGATGGGGATGTCCAAGGGATAGAAACATGTCTTTTCCCTTTATCCTTTTGGGTTAGTGGGCTGGTGGTCAAGTTGACTGTGTTGATTTTGAATAATGGGGTTAAAGGCGGTGGAGGGACCATAGTCTTGTGTGGAGATCCCGATTTAGGTGATGATGTTTGTGAGGCATGTGATGGTGTCAAAGATTTGGCAAAGAGGTAGTCAAGAGGATCCTTGATGAGAAGGGTATCTTTTTTTTGGTGTTGATGAATGATAGCTTTAAGAGTGCAACAATGCTCAGTGTCATGTCTTGATGTGCAATGATAGTGACAAAATTTAGTGTTGTCGAACCAAGATGGTCTTGATCCGAGAGTTGATGAGTGTGAAGATGAGGAGGTTTGGGAGGCATGGGATTGTGTTGAAGGTTTGTTGATAATATGGTCAAGAATAAGGGTGTCTTTCTCCAAATATTGGTGAATGGCAACCTTGAGGGCACAATAATGCTTGGTATCATGCCCTGGTGTGCGATGATAGGCACAAACTTTAGTGTCATTGAACCAGGGTAGTTTTGGTCTGAGAGATTGGTATGGTTTAAGAGTTGGAATACTGATGTGAGAAGACTACAATAATTGTCATAACAGTAAGGCATAAGAACCTGCCAATGGGTCTGCATGTTTTTTTGCAGTAAGGGTTGATGACTTTTGTTTGGGAGGTGTAGGAGGCATTGGTCATTTTGGAGGAAATATATGTTTGATGGGTTGAGAGAGTAATGGAAGCAATTTGCCTCTATGAGGTATGGGAGTAGGAAGCACCCCTATTAAGGTAGATGGATGTCGGCCCAAAATAGAGGGCAATGATGAAGGTGGGGGAGGAATTCTCTAGTGTGGTTTAGTGGCCTTCCTTGGTTTGGGTTGAGGGCCACTATTATGCAAGGCAAGATTAGATATGGGGCGAACACCAAGAGATTTAATCTCTTTTGGCATGGTGGATGCCTGCGTGGGTTTGGGTTCAGATGTGGATGGAGGTGAATGAGATGTAGCGATCTCAGGCAAAAGGCAAGAGAAAACCGTCACTGGGTCTTCCTCAGTTGAAGTGGGTGAAGAGAGAGGGTCTTCTCTTGGTGGAGAAGAAATTGGAGAATGTGGCTCCTCAAGAGGGTAGAGGGTAGGGATGATCATGCCTTCTACTTGTGGTTGAGGAGTAGGTAAGGTATGGTTCTCTATTGGTAGGAGGAAGGATGAAGGTGGGGCTAATGGCATTGGTATGGTCAAGGCGTCCTCCAATATAAAAGAGGTCGATGGAGAACTAATAAGAGAAGAAGACTCTTCTACCTGTGATGAATGAATAGGAGAAGAAAGCTCTTCTACCTATGGAGGAGGTTGGTCAGGGACAAGAGGTGAGACCGTGTTGATCGTGTGTATATTATGCTTGTGGGAGCTATCGGCCATGGTTTGGACATTGTTTTGATTAGGAGGATGGTTAGGAAAGGGTTGTTTAAAGATGTCGATGCTTCGATTGGGTGGTGCATTTGTGTTGTCCAACACGAGGTCACCTTTATCTAGCATGTCCTGAATGATGTTCTTGAAAGTTCGGCAGTTATTTATGTCATGGCCTTGGACACGGTGATAGTGACAGAAGTTGTTTTCCCTATACCATGTGGGAATGGCTTTTGAAGGGTCAAATTGAGGTGGTCAGATTGGAGGGAGATTGAGGACCCCCTGCTTGACGAGTTTTTCTAAAATGGAAGCGTATGACTCTCTAATTGGAGTGTATTTACGCTGTATGTACCATTATTGGAATTGTTTTGTGATGCTTTGAGATGTTGAAGGTTGAGATTGGTCAGTTGTTGTTGAAGATGGTGATCTAATGACCACGGTGTTTGCCACTCCTTTGGACTTAGAATTGGTAGAAGAAGAAGGTCTAGAAGAAGAAGGGTCATCAGCTTTTGCATTGGTATTACGCAATTTGACCTTATTCTCTTTAATAGCGCAGAGTTCAAGCTTTCAGGTCATGGTGAAAGCTTCATCAAAAGTGCAAAATGTTTGAACCCACAAGGTGGATGAGATGTGTGTGGCACATGCTCGAGAAAAGAGCTCAATGAGCTCAGGTTGAGGTAAAGGGAAGGAGAGTTGGTTGATTAAGCCTCTCCAATGGGCGACAAAATCGGTTATGGATTCGTCATCAAACTGCCTGATAGAGTAGAGGTATGTGATAGAGACCTTTTTGGTGATATTGATCGAAAAGTGGTCAAGGAATAATTGGGCGAGTTGAGTGAATGAAAAGAGGGAATGACTGGTGAGAGAGCTGTACCAATCGAGGGCAGGGCCAAAAAGCGACATGGGGAATGTGTGTAGCAATAACGCATCATTATGTGCTATGAGATAACAAGCATGTCTAAATGCTCGTAGATGTTGTTGAGGGTCTTCCTTACTCTAGAAGCGAGTAAACTTAGGAAGCTCCCACTGACTGGGATATGACCGGATTGGGACGGAGGGATGAATGTGTTTATTGCAAATTTAGTCATATGAAAGGGCATTGCTTGAACTGGAAATAAAAGCCTCAAGACTAGACATTTTGTCCATTAGCATCTTGATGAGATTGGTTGACAGATTGGTAGATGGGGCACCCCTTAGGTTGTAAGGCGCTTGGAAGGTGTTAGAAGAGGCGTATGACGTAGTCAATTGTGCTTGTATAGGTGCAACATATTGATAACTAGTCATTGGGATAGATGTGGAAGCCAGGGGTGGTTGTGCCATGGAGTTAGAGGGCACAAATTAAATAGGGGCCACCAAAGGTGGTTGAAGGGTGGTAGCACTAGTTGAAGGGTAGGTAGTTACTCTTGTGTTGATGGAGGCAAGAGTAGGTGGGATGGAGACAACTAGATTTTGGAAAGGGGTAGAGTTTTGTTGAATAGTCTGTGGTTGATGGGGGGCTGAAACCCTAATGGAAGTGGGCCCAAATATAGAAGGGGAAGCCACACTTTGAATATTAGTCATGGTCAGGTTGATTATCGAAGCAAAGGCCAGAGTGGTGATGGGTTGGGTAGTGGATGCTATCGATATCATTGCCACTTCAGTTAAAGAGGTTGGCATCCCATAGACTGGGTTGCCTGAAGAGTCTTGCGTTTGGCTTCTCATGAGATAATGTTGAAGGGCCTTGACATTGAGGTCAAGGAACCTTTCAAAGTTTTAGTCCCCTTTGGGGATAATAGATGGTTGGGTTGGGGTTGGTCGAGGAGGAGTTTGTTCAGTCTCTGAATGATACTCCATTAAAGGACTAGTTATGGAAGGTGAAGGCGGAAGCGGTTGTTGCCTCGCGTGGTCAACAAAAGTCTTGGTTTGATTACATGTCAAAACCATTCAAGGCAAGAGGTTTAGGTTCCAAAAATTGTGTTTTTCAGTCTTAAAAAACCAGAATGGATGTTGGACAACAAGAAAGCTAGGTTTTTAAGCTTGTTGTTTTGGAAGAAGAGTTTTAGACAGTGACTGACGTCGGTTAAAAAATTGATGTCGGTGAAATAGATTGCCGATGTCGGTTAGATAACTGATGCTGGCAAAGAAGGTTGCTGACGTCAGTGAAAAAACTGATGTTGGTGACTGTGTTTTTCCAAAAACTCACAGAATTTGAAAATTTTTGGAAAAAAAAGAAGAAAACGTCCTCACTAGCTCAAAAAACTAGATAAAAATAGAAAATAAGATGAAGACAGATAGACCCTAAATGTTTAAATCCTAAGAATAAACTTTTAGAATCATGTTGGCTTATGCCTTAGAGTGTGTTTTTGGAAAGTTGGCTTGTAGAACAGGTCCTAGAAGAAGCAGTCTAAGGTTGGTTTCAGGTTAGTTTCGGTGCTCAAGAGTCTGTGTTAGGTTCCGTACGTGGCCTGGTGCTAAGGAGCAAGCTCCCCTCACTTCATGAGCCCAATGATAAGATGGTATCGCTTAGCCAGTATATACTTCCCCTAGAGATTATCCTCTACCAGAGAACAGAGTGGGATTTCCCCTTGGTAGTAAAGTCCAAGTGGGATTGCCAAGACGGGTAAGGTATCCGCTAGGTGATAAAATCCTAGTCAGACCTTGTCTCAGGTAAGTTTAGATGTTTAATTTTGTGCAAGTGGTTTGGATGTGTAACATAAGTGGCCTACACTTTATTCATGATGCATTTTTTAATTACTAGATGTGTGGACTAAATATGCAAGCAAGCAGAAATGAGATGCAATAGATTTTAAGCCCAAATTGAAATGTGTGTTCGTATGCAGATAAGTGAGAAGAGGTTGAAGAGTATGACTTTGACTAGTCTAAGATGCAAGAAAGAAATAGGATTTATTTTTAACTTTGCTAATGGTGTCTTTTGGAAGAGATAGAAGGAAAGAGTGCAAGAAAAAACCTAATGCACCTATATAAAAAGTTTGTTTTTAGAAGAAAAAGTATGATGAACCCAAGGAAAACTCCTAGGGTCCCACCGGGTGTGCCAGAATGTTTCTAACTATTTTTTGCTTTCACATTCAAAGGAATAAGAAACTAAGATAAATGGTTAGGGTTAGATGTTACCCAGATGAGGTCTACACACCATTATCCAGACATTGTAGGGACTCCTCTTTGGCTGTGGAGGACGACACCTGTAGAAGAAAGAGACTCAAACAAAGAGATTATTAGATGGATGTAAGGTGGAATGCCAAGCGATATGCTTGGTCCCAGAAGTGCAAAGACTTCCTTAAGGAATGTCAGTCCACTTGTTGATAAAAAATAATGTCGAATAAAGATAATAATGATAGACTAAGCTAGAGAAATACAAATAATGCGTACCTGTTGTCTACTGTCAGTCTGCCATAGTCGCTGATGCCAATTGGTCTGATGACATCGATTGGTTAAGGCCACCGACATCGGTTAGTCTTTTGATGTTGGTAGGGGAAATGGGCCTGGTGGCCAACGTCGGTCGGGGTAATGGTCTTGGACAGGGTCTGGATGGGTTCTTGGTTGATAGAATGGTCTATAGAATGGTCTGTGGTAGTCTGAGAGTCTGTGCAGGGTTTTGTGCTAGGTTTGCAGGGTAGGGAGTGTGGCTAAAAAAGGGATAAGGATGTGGGGAAGGCCTCTCAGCCTTTCTAGGAAGAAGTCAAGTCTGGTCTGGTTCATAGTCGAGTCTAGTTCATAGCACTTAGAAGTAGCAAATGGGGATTGATTATCAAAGCATTCTGAAATACTGAGATGAAACAAAAGAAGAATACTTACCTCTTGCCTACTGAAGAAGAAGTGTAGGAGACCTATTACTGATGATGTTGATGTAGAAGACTACCTGCAGAGTGGAGTGACTGATGCAGAGTACCTATACCCTGTGATGCTTATTATGCATCTGGGAGAGAGAGAGAGAGGTCGAAGTCTGGGTGCAAGAGGATTTTTGCATTCGGGGGGAGAGGATCCATTGATTCAGCCTATAAGTTGGATTTAAGCAACCGATGTTGGCGATCCCACTAGCGTCGGTCGACTGTAACCGATGTCGGCAGCTAGAATAACGGAAAAAGGGCTAAAATTAGCCTTTTGCCCATTCTTCCAATTGCCAAGGTCAACTGGTCATGGAAAAATGATCGAAGGTGAATTAAATAAGCATGAGAGGGTTGAAATAGGTCATGAATTAGTCATAGGGTGATGGGAGGCATCCAAGGAGATGTATCCAAGGAGGGGTGAGGTGGCAAGGGTGAAGTGGCAAGGGAGGTGGTATTAATTTAAAATAAGTTATTATTTTAAATTAATAAGTGTGTGGGTTAGGAATGGTTAAGTTTGAAAGGGACCAAGAAGGAGAATGACCAAGGGTTAGACACGATTTTGGTGTCTACATAAGAATGAAAATAAAAATTAGTACTTGAGAACTGAAGATATCTTCACTAATTTATCAAAATAGATTTCATGAATATAACTATAACTATGTTGGAATTAAACAACAAGATATTATCTCTCTTTCTATATCCTTTCATATTAAGACATGAAGATCAACTTATATAATGTTGTAACTGTAGATCCCTAGATCTTAGTATCCAATATTCTATTATCAATACAAATCTTCTAATTTTAGTGGATCTTCAAAATAGATGATTGACGGTTTGAAATAGGAAGATCCATCTATTACAAAATCCACTACATATCTACTAAGATTGACTTCCTAGATCTATTAGATCAATTTGCCTTATAAAGACTATGTGAAATATTTATACTAATATATATACATACATACATGCATGCATGCATGCATGCATACATACATACATACATACATACATACATACATATATATATATATATATATATAAAGTCTATTTATAGATATATTATTTATAGTAATCCTTTAAATAGTAGGTTACCAAAAAAATATTCAAGTACATTGACAAAGATGGAAAGTAAATATATTTTAGTTCTACAAACTCATAATCTAGACTGGAAGAGTTTGGAGCATTTCTGGTAGTCTGTAGTAACTCTAGTAGAGTCTATAGCAGTTTTTGTGAAAACCTGGTGAAGTATGTAGAAACTTGCCTCAAGGATCATAAATGTTGAATAAGTTCATAGCAAGTTAGATAATATTATAAGAATGGTAGAATTATTTTGTGTATAATGAAATCAAATCTTAAATGAGTCTATAGTTATGAACTAAGTGAGTCTATAGCTACTAAGTGAGTCTATAGCAATGGACTATGCGAGTTCATAGCTACAGGACAAGTTTATAGCTCATTCTAGAGAAGACTTGAATGAGCCAAAAATGTGTCCAATGAGTTTGTATCTTTCCAAATGTAAAAATATTTCATATAGGTTGGTTTATAAGATCATCAAAAAGGTCCTTATTCTTTATAGACTATTGTATCATTTATATATACATAAAATTGAGAGACTAAACATACAAAGAGTTAGAATTAAATGACAGAATTAATAACTTAGACTTTATCTAAAATAAATAATATAAATCATCTATTTAATACACTAGGATTAGATACAATCCAAATATCTTTGCATTGTTTAGTCCAAAGGAGAGGTAATGGAAGAACAATGAAAAAATTTGATAGTAATAATGAGTCATATTTTGGACTCATCATGGTGCACAGGAAATAGTAGCTTTTATATTTTCAAATGCCTCTTTTCATTTATTATTCCATTTGAAGGAAGGTTTACCTTTCATCATCTTATTAAAAAATTTAGTGAGTTATGCAAAATTTGGAATAAATCTTCTCTGTAAATTCATGTTATGAAAGAATGAATGCACACCTAATTTACTAGTCAACAAAAATAACTTTTGGATTGCTTCAAATATCTATGGATATTTTATATGATGTGACCAAGGATTTTCATTTAATTTTTTAAGCACAACCACTAAGAGGGGGGTGGGTAAATTAGCTTACAAATTTTTCACTTAATTTCATGCATCATTCATTAACCATTCAAGCTAACATAGAGATATAGCAATGTATAATCAACCATGAAAACAAGTATGAAGCATAAGAATAACATGTGAAGATAATATCTATGTTTGAAAACCTCATGGGTGATAAAACCCATTACCACACCACTTGGACTAATATTTTGTAAGCAATGAAATATATTTAGTGAGGCACCAACCCCTACCTAGTCAAGCACCCACTCAACTAGTCTTTAGTAAACTCCAACTTGTAAGGAGGATCTAACCCCAGAAGTGACTTGGAACCAACCCAAAAAATTCAATAAAACTTCTTCAAGCTCCAACCTATAATTCATCTCTAATTCCCTTTTTGACTAAGCACCAACCCAACTAAGATAAGCTTGATTACCTCAAGACACCTTGTTTCTCTCTCAGTTAATGGTGAAATCTTATTCAGATATCTATCTTCTCTACTTGGATTCCACTCTATGTCATACATGTGGAACACACTTCTCATGAATATATTTATTGTCTCTCACCTCATTCATCTCACTTCAAATTTCTACCCCTCTCATACAGCCTCTTAGGCTCATTCACTTAATATTCCTCTTCTAAGCTTATTAGGTCAATTAACCCTATCATCAACCTAAATAATATATGTTATATGTTAATCATTATTTATTTCCTACTTTATGGTCCTTAATTATCTACTACTACTTCTTTAATGAGATATTTTCTTTTTTTCTATTATCAACTCTCTAACTAGCTCAAATAGGCCAATTAGACTTTGCTTATATACTCAACACTTACTCTTATCCATCTTGGTCAGAAAATAACTTTAAAAACTTTTATAAAAACTTTAATCGGTCCAAAAACACATTACATAGGTTATAAAATCACTCCATAGGTCGGTCATTCCCCTTAAGATCCAAAACCTCCATTAGTCCTAATAGAGACCTAATGCAATTAGTTTTATCTTAAACACAAGTTACACTTTTGAATCATTGCACAATATTGAGTATATATAAATTATTTAAAAACTTAAAATATGCCTCAAATATACCTTTTATAAAATCTAAATATGTCCACAACACCTTTAATTACAATTCACCACTTGAATCATGTTAGGCCTACTCAACATTAGGCTTTCTCACTACTTGAAGTCTATCTCACAAAACAAAAGTATAAAATCAATTTTATCCAACAAAAATATTATAAAATAATATTAAAAATTTATGAATGACCTCATGGTCACCATAAAATTCATTATACACCTTCACTCAGGCTCCAAGAATATAAAAACACTTATGTAACAGGGTCACTTTGTTCTACCATAAATTGCCAAACTATAGTCAATAACTTTTGGATTTTCACACTTGAACAAGGATAAACCAAGACTCTAAAATAATTATAATTAACCTTTTATACCTCCTAAACATATTAAAATTAATTTTAATCTTCAAATATATCCAAACCACCTCAAACTCATCTCTACAAGATGACTACTCAAACTACCTGAGTGATCCAAAGATATAGTCATGTATAAGTTTATATTCAACATTTTTAAGAGTGATCAATTCACATTAATATATCATATTTTGTCTCTATATCATCCTTAAATCATTATATTTCGAACTCTAGTGACAACCATTGGTCTTACAGACCAATCTCTTAAGTCACTCTCTTATAGTCCTCACACAGTCTGATAAGCCATTTTGGCTTCCACATTACAACTTATTAACCTATCTATCCACATTAAATAAATCAATAATATTTAATTTAGGTCTCAAAAAACATAAAAAAAATTAGTATATGCATCAACTCTTTTCATAGTGACTCACACCCTCCACTTCACCTAGCACACCTGGAATAGTCAAACTATCTTAAGAAATAGTCATGGTGATCATGACTCTTAACACCTATGAGGACACTTAGTTAAAATTAAAAATAATTTTTAATATCCTTATACAACCTTATAAAAAATTCAAACATAAATTTATATAGGTCTAATGATTTATATGGAACAAATAGATCAAACTCTAAAACTTACTTTTTTCATTGTCCATCTCCATTCAGACAAGCCATCTTGAGAGCACTACTTTCACCATTTAAAATTAAATATAAATAATATAAAAAAAATGAAAAGGAGGAAAGGGTATTTTTAAAAACCCCAAGTAATCATATCCTTCCCTAATCTTCTGCAACCAATCCCTAATCTCTTTCTCACTTTGACTAATTTTTCTCACTATTTTCACTCTTACCCAGTTTAGCAATAAGTCAATTTGATTGACGAAAATTATTGAAACATATGATATATATTGTTAAAAAAACACCATGGACATGAATTAAAATTATTTAACTTAAACCTCCATCTAATTACATGCATTGACCTGGTCAATCCTACCTGTAACATCAAATTATTTAGAAAAAAACATATTTCTATAACTTCCACTCACTACCTTGACAAACCACTACCACTTAGAGATTTATAATAGAGTCCTATACCAAATAAAATAATAAAAATATATTAAACAAACCATTTTGGTCACTTTATATTTATATCTCTCTAATCAGGTCATTATAAGGGATTTGAGAGGGTTTTGGAGCAGTTTCCATTCTTAACGATTGTCCATACAACTTTGTCCCTTAAACCACTTATTAATATTTGTAAAACATTTTGAGGACATTTTTCCATCTCTCCCAAAATTATCAGCTTCCCATCTAATTTTCACATGTGCCAATGAGCATCTAAAGTTCACTTTTGGGCTTTCCTTTCTTTACTTTACAAGCATAAGAGACCTACAAACATGTTTTCTTATTTCACCCTTAAAATCAAGACATTAGGCTTTTTCAACACCCTTGAAACAAAATATTACACCTGAATCCATTCTCACATGTGCTCTATCACCTTGAAAACTCATCTTGACCCTTCATTAGGCCACACTAGGTTTTTGTGCATGCTAAGCCTTAAACTACCAGATATAGTTTAACCCTTGAACACACTTGGGAACCTATTTTACTGCTATAAAAAATTAATACACATTTAAAATTACATTATACCAATATCATGTTCACATAAGTTTCACACTTCTTATCTCAATAAGCTACCAAGCCTAATCCTTCACACTAGGTTTCTTCCTGTAAGAGCTAAGACTCAATACCTAACCTTATTTACTTTGTAGATACACATTCCATATTAATAACATGTTAAAACACATTATCATATGTTCTATAACTACTATGCACATCTTCTCAATAGATTTATCATCTTGATACATCATAACATTCTGCCAATACTCCATACAAAACTCAAGAATCTACTAGGCCATGTTTGAGCCATCATGAATACTTATCAAGCAACTTTACAAGATCACCTCTAGGACATCAATGACCTTAAACTACATTTTACATCAATGTATCAAGTAAAATAATAGAAACATACCTCAACACTTTAGTCACCCTAAAAAAAATTAGGGTTCAAAGAAATATCATGTAATCAACACTTTTCAAATACTTTTTCAAGGTGTTCATAGTAATATCCTCTCTTTTTTTAGAACAATTTTAATTCATTAAAATATATGACAATTATATTATTTTTAAAATATTTTAATTAAATATCCATGGCTCTTTGAAATGTAACTCCCAATCAAGACAAATAATATTCATCAATAAGTGAAAGTTCCCCATGGAGTTATGAAGGTTATTTTACGTTGATATTTTCTTTAAATTTCAATATGATTATAAATTAAAAAACCATCTAACATCAAAATAATTTCTAAACCTGTAACTGCTTAAAGAACTTGTTCCATAATGGGCAATAGATAGTTATCCTTAAGGAATGCTTGATTCAAATTCTTTAAGTATACACAAAATTTAATTTATCTAGTCTTTTTATGAATTAGCACTATATGTTAGCAATCCATGTTGAATGATGAATAGGGAAAATAATTATTGAATTCAAAATTTTATAAAGTTTTGAAAAGATTGTACCTATAATATTAGGGTTATTCTATCTTCTTTTATTTAAATGGCTTGACATCTGGTTTTAAACGAACCATGTGTTGTATTTATTTTAGATGAAAAGACTTGATGTCTTCATATGAATGTGTAAGGATATTAATATATTTTTATAGTAAGCCAATGAATCTTCTCTTTTCTTCTGGTGAACAACATATACCCATATTTACCATCCTAGGTTATTGTTCAAATTCAATATTTACTTTGTCATAGTCTACTAAACTAAGAGTATCTTTTTGAATACTTTACTTATGTCATGTTTATCAAAGATTTTTTCTAGTGATACCAAGCCTTTTGGAATTTTATTTATTTTTAATTTAATTGCTCCATTTTCATCTTGTTCTTTAGCTAGGCCCTCTTCATAATTTTGAGAATAATATTCCCCGTATGATGAATATCTACCTTTAAAGTACAAGTTCCTAAATATATCAACTTTTTCAATAAAAGAAATTATTTATTTATCATTTTTTAAAACCTACCAATTATCTAAATTTTTTGGTACACTAGGTTGATACATTAATTCTATTGTATATTTATCTATATTAATTTCTAAAAGTGGAATCAATAATGAAGTTGATATTGCAAGTGCATCTGCTTTGGATTTGTATTCACTTAGAATATCTTGAATGGATAAAGCCTTGAAATTTTATATATTGTCACAAAATTTATTATTGTAATGTTTCAAATTATCATTATTCACTTGATACCAAACTTTGAATTGTTTTATAACTAGTTATGCAACACCCAAGGCTCTCAAGTTTTTTATTCTTATTTATTATGCAACATGTAATCCTAGCAAAAGTGTTTCATATTCATTTATGTTATTAGTGCATTCAAACTATAATTTGTAAGAGAAATAAGTTTTTTCTATACTTGGAGATATCAAGATAACTCCTACACCAGAACCTATTGAAGATTAACTACCATCAAATTCCAACATTTAGATGTCATTGGGATCAGTTTCTATGATTTATGGCATATGCATACCCTTTTATGACATCAATAAATAATTGATTATACCTTCATCTTCATATAATATATTTGCTCTGGTGTCATCAATTTTTTATATGGTGTACATTTTTAATTTTGGGTTGAGGTATTATTTGATTCCTTTATCTAGAATCATTGCATATGACAAATATAACTGAATCTCACCACCAAGTTATTTAAAAATATATATTTTCAAGAGAATACCATAGGCTATTAGGATATCAGTTACTATGATTTTGATTTTTATCCTTTTCTATAGGAAAGATGTGAGGGCAACTTGTTCATCTTTTATTTGGCCAAATAATAGAAATTGCTTAGCTTCCATGGAATAACAACATCCAAATTTTATTTGGCAAGTTAGTCTAAGGGCATGGGAAACTTTATTAGGCATTGAATTATCTAAGGCTCTTGTGTCAATGATGCAATTACTAACTTTACATCCTTTAAGGAATAAGGAGATGTTAAAAGGATCAACCTTATTTGATTTGGAAGTCACCATAGCCATAAAGTTTATTAGATTAGAAGGTGGGGTGGCTAGTATTCCTTTGGCATTAACATTATTTCGAGTAGGATTTTTACCCTTGATAAACTTTACTAGCCTATCTAGTTGATCTGGGTATGTTCTTAAATATTTAGCTTGTGACATTTATATTTTGGCCTTGTTGACATGTTTAATTATGTCAAAAATATGAAAACTAGAAGAATAACCTTTTATATTTTGAGATATAATGATATTATTGATAGGAAGATAATGTTTTGGATAACCAATAGTGGCATTCATGGATTACTCACCTATTCTAGCTATTGGTTAGTTTCCTTTCATCTATCCTCAAAGAGTTGATCCTCCTGAAAGAAAACATTTTGGAGATTCTTTTTGTCCATTGTTTTATTTCTTTATCTAATTCTAAGCTCTTATGAATATAGTGAATGGATGACTATTATTGTCTCCAATATTATCTGCACAATCATCTTTTTTTGAATTGTATTTTAGGAACACATTTGCAGAGTCACCACCAGGTTCCTCAATTTCACACTCTTGAAGATCTAGATTTTCTTATTCATTTTCTTCTTCTAATTCCTTGTATCAAAATATTTATTCTATTTTTAATACAACATTCATAAGTGTATTTACATTTTTTTGAGGAGGAGTTTCTAGCACAAGCTTTTACTAAGGCTCTTGTAATCAAGAATGAGTCCCTTTAAAAGGTAAAAAATTTATTCTATGAATATATTGATAAGGAGCAGTGATAGTTTTTTGTGGTAATTATTTTTTAAAGTTGTTATGTCATTGCCAATTTTCTATAAAATTTGTTTAGTAGATGATTGATATCTATTCCATATTTTTCCTTTTGACAGTTCTTTTTTAATTTTTACATCCATTATCATATCATATTTGACTTCAACTTCCAATGTTTTCACTACATTAAAATTAACTACCCTAGCCCTTCTCAGTTGATAACTCACCTCTGGAAATTATGAATTGATGAAGAAGCATTACTAATTTTCATCAGTAGGTTTGGCAATTACTAGGATTTTATGTAGTAACTTTTTGAATTTAGCTACAAAGTATCTCATAATGCATGTGCATCTTTTAGTGGTTTGAATTTACTTTCAAACTTTGTTTTCATATCATTCCAAATTTTTATAGCTCTTAGAGGGAGATTATAAAACCAATCTGTAGCTCCATTATAGAGAGTTTAAACAAATAGTCTCACTAAAATATCTTCATGTTCAACTCCTAGAACTCCACATGCTATAGAAAAATTTGTAATGTGTTCATCTGAATGTTTCTTTCCATCACCTAGGAATTTCAAAAAGTTTTTCCATGAACCTCTTGAAATTTTATGTAGTAATCCCAAAGCTAATGGACCAATCATGTTACCCCATGGCTGTGCCATCATTAGAAATATTACTTGTAATAGGATAACAATTCCTAATATAAAAAGAGATTGAATTGAAATTGTTCCTCCTTGAGACTATTTATTTTTCTTAGGAGTTGAAGGAAGGCTTATTTATCTCTTGAGTTTACCTTTTTGTTATGGATTCAACCTGAAACTTTAAGATTCTTATAATTTATAAAAAAGATCAATCTCACCTTTAGACTTACTAGCTCTAGTGAATATTTTCTCTACTAGTTTTAAAAGACTTATTGTTGATAAGGATCTTTCCTAAATTAAATAATTCTTTGTGATATTATTCATTATTGAATTATTCATATAGCTAGTGCTTTATCTATTTGTGTCAAAACTACATGATCCTATTCTTCCTCTAGAGCTTCAATAGCTATATAAAAATGTGTTAAAATAGTTATATTATCCCAAGGAAATGATCTTAATTCTAACTAAATATATTCTTGAGTTTGACTCAACCAATCAATATTTGGTTGAAGTACCAGAGTCTAAGGTGCAGGGATGGTCATGAGAATAAATTTTGACTATGAAAAGTCCCTGAGTAGCTATATGAATTACTCTTCATGTTTATTTTATTATTTGCCTCCTACAATCAATTTTACTGTTTCTTCAAATAATGGTTACATGATATTATTTTGTGTTTATTAATGTAATGATGGTGTTGAATTGAGTGTAACTTGTTTTATTATTCCAAGCTAGTTGTCGAAGACTTGAAGAAATATCTTCTTCTACTGATTTTATCTATTTCAAACCAGGTTGATGATTAGGATTTTGAAGAGTTAAAATGTTCATGAAGGAAACTTATTGATTTTTAATTGCTTGCTAAGTTTTATAAGCTTCTCTATGTGAAATAATTATTTATACTCTTTTTCCTTGTTCAAATTCTTGATTTAAGAATTCCAAGGTAATTTGAAATTGGGTAACAAAAAATATATCAAAATCCTAGGAAAGTTATCTAATATGTGATTTAATATCCAACTATTTAGACTATTTCAAATATATCTCAAGTTTATAGAGCGGTCCTTGAGTTGATGGCAAATTCACATAGACCAGTATTTCAAAATGTAGGTTATGCGAAGGAATCAAAATTATGCCCCATGATGGGTGTCAAAAATTATTTGTGTGAAAATTTGTATGATAGACAAATTAATGTTTCTTGTCAACTATCAAGGGAAAAATTCCCTCTCCTATTACTAAGTAGAGATAACTTTATTGAAATCCTAAAGGATGCAGTAAAGTCAAGTATTTATAGCAAAAATGAATTTCATCAGGGTAGTACTTGTAATTAGAAAGAATGAAAAGGCTAAAGAATGGGAAAACATGACAGAGATATCTAAAGGAGACAAATATGTTTTGAAAGATTAAAAAGATAACATAACCAACAAGAAAAACTCAAAAACTTATTGAAAATGTCAAATAAATTAGAATATGATCTTTGATGGGAAACCTCTATCATTCAATGGATAGGAAAGACATACATACATTTATATAAAAAATATACAACATAAACCAAAGTAATCACATAAATTATAATAGAAAATAATTACCACTCTATATTTCCTTGATAAAAAGTAAATAATTACTCTCTGACTCCATCGAGATCTCACAAAAATGAAAGTAGCAAATATATATTCGAAAAGAAATATTATAATGCAATTTCCATAGTTTTTTTGACTAGTTTGTAACAACTATGAAAACATTTTGAAAATAAAGATTTGAATACATGTAAATAGTAGATACATACATTATATGCATATAAATATTAAACACAAATTTTAAATAGTCTCTTTGTATTGATCTTTGATGGATTGCAAGTACAATTTCCACTTTCAAAAGTTCTCTTAGAGGTTTCTAACTATCAATATCCTTAAAAATGATCTCCCAACTTGTATTTATAGATTTAAATAGGTGGTTATGGAGCATAACCAAAATTTTTACATATTTAATGAATTTTAAAAATATGTTAGTGAATTTACACAACTTGAAATCTATAAAAATGAGTTGAGCAATTTGTACAACTTGTAAAATTGTTTTAGTGTTTTTACAACTTGTAAAAGTATGTTAGAAAATTTACATGACTTTAAAAAGAGCAATGGTAATTTTCACGACTCAAAATTTGAAAACAATTAATAAAATTAAAGAAATACAATATGCAAATCACTAATAAAGAATATGAATTGAAAATCTTAAGTTAGAAGATTGGTCAAAGATTATTGACAAATCAACTTGCTTCTGCATCACTGAGAGTGATGGGAGTTTGCTCTTTCTATTATCTTATCTTATTTTTCTCATTCCGATATTTATCAAATTTATGCAAGATCTCAAGAATATTTTATTCATAAAAACCATCTAATTATGTGAAATCTATATCCACATCATAATGTAGCTTTATCATTTTATCAGTTCTTCCATAAAGTCTCTTTACCATATCATTGATATTATCTAATTTGAGTTGGTATTTGATCAACCTCTAAATTGATTTAGAATTAAATGTTGATTTAGGAGTTAGAATCTCCTCAATGTTCTTATCGAATTGATTGATGACAATATCTAGAGAAACTACCTTACTATCATCATAAATGATTGTGCAATGCAGTTTTTGAAGTCCTATTCTCTCAACAATATCCTCTCCCCCATGGATTTAGAATCATAAAAAAAATTGGTAACTTTTTTGATGATGTGAATTATAAACTTTTTAGCTAAAATAAGTTTAGTAAGGTATATAATTTCATATTTCTTAATGATTCCTTCTTAAGCAAGATCATTTGAGTCAAAATTAGAGATTTATTTTAACTCAAGAAGCAATTCATTCCATTTATGCATTTCCTTCATATATTTATCTTATACTTTTATTATAATATCATATTTTGATTAGATCTCAAAACATAGATCCAATATAGTCTTGATAGAATTGACTCCATGTTGTAGGATTTATATAGACCATTCCTTTTTTGCTTTGCCCATATGCCTAATTTATTATACAAAATTTAGTGTTTCTATTTCTATAATTTGATGAATAATTGAATAATAAAACTGAATTGGCTTTATTTGTTTCTAAACCACTATTGTCAACTATTCAACTTTTTCTTTAAGCTGATCTTTATTTTCTTTATCATGATCCATATTTTCAAACAAAGTGTCAATAGTTGTTTAAGCATCTTCCTTTATTCAATATCTTTTAGCTTTTCCCAAGTTTATTTTTGATATTTGATAGTATGAAGCAATGACACTATTTTTATCTCTTTTTGCAAGGAGAACAACTAATTATACATATTTATTTCCCTTTTTTCTTTGATTATCTTTGTCAAAGTTTTGGTATTTTATACTATCCATGGAGGAAGAGAATTTATTGTACTGAAATCAATCTCTTGGAGTTCCATAATTTTCTTTATTTTTTTAAAACTTCATTAAACTAATTGATAATCTCAACATTATCAAGAGATTGTTGAATTTGAAAAAAATCAAATTTTATGGAGATTTCATGAGAAGGGAGAATAGTTTCTTAAGGTTGGGCTTCCTTTGATATTATCTCATCTTTCTTTTTTTCAAGAAAATGACTTAGATTTTTGGGTGAAGGCTTAGAAACCAATTCAAAATTTTCTGTAAGATGTAAAGACAAAGAACTATCAGGTTGATTAAGGGATGATGGTAACAATGAAGAATTAGATGAAAGAAAGTATTGAGTAATGTTCATTACCAATGTTTAATATTAAATAAAACTTTCAAGAGGGACATCTTTATAAATATAGATAATTGGATAACAAGAATATTTCTTTCCAAACATTTTGATTTTTAGTTTCAGAGCTATGGAGCTAAAAGCAGTTGTTGAGATAATTTAATTTTTAGTTTCTTCCTCTATTGTAGGAATGTCTTCACTTTAATTGGTTTCTTGAGATGTTCCACCTCCAATTTGTTGTTTTTTATGAAAGCTTCCCAATTTAGCTTCTATTGTTGTTAGTGGTGGGAACCCTTCTTAGTCAACATTGACTCATCTATCTTTAAACCATTTTCAATGTCCTTTTAATTACACCTTAGTTATATTCACAATAGAGGTTGATTCTTTGTTGCTTTAATCAACCTTGTTGCTTCAGATTCAAGTTTTTCTTTCTGATAATTAGGATCCAATGTATCCTCATCATCCAACATTTTCTTAGGTACTTTTGTAATCTCAAATGCATTAACCTATTTTAATTTGAATCATGAACATTTTTAGATCCTTGCATCCTTTCCATCATTACAATCCATCCAATAGTCTTCAAAATAAGGTGCATGTTGATATGAATAAATAACAACATGTGACACTAAACCTCTTATATCAAATGAAGTTATACTTTCAAATAGCCTTAAAGTAACACACATCATCTCTGATTCAAATGTATTTACTTTAGTTAATGATGAGCATGTGTACCTACCTATGGAGATAACAAACTTCACTCCAGCTTTATTTTTACTAGCTAACAATTTATGATTTTCAACCAATTGTCTCACCAATTCCATTAAATCATATTTGTTATCAACATACCTAGAAATAATATATGGTGAAAACTCACATCCATAAACCCTTATATAAGAAAAATTTTAGAATTGAATCAACCAAACTCCCCATATAGAAATATCTATCATTGCCTTGACATATATTCTCAATTTATAGGGTTATCTTTCAAAAATTTAGATGATATAATGAAGGAATTCATGATTTCCTCTTAAAAATTGACAATAACTTTCTTTTAGGGTGATTTTTGGGCAGAACTCATATATATATTTGGATTCTTTATGTTTCTTACCTAATTCAATCCACCATAGAATATTCTCTTGGTAACTACATCGAATAGATATGAAGTCATGTATAATCTAGATGTTATTTTGAATTCAATTAACTACTTATGGATTGTGTCATTGATCAAATACCCCTAATTGAAGTATTTATTATTTTGATGAATAATCCATATGTATTTATACATCTAGGTTTGGAAGCTCCTTGTATCCAGCTATTATCACTTGAATTTTCACCCTTTGAGGAGATATAAAATCCCTCCTCATCTAAGTGGCATAATGGAATCACCTTTAGGCTTTTGGGTAGCTTAAGAAATGAGGTGAATCTCTAGATAGGGCTAGCTCCTTTGATGTACCACTTTATATTGTAACTACTAATAAACTTGGGGCTGAAAAGGGAGAAGGATAACTGAAAGCAAACTAATATAAGGGAGGTGATATACCAAATAACATGATGACATCCAACCATATGTATATTACACTTGAAATCAAAGGATAAATTAAAATACACTTTTCCAATCTTCATCTTCTCACATAAATGCTATCCCTCCTCATCTAAGTGGCACAATGGAATCAACCCTAGGCTTTTGGGTAGCTTAAGAAATGAGGTGAATCTCTAGATAGGGCTAGCTCCCTTGATGTACCACTTTAGATTGTAAATACTAATAAACTTGGGGGTGAAAAGGGAGAAGGATAACTGAAATCAAACTAATATAATGAGGTGATATACCAAATAACATTATGACATCTAACCATATGTATATTACACTTGAAATCAAAGGATAAATTAAAATACACTTTTCCAATCTTCATCTTCTCACATAAATGCTACATTGTGAGGTTATGGATGAATGTGAAAAGGTAGGAGGACTAGATAAGAGGCATATGAAGGTAATAATGAATATAATAACTCACTCAAACTATGAACATATATTGGAACACTTCACATGCCTTGCAAAAAGAGGCTAAAAATAGGTGAAAGAATGGAACAACATGATAGGGAATCCATAGTTTTCACTAAGCAAGATTCATCATACAATTTAATAAACTAAGAAAAATCATAGAGGAGGTAAAAATAAGTTATCTTATTGATAAAAAGGTATACATTTTAGTAGGGCTTTGCCATACTTAGGTGGAGCATCCATACAATGGCCAAAATGGCTAGTTCTTATAGAACTTCAGGGAGAGAGAAGAAGAGAGAAGTACAATGGCCAGAAAGACACTTGAAAAGATAATAAAAGTATTTACCTATACATTTGAATATGTTATGGGATGAAACATTCAATTTTATGAGCTAGAAGTGTCAATCTAAGTCATAAACTTCATGAAAAATGGCAAGAAACTCCTCATTCTAGCTTAAGAAAATAGCCTACATGATTAGCCCTATTTAAAAACCTTATAACTAATTATTATCAGGTCCAATGCTTGGAATATAATGGGATGCTATCATAGATACATCTCCATGCATTTTTTTAGGCTTGATCACTTGGAATCACTTGAAAAGGAGCAATCATCACTTGCTATCTAGAAAATTGAAATTCCATGCACCCTGCACACGTAGATTCTAAAAAGAGATCATTTTCTCATTAAAATATGTGTGAGGAAGTTAATTATAGATTTAAATAAACTTAATGGCCTTATAATCACTAGTGACACCTTAAAAGACCATTCACTTGAATTTGCATGCTTCTCACTAACTTGTCTAATGGGCCATTTTTGACTGATTGAGTTGAATCACCTAGTTTTGACACTTAAGATAAGTTTCAAGGCATAATAGTGATATGGATAGTTATCTTAAGTCTTAATATTTCCATCCATGTGATTTTCTTCTCTTGAAACTTCCTACAACCCATAAAACACACAAAATAGTGATAAAACCCTTATTTTTGCCCCCATCCACACAAGTTCATACAGCTAGCTACCATGTGAGGGAGATTGAGTTATTCCTATATAAGTTCCAATATGTTTCATGATCATACTATTCCATTATATGTTATTTTCAACTTGATTTTGTCCATTGGGTTCTAGCTAAGGGTTTAGTAGGGTTTTAGATTTGTTTTCCTTCTTAAGGTTGGTTCATAAAGTTTGGACATCCAACCTTAAATATAAAATCATAAAAGTGATATTAAATGACCCTATTAACATACCTAATCTCTTTATATTCCCATTCATAACTTCAAGGGAGATGTGAGCATTTGAATATGGCCTATTTGAGATTGTTTATTCCATTCCTACATGTCTTAGTTGGTTTTGGGTCAAAAATGGCCCTCCTAATGATTTTCATAGTTACAAATGGCTTAAAAGTATATTATTTATTCCTAAAAACATGCTTCCATACGTTGGAACCTATATCTAGTGATAGGAATATATCTAACTTGTTATTTGTATACTAGGTCTTAATGTGCCTAATATGCATGTCTATAATTTTGAGCAAAAATGATCCTTTTAATGGTTTTTCCATACCTCAAAAGGATAAAAAAACATAAAAAAATACTCCCATATACATTTTTAAATCCACTGTAAATCTTAATTTATGTGAGAAGTTATAGCGACTATCAATTTGGCTTCTAGGCCAAAACCTTACACCTTAGACATGATTGCAACTCTTGGTGTTCAGACCACACTATTTGTTTTTTTCTCTATATTATAATTTATAATGATTGATTTATTTTTTATTCATCTTCACAAACTTCATTTAATGATTCACTCAACTTTTGGTTCATCTCTTTGCTCCCATTCCTCAAAACTGCCAGTTTTGTGCATAAGGGGAGTGCCTTCTATCTGAGACAAAATAAAGGGTACTCCCTTGTTCTCTCAGAAACTCTTTATTGTTTTATTAGATTATAAAATTGGTATAGACACTCTACAATAAATTTCATCCTTTTTTCAAATAATTTGACCTTCTAATCTTCCACAAAACCAAAATAGACCGTTAACTAGGTAGACTATGCATGATTTCATCATAGGGATTGTGCTTTATTTGTTTTAAAATATTCTTATATTAAAAACCAAATATGATAGTGTCATAATTTTTTATTAATAATTATTAAGGTTTCTTGATCTTTAAAATCATTTCAACCTCTTATGCTTTCCCTCACACCTTAACTGATCCAGCCTGAGTGTCCCTTTGATTATGTTTTAAATAGTGAAAATTATAGGTTTCTTATCACATTTTAGCTTAATAAAGATGTTATAAACGTCCCTAGGGTCCTATAGGGTAATTTTATGCCTTTCATATCCATTTTTAACCATCTTCATGTCATATCTACCTCAAGTAAATCAACCTCTTTATTTTCTACCTATTGACTGAGACTCCTTGTAATCTAACCTTGTTGTAGGTGTCTATTGGCCTCCTAAGACTTGGGTGTGATGTTTGAGAAACTACCATAATCCCCCTTTGATTAAAAAAAATACATGTTTGAATTTTCACTTCTTATTTTTTCCTAGAGCACTACTTTAGGCCTTGAGAATGGATCACTAGTAGACTGAGGTACTCTGCCCCTTTAGACTCTACTTATAGGTGATGTTTGTGTGTTTAAGACCTTGCCATAGAGTGTTATAACCTTCCTTGAAATTTTAAAATACATTTTCATCAATGATATATTTTTATTTCTCATAATTTTAAGTGGATTGCTTCTAAGATCAGTCTTAATCAGTCAACTGTATAACTTTGTTTTCTCTTCAAGGGATGTTTCTTATAGGTATGCACTGACACATTTGAACTTTAGTCATGATGTAAAGATATTTTGATAACCATTGATAGCTTCTCAACATTATATTCACATTTTAATTGATTTTCATGTGATAAAACACAATCAAATTACACTTCATGGGTCATTGTCTAATGGTCCTATTGTAGGTGGATGTCTCAAGCCCTGTGTATGGATTGAGGTGTGAATGGAAACAAGAACCAATGCATCATTCCCCTTGAGTGGCCTATTACATAAAAAATTCTATCTTACATCATGTAAAACTAATCCATCATGAAACATGATCTAATACTACCAATTTGGATGAAAAGGCCTATTATGGCTCAGACATGTAGGTAACACTAACTGAGTTTAGTGTATAAAATCACAACTTTGGACCCTCAAACATCTAACATTCACTAACTCTCTTGACTCCACCTTTTTAAATTATCTTCTCCTTCATCGATAATATAAGTTTTAACCATTATTTCCCTTCAAAACTATTTATATCCCTATTATAATATATCAACAAAAAGATAGAGGGCTCTGTCTTAGCTGCTTTAAGGATTTATTCTCCAAAACTATAGTCATCAATACTTGAAGGTTCCTCCAAATTTTCTTGTACTATAGTATCCAAAATTTACATGTTTGGATCCTTATATCACGTTATAAACTCATAAATGGTTTCATTACTAATTTTGGCATCTTTATAGAACATCTCAGATCCCTATATAGCCATCTGTAGGTGAACAAAATCATGCATATAAGCATTTGAAAAGGAAAATAGATAGTGAGAATTGTATGTTTCAATGGTGTTTGTACCTTATAAAAAATTTAAAATTTCATTTCAAAATCTTAAAATACATTAACATAGCTCAACACTTATCTTTAGCATGATTGGTTCTATGAGGACACCTGTAGGTGGCTATTCAAAAGGGCATACTATATGTAAGTGTTATATATGACTGTGACAGCCTTCTACAAGCTCTTTAGAGGTTTATAATTATTTTTAATCGATTAAGGTAATTATTAAAACTTTGGAAAAATAATTAAGAATCTATAAATACTATACATACCTCCATTATACGTGGTTTAATCATGGCAACAAGTGAAAAATGAGCTAGGAGTTGACTAGGTATGACAATAGACTGCAAGCTTGTGGAAAATGTTTTAGAAATGTAAGTTATAAAGTTGAAGGTAAGCAAGATAACACTATAAAAATGTTACAGGTCTTATCATAATCTCCCAAAACCATGAACAAGCATGAATCTCCTGAAAATAATGAAAAATTGCTTGTTGAATTTAAAAGAGATTAGTCTACAAACTTGAAGTGATTTTCTCATCCAAACATCATAAACATAAAAAAAATAATGGATAACATCTAAGGGGGAATTAAAAATCATTTGGAACAAATATGAACCATTATATTGTACAAAAACTCTCAAACCAAAGGAAAACCTATAGAGTGCACAGATTTACAAGTAGATTTGCACAGTCAACTTCAAATAGATTATTCATAAAGAAAATTTGATCAATACTTTGAATATTGTTATGTAATTGAATTTATATTATTTTATTACCACCTCCCAAAATCATTTGAGCTGAAACCTCATGAGTTGTCTGTACCAAGAAAAAACCTAAAGATCACTTCAACTTGCCAAGAAGGGTGAAAATGGAGAAGAATGGTTTTAAGAAAAAAATGGAATTTATAGATCAAACCAAACATGTATTTGAGCTAAATAATCTTAAATTACATCCCTTGACCCTATCTCATGTGGCACACTTCCCAAGGAGGTCGTACAAGTGCTATTTTCTCTCTTTTGGTCAAGAAAACTACCCTTTCTTATGCATAACTTACCATATTTTAGTTATGTTAGCTAATAAATACTTTTGGTGACACATGTGGAATGACATCATCTTTTTACACCTTCACATTTCCCAATAAACCCGTATAAATTATTAAATGCACCTTTTTAACCCCTAAAATGACCTAAAATGATAAATAGACATAAAAACTAATTGACCAAAGCCAATATAACATTAATTGGAATTAATTTAACTATAATACACCCCATGACAATCATATTATACCCCCTATAGACCTAAAAAGTTAGGTTTTTACCTATAGGTTCCCTAATTTGACTTAAAAGTCAAATTTTGTCAACACCAACTCCACACCACTCTATGTAAGAGTGTGATCATGTCATTCACTTCATTCATGAAATTAGGCTTGGAAATATTATTTGAGAGACTTGTATATGTATGCTTAGGTTTCATGAGCCATTAATTATTCACCCATTTTGCACAAGAATTGATGATATCATCATATAATTTTTTAGTTGAAGTGAGAGATAACTCAACATATGATTCTCATTATATAAACTATAATAAATTATTAATATGTTCTAGAGCTAAACATATGACATATTAGCCTATGGGATTCAACACTTACCTTTTCTTAGGGTCATAATGTTCAACTACAGTCAAGACTAGTTCTAGGCATTATACCAAAGTTGGAAAAATAACTATACTTGTTAATCCACTATCTTGCATACTTTCACCATAATCCATTTTATGCTCTTCATTGTTTTTTTTAAAAAGTCTTCCATGTTGATATGTTCTATGTCAATATCAGTTATATTCTCAACATTTAAATCCAAGATTTATGGGGTAATAACACCTTGGAACAAGTATTTCATCTTTGATCCTTACTCTCCATATAAAATTTTATTTAGAGTACATTTAGTGGGGGTCTTAAATGTTGACATCTAAGAAAATTACACCACCTGAGTGATAAACCCTGTACTTCACTATACTTGGAAAATATGATCTATTGAAAAATTATTGAAAAACCTTGTTTCTAAAAGAAATTGCTCATAGGAGTGCTAAAATATAAGGAGGTTGTTTGTAAGATTTTTAAGTTTTAGAGGTAGTGTTAGCACTATCATCGAGTTCTGACAGTTGTGTTAGCATGTTTATCAGAGTTTTATAGGTTTGTAAATAGGTGAATCATGACTTAATAAAGTTTCAAAAAAAGTGGGCATGACCCAAGGAGAATAAAAATAAGATAAAAAAGATCAGATAGAGAGAAAAAAATGCTGGGGATATGAAGTGGAAAATTTCATAGGACTTAGCAGATTTCAAGCTAGGGTTTGAGATTTTGAGAAAAAAATTAATTATTTATAAGACCCAAAAATGTAAAATAAGGTGTATACAAAGGGAATTGCAACTGATCTATTAATCAATCTTATCTCATAAAAGATAAATATGACTTATAATTTTCATTATTAATACATTAGATATTCGAGGTCATGACCAAAATAGATTTTCTAGACCTAACTAAGGGATGTTTTAATACAATAACATCACTAGATAAGGTTCTAAAATCTATAGTCAAGAAACACCATGTAATAACCCTATCTAGGTCCTATGAATTCATATTCACAAAGTATATGCAAAGTAAATAAATGTCCAATCTAGTGTTAACCAAAGCTTGTGGCATAAATGGGGGTAATAAACATAAAAAGTAAACATGCATAAGAGAATATTAGTTAAGCTATGTATAATTAAAACCCTAATGCATGGAGAGAGAAATATATTCAAAATAAATTACTTATGATACTTCTATCTACTAAAATAGAGGAGTAAAGTTAGATAACTTATCTTGAAGATGAACCCATCAGGACTCAATCTCTCCCTTATCCAAAGGTGTTTTACAAGAGGTTATTGTGGTTTGTAAGGATAATAAAGAAAGGCCAAATCATCCAAGACTTTTCCATAAGACAGATTTATTCTCCAAGTATAAACCCTAAAATATAATTCCTTGAGTAGAATGGCAAAAAATCAGAGTGTAAAGAAGCCCAAATGAATAATTAACTCCTTGTCTCTCTAAGAAATGGTGAAATGAATGTGTATATATAGCTAAATCTAACCTTAAACCTTCTAAAACTTTAACCAATAGGGTCAGCCCAATTAAATCTATAATGCTAATTGATAAAAATAATTTATTTCCTAGTCTAGGTCATCCAAGGCCAACCTAGACCCATAACATGATTTTAATAATTTGAATACAGCGTTAGCCCATGCCAATAATGTAATGTAAACTATCAAATAGGGTTTTAGGCTTAAGAAGGTGGTGAAATACTTGGAGGAGTGTGCAAGAAAGGAGGCAAGGCTTAAGGAAGTGCATAATGGAGGTTTATGTAGATAACAAGTTGTATTATAGGGGATAGCAATCTTGCAAAGCACTAATGGTCTATCCATTACTTTCCTAGTGTACCCTTTAAGGCATGCACTTAGAGAAATTAAGACTTGATAGGTTATTGTAAGAGAAAAAAACATCAATAATTGATAAAGTTTTAAAATATTATATTTATACATATTCCCCATTTGAAGCTCATCACATGTCACTTAGGTGCAAAATGGGATGGTGCTTTGAGAAAAGAACATAACAGCACACAATGTTGAAGCTGAATAAATTATAGTATTTTAAAACATAAAATAGCTAAAAGTAAATGACTGAAAGGAAAATAATTAAAAATAAAATTAATATATGCATACTTTTACTTACCTTTATTGTTGGAAGGTTGTTTGTTGTCTTGGTAGTTTTGATTTTGGAGGGCATAAATACTACTTTAGACAAACCCAAGGTTACAAAACTAAAGAGCAAAAACAAACAAAAACAATAAATCCAAGATAACTAGCATTGTGTAGGCAAGGCATACTTGGAAATTTAGTAAAGATAGGATGATAAATTCTAAGTTAGGACCAAATAACCAACTCAAAAATTAGAGTAAATTGGGTAACTGAAAAGCCAAGGTTATTAAATGACCAAAAAACTCAAACAAATAAACCTTAAGTATGAAAGGAAAATAAAGTAAATCAAACCAAGGATACATGTCAAAATGGTAATTAAACATCACTGTGAAGGTAGTAATAATCCTTACTTTAAAAAATATGGGCAAGCAAAGGTAAAACAACATTCATGAGTGAGCACTAACAATTCTTACTCAATCATCAATGGAAAAAATCTATGAAATGGAAACAAGATTGGTGAGTGATAAGTAATAAGCCAACGTCACTCAATAATGGAAAAATTACATTAATGCAGGGGCATCCTCAAACTAGGCCACTTTTGATGCATAAGGATAGTTAAGTGTCCCAAGGGTTGTGTTAAGTTGATAAGGAGTCATGATTGTAAGTTAAATTTGAATTTGAGTCTAAAACAAGTTTTCCCACCCTTATATCTAATTTTAAATTTCAAAATTTTAATGAGATTTTAATAGTGTGTTTGGGTCTACAAAGGCATGTAAGGGACAAAGTTGTGTAAGGGATTCCTATAGGTCATACAAGAAGGATAAAAAGGGATGTATTATTGAGAGATTCATGTGGTAGTGCAAAAAGGTTTAAGGTGGCAATGAGAGTTGTAAGTATAAATCCACCACCCTACATGGGTGAATAAAAGGAGTTTGTTTAATCTAAGAAATTATTGTGTCTTCTTTAAGATTTTAAGTGTGTGAGTATAAGGTATAGAGTGTGTGTGGTTCAAGATAGGGAGTATGAGAGGAGAAAACAAGGAAGACAATGTTGAGAAAAGGAGTTAAGGTCTACCAAGATAATGTATAAGACTATGTGAGTCATTTTGTTATTGTTGTCACCAAATCTTTCACCCTAGAAGAAGTTGTTTAAGCTTCTTCCAGATTTGTGTAACATGGGAACATTTCCAAGTATGTGGGTGTACCTATATTGTAAATGAACTTCTAGATTTAAGGGATAGCTCCTTAAATGTATCTTGAAATGCTCTTATCTATGCCAAATTATTACTTATGGGGGGAAAGAGTTAGATATTGCATGAATTGAACCTACTCTAAAGGATATGATGCACTAAATGTTTAAGATCCATTCTCAAGATTGAACTCATTAGCACATTAATAAACTATGAATAGAACTAATGCAGTGTCTACAATGGTTTCCAAGAAATAATGCTTCACCTAGAGATAAATTTCATGGACTTAGTCTAGAGGTAAATGAGGGTAAGGCTTTATTGGAAGCACTTACAATAAACTATCCACTCTATACCTGAGACATCAACCTTAAGACATGTTAGATGACCTGCAAGAAAAGTTTATTAGTACTTAGGTTGAACTTGGACCTACAAAGGGAAGATGACAACCACTTTTGCATATCAAACAAATAAAAACACTAAGTAAAGATTAGAAAACAACTAAAAAATGCTTTATTCATTACTCCAAGAGGTTTAAAATATAATTTTTGGTAGATTCTAGTCATACCAGCCTGAGGGATGTTTAAAAATAGCTTAAAGTCTATATTTATAGAAGAAAGGGCCTTTAGAGAGAGAGATATTGGTGCTAAAAGAGTAACTAATGAGCTCAAATCCATTTAAACCATATTTATAATTTATTTATGTTCATTCAAGCTTCTTGATTGACCCAGGTTACTTCAAATGGTTGCACAGTTACATTATTCCCTCACTCATGTTCCCTGATGGGGTCAATGGTGGGATCAAGTTATTTTGAGCTAGGTCTTGGCATCAGTTTAGTTACAACCATCAAATCAATTTTTTAGATATTTATCCTAGTGTTAACTACTCTTTACTAGTTCATTTTGGCATATAAAATTGGAGAGAAGGGTCCTTTTCTTGTAGTTGGTCCTGGAGATGAAACCATTGGGGTCTACATGTATGCCTTCATGGCACCCTTTAAAATTTTATCTCTTATCGAAACTGTGTCATGATTTAACTCATCCCCATGTTCATAGGTCCACTATAGATGGAAAAAAAATATTAGACTATTGGTTTTCCTATAGTCATTATGTCGATACTGACCTATAGACTATATAGCCACCTTTCTTGATTATATTAGGTCCAAAATAGACCCATTCTATCTTAGTAGGAACCAAAAGTTCACCATATGCAAGGATCTTACTTTTTAAAATAGTGAACATAGTCACATAATGAACCCTACATGACATAAACCCTCAAGCTAGAGGTCCATATTAAGCTTTAATGGTGATCCTTTTAAGTATTTTAACCTAACTACTTCAATATGTCCCTTTAATGGTGTATAATTGAGCTCCAATGGTGATGGGATGACCTTGCAATACTTATTTATTTTTGTAATAAACTTGCCCTTTGGTTTGACTTTATTTATTAAAAATTACTCAGGCCACTAAAAATACTCCAACCTATCTTTATTCCCATTGGATTCACAGATCCTCGCTATCAGATCTTAGCTTTTTGACTTTTTATGCATCACTAATCTCCTTGGTACGAATGAATGCAGACCATTGATTATCTAACATGAAGATATTTTGACATGTTGACTCGATCTCTCACTATTAGATCAAGGTATATGATTGAACACAATCCCTTAGATTTACCTGGATTTAAAAATAAATGGATATTTATTATGGTCCAACTTTAACATCTACGTGATCATCATTTTACATCTATAGGACCATCATTCACGTCTATGTGATCATCAAATTTAAGATCTTAATGGGTTTTTTAGAAAGCTTAAAGTTGACATCTGTGCAAATGTATCCCATTTTTTGACCAACTTTAAATCCTTGGTCTGGAAGCAAAAATGTCATGGAGGTACCAAATTAGTAGGAGTTGTTCTTGATACTAAAAATATTGTGTCCACTTGATTCTCTAGTTAAAGGATCTTTCTAATTTTGTTTTAAAAATGTTCAAGTGATCTAACCTATGTATTTTGAATGATGTATACATGACTATCATTGATCATTTTAATCTAAATGGTTACTTGTTGAGGCTTGAATTTGATGCTCGCATGAATGTCTTGTTCTGCATGGCCCACTTTTTAGGACTTAGGTCTTGAGATAGCAAGCTCGTTAAGACATGAAACTTGCATAGCATGTTCTAGTAATCAATAACTTTGATTGTATGTTCTCTTTTGGTCACATGAGGCCACCTGAGATTATTTATAAAATGCACAACCAACCAGACTAGTGTGTTTGTATGTGACATTTAGGACATCATGGCCCCTTAGACTTGAAAATCTAAAATTTGAAGGCTTAGATCTCAAAATAAAAGACTCGTCGAGATATGAAACTTGTAGATAATGATCTTAGAACTAAGGAAATTGATCTCCCCTATTTTGGTGGTCACGTGAGGATTTTTAAGCATACTTATCAATTTCACAAGTAAGCTATCCATTTTGGTTTTTCATGATGTCTTAATGATGCTTTAGCTTCACAAAGCTTGTTCTTAAACTTTTTTAGCTTTGAATTAATTCTTGACACCTATGTAAACTTATCCTTGATCTTGAATTATGTTAATCACCATGAAGACTTGTTTGGATCCTTCTATTTTCCCTATAGATTAATTAGAATTCACTTTAAGCAAGCTTAAAGTGTTTTAAAAGCTTTGTGATCAATTTGAGACCCTTAAACCACTCATTTCATCCAAAACTTTGTCCAAGACATTTGATCATTTGATCAATTAGGATCTCTACTTCTTTCTCTAGATCAGAACCTCTAAGAGACTACACTGCATCCAAGTAGTTTAATATGTGGGCCAAAATTGGCCAACATTTTTGGTGACTTGTAGGGAAGCATGCCTGATATGCTTAAGAACCCAGTATATTTTGACTTTTTTGGTCCATTGGGCATGGAGTCTCCTCTTTTGTCCAACACATTGACCTAGATCTAACACTATCTACCAATCTTGTTCTAACCCCTCATGAAACAAATGAGGACCAAAATAAAGAGCAAAATAAAGTAGAGTGCCCAAGGTACTTATTAAAAGGAAACACATATAATAGAAAGGAAACCTAGCCTAAATAGATCAAGCTATGCAAATAAAGCACTCATTTGGAACAAAATACAAATAAATAAATATTCTAGAGTAGCACTTGGAGGAATTTATCCAAACTACTCTAATTATGTAACACTTAAAACTATATTTACCTTTCCTCCTCGATCAAGAGAAAAGTTTGACAACCTTCTTACATCATTGGATGAGGTATTGAATGAGGTATGTCGCTCCTTAACCCTTGGACTTAATGCATTCTTCTTATTTTTTGTATCTACCAACTTCATTGGCATGATCTTCAATGAGAACCAAGTAGCTCAAAATAGATTATCTATATAAATGATCTCTTCTTACATCCAAACAGCCTAAACTTTCTCATATAGCTCCTCAATTATGGCCTCCCATGGTGGTTTAACAAGACATATCTTTTTATTTTCCATGATACTCATAATGAGGTTGGGCTTCTTCTTAGCTACAAGTTCTTCAAGCTCATTAAGGAGCTTTGCATATTCCACCCAATATTGCCCATTGTCCTCCATGGGAAACTCTTTATCCACATTCTCAAGTACTTAACCCCCAACTTGGTAAAGATCTTTAAGCTCTTGAAAGAGCTTCATTTGTAGTTGTTAATCATATTTGTCCACATTATCATCTAGAGCCACTAATTTTTCAATCTTATCTTCATGATGTATGAGATCATCAAGTTGATGTTCTTCAAGCTCCAATACATATGAGGGTGATTAAAAATTAGATAGAGGTATTGAGTTATATCCAAGAATTATGTCTTCTACCTTGGTCTCATGAAACTCTCTTAAGATTAAAATTTATTGAGGAGTGACTTGACCTTCATCTGTGATATTACACTCCACTTCATGCTTGATATGGTCATCCACAACTTCATGATCAGACATGGAGTATTATTCAAGTACTTCCCTCTTCAAGTCTTGGTCACATTCGTTATGTACAATGACAAAAGAGTCTTCAATATGTTTCTTTTCATCTAAGAAGGCTAAATTACACTTGTGATCACCAAAGGTTGTTCTAATAGGGATTTCCTCTTCATAATCACTCATGAGATCTTCTTGGTTAGTCATGGCTTAGATTTTCTCCTCTTCACTTACTTCTCTAAAGATGGGCTCTTCCTCAAGAAAGGGTAAGGTGGAAGGTTGATGAATAGGCTCATGTGAAGGAGATGGAATATGAGGTGTAGTTGAATGTTTATGAATTGGAGATGGAGTGTGAGGGGTAGGAGAGGGGTTGTGAGTGGATTAATAAAAGAGGAATATAGTAGTAAGATCATAGGTAACTAATTTCTTAGGTTAATTAGAAGAAAAAACACCTACATCAACATGAACCTCACCTTACTAATATCTTTCTTTGAATTCTTCAATAATAGCATGTTTATTTTTTATCTATTTATCCTCCCACATACTTAGCCTATCTATTGATAATTAAAGGCACTTCTTTGCCAAGTCCATTTATTCTTTGATCTCCCATTGAGTTCCTTCTATCTCTTCAAATGTCTAAAACTTCTACATGTAACCTTGGGTAGTACTTCTCAACTATTCCATGAGATGATCAGGGAACACATCATGCTCATCATCCCATGTACTCATTTCATCTTCATTATCTAGTAACTATGGAATGGATGCCAACAAGGACTTAATATAAGATGGCAAAAATGAAGGAGGGGGAAGGTAATGATGAGGATCAAGACCAGCTTCATTTTGTTTTATTTTAGCCTAAATGATTTCAATTCTTACATTTTAATACCTTGATATATAATCCATATAAACATCTTGTTTTTCATGATAAGTCTCATAGGAGTACTCTTGGGGTTCATAGGCATCATGGCATGGTTGATAGGGCTTATATTGGGACTAATAGGGAGGTCTTTCTTGATAGGTATTTTGGTATCCTTCCTCATAGGGTTGTCCAATAACATGGTGTCTATATGGGGGGGCGGGGGGGGAGGGTGGGGGGGGACGTGTGTGGGTGGGGTGGGGAGGGGGGATGGGGAAATGGAAGATTATAGGGCTACCATGGCTCATAATATTGATATCCATTTTGATAGGATTATTGAGGAACATAATGTGGCTCATAGATGGGTTGAAAGAGAGGTTCATGATAGGGGTATTCACCATAGTTATTCATAACAACCTCACATGTCAAATAAGATACAAAAATTGATCAAAAACTTCAATGAGATATACCTGGGCTGCTTAAAACTAGAAGTTATCATTCGGCATCACCATTGGTGCTAGATTGCTTGCTTCCAAAAGATAATTAGAGGAAAGACACACTAACAATATTTCCACTCTCTTTGACCTTGGTCCCACTGGTCATTCCATAACTATTATCACCAATTCTTGCACCCTAGAAGAATTTACTCAAGCTTCTTCTAGATTTGGGCAACATGGAAACATTTATAGGTATGTGGGTGTACCTATATTAGAAATGAGCCTCTAGATTTAAGGCTTGGCTCCATAAATGTATATTGAAATGCTCTTATATATACCAACTGATTACTATGGGGTAAAAGAGTTAGAGATTTCATGAATTAAACCTATTCTAAAGGAGGCGATGCACCAAATGTTTAAAGATCGAATCTCAAGGATGAACTCATTATCACACTAATAGACTATGAATAAAAATAATGTAGTATTTAAAATGGTTTCCAAGAAATAATTCTTCACCTAGAGGTCAATTTGATAGAATTAGGCTAGAGGTAAATGAGGGTAATGCTTGATTGGAAGCACTTACAGTCAACTATCCATTATATACCTGAGATATCAACCTTAAGACACACTAGATGACTTGCAAGAAAAGTTTATTAGCATGCAAGAAAAGTTTATTATCACTTAGGTTGAGATTAGACATATAAAGGGGAGATGAAAACCACTTTTGCATATCAAACAAATACAAAACACTAAGCACATATTAGTAAAAAATTAAAAAATTCTCTATTCATTACTCCAAGAGGTGCAAATTATAATTTTTGGTAGAGTCTAGTCATACCAACCTAACGGATGTTCAATAATAGATCAAAAGTTATATTTATAGAAGAAAGGGACTTTAGAGAGAGATATTGATTCTAAAATAAGAATCAATGATTTCAACTCCATTTGAATCATAGTTACAACTAATTTATGCTCATTCAAGCTTCTTGATTGATTTGGGTTACTTTAAGTGGTTACACAATTATATTATTCCCTTATTGATGCTTCTTGATGGTTCTAATAGTGAAATAAAGTTATTATGAGTTGGGTCATAGCATCAATATAGTTACAATCATTAGATCAATATGTTAGATATTTGTTTTGGTGCTAACTTCTCCTCACTAGTTCATCATTGCATGAAAAAGTGGACAGAAGGATCCTTTTCATGTAGTCAGTCTTGGATATGAAACCATTGGGGTCTACATGTATGCCTTTAAGGCATCTTTTGAAATGGTATCTCTTATCCAAACTAGATGATGCTCAAACTCATCCTTATGTTCATAGGTCCATTATATATGGAAAACTAATCTCAAACTTTTAGGTTTCTTATAATAATTATGTCGATGCAAACCTATAGACTATATATCCCCCTTTCTTGATTATATTAGGTCCAAAATAGACCCATTCTATTTTTTTAGGAACCAATATTTCACCATATGCATGGATATTTCTTTTAAAAGTGGTGAACATAGTTATAGAATGAACCATGCATGACACAAACCCTTGAGCCAAAGGTCCATATTAAGCTTTAATGGTAGTCCATTTAAGTCTTTTAACCTGACTACATCAATGTGTCCCTTTAATAGCATTTAATCAAGATCCAATGGTGATGGGATGACCCTATAATACCTATTTAACTTGGTTGAAAACTTACCCTTTGGTTTGACTTTGTCAATTGAAAATTGCTTGAGCCAATCAAAATTCTCCAACTTGTCTTTATTCCCATTGGTCTTATAAATCCTCACTATCAGGTCTTGACTTTTTGACCTCCTATGCACCAGTGATCTCCTTGATACAAACAAATGTGGTCCATTAATTTATTGCTATGAATATATTTTGACATGTTAACTTAAGCTCATACCATTGGATCAAGGTGTATGATTGAATGCAAGCCCTTGGATTTACCTAGATTTGAAAACAAATGGTTATTTATCATGGTCTAAATTTGACATATATGTGACTATCATTTGATGTTTGTGAGACCATCATTGATGTCCATGTGACCATCAAATTTAAGACACTAATAGTTTTTTGCCATAACTTAAATTCACTGTCTACATGAACATCTCCAATTTTTTAACCAACTTTTAAGCCTTGGATCTAGAATTTAAAAGGTCATAGAGACACTAAATTATTAAGAGATGTTCTTGATACTGAAAATATTGTGCCCACTTGATCCACTAGTTCTGGGAGCTTTCTAAGTGGGTTTACAAAATGTTCAAGTGAGCTAACTTGTGTGTTTTTCATGACATCCACGTGATTTTTATTGATCATTTGAATCTAAATAGATACTTTTTGAGGCTTAAATTTGATTCACACTTAAATGTCTTACTTTGTGTGGCCAACTTTGAGGACTTAGATCTTGAGATAGCAAGCTCATCAAGACATGAAACTTACAGATCATGTTCTAGGCATGAATAACTTTGATCACATATGCTCCTTTGGTCATGTGATTCCTCCCAATATCATTTATAAAATACATAAACAAGTAGACTAGTGTGTTTCCATGTGATGTATAAGATGGTCTAGCCCCTTAGACTCAGTAAGATGAACTTTAAAGGCTTAGTTCTTGAGATAAAGGACTCATCAAGTTATGAAACTTGTAGAGAATGATCTTATCATAAAGGATATTAATCATGCATGGTATAATGATCATTTTAGTATTTCTAAGAATCTTTATAAATTACATAAGCAAACTATCCAGTCTAGTTCTGTATGATGTCTTGATGATGATCTAGCTTCACAAATCTTGTGCCTAAACTTTTATAACTCAAAATGATTTCTTGAGGCCTATGTGAACTTGTCCCTAATCTTGAATTATGTTGATCACCATGAAGACATATTTGGATCCTTTTATTTTCCCTATAGATTAATCATAATGCAATTAAATTAAGCTTAGAGTGTTTCAAAATCTTTGTGATCAATGTGAGACCCTTGGATCACTCATTCCATCCAAAAATTTATCCACATCATTTGACCAATCAAGAGTTATGCTTCTTTCTCTAAATCGGGACCTCTTAAAGACTACATTGTATCCAAGCAGGTTCTTATGTGGGCTAAAATTAGCCAACATTTATGGTGACTTGTAGGGAAGCATGCTTGTTATGCTTAAGAATCCTCTCATGTCCAACACATTGACCTAGATCTCACACTAGTTGTCAATCTTGTTCTAACCCCTCTTGAAACAAATGAGGACCAAAATAAAGAACAAAACAAACTAGAGTGCCCAAGGCACTTATTGAAGGGAAAAACATCGATATAAAGGAAACCTAACCTAAATAGAGCAAGTTGTGAAAATAAAGTACTCATTTGGAATAAAATACAAATAAACAAATGTGTTAGAGTAGCACTTGGAGGAATTCATCCAAACTACTCTAATTATGTACATCTCAAAACTATATGTCCCTTTTCTCCTAGATCAAAATGAAAGTTTAAAAACCTTCCTGCGAGGCATGCAGTTCCTTGACCCTTGGCCTTGATGCCTTCTACTTCGATGTTGTATCTTCCAACTTCATTGACATGATCTTCAATGAGAACCAAGCAACTCCAAATTGATTAGTTATAGAAATTAACTCTTCTTGCATCCAAATAGCCTCAACTTTCTCATATGGATTCTCAAATATGGCCTCCTATGGTGGTTTAATAAGACATACCCTTTTTTTTATATGATGCTCTCAATGAGGTTGGGCTTCTTCTCAATTGTAAGTTATTCAAGCTCATCAAGGAACTTTGTATAGTCCACCCAATATTAGTCATTATCCTTCATGGTAAACTTTTTGTCTACCTTCTCAAGTACTTGACCCTCAATTTGGAAAATATTGTCAACCTCTTGAAAGAGATTTATTTTTAGTTGCCAATCATCTTTGTCCTCATCATCTAGAGTCACTACTTTTTCAATCTTCTCTTCTTGATGTATGAGATCATCAAGATAATTTTCTTCATGATCCAATACATGTGAGGGTGATTCAAAATTATATATAGGTAGTGAGTCATATCCAAGACCTATGTATTCTACCTTGGTCTCATGAAACTCTCTTAGGAATAAAACTTCTTGAGGAGTGATTTGACCTTCATCCTTGATATTACACTCCACTTAATGCTTGATATGGTCATCCAGAACTTCATGATTAGACATGGATTCTTATTCATGTACTTCCCTCTTCAAGTCTTGGCCACATTCCTTATGCATAATTATAAAAGAGTCTTCAATATGTTTCGTTTCATCTAAGAAGGAAAAATTACACTTGTGATCACCAAAGGGTGTCCTTATAGTGATTTCCTCTTCATAATCACTCATGATATCTTCTTGGCCATGGCTTGGATTTTCTCCTCTTTACTTGCTTCTCTCAAGATAGGCTCTTCCTCAAGAAAGGGTAAGGTGGAAGGTTGATGAATAGGCTCATGTGAAGTAGATATAATATGAGGTATAGTGGAATGTCTATTAATTGGAGATGGAGTGTGAGGGGTACGAGATGGGTTGTGAGTGGATTTAGGAAAGAGGAATGCACTAGTAATCTCATAGGGAAGTGATTTCTTAGGCTAATTAGAAGAGAAAACACCTACATCAATATGAACCTCACTTTTCCAATAGCTTTCTTTTAATTCCTCAATAGCATAATGTTCATTTTTATCTCTTTATCCTCTCACATACTTATCCTATCTATTGATCAATGAAGGCACTTATTTGCCAAGTCCATTTGTTCTTTGATCTCTCATTGAGTTCTTTCTATCTCTTTGAATGTCCATAAATTTTTCATGTAACCTTAGGTATTAATTATCAATCATTATATGAGATGATAAAGTAGCTATCCCTTAAATATAGAGGCTCATTTCTACTATAGTTACACCCACATACCTGGAAATGTTCCCATGTTGCCCAAATCTAGAATAAGCTTGAAAAACTTCTTCTAGGGTGCAAGACCTGATGACTATAGTTATGATTACAATGATGATAGATAATTTTATTTTATTGAGTATTTTAAAATATTTATACATTAATAATTTTATTTCATATATGAGGATAACAAATTCATGAACAAGTCTACATACCCTACATTCTATACATTCTGTGTTTGGGAACAGGGAGAAGGCATAAGTTTAAAGTGAAGGATTTGTTTGAGTATTTTTATGAAGAACCTTATGTTTTTGTAAGTGAATGTTTCATTTATTGGTGCTTCAATTAATCTGCATAATGGGTTCAATTTCTTTGAGTTACAAACAAATTTGGTATACCCCTATTTTATGAACAAACTATATTTGAATCCCAAGTGTACATTGTGGAGAATAGGACCACATATGAATTAAAATAGTAAAATTTATATATTAGGAGGTTTATATTTGTGTGATCATGAAGTCTTAATATTCCTTCAAATAACCTTCATTTTATTTGAATGAGTAATTTGATACAGAACTGTAGAGTATACACATACAGGCAGTGAGTAAGAAGTGTGAGAAAAAATGTGACTAATGTATTATAAGGAGTAGTTCATGGTTTTAATAAGGTTAACATGGTTTTTTTTAAATTTTTTCAACCTATAGAAGAGTTTGGAATCCCCTTTGGGGACCTAAAATCCTCAAAAAAAACTAGAAACCCTACAGATTGTGTCTGTATGTATAGACTGATAAAAAGCTTTCTTGAAATGTTGAACAAATGAACAAGTGAGATGTGAGATTGATTTGGATAGGTGTGGAGATGTATTTAAAAACTTAAGTAAGTCACAAGACATTTTGAAACTTTTTACCAAGCAATTTTGAGCCTCTAATATTCTATCAAGCTCTCATAGGGCTTGTAAACCCTAAAACTAAGGTTTTGATGATAAAATGATAATCTACTAGTGAAACTCCCTAAAATTTTGTATTTGTAAATCCTTGAGTGATATTAAAGATACTTTGAAGTTTTTTGTGTGATTGAGTATAATTCCACACCATTTTGAGACTTTGTTTGCAAACAAAGTTGTGAAAATCCTAAAAGGCCTAAACAAAGGTCAGTAAAGGATTAGAAAAGTAGGATAGAAGAAGAAATAGAGGGTGAAATTTTGTAGATAATAGGAAAACCATAAAGGATGTCTAAATTTATAGCTATTTTATAACATGTCCATATTATTTCAAACTATGGGAATTTCCTTTAAAAAAGGCTACAAGGATTAGCCATAAAGCAAGCAGAGTTATGAAAGGATGATTTGATGTATTTTAGAAGGTTGTGAATGAGTTAACAGATACAAATAGACCCTAATTAGTAAATTTAATGTGTTAAGAACCATAAACCAATTTAAGGAACCCTATAAAAATTCAATGCATGTTTTACCCAAGGGATAAAGTTGGAGGTAATTGATCAACCCTCTACATCATTTTGGTATCTATGTAGAAAGATGCCTTGGGAATAGGTATAAAACAAGTATAATCTTGGTGACTATATTTTTCAGAGTGCATGTTATATGTTGATCAAGAATTTACAAGTGAGCAAGAAGGTAGTTTGTTAGAAGTTTTATAGAAAGATAAAGTTGATAAAGTAGATAACAAAAGGTATGAGTTATTTTATGGTTGCTTTATTGGTCTGGAAGCATTGATGATGGTCTATGATATGTGAGATAAAAATAAGATAATAGAGGTTTGAGGTGGCAAGCCCTAAAATAAGAGAGCTATTGACAAGTTCAAAAGAGAGAAGCTCATAAATAGAGCTTGGGAAAGTGAAAACAATCCTAGAATAAATGACAATAGTATGGAAAGGCCCTAGTGAGGTCTAAGATAGAGAGTGAGAGGGTTTATAAGGGTGAACCAAAATAAAGTGGTCCAAGTGAGGCCAATAAAAAAAATAAGAGTATGTACCCAAGTAAGATACTAAAGATGAAAATGAAAGGAGAGGTAGAAAGAAAAATGAGAAATAAGGATAAATATGAGGGCCACAGTGAGAGAATGATGGATATAGAGATGAAATAAATGAAGGATACATTGGCAAGCATGGAGAGTGAGTTAGTGTAGATGTGGAGTGTGTATAGTCTGAGATGTGGAATCAAACTCAGAAAAAGAATCAAGTATTGATTTAGAAAAAGAATACAAGAGAGGGAAAACCAACAAGTAATGTAACATATGGATAGATAGTTAAAGAAGATGGAAACATAACTTGTGATGGAAGATCAGAGAGAGGAAATTAGGCCTCAAAAATTTTAGTCTAACATTAAATTGTCATGGTTGATTTTAGGTCAAGAAATGGAAAGTGAAGAGTATGATTGGGATGAAGAAATTTATTGGACAATAGTCCATAGAGAAGAAGAAGCTGATGAATAGAAAATTAAAGATACAAATGAGGATGATGTATTTTTCTACCCTAAAGAGGGTGAACTACTAGATGAATAAGAGTGGAGAGATAAGAAGTAAATAGTAAGTGATAAAGTAGAAACAGCATACCACATAAAGGCAGAAAAACTAAACCAAGTAGGCAAAGAAATAGTAGGTAATGAAGTGAATGTCATTTTTGATGAGTATTTTGAATATAAAGATGATATTTTGTATAAATACATAATATTTCATTTGAGGAGTTCATTGGAGTAGTGAAGAAGTAAGAAGCACATGAAGTGCTTGAGAAAAGTGATGAACAAGATAAGGAAAAAGTGACTGATTTACTAGTCCATGAAGTGGAGATGCAAAGTGATGATTTGATTGATTTGACAGTCAAAGAAGGAATAGTTGGAGTGGAGAAGAAGAATTCGATTGACAATATGGTCAATGATATGGAAGACAGCAAGGAAAGTATAGAATTAAAAAAGAATGAAAATAGGGGTGAAGATAAGCTAGAAAAAGAGCATGAGATAAAGATATATGATGCTTCCAACAAAAATATGAGAAAGAATGAGACCTTTGAATGGTCACCAAAGCAAGAAAATAGTATATCATGGATAGGGTATGCTAATGAAGAGGCAAAAACAACAATGTTAGAGGAAATAATAGATAGAGAATGGCAATTCATTCTAAATGCCATGAATATGGAAGAGAATTTTGAAATAATATAAGGAATAAATAATAAAAAAAGATATAAATAGAGGAATCACAAGTAGAGGAAGGTATATCTAAGGATGGAGTGGATGGAAAAGAAGCCAAAGAAGTCAAGGTATAAGTCTGGTAGTCAGGAGCACACACATTTATATGAGAATTTGAGTGAAGAGGATTGAAATTTTTATCCCCTTGGAAGTATGATTCATAAGGATGGTTAAGTGTCTATAGGGTTGTGTCAATTTGATAAGGAGTCAGGATTGTAAGTAAAATTTGAATTTAAGTCCAAAATAAGTTTTTTTGCCCTTTTATCCAATTTGAAATTTCAAAATTGAAATGAGAGTTTAATAGTGTGTTTGGGTCTATAAGGGAATGTAGGGGAAAATTTTTTGTAAGTGAGTCTTAGAGGTAAAACTAGAAGGATAAAAATGGATGTGTTATATAGAGATTCATCTAGTAGTACAAAAGTTGTGAATGGCAATGAGAGTGGTAAGTAGAAATCCACCACCCTACGTGGGTGAGTAAAATAAATAAATGGTTGTATGTATTTTTTAAGAGTATAATTTTGAGATTATAAGGTAGAGAGTGTGTGTTGTTTGAGGTAGGGATTATGAGAGGAGAAAATAGGGTAGATAATATTGAGAAAAGAAGTGAAGGTCTACCAAGACAATGTATAAGACTGTGTGAGTCCTTTAGTTATGAATAAAAGTTTCAAATGAATACAATGATGATAGATAAGTTTATTTTAGTGAGTATATAAAAATATTTGTATATTAATAATTTTATTTCATATCTAAGCATAATATATTCATGAACAAGTCTGCATACCCTGCATTCTATACTTTCTATGTTTATGAACTGAGAGAAGGCATAAGTTTAAGATGAACAATTTGTTTGAGGATTTTTTTGAATAACCTTGTGTTTTTGTAAGTTTATGTTTAATTACTTAGTTCTTCAATTAATATTCATATTGTGTTCAAGTTATTTGAGTTGTAAACAAATTTGGTATACGCATGTTTTATGAACAAACTAAATTTGAATCCCAATTGTGCTTTATGTAGAATAAGACTACATATGAATTAAAACATTAAAAATTATAGATTATGAGGTTGATATTTGTGTGATCATTAATTATTAATAGTCTTTAAAAAAACCTTCATTGTATTTCAATGAGTAATCTGATACAGAACTATAGAGTATACACATACAGGCATTAAGCAAGAAAGTGTAAGAAAGAATATGACGAATGTATTAGGAGTAGTTATTGGTTATAACAAGGTTAAAGTGGTTTTTTTGAAAAATTTTAAACCTTGGGAATCATTTTGAATCCCCTTTGGGGACGTAAAAACCTCAAAACATACCCAGAAACCCTATAGACTTTGTTTGCATGCACAGAGTGATAAAAATATTGCCTAAAATGTTGAACAGATGAACAAGTGAGATGTGGGATTAATTTGGATAGGTTTGGAGGCATATTTCATACCTTAGGTAACTTAAAAGACCTTTTAAAACCCTCTACAAAGTGTGTTTGAGCCTTTTGTGTGTTTTCAGCCTCTCACATGGCATATAAACCCTAGAACTAGGGTTTTGATGATAAAATGAGAATCCACCAGTGAAACTCCCTAAAATTTTGTATTTGGAAATCCTTAAGTGACCTTAAAGATATTTTTAAGCTTTTTATGTGATTTATTATGGTTTCATACCATTTTGAGATGTTGTTTCCTAAAAGGGTTGTGAAAGGCCTAAACAGAAGTCAATAAAGGACTAGAAAAGTGGGACAAAAGAAGAGTTAGAGGGTGAAATTTTGTAGAGAATATGATCACAGTAAATGGTGTCCAAATTTATCATTGGTTTCTGATAGCATGTCCATAATTTCTTGTACTATGGGAATTTCATCAAAAAAGGCTACAAACATTAGCCATAAAGCAGGTAGAGTTTTGTAAGGATGATTTCATGCATTATAGAAGGTTGTGAATGCATTGAGAGATCCAAAAATACCATAATGAGTAAATTTAAGGTGTAAAAAACCATGAACAAGTCTGAGGAACCCTATAACCATTCAATGTATGTTGTACCCAAGGGCTAAAGTTGAATAAATATTTCTTGAATAAGACAAAGTTGCAGGCAAGTGATCAACCCTCTCCAGCAGACATGAAAGTAAATATGGATGTAGTTATACAAAAAAAGGAAGTCTAAAAATGGAAAATAAATTAAATGAATCAATTAAATTATATAAATTTAAAGTAATGGTGTAAATAAAATAATCCATAGTCACTCAAGCATACTATTTTGTGTTAAATACAAATAAAATTGAAATAAAGGAGTGATAACATTCATTAAGATGTGAAGAACAGGGAATATAGAAGGGGTAAAATAGAATTAGAATCAAAATTGTCTCTTAAAGGGGGAAATGAAATGGGTAGTGAGTAAAAATGAAGGAAAAATCAAGGTAGATAAGCTCTTTATCAAAGTTAGGGCACTTAAATAAGGTTTTTCAAAACAAGAGGACTTTAGACATTAAGGACTCTAAAGAACTTCTCCTAACCACAAAAATATTTAGGTTATCACATGAAGAAATAATATCATCCCATGAAGGTTATTTGCATGAAAATTAGAATGAACCTACCTTCCCACAATGTGTTCCCCATTCCTCAGGACCCCTTACAGATCTGTTAGTTTACTACAAATATTAGGTACTTGCATAAGTAGGTGGCAATATAGATTATTTTAAATTCTCCTATCCCAATCTACTGGCCTACCACACCCCAATGGACCTCAGCACTATCATGAGGTCAACTATGGAGTTTGAGCTTTGATTAAGATAGGAGATGTGTTATTAATCATGTCTTTTGGTGTGATTTTGACTTTTAACTTTGTATGTTACCTTTTAATCATTACCTTTTATTTTAAATGATTTGTATTTTAAATTTTGATGGATTTTTCTATTCCTCCATACAAATTTAGAGATCCAAACATGGGTGCTATAAATGACTATCATTTGAAAATTTTGGACTTGGTTGCTGAGAAAGAGAACTTAGAGAGCATGGTGTCTTAGAGTATTGTTTATTAATGTAAATAAAAGAGTTATCTTGAATTCAACCTTGTTTTATCTAAAATGTAATGAAAATAAAGGAAATCAAGGGAAATATGAATATGAAACAATTTGAATTACTTCAAATCACAAAAAAAAATCAATAAAGGTGAAAAAGGATAATATGACAAGTATGATTCTTTATCATGATATTGTATATAGATGTAGGGAAACATGATAACATAGTTTGTTGTGTAAGTTTTATCTACAAAATAAGAAAAGATTAAAGATGAGTATATGATATCACAAACTTGTAACCATTACTTAACATTCTATATGTTAGCATAGGTTCCTGGGTTTAACATCACATGATAATTATAGGGATAACTCCTACGATTTAGGGGAAGAACTTGTTGGAAAGGAGAAATAATTGAAAGTTATCAACTTATATACTAAGATCGTAGATGTTTAGCACAATCTTAGGTAATCCTATGGAGTTATACTTAGAAAAATGCACAATGGCAATACTCAGTTATGAATACACAAATGTTAGCTCATAAAATAAAGACCTCTTAGTGATTAAATAACATAACATTTTTTCTAACTATTACAAGTAGATCATAGATATTTCCTAATGAATGATATAATTACATAGAGATATTATGTAATAACAACCAATATCATAGTAATTATATTGCATTACATATAAGATATAGCCCTTTCATGATAATTAATATTATAAAACAAATTGTCTCACAAAAGATATAAACTATAATATGGAATAGAAAACCATCATATCGATCCCCGATTACTAAATCTTGCATACAAATCTTTATACTATTAAGTCACTCATTACACTTTCATCCTATATATAAAAGTTATACACTCAATCCTTCATGCATTCATAGGAAAATTAATCAAAAGGTCATCATACAATATTATCCAACTCATTCTACTACAACCTACAAGAATATATAATCTTGAAAACTATATTATTGTAACCATGGCATCTATACTTGGCATTCAGGTTTGTCAACATATATTCTATTAATAAATAATCCATGTACATGATCCTAGTTATAAATATAATATCATTGTAATAATCTTTTAGAATAACCACAAACCAAATAAAAAATCCATGGTCTCTACCTATGTGGCATGTTCATATGTTTGAGCAATTAGTATGAGCATTCCCCGACTAAAAATTTCCTAGACTTAAAAATTTTTCTCATCCTAAGGTAACATTGAAAATATATTGGATCCCATAGAATAATATATAATTAGGATTCATAGGAATCATATATCGCTTAAGGTGTCATTTGTTTGTTTTCACCTATTGTGCACAACTTAGCCACCCTCATAGGTTTTTGACTAAGTAGCAAACTAGTCTACCATCTTTTATGGGATTTACATAGATTAGTGATACTATATGCTTTCCCTTTATGATTTTTTAACCAACCTAGCTCTGTGTGTCCATGTAGTCCTACCAAACATAAAATCTAAAAGTAAATTTTCTAAATTTCCCTCTGCAAAATAAAAACCTAGTTGGATAGAGGATGCATCTATGGAGAAATAGATACAACCAATATTTGTGTCATGGTTGAGTAAGTTGAATTGAAATTTATTAAAGTTGATGTGGGGGGTTATTTTTAATCTTATGGATCACTCTATGATGAAATAGTAGTAATAATCTTCTTCTGGTGGACTTGCTACTAAAGTTAACTTAGAGGAATAGTGGAGGGTACATTAACTAGTAGAATGATGGTATTATTGAAATCATTCACATCTATCTTATATTTCTTAAATTTGATAAAGTGTTCCTTAATACTTTTTAGAAGTACCTAAAATGAAATTTTGGTGTTTATTAGTTGAGAAATATCATTGTCAACTGTAGAAAGAAAAGTGAATTTTTAAGTAACCATTGTCATGGATATATCCACATGAAGATGAGAGAGATTATCAACATGACATTGTGTTTGGATTCCTAAAAATTTGTTTCATGTTATCAGAGTCTACCAAGTTTGAAACTATTACACGAAGAATTTTCAAGTTTGCATAGATGCTTGAAACATATATACAAACCCATAAAACATGAAAAAAGGATTAATCATTATATCCTTGGAATAACTTGTGGTATTAAACTCAAGAAACAAACCATTCCATACCGCATTTAATTGTGTTTTTTAGTCTATCAACTAATTGACCATAGCCATGGCCTAGCTAATCATAGTGTTGATGTCAATTTGATAAAGATCTAGGAGTTTACATGATTGAGTCGACTCCTCCTTGATGGTCAAACCTTGCAGCTTGAGACTAGTGATTTGTTGGATGCTCAACCAATCTTACATAAGTTGGGCCACTAGCTTGGGAAGTTTTTTATGATCTAGCATATATCTAGGGCCAACAAATTGGGATTAGAGGGTAGGATAAGCATCTTCAATGAAAGTGATAATGTTGTTGATCAAACTCCATACTTTGGAGTTATCTTTATATAATTGGGACACCCTATTTCCCAAAGAAATAATAGTATTTTGGAAGCACAATTACTGATGGGGGGTGAATTAGTGTCTTTAAAACATTCATTCAATTCCACTTAAGCATATACAAATCATTCATACAACTATGAACATCTACCAAAGCATAAGCAACCATACAAGATCATAAAATAAGATAACACATTACATATGTGGGAAACCCTAAATGGGAAGAAAACCCACTAATATATAAAAATTTACTATAGTCCTATAATACAAAAACCAATCTTTAGTGAATCACCAACTCCACATGGATCACCAACCCCAACTAGTCAAGCACCTACTCAACTAGGCTTTAGCAAGCAGCAACCTATAAGGAGTCACCAATCCCCTAGATGACTCAGCACCATCTCAACCAATTTATTGATTTGATCTCCTTCAAAACACTATGTTTCTCACACAATAGATGATGATCACCTTCTTTAGCTCTTCTCACTCTTCTATGCCTTTCAAATTGCCTTCTAGGCTTCTTTGCTTAATTAGGTTTCTTCAAGATAGATTAGGTCATATGACCTTGAAATACATATGTAGACACACTATCAAATCTTTATTACATATCCAATATACTTATATAATATTATATAAGACCTCCTTCTTCTCAACAATGTGTTATTTCATTCTCTTACACTTCACTTACTAAAATAGGATTAAAATTGCCTTGTATATATATAAGCCTCTTGATCATATCCCTCTTGGACAGTGATATACACTTGCACACTTGGATTAAACTTAAAATAGGTATTATAACACATTTCATACATTAATCAATCATTATAATAGGTTGGTCACAACTTAAAAGACCAAAACCTCTTTTAAGCCTTAAGGAGACCTAATTCAATTAGGCCTTCATTAGTACATGTTACCCTTTGAACACTTTACAACTCCACACATGGAATTATTAAGTCATATACCACTCAAATACATCCCACTAACCTCATATTCAGTCCATTACACTTTTTACCTCCAACCACCACTTCAATCACACCATTAGTATTTTTTACATTAGGCCTTCATACACACATAAATATTTATCTTGAACAACTAAATATAACACATTATTTAGCCATGAAAACATGATAAAAAAATCACATAAACATAACCTAAAATATCTCAAAAACTTCATTAAGTGAATTAAACTTCATCACGAGGGTAGGGGGGCTAAACCAGTTGGTTCAGTACTTCCGTTGCGGCTCTGCTGGTCACGGGTTCTAGTCTCCCCCCCCACCCCATGGTACTGGAGGGCGTGTCACGCTAGCATCGTCAGTCACGTAAAAAAGTTTACCCAATGTACTGGAGGTTATAGGGGGACCATGCTATAATGGTTCGGTGACATTGCAGTACCGATTCCTCCAGTCTACCAAAAAAAATTAAACTTTATCACGTGGGGAAAAAGACTCAAAAATACTCTTACAACTTGCTCACTCAAAACTACCAATTTTCCTTAAAGGCTAGTCATGGTGACTCAAACCTCCAACACTTGTATAGAAATTTGAAATGACTTATTATGCATGTATATGAACCTGTGACATCTCTAAATCATCTTAAAATATAAACACCAATGGTCTAGTGTAAATTATTGGTCTTATATACCAATTTGTTGACCTCACTACACACAGACCTCACTGAGTCAGATAAGCCATTTTAGATTCATTATTTTCACTAATATATCTAAATTCCAAGATTTATACCAATCATTAATAATACATAATATTCCAAAAAAACATCTCCATGCACTTTGTTCCATTAGTCTATCATGATAACACATTCATATTCATCTTCTCATTATGCCCTAGGTTTTTCACTATTTGTACCATTTGGACTGTTAGCAACTGGCTAACTTAGATGATTGGTTTATCATAATTTGTGGATATAAATTATCCATAAACATTCATGGACATGAAATATGAGTCTCAAGATTCATCCTCCATCCATTTACATGCTTTAACTTGGTCAACTCTAACTGCTATAATAAATCTCTAAAAATTAGTACTTTCTTATAAGGTCTACTCACACATCTGACAACTCAATAACACTTGGAGGTGCCTAGAAGAGTTTAATAAAAAATATAATAGCTTACATGAGAATACCAATCCATTTTTGTCACTTTTTATCAACATCTTCAACATCACATCCTTATTAGGGTTCTAAGAGGGTTTAAACCTATTTTCATTCTTAACAATTGTTCATAAAGCATAACCCCTTCATCTAAAAATAAATGCCTAGAATTTTGAGATAGTAACCTTACCCATATGTTATTAATATCTCAAGTTCCCATTCAAATTTTTGATGAGTTAATGAGTATAATAAAATCCTTCTTGAGTTGAGAACCCTTCATTTTGAGCACTCCAGAGACCTCCAAACAATTTGGCATGCCTTGTCCTTCAAACTATGACTTTAAACTAAATTAAAAAACCTAAAACAACATAAATCACCTTTTAAAATTTTTATATGATCTCAAACACCTTAAAATCTGATCATGACCCATCATTATGCCACACTCTCTCTTTCTCTTTACTCTCTTAAACATTGATCTACAAACCACATTAGGCCTTAAAATTGACCTTCATACCTCTTTCCAGGAACTATCCACCTCACTCACATACTCAATAAACCTCTCTCTACTTAAACACTATCATATATCCTTCACATGCACTGATAATTTATTATGATACCTCATTAGGCCGAGCAGGGTATAGAAGTGGTCTAGGTGCAAACTTGGTTTGAAGGTCCTACCCCTGTAGGCTCAACCTAAGACTCTCATGAGTGTTTCAATGCATAAAATAAATTCTCAATAAACATCATACAACCACTCATTCATTTGTGTACTCATGTCACCAAGCCACTAATCTCATACCTTCTCACAAGGCCTCTTCATGTCATGACTAGTGCCATAACTAGGCTTCTTAAACACTTGAAACTTGAAAATTGACCTTGAAACATTTATAATAGTATCTAAACTTTACTTACATGATCAAAAAATTATAAATAACCTTTTATGGTCTTGTGCTCACTTACTTCACCAAAATTTACTATGCACACCTTCTCATAGGGTCTAAACTAGGCTTTACAAGACACCTTTTACTAACGAAATAGTACTCAAACATGCTTACCTCAGTGATGTCAAACAAGAACATTATTAAAAAATTACTCACACCACTACAATAATATCTTTCTTATCAACATTCTCTCATGACCTCATGTATACCTAGATCCTCATAACCATACTTCAATGCTTACTTAAGCATCATCCCTCTTTGTTACAACATTGATAACTTCAAGATGACCTAAACCTTGACATCAACAAATAGAATAGACATTATTTTCCTTCAAATTCTCTATTTCCTTAAAATTATCTTGTTACATGTATTTCTTGTCATATTGAGCACACAAACTCATACCTCAAATACCACTCACCATGCATCTTCATCAGCTGCACCTTGACATCAATGAAAACACTTATAAACAAATTCCCCATTTGCCATTGATGAGAAACATACTACAAATTGATCATTCTCATCTCCTCTATTATGGTATTTTTCCCCCTTTGACATTAATGACAAAGGGTCTTCCATAAACTACTATATAGAATCACACCTTGTCCTTGATATGATTGATATGACTCAAACCTTTGATCACACACTAAGCCATAATATTATGAATATCAACTGAAGAATTAGTGATTCCCCATTTATCTCTTTTATGCTTGTCAATAACTACACTTGGAGCTTCTAAACAACTTGAATATCTCCCCCTCAAACCAAGCATCCACCATGCTTTTTCTAACTAAAGAGTGTCTTCATGAATCCTAATACAGTCACCCAATTCCATATAACACTAAATAAACACAATCTTAGGAGATTCCTAGATCTCTATTCTCTCATAAAACTGAATATTCTTTAGGATCCATTTAGGCTTTATTTTTACCTTAGGCTTGACCTCTTCATCAATCATTTGATCAATACTATGAGCTGATAATAGACATTTCTAACTTGATTTCACATCTAAAGTATTCTCTACCATAGCAAACAATCCACTTGGTCTTGTATACTGATAATGACTCATCTTTACTGTCATTGGTTTTCATACCTTCATTTACCTTCTCCTTTTCACTCTATGGGTTTCACACCTCTTGTTTTGACTTTATGGCCTTCTAACTCTACTAGGATAGAATCTTGTAATGTGTCCCACATTATGACAACTATAGCAAACAACCTCATTCATACCTCTTGATTGATGATTCCTTTCATAATCCCATGCATTTTCATTTTTAGAGGGTCTTCTACACTCTCTTGCTCTATGAACAAACTAATTTTATGAAAAATAATAACCATTGAATGAATTATCATACCTCATAGCATTGGGCTATCTGATTGGTCTCTTTATGTTGACCTTATTATCTTCATTAGCCTTCTCCTTGACTTGAGTTGCCTCCTTTTGATTTTATTTAAAACCAAGACATGTCTTATCCCTTGTAAACTTATTACTACTCAAGATGTCATCTATATCCTCAGTGCTCTTTTCAAACCTCTCATAGGTATATATCTTTCTAGTTGTTATATCTAATTCTAACTTTAAATATTCTATTTTTGATTCATACCTCATGTATTCTTCTTCCTTAGCCTTTAGGCTAGCAGTGACTATCTCCATTTGAGTTTCAACCTAAATTATGATCTCATCATGCTCCTTGGATGTGTTACTCAGTCTCTCTTCAAACAAACCAATCTACTTTTCATATTCCTTACTAATGATCTTAGTTTTTGATTCTTCCTTTTTTTAAACTTTAACTTCTCTAGATGACTCACCATTTCCACCTTCACTTCATCCTCTTCTTCATATGATTTTTCATCATTCATATGGTCTTTCCCTTTTGAGAAAACCTAATTTTATATTTTTATATCCATGAATAAGGTTTTATTGTTCTCATATTCATGTTCATTACTGTCATTATCACTATCAAATATACCTATGTCACTTACATTAGATGATTTATTATCTTCTTTGGTATAGAAACTTCTTTTATTCTTGAATGACCCTTTCCTACTTTCATACTTCCTAAAATCTTTCTTATTTTTTTCAATATTATAGACATTATCATCACCATGATGTTCATCATGTTATTCATCATGCTCAATCTTATCCTTGTTAAGACACATAGATGTAAAGTGACCAATCTTACCATAGTTGAAACATTTGAAAGGCAACTTACACTTGTACTTACCAGATGCAAACCTCAATTTCCTAGCAAACATGACTATCAGTTCATCATCAACAACATTTGAACATACCTCATCCTTGACCTTCTTGTCTTTTAACTTCTTTTCAACTTTGAATGCTATTTATTTCTTGGGAGGTCTTACTTCATTTTTTCTCATCTCATAAGCAGTAAAGATGCTATGAAGCCTATATATTTCTAACTTGTCCAAATTTTTCATCTCTTCTACTGTACACATCTTATTATAACATAATAGTTAGTGATTTCAATACCTTTTGAATAACTTTAGACTCTTTTACCTCTTCTCTTAATCCACTAATGACATTGATAACTTCATCAACCCTTAACATGTAGGTTGAAATGCTCTCATATTCCTTCATATTTAGACTTTAAAACTACCTTCTATGAGTCTATAATTTATCCATCTTCATCTTGGTGTCTCTATAATAGATAGTCTTTAAATTGTCTCATATCATCTTGGTTTAATCACAGTGCATTACCTTTACAAACTTTGCCTCTAAAAGGCCACATAGAATGGCATTCATTACCTTAGAATTTATCTCACTTTCCTTCTTGCCTGGTGCATCAGCTAGAGGTGTAGGAGGTGGAGTTTATCCATCCATAAATAACTTTCATATGTCATGGCCCATTGACACTAGATAAGTCCTCATTCTTATTATCCAAAATTTATAATTAGTCCCATTGAAGAACGGAGCCTTACTTATAGAAAACCTCCTTGAAATTGACTACTAGCCATCCTTACTTCTAGGATCTCCTTTAGGCTATTAGGCCTAATTCAAAGGACCTGATATGATACCAATTATTATAAGTAAAATCACTAGGTGAGGTGAATTAGTTTCTTCAAAACATTCATTCAATTCTACTTAATCATACATAAATCATTCATACAAATATGATCTAATAAAGCATATGCAACCATACAAGATATTGAAACAAGATAACACATTACATATGTGGTAAACCCTCAAGGGGAAGAAAAACTATTGATCTATACAAATATACTAAAGTATTATAAGACAAAAACCAATCTTTAGTGAAGCACCCACTCCACATGCAACACCAACCCAAACTATTTGAGCACCCACTCAACTAGGATTTAGTAAGCACCAACCTATAATGAGGCACCAACCCTTTAAATAACTCATCAAAAAATCAGACACCTTATTGATTTGATCACATTTAGAGAACTTTGTTTCTCACAAAATAGATAATGATCACCTTCTTTGTCTCTTCTCGCTCTTTTATCCCTCTCAAACTACCTTTTAGGCTTCTTCAATCAACTAGGTCTATTCAAGATAGATTAGGTCATATGACCTTGATATTCATATAAAGAAACACTATAAAATATTCATTACAGATCCTTTATACTCCTCTAATGGTCTACAAGACCTCCTTCTACTCAAAAATGTGTTATTTCATTCACTTAAACTTCATTTAATAAAATAGGCCTAAAATTGCATTGTATACATGCAAACCTCTTGCTCATATACTTATTGGTTGGCCATTTAAACTTGAACACTTGGACCATTAAAATAGGTCTTATGATATGATTGATACATGAATCAATCATTAAAATAGGTTGGTCAAAAACCTCTTTTAAACCTTGAGGAGACCTAATTCAATTAGGCATTCATTAATACACATTAAATTTTGAACTCCTTGAAGCACTTTAAAACTCAACACACATTATAAATACTTTATATAACACTAAAATAGATACCTATTGATCTCATATCAGGTCCATGACACTTTTTTTCTTCAACCAGCACTTAAAGCACACCATTAGTATTGTTTACATTAGGCTTTCATACACATAGAAAGGTCTATCTTGAACAACTAAAGGTAACATGTTATTTATCCACAAAACCATGATAAAAAAATCACATATAAATAACCTAAAAAACTTCACTAAGTTTAGTATACTTCATCACACATGGCAAAAAGACTCAAAAACACTCCTATAACTTGCTCATTCAGAACTACCAATTTTCCTCAAAGACTAGTCATGGTGACTCAGACTTCCAACACCTTTATATGAATTTTAAATTAATTATTATCCATTTATATTAACCTATGACATCTCTAAACCATATTAAAATATAAACATCATATGGTCTAATGGAAACTATTGGTCTTATAGTCCAATTTGTTAACCTCACTACATGCAAACCTCATTGAGTCAAACAAGCCATTTTGGATTCATCATTTTCACCACTATACCTAACTTAAAAGATTTATAACAATAAGTAATAGAAAATACCAATTCCAAAAAAAATATCCATGTACTTGGTTTCATCACTCTATCAGGATAACACATTCATATTCATCTTCTCACTGTTGCCTAGCTTTTTCACTGTTTGCACCATTTGGCCTATTAGCAACTAGATAACTTAGATGTCCAATTTAGTATAATTTAGGAATATAACCTATCCAAATTCCTTAATGCACATGAAACATGATTCCCAATCTTAATTCTCCATTCATATGCATACTTTGACTTGGTCAAGTTTGACTGATATAACAAATCTCTAAGAACTTGGCAATTTATTGTAGGGTCTACTCATACACATGATAGCTCAATCACACCTAGATGTGCTTGGGAGAGTTTAATAAAACCTCTAATAGATTACCTAATCATACCAATCCATTTTGGGTACTTTTGATCAACATCTTCAACATTGGGTCCTTATTAGGGTTCTAAGAGGTTTTAAATAACATAGCCCCTCAATATAAAACAAATGCATAGAATTTTTAGCTAGTACCTTTCCCTATCTTCCATCAATATCTTAGGTTCCCATTCAAAGTTTTAATGATCTAATGAGTAAAATTAAATCCTTTTCAAGTTGAGAACCCTTCATTATAAGCACTTAAGAGACCTCCAAACAATTTTTCTCACCTCGTCCTTCAAACTATGACCTCAAATTGCATGACCAAACTTGAAACAATATAACTAACTTCTAAAAATTCTTACATGAGCTTAAACACCTTAAAATCTGATCGTGATCCCTCATTACGCCACACTCTCTCTTTGATCTCTTAAACCTTGACCTGTAAAGCACATTAGTCCTTAAAACTAACCTTCATACCTATTTTCATGTAATATCCACCTCATTCACATACTCAAACAACCTCTTTCATTCTTAAACACTACCACATATCCTTCACATTCCTTGATAATATATTATGATACCTCACTAGGTCAAGTAGGTTTTAAAAGTGGTCTAGATGTAGACTTTGTCTAAAGGTCCTACCCCTATAGGCTCACCCTAAAACTCTCATGAGTGATCCAATGCCTCAAATACATGGTTAATTAATATCATACAACCACTCATTCCTATGTACACTCATCTCACCAATACACCAAACTCATACCTTCTCATAAGGTCTCTTCATGCCATGACTAGTGTCATGACTAGGTTTCTTAAGCACTTGCAACTTGACAACTGACCTTAAAACACTTATGAAAGTATTTTCACTTTACTTACATGATCACATAATTACAAACAACCTCTCACAATATTTTTCTCACTTACATCACCAAACTTTACTATGCAAACCTTCTCACAAGGTCTAGACTAAGCTTCTCAAGACACCTTGTACTCAAGAACTAGTACTCAAACATGCTTACCTTAATGATGTGAAATAAGAACACTCTTCTAAAAAAAAATCTCACACCACTACAATAATATATTTTTAATCAATGTTATCTCATGATATCATGCTAACCTAGAGCCGTATAGCCATGTTTTAATGCTCACTTTACCATCATACCTCTTTATGACAACACTAAAAACTTCAAGCAAACCTAAACCTTGACATTAACCACTAGAGGAGACAATAATTACCTTAAAATTCTCTCTTTCCTTCAAATTTTCTTGTCACATGGATTCCTTGTCACATCAATCACACAAGCTCATACCTGAAAGACCACTCACAATTCATCTTCACTAGTTGCACCTTGACATCAATGACATCACCCTTGACATTAATGATAACACTTCTTAACAAGTCTATGAAATGGACTCCTAAAATTCTAAAGCACCTTCTAATTTTTTGGTTAATGAAAGGCTAGAAAAATCAAAAGATGCTTTATTAGAAGGTGGAGGCATTATTGATACAATAGTGAAGGTAGTGTAAGGAATTAGTTACAAGGGAGCTATGGGAATGAGAAAATGATGTGACATGATGGTTTATAAGGGACATCCATAAGGGCTAAATATTGAAATCTAGATGTTACAACAACTAAATCTTGTTTAGTGATGGCATACCTTGTGTTGGTAGGGAATGGGAAGTGGAAGAGGTAGTAAGAGGAGTCCTATATGTCTATTGTGTAGGATTTTTTAGTGTAGCCTCAACCTATTTTTGAGGGGTGGTGTGATCCTTTGGTAATGTTTGCATAGATGCGGTTTCTATGGTTGTCAATGCAAGCTGAGAAGTAATAAGCATAGGTTATACCATTACTTTTTCTAAGACTTTCACTTCTTCCTATGTGCATTTTTATATAACATCAGATTATGTTTTCATGACCTCTGTATCAAGCTTACTTTTGGCTACATATTCAGCATGTTTCTTATTTAACTCAATAGTGACTTTCATTTTTTGCACTTTCTTGGCCTCAACAAGCTTCTTCTACTAGGCCTTACCTTCTTTGATCTATATTTTTAGTATGTTTGTGTCTAGTGGCTATTTTAATAAAAATAACTGAGGGTGGGTGAATCAATATTCAAAACCTTTCTTATAAATTTCACTTAAAATTTTATGAACCATTCAAGCAAGAATATAAGTCTATCAAGCATAAGCACCTAATCAACATAAGCACGAAACACAAGAAAACAACATGTATGTGGGAAAAACTCAATGGGAATGAAACATGATTAAAATGGACTACATTCCTATAAGGAAAATATCAAATTTAGTCAAACATTGACTTCACATGAAGCACCAACCCCAACTAGCTAAGCACCAACTCAATTAGGCTTTAGTAAGAACCAACTTGCAAGGAGGTACCAACCCCCTAGATGACTCAAAAAAACCTCATCCACATAAAATGCTTGATCACCCTCAAAACAAATTATTTATAATACAACAAATTATTATCACCTTCTTAAGCTCTTCATCCCTCTCAAATTGCCTTCTAGGTTGCTCCACTCAAATAGCCCTCTTCTTGACTTGATTAGGTCATATAACATTGATTTTAATATGCATAACCTCTATAAAATATTCATCATAGATCCTATAAAATCCTCTTATGGTATAAAATACCTCCTTATTCTCACTACTATGTTATTTTATTCATTTTCTCTCTACACTCACAAATAGGCCTAAAATTACCTTGTATATATAGATGCCTCTTGCTCATATACTTCTTAGTCAGACAAATGTCCTTACCCTACTAGGTCATCCATGTAATATATATTATTATATATTATAAAAATGAATACAATGTGATTTGAGTCACTTTAGGTCTGGCATACCTCAATTAGGCCTTATTTCATCTTTAGGTCTCATGGAGACCTAATCCCATTAGGTCTACTTTAGGACACATTACACTTTTATTTCTTTAGAACACATTAAAAAACATAACACATTATAAAAAAATAATATGAAACTCAAATATACCCTTAATTATCTCATCTATTCTCTATAACACCTGTTAGCTTCAACCACCACTTGAAGCACACCATTAGCATTGTTCACAATTAGCCCTGTGCATACCCAGAAAGTCTGTCTTGAACTACTGAAGATAAAACACCAATTAGATAAAAAAATATGGAAAAAAATCATATATTTATAAACATAATGACCTTATTGTAATAAAAAACTTAATTATATACTTTAAATTTGGGTATAAAGGCTCAAACTCTTCTCTACAAAATGCTCACTCTGAACTACAAACTAGCCTCAAACATAGTCATAGAAACTTGAACTTATGACACATAAAATAATATAATCAAGGGATTAAAATTCATGAACATGATCATAAAAAATCCTTATAATAACCTCCAATAAAAATATCATAATATCTAATGACAATTATTGGTCATGCAGACCAATTTGTTGACCTTCTCTATCACAGACCTCACTCAGCCAATCAAGCCATTTTGGCTTCAACATTTTCACTAGTTTAATTGAGTATGAAACCTTATAAAAAATAATGGATAGGATATAAAATTAAAAAATATAAACACCATGTACATTATATGTTTCAACTCAATGCATAGAGTCTCAAACTCATCACTACAACTTGCTTACCCAGAACTACCAATTTACATTAAAGCATAGTCATGGTGAGAATGACCTTCAATCACCTATATGACCATTTATAAATACTATTGATTCATGTGTATGATATTAATACATCATTATACCATTATTATATACAAATATAATATGATTAAATTGAAATATTGGTCTTGCAAACTAATCTCATAACCTCATTGTACACAGACCTCACTTAGATAGACAAGTCAACTTGTCAGTAACTTTTTATCCATAACCACTAACCTCCAAAACTTATATCTAACATTAAAATTTCTTAAAATTATTTAAAAACATTTCCATTCACTTTGTTTCACCCTTAGTCCATGATAACACATCTTTAAACATCTTCTCACTGTTGTTTGGGTTTCTTATTATTTCTACCATAAGCCCTATTAGTGACTAGTCAACTTAAATGACTGGTTTAGCACACCTGAGGGATATAAACTATAAAAAAAACCACCATGGACAAAAATAAAAGTCTCAAACTTTTTATTTCATCCATTTAACAAATTTGACTTGGTCAACTTTGACTACTATAATAAATCTTTGAGAAATAAAACCTTTCCTATAGGGTCAACTCAATCATACTTAGAGATGCCTGGGAGAGTTGACTACAAAATAAAATCACTAAAAAATACATACCAATCCATTATGACTATATTTTAACCATATGTTAAAAATTGGGTCACTATTAGGGTTTAAACATGTTTCCATTCTTAACGATCATTCATGAAGCATAGCCCCCTAATCCAAAACTAATGGATATAATTTTGATCTAGGACCCTTCCACATCTACCATGAATATCTTAGGTTGTCATTTAGAGGTTACATATGCCAATAAACACTTGAAATTCCTTCTCAAGTTGAGAACCTTTCATTTTATACACATGAAAGACCTTGAAACCACTTTTCATGCCTTATCTTGAAAATAATGACCTCAAACCTTGTGAACATGATTGAAACAACATATAATACCTTTATACATTCTTATATGATATCAAACATCTTTAAATATAATCATGACCCCTCATTAGGTCACTTTATCTCTCTTTGCTCTCTAGACCTTGACCTGTAAATAACATTAGGCCTTAAATCTAACCTCCAAGCCTATTTTCATGTGTTATCCACCTCACTTATATGCCCACACAACATTTCACATGCTCAAAAAAATTCAAACATCCTTCTTATGCCTTGACCATAGATCATGATTCCTCATTAGGCTAAGTAGGATCTAGAAATGGTCTAGTTGCATACTAGGTCTGTAGGTCCTACCCTTGTAGGCTTACCCTAAAAATAAAATGAGTAATTTAATGCCTCATATACATATACAAGAAACCTTATACAATCATGCATTCTTGTGTGCACATATCTCACCAAGACACCATGCTCAAACCTTCTCACTAGGTCTTTACATGCCATGACTAGGCTACTCAAGCACTTTAAAACTTGACAACTGACCTTGAAACACTTCTTGATGATTTGACACCTTGGTCACATGCCTTACATACTCCTCAAATCTTTGTGCATACCTCTATTAGATTCAGTAAAGATATGAAGAAATGAATTAACTAGCATACGAAAAAATACGTAGAAAGCCTATTATATAGGCATAAAAGGAACACCCAAAAAATAAGGAGGTGGGTGTAACCAAAAGCATCGAGTAGTGTAAAAAATCTAAGCCCATAAAACCTACCTACCTAGTGGTTAAAACCACTATAACGATAAGCCTAGGCAATATACCTTATCAAATATCCTAAGGTAACACAATAATATGCTAATACCCTCCCTTAATGACTAAACCAAAAACAAGACCAAGTTTGTCCTTGAATTTTATGAACTTGTCTAAACCAAGTGGCTTGGTCATTATATCAGCTGGTTACTCCATAGTGGGGTAGTAGAAGAGACTAATGTCTTCATTTATAACCGACTATCAGATATAATGATGGTGAACCTCAATGTGTTTGGTCCTATCATGGAATATTGGATTCCTCACCATCTTCAAAACACTCTGGTTGTCACTAAAAATTAGAGTAGGCTTTAATAACTCAAAATGAAGATCCTCCAAAATTTTCTTTATCCACATAGTTTCACAAACTGCATTTACCATAGCTTTATACTCTATTTCTATTGAAGATAATGCCACTGTAGTTTGTAGTTTTCTCTACCATGATAAAACTCCTAAACCAAGAGTGAATACATAGCCTGTTGTAGATTTCCTTTAATCTACTAATCCTACCTAATCAAAGTCAGAATATCCTAAAAGCTCAAAATATACAAACTTCTTATATAGTATGCCAAAGTCAAGATTACCTTTAACATATCTTAATACCCATTTTGTAGATAGCCAATGTACTTCATGTGGTTTAAACATAAAGTGAGATAGAAAACTCACTACAAAACAAATATCTGATCTAGTGGTAGTGAGGTAAAGGAGATGACCCACTAGTTGTCGATACACTGTTTCATTGACTGGAGGTGAAGCATTGTCAGTTGAAATTTTAGCTCCTAATTCTATAGGTGTGTGAGTTGGATTACAATCCATCATTCTAAACCTTTCTAGCAATGATTTGGCATACTTATTCTGTGATATTAATACAACATAATCACCTTGACAAAACTCAACACCTAAACAATATTTTAATAGTCCTAAGTCTATCATGTCAAAACTACAACAAATATTATCCTTCATTTATTGAATGAGACTAGCACTACTCCCAGTGATGACTATATCATCAACATATACAACAAGAATCAATATATCATCACCAAACACCTTTACATAGAGAGTTGGTTCAAAATTACACCTTTTGAAACTAGACTCCCTAAAATATGAATATATTTTCATATACAGGGCTCAAGGAGCCTACTTAAGCCCATACAAGGACTTGATCAACCTGCAAACAAGATGTTCCTTACCAAAAACCTAAAAACCCTATGGATTAACCATGTATACTTCCTCCTCCATATCTCCATTCAAGAAAGCACTCTTGACATCCATTTGGTGCACCTGCCATCCAAACTAAGTAGCAATAGAAACAATCAAATGAAAAGTTACCAAATTTGTAGTAGGAGCAAAAGTCTCTTCATAATCAACCCCTTCCTCTTATGCAGAACCTTTTGCAACAAGTTTGGCTTTGTGTTTGTCCAAGAAAACATCTTCTTTGCATTTTTCCTTGTAGATCCAATTACAAGCAATGGATTTCTTTCCTAGTGGTACCTTCATGAGCTCCCAAGTCTTATTTTTCATCAAGAAATCATATTCCAATTACGTGGTTGATTCCAACTCAGGCTTCCCTTTGGCCTCTAAAAAATAATTAGGCTTAAATGCATGTGAAACAGTAGTTATTAGAGCAAAATTATCATGCTCACCTCTATTGCCAAACTACTTTCCTAATCTCAATCTTCTTCCTTCCACACCTTGTGGCAAGTATCCTTTAGTGCTTCCGTTGTGGCATAATACCACTTTGGCTTCTTTGGTTATTCTGATGGACCCTCAAAATGACCTGTATCAATTCCCTCTCTATAATGTGATTCCACTAATGAAATAGAATCCTATTCAACTTTCACACGACAACTTATAATAGAATCATTAGAAGAAAATAAGGACTCAATATCTAAAATTGTACCAATTACTATGAAATATGGCATCTGTTCATTTACTATGACATCTTTATTTACCATAACTTTGTTAGTAGAAACATCAAGTAATTTGTCGGCCTATGACTACTCACTATACCCAAAAAACATGTATGCTTTGTGTAACGAATTGCTACACCAAAACCTTGAGGCATTAGTGAAATCCACCCATCAAGATCATAACATCCCACCACACTTCTAAAGCCCAGACTGTAGGCTAGATTTGCACCCATACCAGTAAGATTCCTTATTTGTATGAGCCCCAGATGAAAACTGCCATACCAGCGTAGCCACCCGCTCTATGACTTGAACCCAGGTGGAGGCTTTGATACCACATGTAACGAACTGCTACACCAAAACCTGGAGGTGTTAGTGAAATCCACCCATCAAGATCATAACACTTTGATTTTTGCATCCAAGTTACTTCTCTTTTGATTAGGAATAACTACAAAAGCTAAACAACCAAAAATTCTAAAAGTACTTACATCTAGAGTTTGACCTGATCAAGCCTCTTCTGGAGTCATATTTTTCAATGCTTTTGTAGGATTTCTATTGAAGATGTAAATTAACATATTCATTGCTTCTACCCAATATCTATATGGGATATTTGTGCTTTAGACCATATAATGATCCATGTCTATCACCATCCTATTTCATGTTTCAATAACTTCATTTTGTTTTATAGTGTAAGGGTAGTGTATTATTTGTGTATGCCTTTAATGGTACAAAACTCCTTGAACTATGTTGAGATGAACTCACCCCTATTATCTATTCTAATATATTTCATAGATCATCTTGCTTGTTTTTCAACCATAGCTTTCCAAGTAAATAAGTTAGAAAAATATATATATATTTCTTCACTATAAAGTATACCCAATTTTTTCTAGAGAAATCATTAACCAGTAACAGAAAATAATGAGATCCAAAAGGGGTAGGTGTCTACATTGGACCATGCAAGTCTTTATGTACTAGATATGATACTCCCATAGCTCTCAAAGCTTTACCAACATCAAATGAATGTCTAACATGCTTCCCCAACTGGCATCCAATACATACATGATGACTATCCCAAATAGAAGGAATCCCTTTAACCATATTAGTCTTGCTCAATATAGTCAAATACTAGAAATTCAAATGCCCATACCTTTCATGCCATAGTGAACTTGTGTTATCAACCATTTCAAGTGCACTTTCCTTTGCTCTCTATGGATCTATAATCTTATACAATCCTTTCTCACCAATCCCAATAAAAATAATCGTATTATCTCTAGTAGTGACTAAACATTGTTGTCTTTGGAATTTTACAACAAAATCAGATTTTGAATTGATCTCACTAATTGAAAGCAAATTTTTGTTCATATATGGCACATACCTAAAATTCTTAAATGTATACCAATTTTCACCATTAAAATTAATCTGAACATTACCATCTCCCAAAGATACAGATTCATTACTACTGTCATTTTCAACAAAATCTACATACCAGTCCTTATGGCATGTATAATGATGAAATGCCCCTAAATCAAAGTACCAAGCTCAATCCACTATAGAATTACCACTAGAAGCCATGAAAGCAAAATTAGGATATTTTTCCTCTCCTTCACCTTTAGCTATATTTACATGATGAGATTTTTTTCTACAGTTAGCCATATCATGTTGTCTTTTCCTAAAATCTTTCTAAAGATGACCAGGTTGCTTATAGTAAAAACATTTCCACTTGTATTTCTTATTAGAAACACTTACATGTGAAGTTTCTATTAGATAACTAGTAGTTTTACCAAACTGCTTACCCTTTCCCTTGATGAAGAATGCACTCTCTGTAGATGTAGATGTAGATAACATTATCTGTCCTTGTCATCTCTCCTTCTACAATAGCAATGTGGAAAAAAATTCAAAGTCCAAATTTTGTGTCTCAGAAATCATTTTCAAAGACTCCATAAATGACTCAAATGAAGGTGGAAAATTTTGCATAACTAGAGCAATCAAATCTTGCTCATCAATAGGCTTCTGCATAACCTTCAATTGATCACTGATATCCTTGATCTATAATAAAAACTTAGAAATGGAGCCACCTTCCTAAATATTAGTAGAAAATAACAAATTATTCAAGTATAATACCCTACTAGATTTAGAATCTTGATATTTAGAAGTAATATTAGTTCACAAAGTTGATGCAATGGTCACATTTCTGACCTATGAGATTAGATTATCTACACTGACATTTTTAATAACATAAGAGCCTCATGATGACATTTATCATAGTCATCGGTACCTATGGTAGGCCTTTGATATTTACCAAGCACTATTTTCTCAAGATTTTGATATTCACATATCATCAAATCTTTTGACTCCATAAACTAAAATTTTTGCTTGTCAATTTTTGTGAATCTGGTAACAAGATGTGTTATAAACTAGCCATTTTGACCTAGTTTTTATAAAATATATATATATATATATATATATATATATATACAAAAAAAACTATAATTAATTTACACAAAATTCCTCTTACCCACTGATTTAAATCATAGACTGGTCAATACCTCTAATTTTTAGCAAAAAACTCAACACCGTTTGAGAAATTTTAAACTTTTTGTCTTTAAAAAACACTAAAAATAGAAAAAAATAATTAAATTAGGAGATCTACAAATATGATTGAAAAAAATCCATCTCCATCAACATCCAAATAAAAACTCATAAAATGGTGAAAATTTCAAGAAAATTGACTTTACAGTTTGCTCCCAACATAATTAATTGTATTCCTCAAGGCAAATAATTATTAAAAAAATCAATTTTCCTAAAGTTTCTAAAAAAATGATTTTTTTATTTTTAATTTAAATTAATTTCACCTTATTTATGATTGGTTGGACTAAAACATAGGATAAATATTTTTATGCAATAAATCCATCAATAGAAAAATACCTATGCATTTCTAGAGAAATGGCTTGCCTGCAAAACTTCAAATGCTAATTTCATATTCAATTCTCAAGAAAATTAAATTCTATCAGAACCATGAATCTTCTCTCAACTAATATAAAATTACATCAATAAGAAATAAGAGAAATAATAAATTAATTAATTTTTGACTTTTCCTATGGCACCTTCTAGTGATGTACAACATGTGGGGGCAAGGAAAAAATAAAAATAGGCCTTAGAGCCTCTCCTTTGACTTCCTCTCCCTCTATCTTAGTCTTAATAGACCTCTTTATTTTTACTATTTGTTTGGCTTTCCTATTGGTCATAAAAAAATAAAAAAATATTTTTTTCCTCTCACGGCTCTCTACTGGGGACTTCACGCTCCTCCCTAACAAGACTGTCCTCTCTTGCTCCACAGGCTTCCTCTCAAGCTTCCTACACCATAAGCTCTGAAACCATATTAGATTTAAAAAATATATAAAGAAATGAATTAACCAGTGTATGAAACACTACATATAAAGGCTATTATATAGGCACAAAAGGAATACCCAAAAAACAAGGAAGTGGGTGTAACCAAAAGCATCGAGTAGCATAAAAAATCTAGGCCCATGAAACATACCTATCTAAGTGGTTAAAATCATTATAACCATAATCATATGGAATATACCTTATCAAATAGACTAAAATAACATAATAATATGCTAATAACCTCTTCATGCTTATCATGCACATACTTATGATCTGACTATGCTTGTTATGAATAGGTTCTCAAAACACCTTGTTCTCAAGGACTAATACTCAAACATGCTTACCTTAATGATGTTATCAAATAATAAAATTCATCAAATAGCATTATCACACCACTACAATAATCTTAAAAGTAAGCAATATAGTAATCATTAGGTTGCCTTCAAATTATCTCTTAATAAAAAAAACAATAGGTTGCCTTCAAATTTTGTCTTATCATATGGATTCCTTGTTACATCAAGCACATAAGCACATATCTCATAGACCACTCACCAAACATGTTCACTAGATGCACCTTGACATCAATGATATCAAATGACATCCATGAAAACACTTCTCAACAAACTCCCCCTTTATCATTGATGGAAAAACATACTTCAATTAGATCACTCTCATCTCCCTTAGTCTAGTCAATCTCTCTTCTTTAACTTTATCCCTCTTTGAAATTAATGACAAAGGGTCTTCCACAAACTACCATCTAGAATCACACCTTCTTGCAATAAAGGCTTAACACATAAAATTTGAAGTATTATAGGAACATACTCCCCCTTATTCTATTCATACCTCTTTCAAATAAACACAGATATCAAGACCACTTACCTTGTCCTTCACATGATTGATATGATACAAATTTTTAATCACACACTAGGCCTCCATATTATTATCATCAACTGTGCTTGGAGCTTATGAACAACTTGAATAGTTCCCCCTTAAACCAAGCATCCATCATGCTTTTGTTTACTGAATAGTATCTCCTTAAATCCTAATGAAGTCACTTATTTCCATAGAGCACTAAAACAACACAAGTTTTGGAGACTCCCAGATCTTTATGCTCTCATAAAACTGAACATCCTTTAGTATGCTTTTAGTCTTGATTGACACTATAGGCTTGACATCTACATCAATTTGTTTATCATAATTCATAACAAACATTCATGACTTAATTTCTCATTTAAAGTATGCTCTATCATAGAAAATAGTCCACTTGGGCTTGTAGAATAATCATGAATCACCTTCATTGTCTTTGGTCTCCACACATCCATTTTCTTTTCTCTTTCACTATAGGGGCTTCAAACCTCTTGTTTAGACTTGATGACCTTCTAACTCTATTAGGGTATAATCTTGTAAATATTTCCCACATTATGACAACTATTGAAAATAACCTCATACATACCTCTTGACTAATATAAACTATGATTCCTTCCATAGTCTCATGAGTATTCATTCTTCGAGGGTCTTTTACACTCTCTTTCTCTATGACCAAACTAACTACATACAAAATAGCAACAATTAAATGAATTATCATACCTCATAGCATTAGGTTGTTTGATTAGTCACTTTATGTTGACTTTCTTGTCTTCAATAGCCTTTTTCTTGATTTGAACTACCTCCTTTTGGTTTTCTTTAAAACCAAGACCTGTCTTATCACTTGCAAACTTTTGAGTACTAAAGATGTTATTTAGAGCATCAATACTCTTTTTAAACTTTATGAAGGTCTTCAACTTTTTAGATGCTTGATCAACTCATCTTTCAAATATTTAACTTCAATTTCATTCTTGGTGCATTCTTCCTCTTTAGCTTTTAAGCTTGCAATGACTATCTTCATCTATTTTTCAATCTAATTAATGATCTCATCATACTCCTTGGATGTGTTACTAAATCTCTCCTCAAATAAGCCAATCTGATTCTCATAGTCCTTAACTAATGATCTTGGTTTATGATTATTTATTCTTTGGAACTTCAACTCCTCTCAAGAACTCACCAATTCCACCTCAAGGTTCACTTCAACTTATTTTGTTGAACATTATCATTGTTTAAGGGAAAGTTTATTGTACATTTTCTTTGAGTGTTGAGATTTGATATTTAATGTTGTCATTGATGTCAAAGGTTCTTATGAAGATGCATCATTCTTTCATTGATGCCAATATAATATCATTGATGTCAAAGGTTCTTGGTCAAGTAAGCCTTGAGGTATGTATATGAATAAGTTTTGTTTAAATAATAGTGAGTGTTATTGATATATGAGAGTAGTAATGAGCGAATGTTGTTTGAAGAATGTTATAATATCATCTTGAGTGAAATTTTTGAGAATCAACATTAATGAGTATAGATTAGTACATCAAATATAAAGCATCATGTAATGTTTTGTCTAGACCTTTTGAGATAATATTTATAGGTGGCATGATGATATGAGTGAGCTCTAAAGAAGAAGCAGTATGCTCTAAAGATCTATGCAAACTATTCTGAATATGCTCTGAATGAGCTATAAAGAAGAAATAGTAGCTCCAAATATTCTCCAAATGAACTACAAAGATGAGAATTATTTGAAGAACACTTGATAGTGTTTGAACATAAGAAAGATTATTTGAGGTTGTACATGAGGTGTTGAGGTCCTTATAAATGATTAAAAGCTCAGATCTAAAGATATGTGTATGCATATTTGAAGATGCTATAGTTAAGCTCTGAATATCTATAAGTATCTCTAAATAAATTCTATTGAAGCTCCGAAGAAGAGTGAGTATATGAGATTGTTTGAGCATACACAAGATACATTGAAACACAAGATAGTTTTAAGGTGGAGCCTACATAGTGACTAGTGTTATAAGTAGATATTGATAGGGTTAGGGGGGTTGAATCAATTTCCAATAATGCACATTTAATTCCAAAAACCATTCATCATACATTAATTTGATCTAGCAATAGGAACATGAAAGCTTGTACATCCATAACCTGAACAAGAACATACATCATGTGAACACATCATCTATGTGGAAAACCCTCATCAGGGAGAAAACCCACTCTCAAGATTGAAAACTAATGGACTAATATCATATATGATAGAGAAAACAATATACCTTTAGACCAGTATCAACTGATCAATGAATACCCACCCCTCAATTTAATCCAACACCTACTAAACCTTTAGCGAACTCTAACTAACAAGGAGGCTACAACCCCCTAGGTGATTAAGCACCCACTCAAACACCTCAGATCTAATTTCCACCATTGCTATAATGTCTTCTAAGCTTTATGAAGACCTCCTGAAGCTCACACACTTGCAATCCCTTTCTCTTCTCTAAACAAGCACACCTAGCTCATTCACTCAACTAAGTCACCCTTTAGACTGTTAGGTCTAATGACTTGTTAAATCATGAACTTGATCATTCAATCATGGATAATCCTACACAACATCTAATTATTCTTAATTACCTGATCCTTCTCTTTCAAAGGATCTTCTTCTTCACTTTTGTCCACAAACACTCAAACACTAAACAAGACAACTAGTCTCACTTATATACCTTTCTCCACACCTCATATCATCTTGGTCAGCTAAGATATAATATAAGGCTAAATAAAATGTCCTCTACATTCCATAAATCCAAATCAAACACTCCATAGGTTTTCCATTTCCCTTAAGACCGAAAACACCAAATAGGCCTAATAGAGACCTAAATGAATTGGGCCTACAAACCAATACGTTACACCTTGGACTCTTTGGTCCACTTTTAGTCTTCACCAATGATTAAAAAACATCAAACCTACCTTCAATATATCCTTTCATAATCCCACAAAGGTCCATAACATCTATAAATTTAACTCATACCTTAAAACAAGCCTTTTAGACTATTCATTAATTAGATCTTCACACACTCAAAACACTATCTCACACATCTAAAGTGTAAGCTCAATTATTCCATACAAAAATATGAATAAATCACATGAATTGGTCCTCCATGACCTGAAAACCATCACCAAAACCATTTGTATTTGGTAAATAATATTTAAGCATCCACAAACACCATTGTCATAGGCTCACTCAATTCTGGTAAAACACAATCAAAATACAGTCAAATATTTTTGACTTTTCAAACCTAATCAGGTACATACCATGACATCCAATACCTTCTCATCAATATTTGTTACTCATATAACAACATAAAAATTATTGGATACTCCAATACTACTCAAACAACATCAGAAGTACTCTTTCAAAATGACCACTCTGATTTCCTGTAGCTTCCAATAATACAATCATATAGATTTTCTTATCTAGCACATGAAAGAAAACTTTCATAACATATAATCCACATTCATAGATTATATGTGATCTTTATATCACTCTCAAGTAGATAGTTATCTTGTTCTAGTAAGCATCTATTGGTCTAAAAGACCAATTCCTCATATCACTATAACACAGTCTTCATTACTCAGATAAGTCACTTTGAAAGCACTATTTCACCTATGTATGAGTATCATCAACACTTCCCACTTAATTGAAAATAATTCATAGGTTTTAAACAAGTATTCCAATCTATTGATTCATCCCAATTCACTGATTAGACCTTCCAATTCCTTTTTTCACTTTGATCATTCTTTCTCATTGTTTGCTTCATTTCCACTCTAGCGACTAGGCAAGTTTGAGGACCTAGAAATTTGACACATAAAAAATAATATTTCTAAAACAACCCATGTATGTTTTATAGAATTCCTAATCTTCAACAATCATCCATTAGATCATATGTTCATTCTCAGAAATCTTCTTAAAAAACAAGAATATTGTTAACAACCCATTTTTGTGTGACCCACACACTATCAACAGACCAAAAATACTTTATCAAAAACTTTAAGGAGTCTTATACAACCTCAAACCATCATTATGTCAATCTACCATATTTTAAAATGCCTACCAGCAATATCTTTCACATCAGGTCTAAGACTAGGGTTTTAGCATTCAAAAACCTCCTTAGCTTCTTAACAATCATTCATAAATTTATGCCCCTTAACCCCTAAACCAATGCCTATAAAAAATTCTTAGGGACCTTTACCAAATACTCTAAATATCTTATCTTTCCATTCAAACATTTCACATGCTATCAAGCATGAGAAACTTCCCCGCATGCTCCTTACACTCATTTCTAGCACCCTTTGAAGCTTCTAAACCAACTTTCTAAATTTTTGGCTCAATCCCTAACCTTTGACACATTCAAAACCTTTTATCATACTTATCTAATCATCCACAAATCTTACATCATCTCATTCATCTTTAAAACTCTTTTTGACCCTTTACAAGGCCTCATAAGCCCACCTAAGCTGACTAGGCCAAGAGCCAAACAACCTTGCAGACTAATTTACACATTTTTAAAATTATATATCTAACCTCTTATCACTATATACATTTCCAACATGTATATTCCAATCACATTAAGCTCCTCACCATGGTATACAAGCCATAGGACCCAAAACCCTATAGGCAACCATGTAAGATCAAGCCTACAAGGCATAAGTTAACATGCACACTTCATGAAGACAATATGGATTAAATCCTTATGAATATAACACATAAATAACAAGTCAAACATCATCATTCCAAGATCAATTCATCCATACAACATCCACCTAGGATACCCATACACACCCCTACAAGTATCACATTGCTCCAAGTACTTTAGATCACCATGATCTATCTCACTGACCTGTTAGACCACTTTGTCATCACCAATGCCACATTGAATTAATGAAAACACATCTACCATAAATATCCCAACAACTAAAAGGCCAAATTCAAGAACTAATAAGACTTGTAGGTCAAGGCTTAGAAAATAAGAAGAGAGATGGTGGATAAATGAGTTAAAAGGATCCATTTCCATGACATGGGTGAGTAGGTGAACATTGAAAAAGGTAATTCAAGTTGTTTTAAGTATGTGCATAAAGTTTTATATCAAGGCTTACAAGAAAAGGCTTAAAAAAGTGTTTCAAGGTTTTTCAAGTGCACAGAATGAAGAGATGTCTATCTGAAAAGGTTCTCTAAGTGCTCTATGGCACATGTAATATTTGCATGAGAACCTAAACTATTCATGGTGATGATTAAGGGTTATATATCAAATTTTATAGCATTGGTTTCTGGAAAGAGGAACTAAGTTTTAGTAATGAACATTAGGACTGGAAGATCGTCTAAATCCTCATAAAACCCTAATAGTGACATGATATTGAAGATATTATTATAAATAGATTATCATGGTTTAATATGACCATGCAAGTGATTAGATGTTGAAATAAACTCTCCCAAGCATATCAAATTGACTCAAAATATCAACCTTACCCTCATAATTAAGATTTTGTTATGAAAACTTAGAACTTACAGCATCTTCAAATCATTGTACCTTAGACACCTCCTTGAGCTCAAGCATGCATTCCAAGCATAGACACTACTAAATTAATCCTTACACTTAATCCATCCAACACTCACATATCTCCAAATAACATGAATGAGTTTACTTACCTTGCAAACACACACCTAGGATTTGAAGAGAAAAAGCACCTTAAAACCCTCAATCCTCCACCTTTCACCTCTTAAGCTAGCTCTTCCTTTCAGTGATCAAAACTAACCACACATAGATCAATAACAAGAGCTAAAAAACCTTTAGATCATAATAAATAACTTTTAGCAACCATTCTTAATGACCAAAAGCTCCACATAACTTTGTTAGTCACTCATGTTTTTCAAGAACATAAACATTCATATGTAGTCACTTTCATGAATGGTTTTCTTACTCAAATGAACATAATCAGATCTCTCTCAGAACATGGATCAGTACTATTATGAGTTACAAGCATCATTAAATTATTATAACATTAAAACTAGATCATTAGATGAGTTCTAATTTTCTTTTTCTCAAACCAAGTTCACCATTTCAAACATAGACTGCAATAGTCAACTTTGATCCATATTTATTACACTTGTATGGATACCTAAAACAAACCACCACTTGGAGGATCTTTTACATAGAGTCCTTTTCAAATTTTATTCTTACCACATCTTGATTTTACTTCATCCATCTATAATCCATTTTTTTCAAATTTGTTTCCTTTGATAAATTTGAATTTTTTCAAATTCCAATGGTTACTTTCTGAAACTCCTGAGGCATCACACATGCTTCCCCAGCATTCTTATAGACCTATAGATATATTTTATAACCTCAAATATTATATACATAATAAACATATAAATAATAATGTACATTCATACGTTTAAACCTTATGATGGCTCAAACATACCTCAAATAGGTCTCATCATCATGCTTAGGCTTCTTTGGCTTGATGATCAACTCATCCTTCACTTGCAAACCTCTACCTACTTGCTTCACCAAGATGCCTTCACATACCTTTCTTATACCATGTTAGATAACCAAGTATACCTCCTTAAATAATCTCTATCATTCAACATGTCTTCAAGGTCCTTTTGTCTATCAACATAGGTTTGATCTTTGATTTTGCTTCCACATAGTCCTTTTGAGCTGTCAAAAGATTCCTTTGACATTTTTTCAACTTTGAATGATGTCCTAAAATATCACGTGACTTACCTTGGTATATATGTTGATCAATCCTTATCTTAGCATCCTTCTTCTCTTTAGACCAATTTGTAAATACCATCATTCTTTGATAGGCCATCACTGCAAATAAGATGAACATTGTCTTCCTCATACCTTAAGCTACTTAGGATCACCTGTAAGTTATCAAGCCTACTTCAAATATCATGAAATGATAAAAAAATTTAGAAGTAGCTATTGATAGTGGGTGAATTATTTTCTAATAATGCACATTCAATTCTAAAAACCATGTACCATACATCAATTTGATCTAGTAACATGAACAAGAAAGCTTATACATCCATAGCATGAACAAGAACATACATCATGTGAACACATCATCTATGTGGGAAACCCTCATAGGGGAGAAAACCCACTCTCAATCCTAAAAACCAATGGACTACTATCCCATATGATAGAGTAAACAAGAGACCTTTAGACCAACATCAATTGATCAAGGGGCACCCACCCCTCAATTTAGTCCAGCACCTACTAAACCTTTAGCTAGCTCCAACTAGCAAGGAGGGTACAACCCCATAGGTGATTAATCACCCACTCAAACACCTTATCTCTAATTTCCACCACTTATCTAATGTCTTATACACTTGATAATGACCTCCTGAAGCTCACACACTTATAATCCCCTTTTCTTCTCCAAATAACCACACCTAGCTCATTCACTCAACTAAGTCACCCTTTAGACTATTAGGTCTAATGAATTGTTAGATCATGAACCTAATAAATAAATTATGGCTGATCCTACACAAAATTTTATGGTCCTTATTTATCTACTCCTTCTCTTTTAAAGGCTCTTCTTCTTTGCTTTTATCCACACACACTCACACACTAAACAAGACAACTAGTCTTACTTGTCTACCTTTCTCCACACCTCATATCATCTTAGTCAGCCAAGATATAATACAAGGATAAATAAAATATCCTCTACATTCCATCAATCCAAATCAAACACTCCATAGGTTTCCCATTTCCCTTAAGACCCAAAACACCAAATAGGCCTAATAGAGACCTAGATGAGTTAGAACTACAAACTAATACATTACAGTTTGGACTCTTTGGTCCACCTTCAGTCTTCACCAAAACTTAAAACACATCAAAAATACCTTAAATATATCCTTTCATACTACCAAAAATTTCCATAACATCTATAAATTTAACTCACACCTTAAACCAAGCCTTTTATACTATTTGCTAATTAGGTCTTCACACACTAAAAACACTATCTCACACATCTCAAGTGTACACTCAATTATTCCATACAAAAATATGAATAAATAACATTAATGGGTCCTCCATGACATTAAAAAAATCACCAAAACCATTTGGATTTGCTAAAAATGCTCCAACAATCCACAAACACCACTGTCATAGGCTCACTCAATTCTAGTAAAACACAGTCAAAATATAGTCAAATATTTTTGACTCTTCAAATCTAATCAGGGACATACCATGACATCAAATACCTTCCAATAGATATGTGGGACTTATATAACAACATAAAACTTATTGGATACTCCAATACTACTCAAACATCATCAAACTTACTCCTTCAAAATGACCATTGTGATTGCTTGTAGCTTCCAACAATACAGTCATATAGATGTTCTTGTATAGCACATGAAAGAACACTTTCATAACATATAATCCACATTAATATCTTCTATGTGATCTCTATATCACTCTCAAGTATATAATTCTCTTGTTCTAGTAGCATCCATTGGTCTAACAAACCAATTCCTCATATCACTATATCACAGTCTTCATTACTCAAATAAGTCACTTTGAAAGCACTATTTCACCTATGGATGAGTATCATCAACACTTCAAACTTAATGTAACATGAGTAATAGGTCTCAAAAAATTAACCCAATCCATTTATTCATCCCAATTCACTATAATTAGACCTTCCAATTCTTTTTTTCACTCTGATCATTCTTCCTCATTGTTTGCTCCATTTCCACTCTAACAACTAGCCAACTTTGAGGACCTAGAACTTTAACATAGAGAAATTAATCATCTTGAAACTTTCCATGTATGTTTTATCAAGTTCATAATATTAAACAATCATCCATTAGATCATCTGGTCATTCTCAAAAATCTTCCTAAAAATAAGAATAATGTTAACAACCCATTTTTTATGGGACCCACACACTATTAAGAGACAAAAAATACTTTCTCAGAAACCTGAAGGAGTCCTCTAAAATATATAGACATAATTCTAGACATCAACCATTTTTTTGAATACCTACTAGAAATATCTTTCACATCAAGTCTAAGACTAGGGTTTTAGCATTCAAAAACCTCCTTAGCTTTTTAATGATCATTCATAAATTTGTGCCCCTTAACCCCTAAACCAATGCTTGGAAAACCTTATTATGGACCTTCCCCAAATACTCCAAATATATTATATTTACATTCAAACCTTTCACATGCCATCAAGCATGAGAAACTTCCTCGCAGGCTCCTTGCACTCATTTCTAGCACCCTTTGAAGCTTCTAAACTGACTTTCTAACTTTTTAGCTCAATCTCTAACCTTTGACATATTCAACACCTTTTATCATACATATCTAATCATCCACCATGCTTACATTATCTCATTCATCTTTAAAACTCTTTTTGACCCTTTACAAGGCCTTACAAGCCCACCTACGCCAACTAGGCCAAGAGCTAAACAACTTTGTAGACTAATTTCCACCTTTTGAAAATCATATATCTAACCTCTTATCACCCTATACATGTCTAACATGTATCACATTAAGCTCCTCACCATGATATACAAGCCATAGGACTCAAAACCCTATAGGCAACAATGTAAGATCAAGCCTATAAGGCATAAGATAACCTGCACACTTCATGAAGACCATATGGAGTCAATCCTTATACATATAAAACATAAATAAAAAGTCAAACATCATCATGCCAAGATCCATTCAGCCATACAACATCCACCTAGGATACCCATACACACCCTTGCAAGTATCACGTTGCTCCAAGTACATTAGACCACCATGATCTATCTCTCTAACCTGTTAGACCACTTTATCATCACCAATGCCACTTTAAATCAATGAAAACACATCTACCATCAATATCCCAATAACTAAAAGGTCAAATTCAAGGACTAATAAGACTTGTAGATCAAAGCTTATAAAATAAGAAGAGAGATGGTGGATAAATGAGTTAAAAGGATTAGTTTCCATGACATGGGTGAGTAGGTGAACATTCACAAAGGTAATTCAAGTTATTTTAAGTATGTGCATAAATTTTTAGATCAATTCTTATAAGAAAAGGCTTAAAAAAGTGTTTCAAGGTTTTTTAAGTGCACAAAATGAAGAGATGTCTATCTAAGAAGGTTCTCTAAGTGCTCTATGGCATGCGTAATATCTACATGAGAACCTAAACTATTCATGGTGATGATTAAGGTTTATATATCAAAGTTTATATCATTGGTTTTTGGAAAGAGGAACTAAGTTTTAGTAATGATCATTAAGACTGGAAGATGGTCTAAATCCTCATAAAACCCTAATAATGACTTGAAATTGAAGATATTATTCTAGAGAGATTACAATGGTTTGATATGACCATACAAGTTATTTGAGTTTGAATTAAACTCTCATAGGCATATCTAAGTGTGATTGGTCTCTTAGGTGAGTAAGTAGACCCTACATAAAAGTGTTTGCCTCTCAAAAATTTGTTATAGAAGATAGAGTCAACTAAGTCAAATTCATCAAGTGGATGAAGATAAAATTATGAGACTTTTAGTTGTTTTTCATTAAGATTTTTAGATACGTTCCAAGTCTTAGGTGTGTAAATTTGGTGATCCAATTTGGCCAGTCATTGAACACACCTAGTGGTGTAGATAGTGAAAAAATTAGGCAAAAGTGAGAAGATGTTTTTTGATGTATTTTTATGTAATAATGATGCATTGAAATACATGATGATGTTGTTTGGGTCTCTAATGATTTATGAATGCTTTTTATAATCTCTAAATTCAATGTAAGATGTTGAAACATTGAATCCAAAATGGCTTATTTGACTGAGTAGAGTTTATAAGAGAGAAGGTCATCAGATTGGTCTATAAGACCAATAGTTTACATTAGAGCTCATGATCTAATTAATTGAGGTTATTCTAAGTATATTATAATATCCTATCCCTGTATTTAAATTGCTTGAATATATTAAATCATGTGTCATAGGTTCATGTTTCCTTGATTGTGTTTTGGAGTCAATTGGTAGTTCTAAGTGAATATTTTACAAAGGATTGTTTGAGCCTATTTACCCTGAGTTGAAACATTAAATGAAGTTGGTGATGACCCTAGTTCATGAGAATTTTGAATATATAATTTTTTTCCATGGTGGTTTGAAAAAATTGAGTATATGCCTTAGTTGTTCAATACAATGTTTTTGTATATGCACAGACCTTTTATAAGCAGTTATTTGAGGAAGGGTTCAAGTGGTGATAAAAGTTTTTGTAGACCTAAATTGAATTTGGATAAGGTCTATTATATTGGCATATGATGTGTTCCTACCATGGTATGTGTTTGTATTTTCTTCAATAAGGATCAAAGGGTAACGTGTTTTATTAAGAAGCCCTTTTAAGTCTCTATAAACCTAAAAGAGGAGTAAGGGCTAATTGATGTATGGCCAACTTATTGTAGTGATTGATTCATGATTAAGGAATGTTATTTTAATATGTTAATACCTATTCATATCCAACCTAATTTATTTCAATGTGTATTTAACCTATAAGGATATGGTCAAGTGACTTGTATAAAAGCAAGGCAAATAGGCCTATTTTTTATGTGCTTAGAGTGTGAGAGCAGAATAGGATAAGTGAATGATATAGATCATTGGTGAGAAGAAGGTCATGCAGACCATCAGAGAGGTGTCATGAATATCTAACATAGGTTATACATATAAATATCAAGGTTAGAAGATGTAATCAATCCATGAAGAGGGCTAATTGAGCAAAGAGGGCTAAAGGTCAGTTTGAGAGGGACTAAAGAGAGCAAAGAGTAGAAAGAGTATATAATCATCTATTATAGAAGTAATAAGGGTTTATAAAGGTGATCAAACAATTAGGTGGCTAATTTGTTGCTTATTCATCTAGGGGTTTGGTGCCTCCTTTCAAGTTGGAGATTGCTAATCCAAGTGGGTGCTTGGTAAATTAGGGGTTGGTGTTCCTTTTTGGGTTGGTGCTCAAGTAAAGACTTTGTCAAGTTGGTGCTTGATAGATTGGGTTTGGTGCTCCAGGTTGAGTGGGTACTCAACTATAATTGATTCATTGATTTATAAGATTGTAGTCCAAGCTATGTTTCAATGGTTTTAATTCCTCATGAGGGTTTATCATGTATATGTTGTGTTCATATGTTTCATGTTATTTTGATTTGATGCTTATGATTGATAAAGATGTATATGCTTGTAAAAATTATTCATGCATTACTAAGTGCAAAAAAATGAAAATTTTTGAAGATTGATTCACCCACTCTTAGTCATCTTATTTCCAATAATTGGTATCAAAGTAGGTCCTTTGGAATAGGATATATAGCCTAAAGGAGATCCTAAGAAGCAAGGATGACTATTTATTAAGATCAAAGTGGTTTCTCTACAAGTAAGGCTCTATTATTTAATGGAACTAACTATGCCTTTTGGAATATCATAATGAAGATATATCTAATGTCATAATGACATGATCTTTGGTAGTTAGTTATGGATGGGTATATTGCACCTCTAATTCCAGCAACAGATGTAGTAGGTAAGAAGGCTAGTGAGAATAATTCTAAGGCAATGAATGGCATTATGTATGGCCTATAAAAATTAGAGTTTGTAAAGGTAATGTACTATGTTTAAACCAAAGACATATGTGAAAAATAGAAGACCGTCTATGAAGGATACACCAAGGTGAAGATGGCCAAGTTTAGGCACCTATTGCTATGTTAAAATTCCCTTTAGAATAAAAAATATTGGAGCTACTTATCAATGAGAAATGACCCATAAATTTCATGATCTTATTCAAAAAATTATATAATTTTTTGTGGATGACCTCATTGTTGAATCTAAATGTCATAAGTCTCATCTTTTCAATCTTGTCATCATCTTTGACTGCCTTTTTAAATACAAATCTAGACTACATCCTTATAAATGTGTCTTAGGTGACACATCTAAAAAACTATTAGGATTCTTAGTCTCTCTCTATGGCATCTATGTTGACCCTACCAATATTAACACTATCATCAACATGCCCATCCCTCGATCCATTGTGGACATTTGTACTTATCTCAATAAACTTGGGGAAATTAAATGATTCATGCCTAAAAAGACTTATCATATCTACTCTGTCAATTATCATCTTAAGAAAGGTAATACTATAGAATGGATATATCCCTATCAAAAAACATTTGATAATATGAAAGAATCATTCCTTCACCCACCTACTCTTCATCCCCCTTAAAATGATTGACTTTTAATCCTATATACCTCTTTAACACCCATATCAGTTGGTGTAATGCTTGCACAATAAGATGATACTAGAAGAGAATATGTCATCTATTATATCATTCAAGGCCTCATTTATTATGAAAAAATTTACATAAAAGTTAAACGTGATTGTCTTGCTATATATTTTGTAGCTAAGAAACTTCAACATTACATGTTTTATCAGACCACTTATGTTATCATCCATTATGATTCCCTTCATCATTTATTCTCCAAATATTTTCTTCTTTAAGATATAATTGGCAAATGTATGGTCCTCCTCATGGAATTTTATCTCTAAATTATCACTCAAAAAATTGTCAAAAGATAAATCATAGTTGATCAACTTGTCATAGCTCCTATGCCCACAATCAACCACCTTCAAGATAGTCTTCCCGATGACAATATTCTCTATATTAAAGGTCTTAACCAATCCATATCCCTTAAATATTACTTCCATAACTTCACTAATAATCTTGAAGAAAGTAATCTTGACAAAATTTCTATTCTCCCCAGTACTACTAAACCAAAAGTAGTTATCGAAGAACTACCTACAATTAATGTCAATTTACATGAGGATACTTGGACCCTTCATTTTGATAGAACTAAATGCCTTAAAAGAGTTGGGGTAGGTTGTATTTTTACAATCCCTCTTGGTAAAATCATCCATTTATCCTTTCACTTAACATTTGACATCACTAACAACATGGCCAAGTACGAAGCTTTAATATTAAGCATGTGATCTACCTTTGATTTATATATCCAATACATACATGCTTTAGGTGATTCCCAATTCATTTTATGCTAAGTTAGTGGTGATTACCAATGCAAAAGTGATAATCTAAATTCTTCTCATCAAATTTCATGAGGGATCAAAATTTTATTGCTGATTCTATTGCTTCTTTATCATCTCTTTTTCATCCACACCAATTTCTTATCGATGCCACTTTTCTTATCCAAATAATAAAATCTCTATCTTCTACTCAACCACATTATTTGTTAATCTACCACATTGATTCCATTACTATTTTACAAATCCCATGGTATAAAGACATCATTCAATTTATGGAACACCAAACTTATCCTCCTAACCTGAATTCTCATGAAAAGACTCACATTTGTAAACAAGATTTTAAGTTTGTATTTAGATATAACATCTTATATTATCACAACGTTGAAGGTACCTTGCTCTATTGTGTTATGCGATATGAGTTTCCTCCTCTTCTTGAATAAGCACATGGAGGCATTTGTGGTGGCCATTATAGCAAACATACTACATCCCATAAATGCTTACGTATGGGATACTTTTTTCCCACTCTTGAAAAGGATACCATTAAATTTGATAAAAAGTGTACTCCTTTCTTGCTTCATGATGATTTAATTCATTCACCTATAGCTAAGATTCAAACCATAGAATCTCCTTGGCCATTCTCTATGTGGGGATTAGATCTCATATAAAAGTTACCTCATTCTCTAGATGGGCATATCTTTATAATCATTGCCACAAAATATTTTACCAAATGGGTTGAGGATATGTCCCTCATTAATGTTACCTATACCACCATCTCCAAATTTATCCTTAATCAAATCATCTATTACTTTCTTGTCCCTCATACCATCATTTTAGATAATTATGGTAATTTCAAAAATAAAGATGTCAAATAGCTCTCTATTAAATTTAAAATCAATCACAAATTCTCCACACCCTGTCATCCACAATTTAATGGCTAAGCCAAGGCCACAAATAAAATTCTTAACAAAATTATCCAAAATATAATTCATGAAACCCACAAGGATTGGCACCTTCATATCTATCCTACTCTTTGGGCCTATTACACTAGCATATGCACTACCACTGGGGCAATACCATTCTCTCTAGTCTATGGTTCTAAATCAGTCCTTTGATTAGAAGTTGAGCTTCCCTCCCTTTTTATATCTCTTCATGGTGTCATACTCGATGAAGAATTACATGAATCTCACCTTCATACTCTCGATCTCCTTAATCAACACCATATTTATACTTTACAACACAATGACCAATACAAGGCCCATATTTCCAAACAACATAACAAATGAATCAAAGTTTTCATGCTAAATATTGGTGATCTTATCCATAAACTAGATTAAACTAGTAAAAAATAAGGTAAATACATCGAAAAAAGGTGGGGTCCCTATTTAGTCAAAGATATCCTTAGTCCAAGTACATATCATCTTCAAACCAATCAAGGTCATATTTTCAAAGAAGCCACCAACAAGCAATTCCTCAAGAAGTATTTTTCCTAATCCTTATCTTTTATTCATTCTTTTTATATGTTATCTACATAATATTTTTTTGTAGGATACTTACATGGGTCTTAACTTCTACAGTGATTCTCTCTTTTCACAAACTTTAGTCCTTCCTTTTTATCTTTTGGTTTCGCTTTTTTTCATGAGTTGCATTATAAGACTGTGAATAGGACCCCTTTTTCCTCATGATGTACTTTTATCCTTTTTTATTTTCATACTTTTTACATATTTTATATCACCCCTTGGGTTTCTCTTTGTGAGTTGTGGTGTAAGACCATGGATAGGACGTATCCTTCCTCATAAATACCATATTTTTCTTACCTCATTTATTTTTCATATACTTTTGGTGTTCCTCTTGGGTTTCTCTTTTATGAATTTTAGTGTAAGACCATAGATAGGACCTGGCCTTCCTCATAAAATCACCATATTTTTCATTCCTTATATATAATGTGTTTTACAATGGTTACAAGTTATTGATCCTTTGTTCTCAATCTTTAGCTTTTACTTCTTTTGATAGAATAAATTTACACAACAAATTACGTTAGCATGTTCTCCTATATTTCCCTCATTATTATGATAAGGATTCACACTTTTCTATCAATTTATCCCTCTTTTTCATTCCTCTTGATTTCCTTTCCTTTCACTCTACATTGGATAAAACAAGCTCAAAGTCAAGATAACACTTTTATTTTGCTTGAATTTACAAGACTCTTAGACACCATGCTCTCTAAGTTCTCTCTCTTAGCAACTAAGTCCCAAGTATTCAAATGAAAGTCATCTTTAGCACCCATGTTTGGTTTTATAAATATTTATGAAGGATGAATAGAAAAATCCATCAATAAAGCTAAAATCCAAATCATTTGAAACAAAAGGCAATGAAATATAAAAGCCAACATGCCAACTTCAAAAGTCAAAATCACACCAAAAGATGAGATCACAAGCACATCTCTTATCTTCAATCAAAGATCAAACTCTATAGTTGGCCTCACACTAGAGCTGAGGTCCATTTGGGTGTGGTAGGCTAGTAAGTTGGAATAGGATAATTCAAAAAACTCTATGGTGCTACCTACTTTCTCATACAATTACCCAATCTTTATAGTAGACCGATAGCTCTATAAGGGGTCCTGAGGAATGAAGAACATGTTGTGGGAAGGTAGGTCCATTTAAATTTTCATGCATACATCCTTCATGGGATGATCTAAATACCTCAGTTATTGACCTAAGATTTGTGTGGATAAGATAAGTTCTTCAGATTCCTTAAGGTTGAAAGTCCTCTTGTTTTGACAAACCTAATTTCAATGTCTTGAATTTGATAAAGATTTCCTCTACCTGGATTTTTCCTTCATTATCCCATCCACCCATTTCATTTCCCCCCTTGATAGACATGTGTGGTTATAAATTTATTTTCCCTCTTCTGTACTTCCTTCTTCTTCACATCTTAAAAACATGTAAGCATTACTTTGTTTCAGTTTTATCTATTCTTAGAAAAAAATAACATGTTTGACCAACCAAAAGTTACATTCTTTACACCATGAACCTACATTTCTAGGCATACTTTGTTTCCTTTTACCATTTTTCATTGATGTACTACCCTTTTTTATAGACACCTAAGTCTATTTCTACTTTCATGTACTTTTTCTATTGTTGAGCAAGGCTAGTTTGTTACTTCTCCCTCACTAATGTTGTTTTTCTTTTTATGCACCTTTTTCCATTGATGATTAAGTAAGGATTGTTACTACTTAGTCATTGATGTTATTTTACCATTTTTTCTTTCCCATATTGGTTTAAGTAAGGATTGTTACTACTTTTACATCTATGTTTGATTACCATCTTTTTGACATGTATCATTTGTTTAACTTGGTGAATTTGCCTTTCTTACTTAAAGTTTACTTGTTTGAGTTTTTCAATCTTTAGTAGACTTGGGTTTTGTGTTACCTAATTTAATCAAAATTTTGACATAGTCATTTGGTCTAACATCTCACTTTTCACCCTAGCTTGCCAAATTTCCAAATATGTCCCATCCACATAGCACCAGTTATCTTGGCTTTCTTGTGTTTGTTTATTTTTTCTCTTTAGTTTTATATTCTTGGGTTTGTTGAAAGTATTCTCTATGCCCTCCATAATCAAAGTTACAAACATAAAAGACAAACATCCAATGATAAAGCTAATTCAAGGTATGCATACATTTACTTTTTAATTCACTTCATTTCAATTATTTTGTGTTAAAATACTATAACTTTGTTTTAGATTCAACATTGTGTGTTACTATGTTCTTTCTAGAAGCACCATCCCCTATTACACCTAAGTGGCATATGATGAGCTTCAATTGGGGCACATATATACACAAAATATTTTCAAAATTTATCAATTAATAATGATTTATATCTTACAGGAACCTCTTGAGTCTCAATATCTCTAAGTGCACACCCTAAGGGGTGCACCAGGAAAGGTGTGAGCAAACCATTGGTGCTTCATAGAATTGTTGTCCCTTTTTCCACTTGATATTTACACACTTATCTCTTAAAAACCATTCCCCTAAGCTTTTCCTCCTATTTTCCGCCCTCATCTGGTCGTTTTCCACCTTCATTAGCCATTTCCCTAACCTAAACCTATTTGTCATAGTTTTCATGACTATGTCAGTAACATTGACCTTGTATCCTTAGTGATAAAACTTATCAGGGACCAGGTTAGCCCATGACTAACCTCATATATGACCTAGTTAGTTTTTGTCAATTTTGATACTAGGTCAACTTGGTCGACCTTATCATTCAAAACTTTCTAAAGGGTTTAGGGTTAGATCCACCTATATAAACACATCAATTTTTCCATTCTTAGAGAGAAGATGATATTTATTATTTATTTGTGTTTCTTTACAATCTGCTCTTCCACCATTCTACTTAAGGAGTCTTAGTTTAGGGTTTCTACTTGGAGAATAATCTAGTCTTGTGGAGAAGTTTTGGATGCTTTGGATTTTTTAGTGATTTTTACAAGCCACAACAACCTCTTCTAAAGAAAATTTGGCCAAGGGAGAGATTGAGTCTCGATGGGTTCATCTTCCAAATAAGTATCTCTATATTTTTTTCCTCTCTTTAATAGATATAATTATCAAAAGTAATGGTTTTTGAATAATATTCTCTCTCCATGTATTAGGGTTTTACCTATACATAGCTTAATTAGGATTCTCTTATGCATATTTACTTTATATTTACTAACCCCCACTTTATGCCATAATATTTGGTGAGGACTAGATTATACTTTTACTTTACTTGTTATTAGTATAGTGAATATGAAAACATAGGACCTAGTTAGGGTTATTGCATAGTTTTGCTTGACTAGAGGATTTGGAACCCTCCCTAATGATATTATTATGGTAAGATATCTCTTGATTAGGTCTAGCATATCCATATTGGTCATGACCCTGATTATCTAATTTATCACCAATCAGAAGTGTAAGTAGGATCTATCTTCTCTAAAACAAGATTGATTTGTAGATATGCTACATTTCTCATTACTCACACGACCTTCTTACCATAGACCAATTCATAGGGTGTGAACCATGTATTTCTCTTCCATGTTATCCTCTAATCCCATATAATCTTTGGAATACATTCTACCCAATCATGGTAGTGTATAACTATTATTTTGGTAAGGATGTTTTATAACTCCCTATTAGTGACTTTTACTTGGTCATTGGATTGTGGATGAAAATAGTATGGAATTCTTATGTCTAAATTCATATTTTCATATAAGGGTTGTAATCAAATCATACATATACTATGGACCTTGATTAGATACCACCACTCATGAAACTCCATACCTTATGAATATTTCCTTGATTTTTTTTGCATCTTCATCTTTTACATAAGTCAAATTTATAACCTCTACTTATTTGGTGAGGTAATCAGTACATACCCAAATGTACTCCTTACCTTGAGAAGGTGAATCTATTAGGATAATAAAACAAATCCCCTATTTTTAAAATGGTTCTAAGACTAATTTTAGATTAATAAACATCTTATCTAAACATGTGGGCTTCCCCATACATTGGCATCTATCACATTGGCAAGTATATGCAATAGCATCTCTATGTATAGTGGGCTAATAGAAACTGGTGGTAAGGATCTTGTAGGTTATCCTCTTTATTTTAAAATATCCTTGTAGGCTTCATCATTACATACATGACAAATTTAAAATACTTCATCATCTCTCACACATCTTATCATGATCAAATTAGGCCCACATGTCCATAAATCCATGAATATGGGATGCTCTTGGCCACCAAATTACATTTTTCTATAGGTGAAAAATGTGTAGGAATCTAACCTACATCCAAATAGTTGGAAATATATAAAAGCCAAAGAGTGTTAATAGTGATATGTTTTTCAAGAAAAGATTCATTTACTAGTGGAATATTTTCATTAGATTTTAATCTAGATAGAAAATACAAAACTTCATTATCTTTACCAAGCCTATCCATGATGGTAATGTCAAATTCTTGTAACAATAATAAACATCTAATTATCCTACTAGTAGTATTAATTTTTTCAATAAGAATTTAATAGTATCATTATCAACATGGATAAAAATAGGATAACTGGTAATGTAATGTCAAAATTTGTTGATAACATACATTACTATGAGTAATTCCTTCTCTCTAATTGTGTAGTTTAGTTCTATATGTTCCAGATTCTTACTGACAAAATATATAGCATAGTTGATTGACCCATACTTTTTACCAAAGACTTCCCCAAGTGTTATGTTAGATACATCAGTATGAATATGGAAGGTTATCTTCTAATTTGGACCTCTTAATATAGGTGTTGTCACAATTCTATGTTCATTTGATAAGCTTCCTGGCATGCATTAGTACATATAGAATTAGAAAATTTTCCTAGAAAAAAAAAAGAGTTATTATCTTGCTAAAGTTGATGAACCTTTGGTAATATCTAGTATGTCCCAATAAAGTTCTCACATCTCATGTTTTTTTAGTGTAGGAAAGTTCTTTATCACATCTATATTAGTAGACTCTACCTCAATTCCTAAATTTGAAATATGGTATCTTGGTATAATTCCTTTTTGCATTAGCATATAACACTTCTCATGACTCAAAGGCAGGTTATTATCTTCATAACGTTGGAGAAATTTTTTCAAGTTGGTGAGGGATTCATTTTAGGTGTCCCCACAAACTATGAATTCATCCATATAGATTTCAATAGTCATGAAATAGACCAACAAAAATGCTCAATACCAACTTTTTAAAGGTAGTGAGAGCATTTCATACACTAAATGAGAGGACTAAGTAAGCATAAATACCCCAAGATCATGTGAATGTTATTGTATCTTGGTCTTCTGGGTAAATTTTGCTATGATTTAAACTATTAAAATTGTCTAGGAAAGAGAAGTATTTCTTTCTATAAATGGTGTCAAGGACTTGGTTAATGAATAGAAGATAAAAATGATATTTCCTTATGGTAGTGTTTAATTCTCTATACTCCTCACAAATGTGCCATATTTCATTCTTTTTGGGTACAATGACAAGTGGAGAGACCAATTGGTTGATGGATATAGGGTATATCAAGCATACATCTAGGAGTTTTTGTAATTCAATTTTGATAATTTCTAGATAGTAGGGTTTACCCTTATTTTAGGTTACCTAATGGGTTTACACTCTTATTTAATGTATATTTGGTAAGTGAAAATATCGAGGTGTATTCCTCATGTATCATTATAGTCCCTTTAAAATGTTGTTTTTTTTATAACATGGTGACTAGCTAGGATTCTTGTGGGGTATCTAATTTAATTTTTATATTGAGGGGCCTTTATGATAGTGTGTCCACTTGTTTTGATAGGTTTGTCATAAATTCAAATTTTCCTAGAAGATTACTAAGGCATCAAGCATTTGGTAGAAGGTGATGAATATTTTAATAACATCCTTTATGTTTGATGAGTCTTCTTCAGGAAAGATATTAAAAATGGGATAATGTGTGAATTCAATGATGTTATTAGTGTGTCAGTCTATTGTATACATGTTTTGTATTAAATTGGAAGTGAGTGTGTCTTCTTCTTATGTCTGGAATAAATGGGTGCATTCAATGGTTAACAAGGTTTATAAGGTAACTTGGTCATCATCTTCAACTTATACCCATGGTGATTTTCACCTTATGATGAAGGTTGGTCAAGTGGATATAAAACCAGTTTATTTATTGTGTTTCCATTGGAATTGTGCATGTTCCTTAACATACAACCAATAAATGCATTAGTTATAGCCAGTCAAGGTCTACCTAAGATCAGAAGCTATTTATTTAGGTTTAATTTAGGTTTCAATATCATGAAATTAGTAGAGTATTCCCATGATTCTATAGTAATATCAAGGTCTTCTATGACTCCTTCATGGTTTATAGTTGATCAAAATTCCATTTATAAGACAATGGTTGTTTCATGAAGTCATGAAATTTAAAGTTTCCTCATAGTTTCTTTGGTCATGAAATTAATGGCTACTCCAAAATAAATCAAAGTGTTTTGAATAAGGTTATCATTGATGTAAACATCAACAATCAAGTTGCCTAGGTCAGATTATTTGGTTTGGATAATGTTTCCTAACATGCTATCCATAAGTTTCCCAATTACAAGGATAGTCTTGGGGTATTTTCATTTTCACCCAAGTTTCTTAAAGTATAGGTCTTAGACAACTTTAATGTAAATGGTAACATCCTTAATTTCTTGAAACAAATGGGTTTTGACATAAACATTCTTTAGCTAACTTACAAAATCAAATTATGGTTTTGGCTCTTATTTTTATAGATTAAATTTCTATAAAAAAGGAGGATTATTTGGTGTAACTTATTTGGTAGATGTTTTACGTTCAAGATCAGGATTGTTATTGGATGGCTTTAGATTATTTGGTGTGTTGTGGATCTCCTCAAGAGGCTTTTTTATTATGAGTGGAGTAGGATTTAGGAGAGTCATTATTGAAAGAAGTCAAACATTATCAAATAAGTGGGGTAAGTTATTACATCACTATTATATGTCATTCAAATTGACTTATTATTGGGGTTGGGTGTAGGCTAGGTAGGAAGTTGTTGGGATTTTGGTGGAGGTAGAGTGGGATTGCTTGGCATTAATGACAATTATTTCTACATGTGAGGTTGTGGAAGTTTTTAAAAGGTAGTATTTTAGTTGAGCCAAGGTTAATTCCCTCACCATGATTGTTGCCATTGGTTAGAGGGTGGATTCCATTAATATTTCTAATTTTCTTTTTTCCATGGTTTTTTTTTGGCATTGATTATAGTTTTTTTGGGATTGAGGGTTTTTTCAATCCAATTCTAATTTTGGGGTTGTGGTTGGGGTGTTTGATTCCAAGGAGTAGATGCATACTAATTAGGAAGAAGAAAAAATTTGAATTAAAATATGGCTAATTAGATGATATACCTAAATTTTGTGCCCTTTGTACCCATGATTTTAATTGATCTACATAAAATATTTGATCTCCCTCTCATCCAATGACATTAAGTTCCAAGGCATCAGTATCTTCTTCTACTATGTTGACTAATATGGCATAGGCAGCATGGCATTTGTAATCAATTTTCTTCTTATGGTAGTGTAGTTAGTATATAGTCAAGGCATGCTCTATTTCTTCTCAATTTCTTCATGTGTGTAATGTATCCAAAGATTTATCCAAGTGACTAATGATGTATTATTTCATGTCTTACAAAAAGTTACTAACTTCTATCCTTGACAGTTTGTTTGTGGATTTGGATGATGATAGTGGTAAAGCTCAATTGTTATGAGTTTTATTCATCATTGATCTTGAGTAATTCTTGCATAAGAAAGAGATATATTTAAATGAAAACATTGATACATCTATGCTACTCATTATATCTAATGTTTTGATAAATTCTTTCGTGATTCTTTTTAGGAAAACCAATTTGATATATTCTTGATCCAATGCTATTTGTTTAGATTTATGTAGGATAAACATGAATCTGTCCAAGTAATCTTCCAATGGTTCATATTCATGTTGTGGCATCAGAATAAATCATTCCTTTTGTAATTCCTTCCTTTATAGTACTCTTGATAATTTGATGGGAATTTGTCCATTTATTTCTAAGTGAACATTATATCTCTTCTTAACCCCATAAACCATTTGAGGGTTGCATCTTTGTGATTGATTTGAACTAGTTTCAGCTTTTGGGCATCATAATTATAGTCATAACTATGGCATAAGACATTTAACTCAAAGACAAACATATCAAGATATTCACTATAATTACCTTTGAAATTGGGCAAGGTGAAGAGAGGAATTTTTTTCATGGGTGCATTACCCATAAGGGTATTAATGAGAAACTCAAATGTTGTGGCCTTTAATTTTTCTTCATGATTATCCCCCATGATTTTTCAGACTATTTGTAAACCAAAAATTTATGCCACCCACATTTCAAATCATGTATCAAATTTTTCCTTCGATGTGTAATGAATAACGGTTACAAGCTTCTTAAAATGAGAGGAAAGTCTTCTGACTAGGGGTTGTGGAATGAGACTTCTTAGAAATTATTTCAAAATTTCATTAAAGACATCTTGTTTGGCTGAGTCAATAAGTTTAATAGGTTTTTCAATTCTCTTTGGCGCTAGAATGGATTTGGTTTCTCTTTTAGAGGGGAGTTTGGATGAGAGTGGAGGGAGTTAAATATATTATTCCTAAGTGTGGGGTGGCCAAATAGGAACTCTTTGTAATGGTGTAAAGACATCCTTCTCAAGGGAATGAGGATCCTCATGTCCTTTATTCTTATATTTTTTATTATTTCAAATAAGAACTCATATGTTATTGCTTTTTCCACCTATAATCGATGGTATGGATCTAATATATTTATTTCTTTGGTCATTGTAGGTGATAACTTTGTTGCTACAGGTGATATTTTTTATTACAAGTAATTTTTTTTATTGTAGGCAATGTTTCTATTATTTTAAGTGATATATTGATTACGATATCTTTGTTACCATAGGTGATATCCCATTTTATTATCATGTAAATAATATTAGTAATTTAGGCAAATTTATTTCCAAATAAATTATTTCATGCTACATATAAACACTTCCACTTTTTTTGTGTTTTCTGTCCTATCCTGCACAGTGTTAGTTGAAAGGGGTTTTTTTAATTTTTTGCCTAATCTAATTTTTCATAAATTTAAAATGTAAATTTATAAATCATTAAATTAATTTTTGAAAGGAAGAAATATTATGCTAAAAAATAATAAATTTTACTCTAAAAAGCATGAAACTTTACTCTAGAAAAAAGGAAAATTTACTTCTATGAAATTAGGAAATTTTTACTTATATGAAAGTAGGAAATTTTACTTATATGAAATCAAAAAAACTATCTCAAAATTTGGAGATTCTAATTTTTTACACCTTCCATGGAAATGGTGTTATAATTACTGGTAAAATCAATTCCCTAATTAAACTGATGTAGTCTAATCACTATACATACAACCTGATAGAATGTGATCTAGAGAGGTAGTCACTTTGTTTATTGAAAATGTTCATTCATTGAATTATTAACCCAAGTTCTTTATATTTTGGTAATATTTTGGCATTAAATATGCACACTAGACCCTTTGGAAAGTTGAGGTACTAATATTTCCATACAGAAAACAAACTTTGCATAAATGTAAATGATAGAATGTAAACACACTTACATGAAATGGAAATTGCATAAGGTGAAAATTGAATAAGGGAATTCAATTTTGTTTTGCAATCTTCATATGCTGTGAACTGGAGACACTTCATCAATCACACATAAGAACAAGTAATTATAATGAAATAGACTATGGAAACCAAAGACATACACATAAAACTTGAATGTAAGCACATAACTAAATTGAAATATCTACTTAATGGATGGGATTGTTAAAGAAACTCCCCATAAGTGGGCCCTCCATGGTTGGACTTGTGCTTTAGATCCCTTTCTTAGTTATAAACTCTTTAACTCAAATCACTTAAATTTCATTAATCAAATTATATAACATTAGAATGGTTTCTATAGCAAGGTATAATATATTTCAACAACTCTATCACACTTACTCTCTTTCTATGTTATCATTCCAAACTTATAATAACCTTCTATTCTAATCCTTATATAGGTAAGATATGTTCTTTTATCTGAATAGATACATAATAGTTATAACCATAAGATCATATATAGTGATAAAAATCAGATGAAGAGAATAAGATTCATATGAATCTTAAAACCATATGGTCGTATAATCTAATAATGAAAGCATGGTCCAATGGAGCTTTCATGTTATTATGAAAACTTATAATCATGTTAAATTATTATTAGAGATCATTAAGTGAGATGGAATATAATTGAAGATGACAATTGTAAGTTATTTTGCATTTTAGAAAATTTCCACCTATAACCATTATTACAGGTGCAATCAATTAATTGTTACAAGTGCTTGTCGCTAGTGGTTTCAAGGGGTTCCTAGTTGTTGTGGGTGCTCTACATCTACAAATTCTATCTAATTAAGTTTTGAAGGCTGCTAAACATGACAAACAAACATTTTTTCCATTAGATTAGCCATGAAATTATTAAACCATTTATCAATCCTTTAAACTATGTTAGAAGACTTATAAATAACATATCAAACTTAAAATTTAATTGTTATGTATATATATCTACATTACACATGCACATGAGTATATTATGGATCTTTAGGAATGGAAACTATGACAAAAAAAACTAGTTAGAAAATGATTAAGCAGAAAGATGAGGCCATTTCTCGGTCTTAATATTGAGCTCACCTTAATCACCCCCATTTTGTGATTGACCATTATTTACATATATGATATTCTAAGGAGGGAAATCAATCCACACGTAGTTCTCCTACCTAGTGTGATTGTGCAATTGTGTTTCTTCACTACATGTATGTAGCTAATAATTTGGTTTTGATACCTGAAAATTTCTAGATTGACTTGGATTTATTATGATTCAAACATGGACTATGACTACTCATAGTGACATATTTTCAATTTAGGAAGAATAGAGTAGATATTTTTAATGTATAATAGTGTAAAAATGTGTACCAAATAAGTTACAAGTCCTTTTTTGAATGATACCTTGATTTGTTTATATATGAGTCCAATTAGTTAATTTATCATGCCACCAACAATCTAAGTAAATGGGCCCTCCCTAAGGAAATTTCTTTTTTAAAAGTAACAGTTTTTGGTAGAGAGTCAATTTTGAACTAATTAGGTCAGTATCGACTAGAGATAATGTCTAAAACTAACTTTCATAAAAGTAGAATAAATTGAAGGTATAAAGATGTCTATGTAGGATATTTAGTAGGTTTGCAATAAACATTGAAGTCCTTATAAGAATTTAATAGGAAAATATAATGGTAAACTCATAAGATAACATACAATTCTAGAGAGAAAAATGGATTGGGACCTTGTTTATATGCTCAAGTCATGTGTGAAAAATGTATGTCAAGCTTGTCATTGTCAGATATAAAATACTAGATTTTAGTATCTATAAATTTCCCCTTTTATTTTAGTAATGAAATTTATAGATTAAAGGATAAAATGTACCTAAGTGTGTACAACACACTTTGTCTTTGGTAATAAACTCCATTTGTGCATGTCACTCAATAGAAAACCTGTAATCATAGGTTGTCAATGTCTATATATTAATAAATTTAATTTGATACTAAATTTTATAATTTTTAAAGAGAAAAAGTATGAGTACACATATGTGTTGGTGAAACCATTTTTCCCTTACAATGTTTTTGGAGATGATGTTTCCTTGTTGAATCATTATAGAAACTTGTTTTTTTTTTTTTAAAGTACATGGAGAGTGTATACACATAATATTTTCAAATTTTATCAACTATTTAAAATTTGTATCTTGTAGTAACCTATCGAGTCTCAACCTCTCTAAGTGCATGCCTTAAGGGGTGCATCGAGAAAGGGGTGGGTAGACCATTAGCGCTTCATAGTATTTTTATCCCTTATTACCACTTGCTATCTATATACCCATCTCCTAAAAACATTCTTCTAAAATTTTCCTCCTCTTTTCCACCCTCTTCTAGTCATTTTCCACCTTCATTAGCCCTTCCCTAGCCTAATTTGTTTTTATAAATAATGATATAAGGTCGATTGGGTCGACCTTGTCAGCTTAAAATTTCATAAAGGACTAAGGTTAAAAACATCTCTATAAACACATCCATTTCATCATTTATAAAATAATATAATAATAATAGATACATCTTGTGCATCTACTTATCCACCATTCTACTTGAGGAGAATAGCTTAGGGTTTCAAACTTTCTATAGAGATACAAATCTTATCTTGTGGAGAAGTATTTTGGATGTATTGATATGTTGTATAGCCTAGAGTTGATTTGTCCTTTTCATCCTTACATACCATAACCTCTTGTGAATCACCTTGGCCAAGGGAGAGATTAAGGCTTGTTGAGTTCATCTTTAAAGGTAAGTATTCTTGATATTGTTCTTCCTTTGTAAGAGTAGATAGTTATGCATTTATAATTCTCTCCCATGCATTAAGATTCCATATACATTGATGTGAGTATTTATATTATATGCATGTTTAATTTTAAGTTTACTAACCCCCATTTTTAACCATAAGCTTTAGTTAAAACTAGATTATAGTTTTCTTTACTTGTTATTAGTTTAGTGAATATGAAAAAATTAGGACCTAGTTAAGGTTATTGCATAGTTTTTCTTGAGTCAAGGATTTCAAACCCTCCTTAGTGATATTATTATGGTAAGGGATCCCTTGGCTAGGTCTAACAGATCCATCTTGGTCATGACCCTGAATATATAATGTATCCACAATCAAAAGTGTAAGTAGAATTTGTCTTCTCTGAGTTAGGATAGATTTATAGATCTGTTGCATTTCCCATTGCATACATTTTGGTGAACCCAACATGAATATAACCCTTGAAATTTTTCTTTCACACTATAATTTTTATCATTTTAATCATATTTTTAGTATTGTATCAAATCAATTGGTATAGTTCTAACTTTTTATGTGTAGGTTTAACATACAGTCACTTCAAAATGACTCTATTTTGTCTATGCAGGTCTTTATCAACTATAGGTTATTAGATCAAATAGGTCAAATTTTTCATCTAATTATTTATTCCAACATATATATCAATAAACACTATCAAATATTTCAACCTTATTCTTTTGTCTTTTTTAACATATTGGGTTTTGTAGAACTTGGTCGAACCAGTCAACCCAAGTTATAGAATTTGAAAGTAGAAGTTAAGGCATTTCAGTACAAAATTTACAATCTTAACCATATTTAAGCCCACTAAGGTTCCTTTTTTTCCCATATCTATCATTTCAATACTTTATTCAGTTATCTTTCACAAGTTAGCAATCTTCAAAATTATAATCCTATAGCTAACTAGGTCAACCCGGTCAACTTAGTTCTATAGTCTACCTTTTGTCTAAGAGACATAGTTGGCCTATGTGACTCTATTTTTAAATACCTTACTTCTAAAAAATATTAGTGACCCAGTCAAATTTATTTTATACTATTTTCATATAGTGTCACCTAAATTGAATCTGTACTATTCTCAATCCAAGAATTAATAACTATTTGTTAGTACTTAATTCACATTTATTTTTAACTATTTGCATGCTTAGAGTAACTCACATAGTCTAAATAGGTGGTCTTTAAAATTACCATTCTAGGTACATTATTTTAATATTTTTCACACACTACCAAATCACATAACATTCAAAATACATTTAAACACTTGTCTTACCAAGGCCCACCTACTTAGATTTCATCACCAAGGTGGAAGCTGACTTGGTTTTCTAGCCAAGTATAAATACATGGTTAATGGTATATATTGTTAAAGCACCTAACACCCTTATCATTGAGTGATTATAAATTGAGGGGGTAAGCCCCAATACTAAGCTAGTACCATTGCCAACATAGATCCTTGTCAGCCCAAACATCTTGAAACCATTCGTAGATTTCCTTTCTTGTTCCCTATTTCAGCCAACTCTCTTATCACATTTAAATCAACTCTTTCTAATAATCTAATAACATTTATGATGACCACTTAGTTAGCATTTAATTTTTTAGTTGATTGTTTGCTCTCTAATCATTGCATGTTGTATTACAAAAACTTGAATTACCTATCATTGGTGTAAGGTTTTACACTATGTGCCCCAATTGGATCACTCACACTGGTCTAATTATTTGTGTGTTTAATTTCATTATTGCTTCACTAATCTTGCAAAGTTTTTACCTATTTTATAACACTATCATTCTAGTCAATACATTTTCTTACAAACTATATTTTTCCTCCTAACAATAGTACATAATAGTATGTAGTCAACCTATATGACTATGTCTTCTTATTTCCCCTTTTCTCGGTTCTTTGTTTAGTAGTACACAGTTGAATTGTATGACTGTGTATCCTTATTATCTTGTTTTATCTCCCTATCTGTAATACAAAGTCAACCTGAATGACTCTGTATTCTTTTCTATCTATTAGGTTATAACACATAGTTGACTTGCATGACTCTATATCATTTTTTCTCATTTTGTGTTTGCATCATCTTTGTCCTTCTTAACCTTTCTCTCTCATCAGAAACTTCCTATTTGAGGATAACATAGAATTAAACTCAATAAATATGATGAGTTTTACCAACCCCAATAGTTTTTACAAAAACAACTTGTGGGTCCTACTCTAGACAAAATTAATGTGCATGTGGCCACTCACACTATAAACTATGGGACTCATCCTCATACATATTTAATCCATAAACCTTTTTTCTCCTTAGAAGATTAGCCTAATAGAAATTCTTTTCTTCATTAATTAATTTCCTCAACATCAGGGAAATATACTTCTACTATTTATCACCTTATGATAAGTGGTCAAATAAAAGAACCCCATTTACCTTCCCCCACATTCTCACATGGATTTGGGGGCAATAACTTATTTTCTTCTCAGCCTCTTCCTTCTCTTTTGACCCCTTCTCATACTATGACCTCTTCTTCCTTGATTTACTCAATATCCATGCCAAATATCTCTATTAACATGGTAGGTTTCACATCTAGTGGGCCTTTTCCAAGACCTATTCTTCTTAATTCCTCCACTAATGCATCATTTTATACCCATGGTAATCATACCACTAGTGCTTCTTCTTCTAATCCTTCTACTAGTACATATTTTGTAACACAATAAAATCATCCTACTAGCACTTCCTTTGTTAACAATTCCTCTCAATCTATTAATAGCATACATGTCACCACTCATAGTGGTACCCAAGCCACTAATACCCACTCTAATTCTTCACATGTTGCGAATAACACCATGCAAACCCATCAACTTTTGTTATAGACTCTTAACCAAATGAACTCTTTACAAGCTAATAATTCCAACCAAATAATGTTTATAAAAAATCATCTTATCCATCTCCAAAATCACCCTCAACAAGATCCATGGGGATCACACAACCAAAATTCCCCCTACCCTACTTAGGGATTCCCATGATAATATTATCCCTCAACCTCCTCTTGTTAACAAAACAATCAAACACCTTCAAAAAAAATCTCTTACACCTCAAATTTATAACATCAATATAGGAGGTATCACCCTTAACATTATCTATAATAGGTCAACCAATCCTACCCTACACTTAAAAACATTTAGAAATATATACAAAGATTGGGTCAATTTAAACACTTTCACTGCTACCAAGATCTTAGAAAAAACCCTCTCTATAAATTATTTATATTGGTATAACCAACTCAAATCTCACTCCATCACTAGTTTATAAGATCTATTTAATGCTCTGGTATAAGATTTTCAAACTAGTGACTTCCCCAAAAATACTTTGGCTCATTTTATTAATTTTAAGCAAATTGAGACCAAAACTGCACAAGCTTTCATCAAATGGTGGAAGACCTTATCTAATAATTGTGAACATAATATGGTAAATGATAAACTCTTTCACATATTCACCAATGCTATTTATCCTAAGTTGTTATATCAGTTTCAAACTCTCTCCATGAACTTTGGAAGAGGCCATCGACCAAGCCAAGCACCAAGATTTCTTCATGTGTAATTTTGAGCCATCCCAACCTTCTATGGGTACTTGTATGCTCATTAAACATAAAAATCATCATGATACTAATGATGGTATCATTGATTCCTATGATACCATTCATAATATTCAAGTTATTTTTCTTGACCCTGCTTCATAATAAGCTTCCCCTCTAAACCACATCCCTAATCCTCACTTTTCTCTAACAAGTAACATCAATACTCACAAACCTTTATCCTTATAATAATTACACAAACATCTACCAAGGCCTCTTTCATGATATATTGATCCCACTTACCCTATGAAATTATGGTATGATCCAAATAAATTATGTTGCTTTCATGCGAGTTGGGGTCACCCTCATGAGACTTTTAGGCAATTACGTAACTTGGCTATGGATTTCCTCTTTGGTCCAAATTTTGACCATAATTCTCTCATTTCTACAAGTCAACAAGTTTATGACACTTCATAAAAAGATCATAAAACATAAAGCAAAAATCAATATTTGAATTAGGCTAATGTTCATCTGGACATCTCCTAAGACCCTCTTCCAAATCACCAAGACAATAATGATAAGCCTACCCCTTTAATGAAACTGAAAACTATCAAGGCAAATAAAATTACTAATAAGCTAAGATCTTGAAACAATACTCAAAATTAATTTGTATTTAATAACTTGAAATAATTAAAAACCCAAACCATGCCTAATTAAGCCTCAACTCAAAATTTAGAGTTGACATATAAAAATTCAAAAAAACTAAAATCTAAAAAAATATCTATTTTTAGCAACTACTATGTATAGTAAGTTTCATATGCAAGTGCATGAGGCTCTAAAATATTTCCTGAAATAACCTAAATACTAAAATTATCCTATGAAATGAAATTCAACTGAAGTTGACATCTGATTCTAAAAGTATTTATTTTTAAAAAATATAAAATTTCCAAAAAAATCATTAAATGTTAATTTTGGACCCTCAAATGATCATGTTTAGCTTCTAAAAAATATCAAAATCAACTCTAAGTGGATAAATTTTCTTATATCAGAATCAAACTTTTGGATACGATCATTTTGGTGTGTAGAAGAGCTCAAACAGAGTTACAGGTTAAAAGTTATGGTCTCTGAAAGGTTGGCTTATTTTTTCTACATCACTATCCTCTGGTTGAAAACAACTCAGCTCCTATGAGTTGCCCTGATTATACTACAGAAATTTATCTTTATCAATCTTCTTTAGCTCCCATTATGTAATCCAAGGTTTGTCTTCTTACTTCAATCTTTCCCATTCCACTAAGTACTTGTTATAATTCCCTTGCCTTGTGCTCATTGTCTTCATATCCAAAATTTGCACTATTTTTTCTTTCTTTTTCTTTGGAACCTGTTGCTCCCAATTTACTTATTCATCTTCATCATCTTCACCATCTTCTCCATAAAATTCATATAAATTTGAAACATTAAATACTAGAGATATATCAAAATTATGTGGTAAACTCACCTCATATGCATTATCATTGATTTTCTTCACAATTTTGCATGGCCCAATTTTCTTATACTTTAACTTATTATATGTGCCTTTTGGAAATCTTTCTTTCCTCAAGTAAACCATTACCAACTCTCTTTCTTCAAATGCCTTGGATTTTCATCTGACATCCACCGTTAATTTATATTTCTTATTACTTTCCTGTAACTTTCTTCTTACTCCTTACAACTACTACATATGCTCTACAAATGTTTTTTCATCATCACTAATTTGATCTACAATTAGAAATTATACCAAATCTAAAATACCCATAGGATTTTTCCCATAAACAATTTTAAAATATGACTTTACTATTGATCTATTCATTAAATTGTTATATGCAAACTCAGTGTGTGATAAAGCCAAGTCACATTGCTTTGGCTTTTCTCCCACTATGCATCTCAATAAATTTTCCAAACTCATATTCACAACTTCTATCTATCCATCCGTTTATGGGTGATATGCACTACTAAATTGTATCTTAGTACCCATCTTCTTCCACAAAGTCCTCCAAAAATGACTTAGAAATTTTGTGTCTCTATCTGAAGTAATAGTTTTTGGAACACTAAGTAATCTCATAATATCCATAAAAAATAATTCTACAACTTTAGTAGCATCATTGGTTTTCTTACATGCAATAAAATAAACCATTTTATAAAAATTTTCTACAACAACAAAAATTGAATCATTGTCTCTCTCTATGTTTGGCAATCCCAACACAAAGTCCATACTCAAATCTATTCATGGTCCTCTTAGAACCGATAATGGCATATATAATCTAGTATTTTATGTATGTCCTTTAGCCACTTGACATATTCTACACTTGAAACATATTGTTTCTTGAGCTAATTCGCTTTCTACATTCAAAAGTTGAATAAAGAAACTAAAGAAGATGGACGAGGCAAGGAATACCTGGATGTAGACTGCGCACCGTAATCCAGACGCTTGTGAGCACCCCTCTTTGGCTGTGGAGGAATGACACCTGCAACGAAAAGAAACTTGGACAAGAGGATGTTAGATAGATAGGCAGTGGGTTGCCAAGCGAAAGCTTGTTCCCAGAAGTGTAAAAACTTCCTCAAAGGGAGGTCAACCCACAGATAACAGACAGATAAAGACTAAGAAAATATAAGATGCCAGAATATAGAAGTGATAAACAGATTAGAAATGAAAGAAAACACCAATGATTACCTGAAAGGAGCAGTCGGGCTGATGACAGTCGCCGAGGTCGGAAATGTTGCCGGCGTCGGTTAAGAGGTCTGCCGACGTCGGTTATCCTGCCGACGTCGGTCGGGGAAGTGACCGGCGTCGGTCGGGGTAGTAGCCTGTGGTCGGGTCTGGGATGTGTTCTGGACTGTGGACAGGTCCGGGATGTGAGCAAGGTCAAGACTGAGTTTGGGGACGGGTCTGAATGGACTGAGGAGTGGTCTTGCCCTGTACAGGGTCTTTGTTGGCAAAAGGGGGGTGAGGGAGTTGTCTGGGATTGGTATGAAGAGTGGGACAATGTGAGAGGAGGATGGACAGAGGACAGGTCCTGAGAAGGCTTTTCAGCCTCTCAGGGGGAAGGATGGAGGGAATAGGAATAGCAGATAACTGAAAACTTAAAAAATAGAATCAATTAACAGACTTGCTTACCCTTTTGCTTGCTGAATGAAGAGTTGAAGACATTGTTGTTGAAGCCGCAGAGGATTCTGCAAGAAGAGAACTCTGATGAAGAACCTTTGCACCTATTGCTGTTGTTGCACGAGGTCCAAACGGAGACAAGACGAATGCCAAAACACCAAGAGAGATCTGTTTGCGAGCTCAAGGGTCCAGGGGGCTGCAACAGATGTAGAAAGGGGTAATGAAGGATGCCGACGCCGGTAGTTTCACCGACGTCGGCCGAAGGGTCACCGACGTCGGCGGTCGCAGAATGGAGACAGAGGCTAAAAATAGCCTCTGCGCATTCTTGCACGCCGCCGAGCAAGGGGGTGTGGGAAAAACGGTCACGAGGATGCCAAAATGGGCGTGGGGGGAAGATAATGAAGAGATTTGGCCTAATAAATGCTAGGGGGAAGGTGGAGGGTTTCAAGGGAGGATCCAAGGTGGCAAGGGTAGGGTGGAAAGGGGGCTAAGGTCAAGGGTTAGGATAGGGGTTTAAGGCCAAGGGGGAGGACCAAGGTGCAGACACGTTTGCGGTGTCTACATTTGCCCCTTTTTGTCTTGTTGGTTGTTCTAGACGAACTGCAAGATAAAAATAGGAGTTGGTTGCCCCAGAAAAGGGATGAGGTGTTCCCCCCTCAAAGCGATAGTCGAGAGAAGGGAACCGAAGATCGAGTGTCGATTTGACAAAAGGTGGATGAGAAAGATGAAAAGTGAGTGAAAATGCTGCAAAAGTCATGATTACGCGTATACCACGTCACGGGATGGTCGGGTCAAATTGTCGCATGTCGAGGGTCAAGGAGTGCCAAAATTGAAGTAACCGGGCCCCAGCATTTAGTCGTCTGCTGATCGGGTCACTCAATTTAAGCTGAAGCTCCAAATGGTCATCATGTTCCAAGTATCCAGGGCTCAGGAAGTGCTCCTAGAAACACGAAAAAGCCACAAGTAGTAGGGATCAACTGGCTCGCGATCCTATACTTGCGAAGGGTCAAAAATAGTCTGTGGACAATTCTGCTAACCAGCCGTGAGGTAGCACACACGCAAAAACAACCAAGGCAACATTGTCTTGGAAGTGGTCGAAGGTTGAAGGATGGTCATTGGTCAAGAGGATGGATGGACGAAAGGATGCGGCCGAGCTAACCCCAAAAGACCCCATGTCAACTGAGTGCTGCCTACATAGCCCCTGTTGTAGGGGCCTCAGGCCGATGTAGTTCTCCCTAAAAGGGAGGGAGGGTCAGAGGGATTGATTGGTCTTGGTCAAAGAAATGATTGGTCTTGGTCAAAGAGAATGATTGGTCTTGGTCAAAGAGAATGATTGGTCTTGGTCAAAGAGAATGATTGGTCTTGGTCAAGGTCAAGGTCGCAGAAGAGAAGGTTTGTCCATCAAGGAGATGAATAAACGGGGGTGGTTGAGCTAACCTCAGAGGATGTGTTATCTGAGTGCTGCCTACATAGCCCTGGTCATAGGGCCTCAGACCAATGTAGTTCAGACAAATTGAGAAGATTGGTCGATGATGAGATTGGTCATGTGTTGAAATGACGAGGGTAAGATGAGGATAAAATGATGCTACAGATGGTGTATTCTGTAGAATTGGTCGAGAGTCTTTCATCCCTAGCAAGTTTCCATAGTCACGATGGATGTATGCTAAGAATGAATAGAAGTCTATTTATGCTTCAGCAAGTATTGGTTTATGCTTAACATAAATTGGGTCTAGTCGGTAGTTTCCATGTGTACTGGTGTCCATAGAAACTATGTGAAATGGTCTAGGATGATGTCAGCTGAAAATGGCTGGGTTTGAGATGAGTCGCTAATTGATGTGGTTAAATGTGACCAAAGCGAAGAGAAAAGATGAAAGGCAAATCGCTCTTTCATTGACAAGGACCAGAAAGGAAGCATAGATAGGGGTTTATTATAACAAAAGCCCCGTTCATGCATTACGTCGTTGACCAGTGTTGAGTTAGAACGGTAATCGAATCACTTTGACATTAAAGTGAGCTCGAAGTCCCTTGAGCAGGTGAGAGGAAGAGGATAGGGTAACCTAGTCTAAGAGCAGGAATAACCTTGCCCCTTTTATAGGGGACCCTGAGACAACTACAAGCCAAGTCTGTGACTCGTTTTTTTTTTTTTTTTTTTTTTTTTTTTTGCAGGCTGATCGATGCGGGAAGCCTATATAGAGATGTCTTTTGATGTAGTGGTCATGTTGCGAAGCTGATCAATGCGGGAAGCTTCTAAGAAAGGTTGCTGTTTGTAGCAAGATTAGTCATAGCCATCCTTCGAGGGAGTGGTCTATATTTTTGCTTAATAATGTTTGATAAGTTGGCCTAGCTGTCCTTCGAGGGATCAGTCTAGTAATACAGCAATGATAGTACAGCTGTCCTTCGAGGGAGCAGTCTGTCTTTTTGATTTTGACTTGATTTTGTGACCATGGATATGTTTTGACATCTTGATATATTTTTTTGATTTTTTGATTAGAGTCATGGACAAGGCTGTAAAAGTTCAAGGACTCCCCTTTTATTAGGACAAAGCATCCATGCATCATAAAAGGGTTGTAGAGGACTTGTTAAAGGGAAATAGGGTTGAAAGGGATGAGGATTAAGAGGACGAGGATAGCTCAAGGGACGAGCTCAAGTTACGTGTCAAGTAGACGAGTACTCGACTAGCAGAAGAATGGTCGAAGATGCAATGCATTAAGAGGCTCAGGTTCTGGCCGTCCATCGAGGGAAGACAGACGATAAGTCCCTGACCCATACTTGTGCGTGATGATAAAAGGTCCAAGCCAATTGGGGGCGAACTTGCCTCGTTTACTTCGCTCCATATTGGTCACGTGCTGATTCTCTTTGAGGACGAGGTCTCCGATGTTGAAATCTCATTCTCACAGATTTTTGTCGTAGGCCCGCTTTATGCGACTTTGGTAGACATGGAGATGATTAAGGGCAGCAAGACGGCGCTCGTCGAGTAACTCAAGTTGAGCTAAGTGATCTTGATGAAAGTTGTCATTGGAGAGAATGTCATGCAGGGAGATGCGGAGAGACGGGATCTGTACTTCGAGAGGTAAGATAGCCTCTGTTCTGTACACGAGAGAGAAGGGAGTAGCACCCGTAGAGGTTCGGATGCTAGTGCGGTAGGCCCACAAAGCGAAGGGAATATGAATGTGCCAATCCCTTCCTGTATCGTTGACCACCTTCATGAGAATTTTGGTGAGAATTTTGTTGGAAGCCTCTGCCTGCCCATTTGCTTGTGGGTAGTAAGGCGAAGAAAAGCTGAGTTTGATGCCAAATGAGTCGCATAGTTTTTGGACAGTCTTGTTTTTGAAGGACTTGCCGTTGTCGGTAATGATTTTGTGAGGGACACCGAAACGATAGATGATGTGGCTGTTGATGAAGTCGGCAATTTTGTCGGCTTTTGTGGAGACAAGAGGAATGGCTTCCACCCACTTGGTGAAATACTCAGTGGCAGTGATGATGGACTGATGACGAAGAGACGAGTGAGGGTTGATCTCACCGATGAGATCCAAGCCCCACTGAGAGAAAGGCCAAAAATCCTGAGCAACTTGCAGGGCGTGGCTGGGGAGATGAAGCAAGTTAGAGTGCTGCTGACACTTGATGCAACGTCGAACATAGTCGCTATAGTCTTGATGAAGGGTGGGCCAATAATAACCCAAGCGAAGGATGCGCTTGGCAACCGAGTTTCCACTGAAGTGTCCACCACAAATCCCGTTGTGGACTTGCTTTATGGCATGAGAAGCTTCAGCGGAGGTTAGACAGTGAAGAAGGAGGCCGTCGAAGCCTCGTTTATAGAGAAGACCCCCTAGCATGGTATAGCGAGTTGTGCGCTTGATGAAAGCTCACCGCGCATTGCTAGAGAGGTTGGGAGGAGTGACAGAAAGAGACAAGTAGTCCACAAGTTGCTTATACCAGTCATCTTGTGGGCTAGAATTGACAGTGTTGATATGGTCGATGTGAGGAGAGATGTATGAAGGCAAAGGTACACGATGCACTGTGACAAAAAGGCAAGATGATGATGATGAAGACGGGATATACGAAGCAAGAGAAGCCATGGTGTCAGCAAACTTGTTCGTAGAGCGTGGAACAGTCTGCAAGAGGTGATGGTCGAAAGATGCTAAAAGAAGGTCAACACGATTCTTATACCTCTGTAAAACTTTGTTTTTACAAAGATATGAACCGTTAACTTGATTAACGACGACCTGCGAGTCGCCGAAGATGTTGATAGACTTGATGTGGAGAGACAGAGCAGTCTGAAGTCCCAAAATTAAGGCCTCATATTCAGCCATATTATTGGTACAATCAAAGTCAAGCTTAAAAGATAGAGGCATGGGTTCCCCTTCGAGTGGGATGAGGATAACCCCCGCACCCCCGCCGAGTTGACATTTGGAGCCGTCAAAGAACATAGTCATTTGGTAGACGGTGTCATCGGTGGAAAGGGTAGTGATAGACTCGTCAGGGAACTCACAGTGGGAAGGTTGGTTGTCGGGAAGAGGGGCATCTGCCAGTTGATCAGCGATGGTTTGCCCCTTGATAGATTTCTGCTGGATGAATTCGAAGTCAAACTCAGCAAGCAGCATGAGCCACCGAGCCATACATTGATTCTGGTATGGCTTGGAGTGCATGTACTTGAGAGGGTCGGTGTGAGTGATGACAAAGGTTTTGTGGTTGAGAAGATAGTGGCGGAGCTTGGTAGCGGAAAAGACTAATGCCAAATAGAGTTTCTCGGTATGAGTATACCGAGTTTCATAGTCGACCAGTGTTTGGCTGATGTAGTAAACCGCTTGCTCACGATGATGCTCGTCTCAGTGCGCGATCATGGCACCTAACGAATGGTTGGTAGCAGAGACATAAAGGTAGAAGGGTTGGTCGTTCTTAGGTGGAATGAGGACTGGTGGAGAGACCAGATAGCCTTTGAGGGCTTCAAAAGCCTCTTGACAGTTCTTATCCCATTTAAAGGAGACGTCCTTCTTAAGGAGGTGATGGAAAGGTTGGCAACGGTCTGAAAGTTGCGAGATGAAACGGCGAATGGAATGGAGCTTCCCTTGTAGACTGTGAAGCTGCTTGAGATTGGTCGGGGGTGGCATTTCGAGGATAGCGCGGATCTTGGCGGGATCTATCTCAATACCACATTGTATTGAAGAAGGCGAGAGAAGATGATTGTGAGAATGGTCAAGTGGTCGCGGCGAAGTTTGGACTTGCCGAGAAGGTCATCCAAATAATCCTCCATGATCTTGTGGAGGAGATCATGGAAAATGTAGGTCATGGCGCGCTGATAGGTGGCACCAGCATTTTTCAAGCCGAAAGGCATGACTCGATAGCAAAAAGTCCCCCATGGGGTGATAAAGGTAGTCTTGTGCTGATCTTCTGGTGCGATCAGGATTTGATTGTATCCTGAAAACCCATCCATGAGAGATAGCATCTCGTGGCCGGCTGTGAGATCAACAAGCTGGTCAATGTTAGGAAGAGGAAAGTCATCTTTGGGACAGGCTAGGTTAAGGTTGTGATAGTCCATGCAGATCCGAATCCCCCCAGTTGCTTTAGTAACTGGGATGATGTTAGAGACCCACTGTGGATAATCAATGGGTTGGATGAAGGAGACAGAAATAAGACGCTGAAGCTCTTCTTTGACAAGGAGCGCAACGTGAGGATGCATCTTTCGAAGCTTCTGCCTAACAGGCTTAGCCTCTAGTTTGGTGACAATGTTATGGGTAGCAATGGTGGGGTCGATGCCAGGCATGTCACTGTAAGTCCAGGCAAAGGCCTTGCTATGGTTGGAAAGGAACTGGACATAGTCAAGCTGCTCCTGAGCGTCTAAAGATTGGCCAATCTTTAAGACGTGAGGAACATCAGAAGAAGAAGGGAGGTTGATGTCAATGGTGGATTCATTTAACATAACTTGGGTCTCAGAAGGGAGAAAACGCTGGATGAAAGAGTCGTCGGCACCCATGTAAGAAAGGATGGCGTCATCGTCAACGCAGTGGACAGTGTGAATGGTTGCCGACTCATCTTCTACCATGCTAGGAAAAATGAGAGGGAGAGACCTGGACACTCCATTGAGCTGATAGGTCAGGGGTTCCAGGCGGACGGTGTTTATGGAAAAAAAAAACTAGGAGGGATGGAAACCACCGACTTCGTAGGTGACGAAGGAGAAATGGGTGAGTCTGGAGGAGATTGGTCGATGGTTGGCTCAGGACAGAGGTCAGAAGGAGCCTGAGTGGGGTCATGATATCCCAAGCCATACCGTTTCTTGACATCGTGATCATTGAGCGGCTCGATGGGCTGGTGGGAGCCCTGCTCATAACGTCCAAAACCAAAACCCTTCCATGCACACCTGTGAAGGTAAGTGTGTGCAAAGGCGGGGTTGCCAAGAAACGAGAAATTAGATGTGAAAGGTTGGGGTGAAGAGAGGGAATTGCCATTGGTAGGAGCTTGATTAAGCCCCCCATAGACAAAGTTGGTTTGGAAGTGAGGAGGACCATAAGGTATGACCGTCCCGATCCAATGGTCGTAATTGGGACTGAGGTGAAGGCGTCCATACTCTTGCGGAGTTTGGAACATGTCGAGGGTCAACAAGCGATATTCCCCAAGTGATAGTCATTGGAAGATGTCTTCCATGGGGTCTTTGGTCGACGCTTGAAGAGGAGGGGTGAGGGCAACCGCCGATTGCGAATTGGTCAAAGCTTTCGCAGATGGAGGCGGTGCCGAAGTTGACAGTTTGATGGAAATGAGGACATCGTTGGGACGGTAGGTGGTGTTGCAAGTCTTGAAGGGTGAAGGGTCAGCGGGAATGGTATGGACTTGCCCGTCATGCTCAAACTTCACACAAGGGTGCAGGGTGGAGGGTATACAGGCCATGGCACGGATCCAAGGTCGGCCTAGTAGAAGGTTGTATTGAAACTCTCCTTCGATGATATAGAAGAGCTCCGAGACTGTGCGTGGACCAACGCGAATGTGAAGGATGACTGTGCCAATGGTCATGGCAGTGGTGTCATTGAAAGAGCGTAAGATCACGTCAGTTTTGGAGATGCAATTCTTGGGAAGAGACAGCTGATCAAAGGCGTGGGTAGAGATAATGTTGATGCTAGCGCCGCCGTCGATCATAATGCGTTTGATGCGTGTCCAATCGACATAGGCATGTGATGAAGAGGGCGGCATCCTGATCTTCCGTGTTAGATGTGGGAATCTTAGAATCGCTGAATGTGATGGAGTTGACAGGAGATAAAGAATGGACGAGGGCAGCGAGTGGTTGGGGGTCCTCAGGTTGGACCTCCGCTGCCTGCAAGGCTTGGATAAGGGCTTGACAGTGCTGAGGCGAGGTTTGGATAAGGTCATAAAGAGACATCTTCACAGGTGTTTGATGAACCTGCTTCAGCATGGAGTCGTGAATTGGCCCAGAAGAGGAAGACGAAGAAGGTTGGGACGCGCCAAGGATAGAAATTTTAGGCTTGGACGCAAGGGGTGGCTTGACGAAGGGATAGGTCCAAGGAATGGCAGCTTATTCTTTGGCCTTGTCCTTTTGCGACCTAGTGGTTATACGGATAGCATTGATTTCGAAAATAGGAGGTGAGGAAGGGGTCATGTCTTGCTGGTGAGATGTTGACGTGTTTGAAGAGGAAGGAGTCGGGGTCTGGTCGAGAGTGTCCTCAAGGAGAAGAGTGTCTTTCTCCATAAGGCGGCGGATGACGGCCTTGAGGGCACAACAAGTCTCGGTGTCATGTCCTGGTGTACGATGATATAAGCAAATTTTCATATCGTCGAACCAGGAGGGCTTGGACACGAGAGGTTGGAAAGGCTTGATGGGCGGAAGGGTTATGTCAGAAGTCTGGAGAAGTCGGCGCAATATCAATGAGTATGAGCCCAATAGAGGGTCCGTGCTATTCGATATGCGCGAGGTTGGTGATTTTTGCTTAGGCGAGGTTAGAAGAGGTTTCCATACCACCTTATGGGTTGATGGCGCAGTGACAGATGGAGACGGCTCTTTCTTGATGATTGATACCACCTTTTTAGGAGAGGGACGACTGGAGATAGGTAGAGGAAGCAAAGGAGGCAACGAGTTTTGTTTGAAGGCTAGAGTAGGAAGGATGCTGGTCAAGGTCAAAGGATGAGGGCCCAAAATTGATGGCAATGGTGACGGAGAAGGAGGCGTTCGTTTCTGTGGTCTGGCAGCCCTCTTTGACTTGGTTGGAAGAGTACTGCTGGTCGAGGTCTGGCCTAGGTCCACCTTCACTTGCGGGTGAGTGAGGGTGGAGACAAGACGAATGCCAAATGACTTGATGGGTTTAGACGAGGTAGATGCAGGTTTCGGTTTGGATGGGTTTGGTTAAGGTTTGAGAGTCTGGTCTTTGTCAAGAGTCTGACGAGATTTAGCCTTAGGAGGATTAGCAGCATGTGATGAGAGGGCGTGAGTATGTTGAAGGGCTTTAAGACGCTCCCACAACACCTGAGGCGTCACTTTCCTTGGAGGGAGAAGCGCGATTTTTTCCACTAACCGAGAAAATGGCTGAGAAGAAGATATTGATGGTTGCGAGGTTGAAGATGAGATGGGTGTAGTGGTCTTAGACGCATGGTGTGGTGAAGTCATGACAGATTTAGATGAAGACGAAGGGGAGACAGGTTCTTCCCTGGGTGGAGAAGAATCTGAAAAGCGAGGCTCCCCGAGCGGGTAAAGGGCATGGATGACAGTGCCCTCCACTTGCGGCTGAGGAGTAGGAAGGGTCGGGTCCTCCATAGGCAGTAGAATGGAGGATGGCGAGACCGGTGGTGCTGGTAAAGTCGAGGTGTCCTCTAAGACGAGAGAGGTCGATGGAGAACTAGCCGGGGAGAGAGGTTCGTCCACATGTGACGGACTAATTGATGGACTAACCTCCTGAGGTTGATTGGGGACGAAGGGAGAGACCGTATTGACTGTTCGAACGTTGTGCTCATGATTGTCGTCAATTAAGGTCTGGATGTTGTTTTGAGTTGGCGGATGATTGGGGAAAGGTTGTTTGAAGATGTCAATGGCCTGATTAGGGGGTGCATTTGGATTGTCTAAGATGAGATCCCCCTTTTCGAGCATGTCTTGGATTATGTTCTTAAAGGTCTTGCAATTTTCTGTGTCATGGTCCTTAACACAGTGGAAGCTGCAGAAGTCATGCTCCCTATACCACGCGGGAATGGCGTGTGAGGGATCGAATTGTGGAGGAGGTCAGGCTTGAGGGAGATTGAGGGCCCCCTGTTTGAGAAGCTTGTCCAGCACAAATGCATATGATTCTCCGAGAGGAGTATATCGCCGTTGTACGTATCTTTGCTGGAACTGGCGAGTAGCGCTCTGAGATGTAAATGGCTCAGGCTGATTGGTCGAAGAAGATGGAGGTCTGACAACCACGGCATTAGCTGAAGCCTTGGATTTAGAATTGGATGATGATGACTTGGCAGAGGAAGAGTCATTGGTCTTAGAGCTAGGATTCTTGTTCCACAACTTGACTTTATTCTCCTCGATGGCACGCAACTCAAGTTTGCGAGCCATCGTGAAGGCTTCGTCAAAAGTGCGGAAGGTTTGAACCCTCAGGGTGGAAGAGATATGTCTGGCGCAGGCTTGGGAAAAGAGTTCAATAAGCTCGGCCTGGGGTAAGGAAAAGGAGAGTTGGTTGATAAGGCCTCTCCATCGAGCTACGAAGTCAGCTATGGACTCGTCCTCGAATTGCCTGATAGAATAGAGGTCTGTGATTGAGACCTTCTTGGTTATGTTGATGGAAAAGTGATTGAGGAAGAGCTGAGCCAATTGTGTGAATGAGAAGAGAGAATGGCTAGGAAGGGAGCTGTACCAGTCAAGTGCAGCACCCGAGAGAGACATAGGAAACGTGCGTAAGAGTAACGCATCGTCATGGCCAATGAGGTAGCAGGCATGTCTGAATGCCCACAAGTGTTGTTGTGGGTCTTCCTTGTTTTGAAAGCGAGAAAACTTCAGAAGCTCCCACTGGCTAGGATATGGTCTGATTGGGACAGAAGGATGAATGGGCTCATTACAGATCTGCTCGTATGAAAGAGTGTTGCGCGAGCCGAAAATAGAGGTCTCAAGACTGGTCATCTTGTCCATTAGCATTTTGATGATGTCTGCTGACGGATTGATGGGTTGCGCGCCCCCTAACTTGTAGGGTGCTTGGAAGAGGCTAGGGGAAGTATGCGACATAGTCGGTTGTACAATGTAGGGATGACTAATCGCAGGGGCAGAGGTGGGGGCTAAAGGTGGTTGAGTAGAAGACATAGCTAGGCCTGATGTTGCCACGAGAGGTTGAACTGTGGTAACGGGGGCCAAGGGGTAAGAAGCCACCCTGGTGTTGATAGGGGCCAGGGTAGGCGGAATAGAGACGATAAGGTTTTGAAAAGGAGTGGATAGCGGTTGAGGGGGTTGAGGTTGACAGGGGGCCAGAACCCCGGTGGAAGTGGGCTCAATGATAGAGGGAGAGGCCACACCTGGAGGATTGGTCAAAGTCTGGTCAGTGGTCAAAGCGATGGCTTGAGTGTCTAAAGGTTGAACTATGGATGTTGTCGATACAGCCGTAGTCGCGGCAAGGGAGGTTGGCATTCCATAGATTGGATTGTCCAAGGAGTCTCGCGTTCGGCTATGCACGAGATAATGTTGCAAAGCCTTGACGTTGAGGTCCAAGAATCATTTGAAATCTTGGTCCCCTTCTTGGACAATGGGAGTCTGCGGTGGGGTTGGACGAATGGGAGTTCTTTCGGTCTCTGAGTTGAACTCCATTGTAGGCTTGGTCACAGACGGGGTGGACGGAAGTGGTTGACGGCTAGCGTGGTTGACAAGAGCCTTGGCTTGGCTACGAGTCAAAACCATGCAAGGCAAAGAAGGTTCAGGTCTCAGGAACTGTGTTGCTCAGTTTCAGAAAACCAGGATGGAGTCTTTGGCAGAGAAAGGACAGGTTTCAGGCTGCTGGTTTTTTTTTTTTTTAAAAAAAAGGACAGTGACAGAGACTGACGTCGATTTAAAAATTGATGTCGGTTAGAAAGATGGCCGACATCGGTCAGATAACCAATGCCGGTAACAGATGAAGCCGACGTCGGTATTAGAACCGATGCCGGTGACAAAGCCGACGTCGGTGGAAGAACCGATGTCGGTGACTGTGTTTTCCAGAGAACCAAAAGGTTCTTGGAAAACAATGAATAAGGCATCCTCACTCACTCAAACAAACAGATGAGAAGAGGAAAACAGAGAGAGACAGACAAGCCTAAGCGATAAATCCTAGGAATTAACCTTAGAAATTGTGGCTTATGCCTTAGATGGATGTTTGGGGAGATTGGCTAAAAAATGGGTCCTAGAAGAAGGCAGTCTAAAGATGGTTTCAGGTGTTGTTTTAGGTGCTCAAAAATCTGTGTTAGGGTCTGGTACATGGCCTGGTGCTAAGGAGCAAGCGCCCCTCACTTCACGATTCCAGTGGTTAGCTGGTCTCGCTTAGCCAAGATATACCTCGCCTAGAGTTTAGACTCCGCCAGAGAACGGAGTGGGCTTCCCCCTTGGTGATGAAATCCAAGTAGGGTCACCGAGACGGGTAAGGTATCCGCTGGGGGATGAAATCCCAGTCGGGCCTTGTCTCAGGTATGTTTTATGTTTGTTTAGTGCATGTGGTTCGGTAGTGTAACATCAAGTGTCTAGATTTATTCAATATGCGTTTAAGTTACTAGATGTGGACTACGAAGATGCAAGCACAAGCAGAAATGAATGCAAAGTGTTTTAATGCCCAAGTCGAAATGTGATGTTGTGATGAAGACAAGTTTTGAGAAAGGGTCGAGAGTATGATGTTTAGACTAGTCTAGAAATGCAAGGAAGAAAGATTCGTTTTAGTCCTGCTTATAGTGTCATTGAGAAGAAGAGAAAGAGGAGAAAAGGTAAGAACCTAATGCTCCTAAATGAATGAAAAAAGAAAAGGAACCTAGGAGGAACCTAGGGTCCCACCGGGCGTGCCAGAATGTTTCTTGAGCTAATTCACTTTCTACATTCAAAAGTTGAATAAAGAAACTAAAGAAGATGGACGAGGCAAGGAATACCTGGATGTAGACTGCGCACCATAATCCAAACGCTTGTGAGCACCCCTCTTTGGCTGTGGAGGAATGACACCTGCAACGAAAAGAAACTTGGACAAGAGGATGTTAGATAGATAGGCAGTGGGTTGCCAAGCGAAAGCTTGTTCCTGGAAGTGTAAAAACTTCCTCAAAGGGAGGTCAACCCACAGATAACAGACAGATAAAGACTAAGAAAATATAAGATGCCAAAATATAGAAGTGATAAATAGATTAGAAATGAAAGAAAACACCAATGATTACCTGAAAGGAGCAGTCGGGCTGATGACAGTCGCTGAGGTCGGAAATGTTGCCGGCATCGGTTAAGAGGTCTGCCGACGTCGGTTATCCTGCCGACGTCAGTCGGGGAAGTGACCGGCGTCGGTCGGGGTAGTAGCCTGTGGTCGGGTCTGGGATGTGTTCTGGACTGTGGACAGGTCCGGGATGTGAGCAAGGTCAAGACTGAGTTAGGGGACGGGTCTGAATGGACTGAGGAGTGGTCTTGCCCTGTACAGGGTCTTTGTTGGCAAAAGGGGGGTGAGGGAGTTGTCTGGGATTGGTATGAAGAGTGGGACAATGTGAGAGGAGGATGGACAGAGGACAGGTCCTGAGAAGGCTTTTCAGCCTCTCAGGGGGAAGGATGGAGGGAATAGGAATAGCAGATAACTGAAAACTTAAAGAACAAAATCAATTAACAGACTTGCTTACCCTTTTGCTTGCTGAATGAAGAGTTGAAGAAGCTGTTGTTGAAGCCGCAGAGGATTCTGCAAGAAGAGAACTCTGATGAAGAACCTTTGCACCTGTTGCTATTGTTGCATGAGGTCCAAACAGAGACAAGACGAATGCCAAAACACCAAGAGAGATCTGTTTGCGAGCTCAAGGGTCCAGGGGGCTGCAACGGATGCAGAAAGGGGTAATGAAGGATGCCGATGCCGGCAGTTTCGCCGACGTCGGCCGAAGGGTCGCCGACATCGGTGGTCGCAGAATGGGGACAGAGGCTAAAAATAGCCTCTGCCCATTCTTGCACACCGCCGAGCGAGGGGGTGTGGGAAGAACGGTCACGAGGATGCCAAAATGGGCGTGGGGGGAAGATAATGAAGAGATTTGGCCTAATAAATGCTAGGGGGAAGGTGGAGGGTTTCAAGGGAGGATCCAAGGTGGCAAGGGTAGGGTGGAAAGGGGGCCAAGGTTAAGGGTTAGGATAGGGGTTTAAGGCCAAGGGGGAGGACCAAGGTGCAGACACGTTTGCGGTGTCTACACATATCTTGTCACATCTCTCTTCATCTTTGGCCAAAAATACTTTTCCTCCACCAAAGCTATTTTCTTCATCTTGCCAAAATGTCTAGCCAAACCACCACTATGTAATTCTCTTATTATATTATCTTGTAGAGACCCAACTATAATGCATAATTGTTTCCCTTTAAAGAGATAACCTTCTTGTATAAGATACTCATCATGAATAGCATTTGTCTCACATGTTAATGGATTCTTTCACTTCTCAACTACCTTGATAAAATATGGATCAATATCATATAATTTTTTAATAGATTCAAATCCAACTACTTCACTCATCATAGTAGTTAATAACGCTACCCTCCTACTCAATTCATAAGCTACCTAATTTTGTTTTCCTAATTTATGTTTCAACATAAAAGTATACCCCTGCAAAAAACAACCCTACTTTGTATGCCTACTATTCAACTTCTTTTGTTTTTCCACATACTTCAAAGCCTCGTGATCTATAAATAGTATAAAATCCTCAAGCACCAAGTAATTCCTCCAATATCTTAATGCTTGTACAATTGCATAATTTTCAACATCATAAGTAGAATACTTTGTTTTTACCTCATTCAATTTCTCACTAAAATATGATGTTGGCTTTCCTTCTTGACTCAACACAGCACCAATTCCCACAAATAAAGCATCACAATCAACCTCAAACACTTTGTTAAAATGTAGTAATACTAAAATTGGTCTTTTTATAATCTTATTCAAAATTTCAAAACTTTGTGTGCCTTCTCTAGTCCATGTAAATTCTTTCCCTCTCATGCAATATGTTATTGGTGACACAATACTACTAAAAATTTTAATCATTTTTTTGTAAAAAGTTTCTAAACCATGGAAACTTCTTTCCTCCATAATTCTTCTTGGAATAGGCCACTCAACAATTGTCTTTATCTTTTATTCATTCATTTTTACACCATCTGCTAAAACTACAAATCCTAAAAATACCAAACTATTCTACATAAATCTGCACTTATTCAAAATTACATACAACTTCTCCTTTCTTAACAAATCCATTACTATTCTCAAATGTTGTAATTTTTCTTCTTTAGTCTTACTGAATATCAAAATATCATCAAAATAAACAACCCCAAACTTACCAATATATTCTTATGGTATTGTATTTATCACCTTCATAAATGTGATAGGTGCATTAGATAATCCGGAAGGCATCACCATCCACTCATATAAGCCATCCCTAGTCTTGAATGCAATTTTCCACTCATCTCCTTCATGAATTCAAATCTAATAATAACCACTCCTTAGATCAATCTTGGTAAAATATTTTGCTCTTGCAAGCACATCCATCATATCATCTAAACGAGGTATAGGAAACCTATACTTTATTATAATTTTATTAATTGTTCTACTATCTACACACATTATCCATCTTTCATATTTATTTGGAGTTATCAAAGCTAGTGTTGCATAAGGACTCATACTCTCCCTTATCACCTTCTTTCTTAGCAATTAAGTAACCTATTTATTTAATTTTCCATGTTTTATTAGACTCATCCTATAAGTTGTTTGATTGGGTAGAGTTGATCCTAGAATCAAATCAATGTGATGTTGTATATCTCTCTTTGATGGTAAACCATTTGGTAACTTATCAGAAACAACATCTACATATTATTTCAACACTTTTTTTGCTTTTGTTGGTATTGGCACCATTTATGTTTCTTCTTTCTTTTTTACTAATACATAACATCAACCTACTACCTTCATATCTTGGATAAATTCTGTAGTAGAGAGCATGATTTTTGTCTTCTCTTCTTCTTTAAGAGGTAACAAAACTACCTTTGTACTACCTTTACAAAAAGTGTATGTGTTCTTTGCTCTATCATTAATTACTTTCCTATCAAATTGCCATGGTCTTCCCAATAACACATGATATGCACCTATTAGAATAACATCACACCATATTTCATCATTATAACTCTTTCCTATAGAAAACTTGATTAATCACCTTTTATCTATTTTAACTTCATTCCCTTTCTTAAACCATGAAATCTAATAAGGATTAGAATGATTTTAACATTACAAATTTAGTTTCTCAATCATTTATTTAGAAACCATATTTTCACAACTACCACCATTTGTAATTACTTTTCATACCTTTCCACCTAAAGTACATCTTATTTGAAAAATATTTCATTACAGCCATGCATCACCACCTTATTTATTCTGCACTTGATCCTTCCTTGGAGTGATTATGGTTCTTTTCATCATGAGATTCTTTCCAACATTTACTAGTGCAACTTTAGTATTCTACTCTTCTATTTTAGCCTCAACTAGATTCACTCTTGGGTGATCTTCTTGCCTCCTTTCTTGATCTTGATAGTGTGGACACTCAAATGATCTATACCCTTTTTCTCCACATCTATAGTAGACATAAAATCTATGTTGATTTGGAAACCATCCTCTAGCACCACCACAACCTCATCCTCTCTAAAATCTTCTTCCTCTTTATTGGTATTGAGACCCTTATCTATTGTCATCTTGCCTTTTTACACCATGTGATGATTCACCTTTATTAGTAATAGATCCACCTATGGTAGTATTAAACCCAACTCATCACCTATTTAAAGGGTACATGCTTCTTCTTGGACCAAGAGGCGTTCTTCTAAAATTTTGTCTATTTTTTTTTCTTCTGCCTTCAAAGTTAATTGATAAGCCTCCTCCATGCTAAGTATTCTATGCATGCTTAATTCATCTTGAATAAAAAAATTAAACCATTTACATACTTTGAAACCATCTGCTCTTATATTTCTTCATTCTCCACTTGTATTAAAATCTTATAAAATTCATCTGTATACTCTTGTATACTATTATCTTTTTGCCTCAAATTCTAAAATCTTCTGTATAGGGTTTGTGCATAATCCAAAAGAAGAAATTTCTCCCTCAGCTTCTTCTCCATATTTTTCCATGAATTAATCTTCTCTTTGCCTTTTCACTATCTCTCTTTCTACTGGTGATCCCACCAAATCATTGCATGACCTTTCAATTTTTGCATGCAAACTTTACTTTCTTGTCTTCTCTCATAGTCTTCCACTTGAAGAACTTTTCCATGTTATTCATCCAATCTATCAACTCCTCTAGTTTTAAATTACCTCCATAATATAAAACATCAACCTTGATTCCTTCATTTCTTCTTTCTAAAGCCTGAACCATCCTCTTTTCCATCGATGGTGGCTGATTTTGTGTTCTTCTTACCAAACTTCTTTATCAAGATTTATGTCTTCCTCATCACCACCTTGTCTTATTTACTGATTGGTGATAAATTTTATTAATTTTTTAACTTGCCTCTGCATCTCTTGTATAGTCTAATTCATATGTGCAACACCTCCTCTCCTCTTTCCATTCTCTACTCCTCCAAGATTCAAACGTGCTCTGATACCAAATAATGAAACTAAAAACTATCAAGACAAATAAAATTACCAATAGGATAATATCTTGAAACAATACTCAAAATTGATTCATATTAAATGATGTGAAATAATTACAAACCCAAACCATGATTAAATAAGCCTTAACTCAAAATTTAGAGTTACATGCCAAAATTTGAAAAATCTTAAATCTTAAATAAATATCTAGTTTTAATAGCCACTATTTATAGTAAGTTACACATACAAGTGCATGTGGCTCTAAAAAAATTTCCCAAAATAACCTAAACACTAAAATTAGCCTATGGGATGAAATTTAACTAAAGTTGACATCCGATTCCAAAAATATACAATTTTTAAAAATAGAAAATTCTCAAAAAAATCATTAAACATTAATTTTAGACCCTCATATGATCATGATTGGCCTCCAAAAAATATTGATATCAACTCTAAGTAGATAAAATTATTTGTGTAAAAATTAAACTTTTTGATACGATCATTTTGGTGCATGGAAGACCTCAAATAGAGTTACAGGTCAAAAGTTATGGCCTCTAGAAGGTTGGTCTATTTTTTCTGCATCACCCTTCCACCAATAACATTAATAGTCCTATAGACCCAACTCCCAAAGATAATGTGGTCAACATAACTAATAGTGAAGGGTAGTTTTCTTCATTTATTTTCATCTAACCCCCAATCACCAATAGTCTCACACTTTTTGTGTTATCCAAGATTCTTCCCCAACTCACCTAACTAAGTTGGGGCAAGAAGACCTTATCTCTTTTGATGATCCAATTCCAACACCCCCATTGGATAACACCTCTCATAAAATTTATAGAATTTTTCCAACCTATTTACCCATCGTCAATGATACTCAACCTTATAATACCACTTATTCACATTTATCTAAACATAAACCTAAATCAACTACCCCATAGCATGATAATCAACCAACTTGTCCCTCAATTAAACCTCCTACATCCTATCAACACAAATTTACATGCACTTCTACTCCTCCTTCCAAGGAAATCCTTCAACACTATGCACCTCTATCCCTCTATCCCCTCATGGGTTATGATGAATTGGATCTTATCATATAACTTACTAATCTCCCATCTCAAATTCCATTTCCCAAACTCATACAAGCCTCTCTACATCATTTTAGTTTCCTTATATATATCTTATTCAAAATGAACATCCCTCATCCTCCCTTAGCAGGACGTGAAGCTACCTTATCTAGATCAAAAGATAGCATTTTACACTAGTGTGAAGAGATGTTTATACATGTTGAAAAATAATGGACACTTCTATCTCTCTCAAATTCCATATTGCTTCTATGATTAATGATGAGATTCTACATCATGCAGATGATCCTCCCCTCTTTATAAGCATCCAAATCAATGACATCTAAGTCAAGCATGTTTTGATTGATGAGGTTTCAGGTACTTATGTTTCCTCTCTCAACTTTATTAAAACCCTTAGATACTCTGAATGTAATCTTAATTTCATATACATCATGTGTCAAGGCTATGATTGAAGGAAAATATCTCCCTTAGGTTATGTGTGACTCCCTATCACCATCCCACTTATCACTATTTGAGTGAAGGTTATGATCTTCAATTTTCCTCTCTCCTATATCATCTTGCTTGGTAGTCCATGGACTCATCCCATGAGGGTTGTTTCCTCTTATACCTTCCAATCGATCAAGTTCTCTAATAATGTTTAAATCTATAAGATTTAAGGGACACTAACCCTTGGGATTTTACATAATTCCAAGACTATGGTGTATTAAAAATTCTAACCCTTGAACCCCTATTGAGTGTTCCATTCTGAGAATCTCAATGGTTTAATTTCCCTATCAACTCTACGTTTGGATACCATGGTCACCCCAAACTCATTGATAATATATCACTTAACCTCTTATATTTTGATGATGATGAGCTTAATGAGATCAAACTCAAGATATAAACTTTTCATCTCTCTCCTCGTCTCATTTCCCAACTTCCACCTTCTTTGAAGTCATATTCCCATCAATTGCCTAATGATGATATAGCCATAATCTTAATAAAGACTTGGCACTCTATTCATCATGACACCTCTAATGAGAAGGTAATTCCTACTTACGTAATTAATCTTCATACACCTAACTATGATTATGGTTATACCTTAGATGACCCATTTCTAGGAGGTCTTGTTCAGGCTTGAGATGTAGAGATCATTCATCATCATTCTTATTTATTTCAATATTTTCATTTATCTTATCACATTTTACCTTATGTAGTTCCTAATTTTAGCATTATTTCTCTTGTTTGTTGGGTAGAGATGATGTGAACACCTCTAGTTTTCAAAGAACCTCTTAGAAGCATGCTTATGGATTGTGTTACGATTGGTTCCTATCACTTCACTAGATACCAGGACCCTATAGCTGACTTGCCCCTAAAATTCTTGATGTTATCCTTCAAAAATTTGTACATCTTACCCCTCCCTCAGTTGAGCCTAGTCTAGATCTTATTCCCATTCCATCTCTAGCTGAGTCTCTTCTTGCTTCTGCTCCTATTACTCCTCCATTTGAGACTCATCCATCCTACTCTTCCTCAGTGTACAAATAATACTATACCTCCCCTAAAATTATTACCTAAATATATTCTCAAATATAGACAAGTATATTATCTATGGCACTAATGTAAGACCCTTCACATAGATCATTATCACATCCTTTAGTAGTATCTTTAGGATCATCTTATGACCATTATTGTACCTACTATCCCTCCTCCCATAGGTCACCCTTACACGAAGGCCCCCCCTTCTTCCCCCATGGTTCCTCCACCTATGGCCACTCCTCCACATATAGTTTCTCCACCCATGGTTCATCTGACTATGGATCCTCTTTCACCTATGGTCCCTTATCCACTAGTGACTCCCTCATATCCCATAGATTCCACTCCTATTCCTCATTTTGAGTATCCCATATGTGATGGCCCTCATGATCATGATCCTTCAAGCATGCATGAATTTTCTATCTAGGAGATTTGATGAGAGATATTTTCCCAACTTTCTTCGAAGATCGATGAGACCCTTCTTACAGTCAAAGTCCATCTTCATAAAGATAGATGTTATGGACAATGTTTGTGGATAAATATATCAATATTTATGAACACAACATGGTATTCCTTCATTTTTATCTTTATTTTAGATTAGACGTGTGCTCTAAATTTACATTTATCTATTTTATATCCTTTGACATTATGTCAATGTCTTATCTATCTTACATGGTTATTTATATTTTGCATTATATATTATCTATAATGTCATTTCCTTCCTTATGTTCTCTTATGGATTATTTTCATGATTACATGCTTTTTCTTTATACGTTCATTTATTTTTATGGATCTTTTATCTCTTTCTTATGAATGTTTGCTACCTTATCTGTATAACATGGATAATCATTATTGTGACTTGGTTATACAAACCTTGCTCCCATTAGTCATTATTTATTTACCATGTGATCAGTTAGAAAATAATTCATCTCATTATAATCTCATTTTACCGTTCCATCTTAGATCTCCCTTTCTTCCCCTTATTTCCTTTTGCAAACTAAGCATACACATGGTTGAAACTTGAGATAACATGTTGGTTCATAAGTAACCCTATGTGTTTTAGTCAGTCATATCTTTAGATACTTATCTTCTTTTAGCCAAAGTCTAAAGCCCATTCATGTCTATCACCTTGTCTCTCATGATTGGTCATTCCAAGTCTATATGGAGGAGGAATCTTAAAAACCATAAAAATTTAAAAGCAAAAACATTTTAACAAAAATCAATGATACAAAAGGCAATATTAACAATTCCAAAATTTAAATCACACTAAAAGATGTGATTCAAAACACATCTCTTTTTTCTAATTGAATCTCAAACTCCATATTTGGCCTCATGATAGAGTCAAGTTCTATTGGGGTGCAGTAGGACACTAAATTGGGAAAGGAGAATAAAAAATATTTTAGTGCTATGTACTTTCTCACACAAGTACCCAATCTCCATATTAGGTCGATGGGTCTCTAAGAGGTCCTAAAGAATGGGGAACACATTGTGGGAAGGTAGGTCCATTTTAATTTCTTTGTTCTAACAACAAACATGAGTTGATCTTAATATTTCACTTATTTGCATGTACATCTTTTTGCTAACTATGAATGGGTATCCTTTGTATATTGATGGTCATGAGTCACTTAGTGTCTTTATATGTCCTTAGTATACCTCATGTTTCCTAATGTCTTATTATAGACACCTGAGTTATGATTTTCACATTCTCTCTTTCATTTCCCATAATCCTAATAGTCCCCTTGATAAATATTTTTTTTGTTTATTGATCACTCCCCCTAGGTATTCTCTTTGTGAGTTATAGTTTAAGTGTTTGATGGTAGAGCGTGATCTTATTATAATGCTCAATTTCCTATAGGGAGGTGTGGGGGGGAAATGCCCCCCACTATGGTCGTCATCCTTGGGAAATGCCCCTAAAGAAAAAAATTGTTAAAAGTGCATTGTAAAATATTGTAATTTTGTAGTAAATCTAGACCATTCACTATTAGGTCACAAATCTAACATTATAAATTATGTTTGTGCATTTTTGTCCTAATATGTAACCCTCCTTTGATATGAGGTCATTGTAATCATGATGGCATGTAGTGTGTGAGTGAAGAGGATATTGTAGTGGATGTATTCTAGGTTTTTCCCTTCATTTCTTGGATTGAATAATAAGGATTGGTTATTTTTGTGTGGACAAATCCCATATCAGGTGAACCACATTAAATATGTGTCTCTATTATGTTGTGATTTTTGCATTTTATTTCCTTCTTTATTTCATTAATATTGATATTTGTTCTATATTCCAAACAACTAGTATCAGATCCAAAGGTTTATTTAGAAGATAAACTCACAAGAAAATAGGATTCCTAGTTCAAGTTTGAGCAATGGTAGAAGAATAAAATTTTAAGGTCAAGAAGTTCAATGGCCAAAACTACCAGCTATGGAAGATGCAACTAGAGGACTATCTATATCAAAAGGATATTTTCATACCATTGGGTGGAATAGCAAAAGAAATTGGAGACTATTCAAAAAGATGAGTGAAGAGAAAATAGCTCGAATAGGGATCAATCTCAACAATATAATTTATTTCATAGACTGTATACATATAAAAAGTGAGACTACTCCTATAATCAAGGAGGTAGCTCATTGATATACTCCATAATACACTCACCAAACCCTATAATTGTGGATCGATTATTTGACTCACTTACAAATAATATATCCCTAAAAATAATTTTTTGTTACATCTTATTTACCACATGGAACTCTAATTTCCCAGCATTCCCTCCCTTAGAGGTTACATGGGGAAACACAAACCACATAATCTCACACACAAATATTTAGAATATGTAGTCTTCATCACTAGATTCTTCATCATTGGCATGATAGTTAGATTCTTCTTCATTAATTTCTTTAGTTTCTATGGAATTATCTTGTAACTTTCCATCAAGGAGGTCCTATGCTCTCTGCTTGCAATTCAAAAGAGTATGCCTTGATTTTTTATAGTAGAAACATGTGTATTTAACTTTCACATTCATAGATTTGTGCACATGTTTAGAAGTATTGTAAGAAGTGCTTGACTTGTTTTGTATGGCTAGATATTCTTCTTCTTCAACATTATTATTTATTTTATTTCCTTCATCAAGTAATAATGACATTATGTTTTCTAAGCTTGGATTCAACTCACTTAGAGTGAACACCATATTTAACATATTATTGGGCATGCTATTTAAGAGTATGGATTTTACATCTATTTCCTTTACCATTACTTTTATTCTAGCCAACTAGTTGATGAGAGAATGAAATTTACTAACGTGTGACACTATGTCTCTACCTTCATCCATTTTGATACCATACAAAATTTATTTCATAGTGATTTCTACACTATCAGCTTGAGAACCGAATAGTGTGTTTAATGTTTCCTAGATATCTTTATAAGACTTTTTAAAGTCCACATGATGCAAATAGGGATTTGACAAGCCAAATCCAATAATAGCTAAGGATTATTGTCTTTAACTTTCCATTTTTGGTTCTCATCTACATCTGTTGGTTTTGGTATTGTGCCATCAAGAATGTCCCAAAGATCTGTTTCAATTAAGAGAAGTTGTATCTAGATTTGACATGTATGAAAATAATAGGTATCAAATTTCTCAATTTGATTTATATTTTCCATTTTACCCTCCCCTAATTTTGACTCTTTGACTTCAAGGACATTATTTTTAACTGATATTATGTCCATGTAAAAATAAAGACTCTTTTTTTTTTTTTAAACACTACAAACTATCAACTTTGACAAATTGACTCTAACACTTATGAGAGATCTATTTAAAAAGATAATAAAATTTACTATGACTCTTTATATTAAACTTATACACCAATCTTAAATGACATTTAAAATAAAACTAAAACTAAAGACTTAGCTTATTGCTAAAAAAAGACTTTACAATTGTAGAGAGGATTACAAAGCAAGTTAGTCAAACATTAGTCCATAAATCATGAAAAATGCATAAAGAACTAACTAACTAAGCCTATCTATTCCTATGAGAATTAAAAAGGATATAAATAAACAAATTAAATAAATAAAACATCATATTACCTTCCCAAATGGATTCAACATACCCATGTGGCTCAAAATCATATTCTGCCTTGATCAAGTATCCTTGTCTTTATCAACAAAGGTGGCAAACTCCTCCAATGTCTCAAGAACACTCCAAAAAACCTAGGCTCATGATTCCAAATCACTAAACTAGCCTATAAATGAAGCTTGTAAATAATTTTAATGGTCTATTGTAAAAGATTGTGGAGACAATTTTGCATACTAACTTTGCATAAATCAAACTTAAAATTCATGTCCATGGCCTCTCTATTTATAGATTTTTGAGATTGGTCAGGATCAACCATAACCATCCATCTCAAGATTGAGATGTGTTGCCATGGATAATCCTAACATTCATAATTAAACTCATAAATATCCTCAAGACAAATAAGCATTAAAGAGGCATGAGAGGTACTAACTAGGTATGGGTGACCCATAATTTTGATATTTTATGCACGTATGGCTTGATGGATGCCACACCATCGATGATGTCACTAGGTGATGCAGATATTCAAAATCAATTTCTAATAATGAGATATTCAAAAATATCTTTGGAATTCTTATTTAAGCTCTTAAATTGGATTAATTAGCTTAAGTAAGTTTAATCAAGTTTAGTGCAATTCTTTGGAAATTGGTGCACAATTAATCAAAATGGTCAGAAAGTCATATTATTGGGTCATAATTTGATTAGAGAGGAACTAAAAGGTGATTTTATATGCATTAGATTTGTATTCACATTTAGGATGTTACCAACAACAAATAACAAAGGTACATGATGTATACCAATGAATTAAAAGAAAAGAGTGATCCAGAGCACTAAATGGCAAAATTGTCATTTTGACTTGAAATGATCTGATCAAAATTAGCTAGCCCATAAAATGCATTTCTCTATTTAGATAAACTTTGACTTAAACTGGAACTTGTTGTTAGGTTGTGGAGCTAAAAGCTTCACTGATGCAAACGGAGGAGGTTACTGAGTTGTAGAGCAACCGACGTCAGTCAGGCCAATCGACGTTGGTCATATTCAGTGTGAAGAGAAACTGACATTGATTATGTGTCGACTGACATCAGTTAGATAGGAACCAACATTGGCAACTTGTGTGTGCATGTGTTTGTATGCTTTTCTAGAACTAGTTTAATTTTAGACGGACATTCAGTTTGCATGTAAAAGATTAATTTTAGTCTTGAGTCTGCATTTCTAATTATTGTAATTGGAAAGTATAATTATTGGTTATATGGGATCTATTTAAGAGACCCATGGGGATATATTATAAATTTTAGAATCATAAGGACTTGCAAAGGCAAGGACAAGGGTTCTTCCATGGGTGTAACATCTAGGTTTGCAGGTGTGCAAGACCAATTTGATCTGTAGGTTGTGCAAGATCAGGTAGAAGATCTACATGGTAAGTAAGGTTAGTTGATCTGTAGGTGTGTGTGTGTTTGTGCAAGGTCAAAGGAGATCTGTAACACAACAAGGAGCAAGATCAGGGAGATCTACTTGGATTACTTTGAGTACTTGGTGTACTGGCAGTATTGTTACTGACTGGTCGAAACAACTCTGTGTTTGAGTTGATTGGTTTGTAATTGAGAGAGAGAACTCTTGAGGGAGAATTGTTGGTACACCCAAGAGGTGTGGGAAGAGTGTGATTTCTTCATTGTATTTCCTTTTGGAAGAGTGTTAATACAAGATTGTAGTATCTCTCATATTCTGTGTTATTTTTGAATTCTAGTTACATATTACTTATGGTTAAATTTCGTGTTTAGTTGCTTATACAAAGGTAATCAAGTGTACTCCTAAGGAGTAGGGATCCTAAAAATTGATATCAGAGCTAGGATCACCAAGTGATACCACTAAAAATTGGTATTAGAGTTAGGATCACCAAGTGATACCACTGACAATTGGTATCAGAGCTTGGTTAGGTACACTAACAGGTGGTCAGAGCGTGTTAAATGTTTGTTGATTACAGGTCACTCGTAGGGGTTTTTGATTGAGTGGGAGTAAAGTAATGGTAGAAGAAAGTACACTAAGAATGGAGTAATTCAATGGCAAGAATTATCAATTATGGTATTATGGAAAGAAAGAGTAGGTAAAAAAAGATTGTTGGTTAGTAGAAGATCAGCATGAAGGAAATGAAGAAGTAGATGTTGCAGGTATTGTTGCACAGGATGCTCTTGTATGTTCCTTGGATGAAGTAGAATCTTGGGTTTCAGATTCTATTGCCTCTTTCCATGCAACCCCAAATAGAGTATTTTTCCATGATTATGTCCATGGAGACTTTATAAATATTTATTTAGGGGTTGGTGAGCCTTGTCAAATTGTTGGCAAAGGGGAAGTGCAGCTAAAAATGCAGACGGGCAACACATGGGTGTTGAAGGAGGTCATGCATGTCCTAGTGGTAAAGAGGAGTCTAATTTTTGTAGGAAATTTGGGTGATGAAGGTTGCATAGTTACTCTCACAACAGAATCTTGGAAAGTTTCCAAGGGTGCACTTGAATTAACATGTGGTAAGAAAGTAGGTACTCTTTATCTATCTACTTGTATTACTGATTCTCCTTCTGGTTTATCTACTTCAAATGTAGATGTGAAGATGTGGCTCTGTAGGCTTGTTCACATGAATAATAAGGGGATGCATGTTCTTAAGAGGAAGTCTGATGTCTTTGACAAACTTAAGAACTAGAAAGCCTTGGTTTTCATGGAGGAGATGATGGACAGAGATCAACTCAAGGGGCTGAATGATTTTGAGCAAGGCAGTTTGGACAAGGTTATGATCCAAAGTGAGCTCATGGGTAAAAGTCATCACTCATAGGAAAACACAGTTATCGACATTGGTCAGGTGAGAACAGACGTCGAACAGGCAGGTACCAATGTCAGTCATGTGCAGACTAGAGTCAGTGGTGTCGGGTAGGTGGAGATTGACATTGGTTAGGGAAATGACATCGATGACCAAGTGGACACCAACGTTGGTTAGGTAATTGGATTCAATGATCAGGTGGAATTGACATCGATTGGGTGCAGACCAGGGTCGACCAGAGAATGGATTTTGGGCAGACAGCAAGCTGTCAAGGAGTCTCAAACACCCATATGGAAGACTAAAAGGATAAGTAAGCCTCAAATTCATTATTCCCATTCTTTATACTACTTGAAATTGTTGCTCATTGATGGTCAAGAACCAAAAGTTTTGAAGAGGCAATGTAGGTAGAATCCAAGAAACAGTGGGAGCATGGCATGAATTCTTTGGAAGAGAACAAAATGGGAGATTTGGTAGAGTTGCCAACTGAAATGAAAGCACTGAAAGATGAATGGATTCCCAAGTTAAAGAAAGGAGAAAATGGATAGGTGAGACAAAAGGCTAGGGTATATGGTCTTGAGCAAGCTCCAGGACAGTGGTACAAGTTTGACAGGTGTATGACAAAGCATGGCTTTAATCAATGTCAATGTAATCACTGTGTTTATTTTACCAGGTTGGATAATGGTCATGACATTATCCTATTACTGTATGTGGATGATATGCTTGCTGTAGGTTCATACATGTAGGGATTTGTTGAGCTAAGGGTAAAATTAGTTCAGAGGTGTACCAAGAAGGATTTAGGAGGAGCAAAAATCCTTGGCATGAGTATTTCTAGAGATAGGGAAGATCACAGGTTGATGTTGTCTCAAGATGATTATGTGAATAAGGTAGTGGAGAGGTTTAATATGTAGGATACATAATTGGTTAGCACACCTATGGATGGACAGTTCATAGAACAGTGTCCCAAATCACATGATGAGGTTGAGTACATGTGTACTAGACCTGATATTACCCAAGCAGTGGGAGTTGTCAGTAAGTTTGTGGACAATTTGGGAAAGGAGCATTGAAAAGTAGTTCAGTGGATTCTCAGGTATCTGAGAGAGACCAGCAGCAGGGATTCATGTTATGCAAGGTTAGGCACTTCTCTTCATCAGTATGCAAATTTGGATATGGCAAGTTACTTGGATGACAGGAGAAGTACCATAGGGTTTGTGGTGGTTGGTCTTCAAGACTAAACTTGAAGAGGGATACAAGCCAGGAAACAAAATTAGATGATGTATAGGTATAGGTACAGGTGCAGTTATTTATCTCTAAGTGAGAGATTGTTAGGTTGTGTAGCTAAAAGCTTCACTGATGCAAATGGAGGAGGTTGATGAGTTGCAGAGCAATCGATGTCGGTCAGGCCAACCGACGTCGCTCATATTTAGTGTGCAAAGAAACCAACATCGGTTATGTGTCGACTAACATCAGTCAGATAGGAACCAGCATCAGTAACCTGTGTGTGTGTGCATTTGCAAGCTCTTCCAGAACTGGTCTAATTTTAGACAGACAGTCAGTTTACATGTAAAAGACTAATTTTAGTCTTGAGTCTGTATTTCTAATTATTGTAATTGGAAAGTCTAATTATTGTTTGTATGGGATCTATTTAAGAGACCCATGGGGTTGTATTATAAAGTGTAGAATCATAAGGACTTGCAAAGGCAAGGACAAGGGTTCTTTCAGGGGTGTAAGATCTAGGTTTGCAGGTGTGCAAGACCAGGTTGATCTACAGGTTGTGCAAGATCAGGTAGAAGATCTACATGGTAAGTAAGGTTAGTTGATCTACAAGTGTGTGTCTAGGGAGAACTGCTTGGATTACTTTGAGTACTTGGTGTACTGGCAGTATTGTTACTGACTGGTTAAAACAACAACTCTGTGTTTGAGTTGATTGGTTTGTAATTGAGAGAGAGAACTCTTGAGGGAGAATTACTGGTATGCCCAAGAGGTGTGGGAAGAGTGTGATTTATTCATTGTATTTCCTTCTGAAAGAGTGTTAATACAAGATTGTATTGTCTCTCATATTATGTGTTGTTTTTGAATTCTAGTTACATATTACTTCTGGTTAAATTCCATATTTAGTTGCTTATACAAAGGTAATCAAGTGTACTCTTAAGGAGTAGGGATCCTGACAATTGTAAGTGACAAGTTTGAACCATTTAGGGCATTTTATGGATTTTGACCTAAAATGTGCAATTTGAGTAAGATTGATAATTTCACCATAAATGGTGTTAATAATTAGATGTCTAAAATAATAATACTAATGAATTTTAAATCAACTTAACTAAATAATTATCTAAATAATAAAATATTATATTTAAAATCTAAAAATTCATGCAAGACCTAGGATGGTGGTATGATTTGGGTAGTCAATCTTAAATGATGCAATGTTAGATGTTGAATCTACAGTGTTGAGTTGTGTAGGTGAGATAGCGAGTAGATCTTATGAATAAGATTTAATGGTTGATGATGGGCATCGGGTGATGGCTTCAATATCTTGATCCATAATTCAATGCTCCTCTTGTTAAGTAGATAATAAATCTAAGCCCAAAAGTTGCTACCATAGATCTAAACTATTATATTACAGAGAAACCATGGTGTATGTGCAAGATGGAGGAGACCTAGTCTGTAGTAGAAGAACTCATTGTTTATAATGTTGTAATGTGAAGTAAACTAGAGAGTTTGATGTTGTGGATGTTATAAATTTTGATGTCCAAATATGAATGGATGGATCTAAGAAATAATACTAAGTTACATAATGTTATTGAGGTGATCTGAGTTGAAGCCATGAACCGGCTAGTAAGATGATATGGGTTGTGTCATGCTAAGGATCTAGTCACAGGTCGAGTTGATCTAGATAAGATGTCAATGCAATAGAAGTATTTTATATATGTATGTATGTATGTATGTATATGTATATGTATATATATATGTATATGTATGTATGTATGTATTTGTTTTAAAATAAAATTGCACATAGTGAACAAAATGATAATGGAAAAATAGTGGAGAGAGTGGATAAAGTGGAAGAGAGAATAGATGGATGTTGAATGGCAAATGCTTAAACATGGTCTGCACTATAAGAATTTGTCAAAATACAATAAAAAAATATAGATGCAATAATAGAAGTTGCATGTGGTCCACATTATAGTGTTATGATATTCAATCTATTGAATGTAATAACAATGGAATGAATATAGAGTGGTCCAAGAACCTAATTTGATACCAAATGAAAAGAGAAAATAGCTCGAATAGGGGTCAATCTCAATAATAGAATTTATTTCATAGACTACATACATATAAAAAGTTAAACTACTCCTATAACCAAGGAAGTAGTTCAAAGACATACTCCATAATAAACTCACCAAACCATATATTTATGAATCAGTTATTTGACTCACATATAAACAATATATCCCTAAAAATATTTGTTGTTACAACTTATTTACCATATGGAACTCTAATTCCCAAACAACTATAAAGGATGAAGATTGGGAGGTTATTGATAGAAAGGCACTAAGAACAATATGGCTATGCCTAGCAGCATTGGTGGCCTTCAATATTTCAAAAGAAAAGTTAATAGTAGATGTAATAAAGGCATTGGATAGAGTGTATGAAAAACCATCAGCTTCTAACAAGGTATTTCTTATTAAGCATTTATTTGATCTAGAAAGGTTAGAAGGTGGGTCTATTGTTAATCTTTTAAATGAATTTAACATGGTCAAAAATCAATTACGATCTGTAGGAGTAAATTTTCATGATGAGGTTAGGGATCTTTTGATTCTATGCTCATTATCAGAAAACTAGAATGGCTTGGTCATGGTTGTGAGTAATTCTCTCTGGTTCAAACACTTTAAAGTTTGATGATGTTATTGGTTTTATTCTTAGTGAGGAAATGTGAGAGAAAAGCATAGGTGAGACATCAGTTAATTCATTGATTATGGAGAATAAGGGAAGACAAAAGGACAGAGGAAAGGGATTAGGTAATTGTGATAAGTTTAATAAGGGTATATCTAAATCTAAAGGAACATTAGTGTGCTAGATTTGTATCAAGAAAGGGCATCTGAAGAAAGATTATCAGTTTCAAAAAGGGAAAAAGAGAGACAAAAAAATAAAAATCAAGAAGCAAATGTATCAAGTGATGTGTTACAAGATGATTTAATCCTTTATTTAGATAACATTAATTATTCTTAGGTGTTAGATTCAAGGGATTCATTTCATGATACACACCATAAGAAATATTTTCTAGACTATTTTCAATGTGATTTTGGACAGGTTTATTTGGGTGATGGTGAACCTTGTAAAATTTTAAGAAAGGGTAAGATATAGATAAAATTATAGAATGGAAAAAACTAGTTGTTGAAACAAGTGATTCATGTTCCTAAGTTGAGAAGACATATAATTTCAGTAAGGCAATTGGAAAGTGAGGGTTTCATAGTTACATTTGCAAAAAAATTGTGGAGGGTCACTAAAGAATCATTGGTAATAGCAAAAGGAGAGAAGTTAGGTACATTATATTTATCTAAGGGTAATGTTGACTCTTCTATTACTTTAACTTCTATAGAAATGGATACAAAATTATGGCACCACAAACTTGCACACATGAGTGAGAAGGGGATGCAAGTTCTCCACTTAAATAATTTGTTGCTAGATTTGAATAAGGTGTATTTGCATTTTTGTGAACACTGTGTGTATAAAAAATAGAAGAGAGTTAGATTTCTCAAAGCTAGGAAGATACAAAAGGATGAAAAGTTATAACTTGTGCATACAGATGTATGGGGACTATCTCAGGTATCATTCCTTGGTGGCTCTTCTTATTATGTTACTTTTATTGATGATGTAACTAAAACAACTTGGGTTTATTGCATACAAAAAAATATCATGTTTTTGATACTTTTAAAAAATGGAAAGCTTTGATTCAGAATGAGACAGGAAATAAGTTGAAGTGTGTCAAATCAGATAATAGAGGTGAATACTGCAATAAGGAATTTGATAAATAGTGTTCATCCCATGGGATTCATAGAGAGAAGATAGTTCTAAGAACACACACCACAAAAAAATGGTGTGTCAAAAAGGATAAACATTACAATCATGGAGTGTGCAAGGAGAATAAGATTATATGTAGGGTTGTCCCTACAATTTTGGGAAAATGTTGTGGATATTATTTTTTACTTAATAAGAAAAGGGCCTTCAAGTCTTTTAGATGGTGGTAGTCCAAAATAAACATGGACATGTAAAAAAGTATATTATTCCTTAAAGACTTTTGGTTGTGAAGAATTTGTCCATATTGATAAAGAAAATAGAACCAGGCTTGAAGTAAAATCAAAGAAATGTACTTTTATTGGATATAGAGTTAATGATTTTGGTTACCATTTATAGGATTTTAAAAATTGTAATATCATTAGGAGTTGATCCATAAACTACACTGATTAAACTCAAAGTGAAGTTTTAAGTACAAATACTAAAAATTCCAAAACTTAAAAAATTCTAGAAAAACTCAAAAGAACTTGCAAAATGTTTGGCATAAAAATGTTCTCATTTGTTGAGATGGAATGGAGTTGTCAAAATACTAATTACTTCTAATTACCAATTGAACCAATTTTTTAATAACATTGTGTTATAATTGTCAAAATGAAAATTACTTGCATGAGTCATTTACTAACTAACATCATATCAGCAAACTGAAACAAAAACATGCATCAAATGACAATTACCAAAACATGAAATGTGATAACGAAGTTTGGCTCAATAATTGATGCCTACATCTCTGGGTTCCTCAAAGGAGTGGACCATTTCCGTTAAGGGCACTTCAAACACCTGTAAATAATAAACAACTTTCCTGCAAGTTGATCTCTTAATGCAAAAATTCACCTTCACCGTGACTGATAATCAAGCCCGACACCTTCGAATTTCGTGAGTCTTCACACTTGTAAAGTTGCTTCAAAAGTCTTAAAAATCTCCTCTATGGGCTTAAAATGTATTCCTCCAATATGAAAATTGGATAAAAAGAGTATTAATACTGTGTATTATGGCCGAAAAATGGATAAAAATACATTACACAAGCTTTCCCAAAGCTTTTACAAAGTCTCGGCCTTTAAAAATAAAAACACAGTCTAGAATTTGATGTATTCAAGTAGAAATTAGTCCCTTTTATAACACTTCAACCTCCATGGCTGAAGTAGTCAAGACATTAACCTTTTAGGCTGCAGATCAGGAGTTCAAAACCACCTCCCATATTTTTAGGCACCTAAGCATGCATTTGAAATCTTCTCCTCCTCTTTTGGCACGCTTTGACTTCTTCTTAGGCGCATTTGCCCCACATGGGCTGCATGGAGGGTAGTTACACTCTTTAAGATGATTAAACACCTCATTGAATGTGTCAACACCTCTTTTCATGGGCTTAAGGCACTTAGTTGGGCATGCACGTTGGACTTGGTCTCTCATACGAATCGTTCTCCATTGGGTTTGCCACCTTGCTTGGTTAAAGAGCTTATCTCACGTTGCCACATGGCATGTTGATGACGTGACATGTCATTGAACCAATTTTTTTTACAAACCTTACATTTTGCCAAGTGTTGACCTCTGATAGGTCTAAATTTTGAAACCACCTCGAAACACTTGCCAAATGTCACAAGTGCCATTTTTTTACCAATCTTCAAATGGCCATAACAAGAGCTCCCAAACTCGGATTTATGATCCAAAAAAAGTGTCAAAAATATCTCAACGATCTCTATAATGTGCCACCACTAAAACTCTGACTTGAAACCATTTTTTAGAAACAAATTTCTGATCACACCTCCCCAATGGAGGGCTTTTGGTCTCCAAAAGTCTAATATCCCCGAAATCTTATGACTAGTCTACTGCATCCATGAAAATAGAACCCAATCATAGCAAGAGGTATAAACAATTGCATTAAAATGATTCACAATCAAACTATAAAAATGCCTAATCCAAAGGCATGAGTAATTGAATCTGTAACTGCAAAAGTGGTTACAACATATCAAAATTGTCTGCCCATGTCACATCCTGTAAAGCGGTGAACTATCAATAACTAAAACAATCCCCAATGTAACTGCAAAACAAGTTTGTTAATGTCAACAACATACAATAAATGTTGTGGACATGTTGCAATACAATGCCCTAGTATGGGACTTATATGCTAAGCAAATGCAAATAACCAAAAGTGTATGTTGCCTAACATCTAAACATGCCCAAAGGGTCCTTCAATGCATCTATACATCCATGTGAAAAATAGATACAATCAAAATAGAAATCAAATAAGTGTTGCAAGGAATTAACTCAACCTACAACATGCATTCTTCTATTATCTCCAACTGATCAAATGAGTTCAAGTCCTCTAGACAACTCACACAGCATAAATAGGAGATTCCAAATCTTAGAGTTATCAAAAAGTGAGAATTGAAAAACTTCATATGATAAACCTGTCTTGAAGTGTTCCCACCAACTCTAATCTACATCTATCAAAGCTTATTCAATCCCTTAGGTGAATTCATAACCATGCTTTGCAAAAAGAATGTAGTGATAATCCACTTAACCATTTCTTTCTTCTTAGTGAAATTGATTGTCTCTTTGGATTCATTATCAATTGTATATTGTTGACTTAACATCTTTAATGGATTTTCACTTGTAGGTTTTACCTTATTCTAGGTTGTATTGTCAACTGCATTATGGATTGAATTATCTTCATTAACCTTAGTGAGAGGTTTGTAAATCATCTTAATTTTAACATTACTTTAATGTGAAGATGCATGAAGCTTAAAACATCTATCAATCCTATGTCCACTCACTTTACAATTAATACAAATATCCTTCTTAGGTGAGGGTCCCTTTTTTCCATTTCCCAACTTAACATGAGAATGGTCTTTCAAACATGCAATCTGCTTCAACAAAGCATTTCATTTCCAACGAGTCTTAGCAATATGGTTATTCATCCCACAAAAAGTGCATGGAAATGATTGCATTATGTTCTATACATTATATCCAAACTTCTTAAAAGTATCAATTGGATCAGAAGATTTAGTGTAAGAATCAGGAGGTGGAATCTCAATACCTCTTTTACCTTTACACCTTTGAACTAGTGGCCTAGAATCTTCGCTATTGGAAGCTCATCTTCCTTTAGCCATGGAAGAAACTTTGCCATCATCCACCTGCACACTAGTATAACCCAAACCTGCATGAAGAGATCTATGCTCAACCTGAATTGGGTTAGATATTCCTTGGCTATCTCTACCAAGTCCTCCTCCATTATAACCCATTTTAAACAACAATTTAGATCCTATGCCCTTAGTGTATCTTTCAAAATCACCAAAAACAATATTACTAGAATCTAAATCTGAAATGGTAGAAGAAGATGAAGATTCTTGTGGAGAAAAACTTACCATGCACTCAGTCATAGTCTCTTCATCTAAAATTGAAGGGTTTACCTTTTTACACTCACCACATTGCAATCTAATCAAGAGCTCATCCTTGGATTCGAGCTCTAATTTTAAACTTGCAATTTGCTCTTCAAGGGAATAGAGCTTGCATCTCAGGAATGCATTCTCATCCTAAATATGGCTATTGATGCTTTCAAGCTCTTTCATCTTGGCTTTGTGTGACAACTTGCCCATGGTTTCCTATAAACACACTAATTCCATAACTGCACACTGCAATCTAATCAAGTGATATGGATAACCAATAAACTGAAAGCAACTGTCAAAACTCAATCAGAAGCTAATCCAACTTTCTAACTGCTCTGATACCAACTTGATACATAAACTACACTGATTCACCTCAAAGTGAAGTTTTAAGTATGAATACTAAAAATTCTCAAACTTAACAAATTCTCAAAAAACTCAAAAGAACTTGCAAAATGTTTGGCATAAAAAGGTTCTCGGTTGTTGAGATGGAATGGAGTTGTCAAAAGACTGATTACTTCCAATTACCAATTAAACTAGTTTTTTAATAACGTTGTGTTATAATTGTCAAAATGAAAATTACTTGCATGACTAATTTACTAATTGAGATCAAATCAGCAAATTGAAACAAAAACATGCATCAAATGACAATTACCAAAAAAAGAAACGTGATAACAGAGTTTGGCTCAATAATTGATACCTACATCTTCAAGTTCTCCAAAGGAGTGGACCGTTTTCATTAAGGACACTTCAAACACTTGGAAACAATAAACTTTCCTACAAGCTGATCTCTCAATGCAAAAATTCACCTTCACTGTGACTGATAATCAAGCCCAACACCTTCAAATTTTGTGAGTCTTCACACCTGTAAAGTTGCTTCAAAAGTCCTAAAAATCTCCTCTATGGGCTTAAAATATATTCCTCCAATATGCAAATTGGATAAAAAGAGTATTAATACTATGTATTATGGCCATAAAATGGATAAAAATCCATTACACAAGCTTTCCCAAAGCTTTTACAAAGTCTCAGCCTTTAAAAATAAAAACACAGTCCAAAATTCTATGTATTCAAGTAGAAATTAGTCCCTTCTATAACACTTCAACCTCTGTGGCTGAAGTAGTCAAGGCATTAACCTTTTAGGGGGCAGGTTAGGAGTTTAAAATTATTTCTCACCTTTCTAGGCACCTAGGCATGCGTTTGAAATCTTCTCCTCCTCTTTTGGCGTGCTTTGACTTCTTCTTGGGCGCATTTGTCCCACATGGGCTGCATGGAGGGTAGTTGCATTGTTTAAGATGATTAAACACCTCATTGAATGTGTCAACACTTCTTTTCATGGGCTTAAGGTGCCTAGTTGGGCATGCATGTTGGACTTGGTCTCTCATACGAACCGTTCTCCCTTGGGTTTGCCACCTTGCTCGCCACCTTGCTTGGTCAAAGAGCTTATCTCATGCTGCCATGTGGCATGTTGATGATGTGACTTGTCATCAAAAAAAAATTTGTTGAAAACCTTACATTATGCTAAGTGATGACCTCTAATAGGTCTAAATGTTGAAACCACCTTGAAACACGTGCCAAATGTTGCAAGTGCTATTATTTGACCAATCTTCAAATGGCCATATAGGAGCTCCCAAACTCAGATTTATGATTCAAAAAAAGCATCAAAAAGCTCTCAACGAGATCTACAGTGTGACACCACTGAAACTCTGACTTGAAACCATTTTTCAAAACCCAATTTCTGATCATGAGTAGAGATGTGATATCTAATGAGAAGGTCATGTACAGACATTAGTTCTAGGGAAAGAAACAAGAAAAATCCAAATACATAATATGTAATACTTGATGAAATCATAATAAATGAAATTCTAAAAGTGCTAGAAAATTAGAATGTGTAATAATAACAACAAGAACAACAAGTACCTCCAACTCTTGAAAGTGTAGTTAGAAGATCTACTAGAGTAAGTAGACTCCCTAATCAATACTCTCTCTCACTTTATTATTTATTATTATCTGATGGTGGTGATCCAGAAAGATTGAAGAAGCAATGCAAGTAGAAACTAGAAAGAAGTGGGAGCAAGGCATGAAAGAGGATATGGACTCCTTGGTACATAACCAAACATGGGATTTGGCTCAATTTCCTGTAGGTAAAAGAGCATTGTATAATAAATAGGTTTATATGTTGAAATAATAATATGGAGGCAAATAGAGGTATAATGCTAGACTTGTTGTAAAGGGGTTTACACAAAATAAAAGAATTAATTTTAACAAAATATTTTCTCCAGTTATAAAAATGACTTCCATACCTTGAACAGTTAGATGTGAAGATTGCTTTCCTTCATAGTGATTTGGAGGAGGAAATATATAGAGAACAGCCATAGGAATACAAAGTAAAAGGTAAGGAGAAAATGGTGTACATGTGAGTTTGTATGGTCTAAATCAAGATCCAAGGTAGTGGCATTTAAAATTTGACATGTTTATGATAGAACAAGGTTAAATTAGATGTCACTCTAAACACTATGTCTATTTTAAGAGATTAGATAATAGTAGCTATATTATCTTGTTATTGTAAGTAGATGGCATGCTTGTTGTAAGGTTTAACATGTAGGATATAAATGATCTCAAAAGAAAATTAGAAAATTCTTTTACAATGAATGGATTTGGGTTCTGCAAAGCAAATATTTGGTATGAGAATAACAAGAGACAAGAAAAATAAAAAATTTACATTATCTCAAGAAGAGTACATCAATAAGGTGTTAGTCAGGTTCAATATACAAGATACAAAACCTATAAGTACACCTTTGGGAGGGCAATTTAAATTAAGAAAGGAATAATGTTCTAAAACTAATGTAGAAATCAATTACATGACTAAAATTCCATATGCTTCAAAATTTAGAAGTTTAATGTATGCTATGGTGTGCACGAGACCATATATTACTCATACAGTGGGAATTTTGAGCAGGTTTATGAATAATCTAGGAAAGGAGCACTTGGATGCAGTCAAGTGGATTCTCAAGTACTTGAGAGGGACCAAAAATAGATGATTATGCTATGCAAGTTCAGATGTTACCTTATAAGGATATGTTGATGCATACATGGATGGAGATTTAGATGGTAGGAGGAGCACCATAGGTTATGTTTTTACTATTGGTCATACATCAGTTAGTTGGATTTCAAAATTATAGAAGATAGTTGCATTGTTAACTATAGAGGCAAATTATGTTACAACTATAGAAGCTATCAAGGAGATGATATGAATGCAATGGTTCATGGAAGATTTGATGCATAATTAGGAATATTGTAGGCTATATAGTGATATCCAAAGTGCAATGCATTTATCAAAGAACTCAGCATTCTACTCAAGAACCAAACATATATAATTCAGATATCACTTCATTCATTCAATTTTGAAGGATGGTCAACTAAAGTTGGAAAATATCCATACAAGTCATAATCCTATAGATATGCTAAAAAAATCAGTCACAAAGGAGAATCTTTAGATTTTTTCATCTTTAATAGGTCTTCAAGGATAATAAGGAAGATAAGAAACATGCCAAGATCAAAGCTCAAAGAAAATTCCAAGAAGGAGTTGTAGCGGTGGAGTTACAGTAGTCAATCTTCAAGTGGAAAATTGTTAGATGGTGGAACCTGATCCTATTATAATGCTTGATTCCTAACAGGGGGTTGTGTGGTGTGAATTCCCCCTACACTATGGTCATCATGAGAAAAATTTGGTTAAAAATGCATTGTAAAATACTATAATTTTGTAGTAAATCTAGACCATTCACTATTAGGTCATATATCTAATGGTATAAATTATGTTTGTGTATTTTTCCCTAATATGTAACCCTCTTTTGATATGAGATAATTTTAATCATGATGGCATACCGTGTGTGAGTGAAGAGGATATTGTAGTGGATATATTACAAGTTATTCCCTTCATTTATTGGACTAAATAATGACTACTTATTTTTGTGTGGACATAGCTGATCTAGAGTTCATTATATAAAAAGTTTCCAAATCATGATGAAACTAATTTCACAACGTAGAGCTCATCGAGAGATTTCTGATGCTTTTTGCGGTTTGCAAAACGGACGCCATATGTAAAAGATATGGTATGTTGAAGTTTTCTTGTGACAGGGAAAAATGTGGTGTCGCAAGATGACGTGGCGCAATGTGGACACGCCAAGTGGACCAATTAGGTGGAAACACATGGAAGTCAATGGGATTCCATAGATTTGAAATCACAAAGTCTATATATTTGAAATTGCAAAGTCCATAGAAATTATCTGATTGTAATGTATTTACAAGTCCGTAGATTCAAAAATTACAAGTCTGTAGAAATCTTGCGACAGGCAAAAAAAGGGATGTCAAAAGTGACGTGGCACTGTTAAAAACATACCAAGTGGAACAATAGCCATTTGACACATGGCAAAATAATTTGGTGCAAAAAAAAATGGTTTGGTGTTTTTATTCACATGTTATTAGAAATTTTTAAACAAGGAGCCAATTTGCACAAGCTGCCACATCACCCACCACATCATCCCACCAATCATACATGGACCAAGTCAATGTAGTGGCCTAATTTGGCACCTAAATTCTTGGCATTTGAAAAGGTCCTCAACTTGGCTATTTTAAGCATTTAAACTATCATACCCAACGCATGTGGGACAAAGACAAGTCAAAGGTGCCAAAAAAGGTGGGAAAATTTTTCAAATCTCATGCTAAGCGCCTAAAAGAAAGGGCCAGTGGTTTTGAACACTTGACATGCCACCAAAAAGGTCAATGCTTGACCACTTCAGCCATAGAGGTCAAAGTTTTATAAAAGGGATGAAAATCTACTTGAATAGACACAGGAAGTCGATTGTGTATTGGAGATTATAGACCCGCTTACAGTATTTGATCATTTTAGAGCCCTTAGAGGTTGAATTAGAGCTCACAGTAAACTAAAAATTTGTTTATAATTTTGATAAACTCTGTGAAATATATTCATTTTCCCATTTTGGAGAATTTGTGATGCCATTTTAAGCTATAGAAGTTGCCAATTTTGATTTGGAGAAGCCTCTACGTGTGATTCAGGAAGGTGAAGGACGTGCTGAGTTAGCCAAGGTCTTTCAAAGGTCTAATCACTATTTTACAGAGAGATGATCTTTTTTTGTTTTTTAAGTATTATTTTGTCTTGAAAATTTAGCAACGATTAATGGATCAGTTTGATACGAACCTGGGGACGTAGGAATTCCGAACCCCGTAAACAATTTTTGTGTTTTGATCTTTGAATTCAGTTTTGCATTTCATTTTTAGTTAATTTATAGATTGTAATTTAGATTTTAATCAAAATGCAAAAATTATTCATTTGATCATTTACGAGAAATTTGATAAAATCAAGAGTTTGAAAAATCTGACAGTTTCAATGGATATTTGATGTGATCTATTAATTCACCTTTATTTCAATTTTGAAACTTGATTTGGATCAAATTTTAATCAGATTTAATCATTTTAACATCTTATAAGTTGAGAAATTTAGAATCTGTACTTTTAAAATTTCATTTAGAGTTTATCAGTGGAGTTTACGGATCAAATTGGTGTCAAAGTAGTTAGAATGAAGGGATTACTTCTAGTTGTGTATTGACAGTTGCTTCCAGAATAGTTGGATTATTGGTTTGCAAATTGATTATATTGCAGTGTGTAGTGTGAAATCAGATGTTTGTAGGAAACCATGGGCAAGTTATCATAGATTGAGGTCATCAAAGATGAAAATGCAATCTTGAGATGCCAAAAATTTGCACTTGAATTGCAAGTGACAAAGTTAAAATCGGAGCTTGAATCCAAGGATGAGCTCTTGATTAGATTGCAATGTGGTGAGTGTGAAAAGGTAAAACCTTCAACTTTAGATGCAAAGACTATGACTGAGTGCAGTGTAAGTTTTTAACCATAAGAATCTTCATCTTCTTCTACCATTTCAAATTCAGATTCTAGTAATATTGTTTTTGGTGATTTTGAAAGATACACTAAGGGCATAGGATCTAAATTGCTATTTAAAATGAGTTATAATGGAGGAAGACTTGGTAGAGATAGCCAAGGTATAACTAACCCAATTCAAGTTGAGCATAGACCTCTTCATGTAGGTTTGGGTTATACTAGTGTGTACGTGGATGATGGAGAAGTTTCTTCCATGGCTAAAGGAAGATGAGCTTCCAATAGCGAAGGTTCTAGACCACTAGTTCAAAAGTGTAAAGGTAAAAGAGGTATTGAGATTCCACCTCTTGATTCTTACACAAAATCTTCTGATCCAATTGATACTTTTAAGAAGTTTGGATATAATGTATAGAAGATAATGTAATCATTTCCATGCACTTTTTATGGGATGAATAACCATAGGGCTAAGACTTTTTGAAAATGAAATGCTTTGTTGAAGCAGATTGCATGTTTGAAAGACCATTCTCATGATAAGATGGGAATTGGAAAAAGGGGACCCTCACCTAAAAAGGAAGTTTGTACTCATTGTAAAGTGAGTGGACATAGGATTGATAGATGTTTTAAGCTTCATGCATCTTCACATTCAAGTAATGTTAAAACTAAGATGATTACAAACCTCTCACTAAGGTTAATGAAGCTAATTCAATCCATAATGTAGTTGACAATACAACCCAGGATAAGGTAAAACTTACAAGTGAAAATCCATTAAAGAGAATAAGTCAACAGTATGCAATTGATAATGAATCCATAGAGACAATCAATTTCACTAGGAAGAAAGAATTGGTTAAGTGGATTATCACTACATTCTTTTTGCAAAGCATGGTTATGAATTCACCTAAGGGAATGAATAAGCTTTGATAGATGTAGATTAGAGTTGGTAGGAACACTTCAAGACAGGTTTATCATATGAAGTTTTTCCAATCTCACTTTTTGATAACTCTGATTTTTTTGATCTCATATTTATGCTGTGTGAGTTGACTAGAGGACTTGAACTCATTTGATCAGTTGGAGATAATAGTAGAATGCATATTGTAAGTTGATTTAATTCCCTATAACACTTATTTGACTACTATTTTGAATGTATCTATTTTTGGCACATGGATGTATAGATGCATTGTTAGGACCCTATGGGCATGTTTAGATGTTAGGCATCATACACTTTTGGTTGTTTGCATTTCCTTAGCATATAAGTCCCATACTAGGGCATTGTATTGCAACATGTCCACAACATTTATTGTATGATTTTGGCATTATAAACTTATTTTTCAGTTACATTGGGGATTGTTTCAATTTTTGACAATTCACCGCTTTATAGGATGTGACATTTGGGCATGCAATTTGATATGTTGTAATCACATTTGCAGTTGCAGATTCACTTACTCATGCCTTTTGATTAGGAATTTATAAATTTTGATTGTGAATCATTTTAATGAAATTGTTTATATCTCTTTCTATGATTGGGTTCTATTTTCATGGATGCAGTAGACCAGTTATAAGATTTTAGGTGATAGTCAACTTTTGGATACCAAAAGCCTCTTTTATAGGGAGGTGTGATCTAGAGTTCATTCTAGAAAAAGTTTCAAATCATGATGAAACTAATTTCATAGTGTAGATCTCATTGAGATCTTTTTGACACTTTTTTCAGTTTGCAAAATGGACACGGTATGCAAAAGATATGGTCTATTGAATTTTTCTTGTGACAAGGGAAAATGTGGTGTCGCAAGATGACATGGCGCAATGTGGACACGCCAAGTGGACCAATTAGGTGGAAACACATAGAATTCAATAGAATTTTGTATATTTTAAATCACAAAATCTATAGATTTGAAATTGCAAAGTTTGTAGAAATTATCTGATTGCAATGTATTTACAAGTCTATAGATTCAAAAATTGCAAGTCCATAGAAATCTTGTGACAGGCAAAAAAAAGGGATGTCGAAAGTGACGTGGCACTATTAAAAACATTCCAAGTGGATCAATAGCCATTTTACATGTGGAAAAATAATTTGGTGCAAAAAAAAAAATGGTTTGGTGTTTTTATTCACATGTTATTTGAAATTTTCAAACAAGGCGCCAACTTGCACAAGCTGCCACATCACCCACCACATCATCCCACCAATCATGCATGGACCAAGTCAAAGTAGTAGCCTAAGCTAGCACCTAAAGTCTTGGCATTTGAAAAGGTCCTCAACTTGAATATTTTAAGCATTTAAACTGTCATACCCAACGCATGTGGGACAAAGACAAGTCAAAGGCGCCAAAAAAGGAGGGAAAAATTTTCAAATCTCATGATAAGCACCTAAAAGAAAGGGCCAGAGGTTTTGAACCCTTGACATGCCACCCAAAAGGTTAATTCTATAACCACTTCAGCCATGGAGGTCTAAGCTTTATAAAAGGGATGAAAATCTACTTGAATAGACACAAGAAGCTGATTGTGTATTGGAGATTATAGATCCGCTTACAGTATTCGGTCATTTTGGAGCCTTTAGAGGCCGAATCAGAGCTCAGAGTAAACTACAAAGTTGTTTAGAATTTTGATATGTTTTGTGCAGTATATTCATTTTCCCATTTTGGATAATTGGTGATGCCATTTTGGGCTATAGAAGTTGCCAATTTTGATTTGGAGAAGCCTCTGCATGTGATTCAAGAAGGTGAAGGACGTGCTGAGTCAGCCAAGGTCTTTCAAAGGTCTGATCACTATTTTACAGAGAGATTATCTTTTGTTGTTTTGTAAGTATTATTTTGGCTTGAAATTTTAGCAATAATTAATGGATCGGTTCGATACGAACTTGAGGACGTAGGAATTCTGAACCCCGTAAACAATTTCTGTGTTTTGATCTTTGAATTCAGTTTTGCGTTTCATTTTTAGTTAATTTACAAATTATAATTCAAATTTTAATTAGAATGCAAAAATTACTCATTTGATCATTTACGAGAAATTGGATAACATAGAGAGTTTGAAAAATATGACAGTTTCAATGGATATTTGATGTGATCTATTAATTCAACTTTATTTCAGTTTTGAAACTTGATTTGGATCAGATTTAATCATTCCAACATCTTATAATTTGAGAAATTTAGAATCTGTACTTTTAAAATTTTATTTAGAGTTTATCAGTGGAGTTTACAAATCAACAGACCATATTGGGTGAACCATGTTAAATTTGTGTCTCTATTATGTTGTGTTTTATGCATTTTATTTTCCTTTTTATTTCATTAATATTACTCTATGTTATGTATTCCTAACAATAGTAAGACCTTGGATAGGACCAATCCTTCCTTACAAATTAGTAAATTACCATTCCAAACATCCCCTTTAACATATTTTTCCCATTGTTTCCACTTCATTGGTGTTCCCTTTGTGAGTTTCAGTGTAAGGCCATGGATAGGACCTGGCCTTCCTCACAAAATTTTTCAATACCCAAGTCACAATGAAATTACATGTGTCAAATTTGAGATAAGTCCTGATTGATCATGAGTTACACATCATGAACATGCTTCCCATCTTGATATAGTATGTTTTACACCTAATTTATTGATTTTTCACTATTATCTTTTTATTTTCTGATTGCATGTAATAATACAACCATTTGTCTTAAGTTTTTCATACGTCCTAGCTTGAATTAGTGTGATCAATTTAAGTTCATCTTTCCAATTTTGTTTCTCTTTTATACTTTCCAACATTATTTAGTATAATTTATTGACTTAATTGTTTTGCTTTTATATGATTTGCTCTTTTTATGTGCTTTCTATTTTATTACATTATCTTCATACTTCCCAATGTGATATAGTTTGATTTTACTTGTTTTAATTTGGTGCATATATTTTTCATGGTTTAAAAACATTTGATACTTTTTACCATCTTTAGTTTATTATATTTAGTCATCTTTTACTATTACACATTTTTCATCATGATATAGTGTGTAGTAAATTTGTCTGTGATTACTTATAATTTTCCAAGTCATTTTTGCCTTTTTCTTTTTAACCATGCATGTGTATCACATAATGATAGAAAAGAAAACACTCCACATATATTTCTCATAGCATATATAAAAAAATCAAAATACATGTGCTAGAAATAAATATATACATGCATCAACATCCACAACCAAATACAACTCATGAGATCAAATCCAACTATCAAAATCAATGTCTATATATATCATGTGTTTTATACAATACACATTACAAAATACAAAATACATTACTTCATCTCTATGGTTGGGCTCCATCATGTCTATCCTATGGCTTAGCCACACTACCCATCAATTTATGGGACTATCCCCTCTACATGGTACATTGTAATGAGGAAATCTGAGATCTCAATCCTACTATCTATCCATCTAGGTTAGCCACCTAGGTATGTACCTGTCCAAGTTGGATTATGGTAGCCATGTTTTTTTCTCTCTCTTAATCTAATGCCTTTCAAGCCTATGCCTCTCTTATTCCCACCCCTAAAAATTGGTTACAATCCACCCCACATGTCTACAACTACCTCACAACCTCCTCCACTAGTTTAAACCAACCTACCTAAGTAGGGGTAGATGGTGCCATAGGATCATCCAACATGATGGGGGCATATGATGCTAGCACCCCATCCAAAATGTCATGGTGTGCAGTCATGAATAGGGATCCCCATCTAACCTTCTCAATCATAGGACCTACAAAATCCAAACCACCTAGATATTAGATCACATATACATATATATCAAAATTTATCTATCTACTACAATCACATACAACTAGTGTGTTATATCAAAACTTAAAATTATAACATTTCTCACCAGTCCTAGTGTCAAAACCATTATCTCCCTATATCTTCACCCATTGAACATGGTCTCTTCATTTTTTTATCCCTCAATCACCTCTTCTATCGATCACCTCCCCACCAATATAAATCTAGGAGTCACCACTTGTGCAATTTTTTGAGCCTCTCTTAAGAGGTGCCTCTATCAACCAGCTTTATCCTAGACTGAATGTTAGGTCATCTTATATGACTACCCTCACCTATGCCCACTCTCATCAAGGGTTCCTTTATTTATAGTATGGCTAAGGTAGTCATTATTTATCATTTTATGGTACCTATTACACCCTATCATCAACATCCATGTCCTCTCTTCTTCTAACTACATGTCATGTTTGACTAGTCTATAGTCTCATACACTATAGCTTGATCACTAATATTTTGATGGGTGCTCCTCCTCCTCCTCTCCCCTTTAGATCTCTATCATTTCATTCCTAAAAATTAGGCACTAATATAGGATCCATTGGGTGTGGGAGTCCAAACTACCTTGGCAAGCATGCCACCAGTTATGGCTTTACCCACCAGGTATAGTGGCCTATGATCTATACTAGAGCCATCCCTACTACCATGATAATCCAATTGATCCAAATAGTGTAAATGTGTATATACAAATACCACATGATCTCCCCTCATGTGATCATCTATAATGTTGGCACATAGGGCACAACCCATGGTACCTAGTCCTTCCACCACCTAGTCACCCAAGGTAACCTATCATTGACCACATGGGGCAACCCAATTAGTCGATACATAAAGAACCTCTCATATATCCAAGAACTCAACAACACCATTGATCCCATAGTATTTTTCCCTCTAGATAGCATCCCATGCATATCATACATGAGCTAGACCCAGATGATAAACCCAAAATCATACATCGCCCCCTTATCTAAAATGGACTAGCACAAGGCTATCATATATAGCATTACCTTACCATTCAATTTGTGACACAACACTCATGCTATCACAAGTCTAATCATGACCTTTTGTATGTCTAAAATTTGTGTGATATACACATCAAAAATACTAACCTACAAACTTGGGCATATCCTTTCTAAACATATTTCCCACCTAACTAGTGATCTTCTCTCTTCTAGATCATTTGGTATCCCTATGATCATTAATGTCACTCCTATCAGTAGTCCAAGTAATATATGGATGTCCTCTATTATGATACCTACCTCTATGGTATCCCCATCCACCACCCATCAAAAAATTTTGGTCAACCATTCCCATGCTCCAAGAAACATGACAACGAGATCAATACTCGATAGAATGCACCTCATCTCCATAATACCTCCCAGGCCTAGTATAACTAGTCTCGCTTTATCCATATATGTCAACTGATCCAATAGATCTAGTATCCATGATGCATCAATCAATTACCAATACCTATATCATATCTACAAAATATCAAACAAAAAATGATGTATCAGATCTCCATGTCATTAGTAATCAAAGTACATTCTTAAAATTTCATAAAACTCAGCTAGTTTGATTTAATTTTTCCATTTTTTACAAAATCATCTTATTCAATATTAAATCAGCCCTATACTTCATTTGGGATACTAAATAAGCCCTATCAAATTATTACTAAATTGGCCTATTCGGTACTAAAGCAGCCACCTTTGTGCCTTATAGTACTAAATCGATCACCTTTTTGCCCTATAAGACTACATCAGTGATTTCTAACAAACTAAGTTGGCTCACTACTATGCAGTCATTCCCACCTCTTAGAAAACTAAATTAGCCTACTACTATATAGTTGGCCTTTTTGTTCACCCTCACCTTGTAGACTAAGTTGACCCGATTGACTTTATTTGTCCATAGTGGTGACTTTTTTACTATTAACCATAAATACATAGGCTTTTATTAGTTTGACTCCTTTCCTAATACCTATTTTACCCCTAGTGTACCTAAAACTTTCTGAGGGTTTATTCTAGTTCCTAGATTTTTTTTACCTATTAATTTTCTATAATTACCTCAATTTCAAATAAAAATATTCAAATTTTTAGTTGCTTACCTATGTTGCACTCAGTACGGCTTTTATGCATCCTCCCCGTCTCAGCTATCATCTACTCACCATGATGTCTCTCTAGTCTCTCACTATGTCTCTCAGAGCTATATTTTTTCATAATAATAAAAATGACAAATGAATTATTTTTCAACCTATTTATATTTACTATTCACAGTTGTTTAGCTTTCAAAAATTTACCATCAGATTCTTTATTTTAATCATATCTTTGTCTCTACTAGCTCTTTTTCTAAACTGTAAAATGTTTTGGAATCCTGATATCATAAAGAATATTTTCCCTTATTATATGTTTATATTTCAAAAAAAATCAATTTTTTACTCTTTTTTGCTAACCTCTACAGGTTTGCCTAATATTCCCTACATTGGACACCTTCACATTTTCTTATATCTCCCTCTTTATCTACAGTACTAAGGTAAGTAAATTTATGTTTTTTTCAATTTTATCCTTTCATTTATCTAATTTGTTCCTTACTACACTTTATTCATCTTCAACATTGTGTGTTGATATGTTCTTTCCCGAAGCACCATCTCGTGTTGCACCTATGTGACACATAATGAGCTTCGAGTGGGACATATGTATACACATAATATTTTCAAAATTTATCAATTATTGATGCTTTGTATCTTTTAAAAACCCATTGAGTCTCAATATCTCTAAGTGCACACTTTAAGGGTGCATCCGGAAAGGGGTGGGTAAACCATTGGTACTTTGTAGGATTTTTATCCCTTACTAACACTTTCTATCTACATAAATATCTCCTAAAAACATTCCCCTAAGGTTTTCCTCCTCTTTTGCACCCTCTTCTAGTTAGTTTCCACCTTCATTAGCCCTTCCCTAGCCTAATTTTTTGCTAATAATGATATAAGGTCAATTGAGTTGACCTTGTCAACCTAAACTTTAGAAAGGACTAGGGTTATATCCATCTATATAAATGCATCTATTTAGTCATTTATAAGATAAGAGAAGAAGAGATGTGTCTTGTGCATCTTCTTATCCACCATTATACTTGAGGATCATAGATTAAGGTTTCATACTTTATTTGGAGATATAGATCTTGTCTTGTGGAGAAGTATTTTGGATGCATTGATAGGTTGTGTAGCCTAGAGATGATTTATCCTTATCATCCTTACATACCACAACAACCTCTTATGAATCATGTTATCTAAGAGAGATATTGAGGCTCGATGGGTTCATCTTTAAATATAAGTATTCCTAACTTTTTTCATCCTTTATAAGAGAGATATTGAGGCTCGATGGGTTCATCTTTAAATATAAGTATTCCTAACTTTTTTCATCCTTTATAAGAGTAGATAGATGTGTATTTTTAATTCTCTCCCATGTAGTAAGATTTTGTATACATTGATTTGATTATATGTCTTTTATGCATGTTTACTTTTATGTTTACTATACCATACTTTGTGCCACAAGCTTTGGTGAGCACTAGATTAGATTTTAATTTACTTGTTATTAGTTTAGTGAATATGAAAATATTAGGACCTAGTTAGGGTCAGTGCATAGTTTTGCTTGACTGGAGGCTTTGGAACCCTTCCTAATGATATTATTCTGGTAAGAGATCCATTGAATAGGTCTAGTAGATCCATCTTGGTCATAACCCCAACTATCTAATGTATCCACAATTGGAAGTGTAAGTAGGATTTATCTTCTCTGAGCTAGGATTGATTTATAGATATGTTGTATTTCCCTTTGCATACAAAGAGTTTGGGTGACTATGCCCAAAAAAAATTTAACTATGTAGAATTTTTAGGTTAGAAAGATAACATGCTCAAACCCTCATGAATTGGGGATAAGTACATAATGTACTAATCCAAATAAATACATAGGTAAACTAAAAAATTGTGTGATGGGTTCAGTCAAAGGGACCTTTCATCAACCACTGTAAAAGGCTTGTAGATTCAATTGTATAATTTTACTCAAGTTCACTCCTTGTAAATAAAAATGCATGATCAAAATGGATTAATAATGTTAATTCCCACATGATAAATGTAGGTTTTATTGTATATTTTTTCTCAAGTTATCTCAATGTAGAATATAAAATCATGATCAAAAAATAATGAACAATGTTCATGCCTCTATCATGATCGAATATTTGATAAGTGTGAAGTGAAATGACAATCATTTTTCATTCAATTGTAAACTAGTTGTTATTAGATAAATGAACTAGTGTCATGATTTATGAATCAAAAGTGTGTATATGTGAATGAATTAGTATCATGTTAGTTAAATATATACCAAGTGATATATAATGTTATGTATCTATATGCTAAATTTTAGAACAAGTATCTCAAATGCATGTGTATGTGAAAAATTATAATTTTTGATCCTATAAATTTTGTGTATATTACCATGTATATGTACCCAAATGTGTATGAATTTATGCTTAATTCTATGTAAACTAATTTTATATGCATTCCATATGCCCTTGTAATCTATATCAATTTTCTAATATTTGTCATCTAACTATATTATTTGATATTTGAATGATTATGAAACTCTAAAATTTATATTGTGATCTAGTATTTTACTCATTAAGGCTTATGTATCTATGATAATCCCACTATAATTCCCCCATTTTGAGATGAGGGATGTATATTTTAAGTCACTCACCTCAAAATAAGAGTTTATTATATTATACATGGCCATTGAAGAGCATGTCATCATATTAATGTATATGTCAATCAAAACATGTATCTAACATATTTAATGTAGGACATATAAGTTTAATTTCTAGATATATGTATCAATGAAGAAAATATTATTAGGATCACTAAATAAGACTACACAATAAAATTTCAAGATATAGATCATGGCACCACTCAATGTCAAAAATCTCAACAAATGCAAGAATCCCAAGTGTTAATGTCACACATAACTCCAAGGGATGCATATAAGGGACATAAAATGTCATAAAAACAAGGTATATGGACACATGTAATAGGATATAAATATTTCCTAAATGATGAAATTATGTATATGGGGTTCCCAATGAAGAGAATCCAATCCATGAAGCTTAAACTCTTTACACAATCATGATAACTTAAGGAATTATTTTATTGCTTAATCAAGAAGAGTACATTTAATTTTCTTAAAATCAAATTTATGGATCTATTATAATGGATTTGATAATATTAAAAATAATATTATCCTTGGGTCTCACTCTCACCCTCTTTCACTTTCTTTTATTCATCATACAACTATCCATAACTATTATTTTTGGCAGAGTTTCACTTCTCTTCACTCAACTTTGGCTATAAAACTTGGTAGAGTTTTCTTCCATATTATTACTTCCACTAATTCACTACTAAGTGATTCATCTAGTTCCTCATTTACATACCTTTGGATCTGGTTCAAAAATTATCTTCCCACCAATGGATTCAACGACTAAATTAATTGCATGTTGACGTGTCTAGGCCAAGTTGGTAGTTGAGAATTCAAATTTAAATCATCTTAAAAAACACTAAATAATAGGTCTACACACATTTTTTTATAGATTAATTCTTTTGATGTTTATGTTGTCTTAATTAAAATTCTAGTGATCATGGTGATGTGGCCTCCAAGTTAAACTCCTTATCTTTCTATCATCTTGTCCCTATATGTCTATATGTTTGAATTCAAAAGCCCCTTTTGCATATGTGACTCCTTCAAAACCTTGTGCATTCTTGTGATAACTATCCTCCTTTAGCCTTAAGGTGATTAATCACTTATCCTTTAAAAAATATCCTTATAATATCTTCACATGCCAATTTTTGAGTGCTCAATATCGCCATTTAAAACTTATGCAATATCATTCTATGTAGCTTATCCATCTCTAACTTGGGCATGTTTAAACACTTGCATGCATGAACACTGGAACTCTTAAACAATACATGATTTCCTTATGCTTGGGATGCTCCTACATCACCAAAAAAGGGTGACATCATAGATCTCACATAAAATAATGGCAAGGGCCACACACAATGGACATAAATATGTTGTAAGTAAGGCTAAATGGTCATACACATTTGACAAGTATAAAATATCCTTTCAAGTAAAGGAGTAACAACATTAATAAATCATATAACAAGGGAGATAGTCTACACCATCTATATGTATCAATGTCACATCATAGTATAATATTACATCCATGTTTAGTTGTTTAAGATATGAGTAGCTAGAAAAACATGTGTAAATAATATAGATAGCTCAACATGGTAGAAAGTTCATAGAAAAATATATCTTATAATAGTGAAATATATAGAGTAAGATGCCCCAAATATTGGTATGGCCATTGGCTAGAGGAAATTTTAACATACATATGTTCATGTGTGACCTATATCTCTTGCATCATACTCATGCATAATGAAATGAATGTATATAAAAAGAATATGCCATCTACCAAACATATGATAAATAACATATGTAAATAGTGTATCTAGTAATGAATATTTTGAATGTTTTTGTATTTTCTTAATTATTTGATTTTTTTTTTAATTTTTAAAATATTTTATGTTTGAAAAATATAACCAATGATTGCATCAATGGGAGAATCATAGGAAGTGCCTATGTCAAATAGTGTAGGGGTCATTTGTCAAGAATGAAATGTACCAATTATGGGTGCATCAAAATCTAATAAGAATTCACATGTTGTATGGTAACTATCATGATCATTAATCATATAATTCAATGTATGATGAGAATCTCTAGATGGTTGAGGACTTTATGGGTTCTATTATATAATAACTTTTTCCTAGGTTCATTTTGGAACATGTTGAATTATCCATGGTGCTAACTAAGTATGTACCATATGTATGGTGGCCTTTATGGGTCTTGAATAAATCTCTAATGTGATCAGTATTGAATATCTATCTATATAGTGGGCCTAGTTATGTTCTTCTTAATTGGGTATATGGAAAGATCTTATATATGTGTAACCAATTACTATAGATTGATCATGTGTGGGTGTATCGATCATATATTTATAATGATCATAAATAGGTTACCAACCATATTTGTATAATGATACTAAATAGGTGTAAAAACCAACTACAATGGTGGGGGGGTGGAAGAGGAGATATGATTGGCTATAGAGGGTACTCATACCTTACATTTGTAATTTTAAATACCGTGTTGCAGTGTATCTACTTTAGAAATTAGTGAATTGTATTTGGTACTTATTGATGGGTCATTCAACACATTAACTCTAGGTTTGGATAGTTGGCCATCTATCCTCTCCTGAAAGGAGGCCCATAGTGTCTCCCCAAGGTCTATTATTACTAGGTCACAGCATACTAGGTGACTTAGTTGGTTTATGCAAAAATGTTCTAATAAAGGGGACTACTAGTTTGGAATATTATAACACAATTTTAGTGGTGTTTTAGTCTTTTTATGGATTAGAGGGGCAATCAAGTTAAATTGCTTTGATCATGTAGGTTTTCAGTGGGTTTAAAGAAACAATAGAATCACTCATTTTTATATTGGCCCATTTAGTTAAAATCAACATTTATAGGTCTTAATAAATGAGAGTAAAACTAATTTTTGATGTTTTTTTTCATTTCATTATTTACATATTTAATAGTGCATTTGTGTAAATATAAAATATCTTGAAATTGAGATAAAATAATAATAGTAGATTGCTTTCACCTATACTAAACCTAGTTAATAAAGACGTAATAAAGAGCAAAAGAGAAAGTGAAAAGAGAGAAAAATCCAAGAGAAATGTAGCTAAATTCATATTCACTTGATGAAATAAACACACAAATTATTCTCATGCCTAGATAGCATATGCACAACTATAAATGCAAATGATGTAAGATTATAAGGAAAGGAAATCTTGAAAAAATAAACACATCCACTATATTGCACATGTAGGAAATGAAAACAAACTTTCACAACTTCAATTAATAAGAATGTTTGCTTGGATAGAAACGTCTAAGTTTATATATCCACCATTCAATTATAACTTCGGGTTAATAATGCTAGGACAACAAAAGGAGAGGGATAAATTACACTATAAATAAATAAAAATGGTGGTTGGTTCAATATCTCTCCAAGGAGCAACAAAGAGCCAACCCTTAGAATGGAGCTCATCTAAAAATATATAACAAATATGGAAATGGAAGGAAAATATTTTCCCTCTAAAATGGCCTCTTTAACTTTATTTCTCACCACTTTTCTCTAATCAACACTTTATGCTTGTAAAAGACAAAAAGAGAGTTAAAATATTGTAATTCAAATCTCACTAGACAAAATAAAATACCAAAATGTGAATAGATTTTAGCATAGTAAAAATTACACAAAATTGAAAACATTATTGTGTCTAGGCCAGAATGAGATTTTTGGGAATGTGAATAGTCTGAAAATTTGACACTTGAGGTGAAAATTATGCTCAAAAACCAAATTGGGCTCCAAAAAAGGCCTACAAGACTTAATCATGCTTTTGGGAGGCATGAGTGAGTTCAAATATTCATTTTTTGAAAAAAATAGAATCCCAATTCTAATCAAGCTTTGAAAGCCTGAATGGAATTGGGGTGTGTTCAAAGTTAGTTCCAAGACCTAATAAAGAGTCTTTAGACTAAATACCAAAGGATTTAGTACTTAAAGTTCAAGTGGGGGTCCTTAAGACATAGTTAGGCTTAGGACCCCTAATTATAATTGTAATTATCTAGGTGAGCTTCATATTTCTAATCATCCTATGAAACCCTAACTATAATTATTAGTGTTTTAGATAAGATTGGTAAGGGGCATGTAGACATATGTAGGGATTGAATCCCTGATTATAACTATAAAGGCATCAAGAAACGCTCATAGACCTAATCGAGTTTTGTGGCCCAATTAAAAAAGGGGTTGGGGGCATAAGATCCCTAATGACTTAGTTGGGGATCAAGCCCTAATTAGCATTAAATTGAATCTATCATCAATTGGCTAACCTAGTTAGGATTCAAAGCCTAACTAACATTATTATGCTAATAAAATAAACTCATAGATTTGTGTGAACCCTGTAACCCTTATTAGAACTGAAGCAAGAAAGTGACATCCCCCCTCATAAACCTAATCAGAATTTGAAGCATAATTAGTTTTATGGGACTTAACCAACTTTCAAACAAGACAAAATCATAACAAATAATGATGATTAGAATTAGGTTATGCAAACTTGAACCCTAAAAACCTAAAGGAGGTTGAAATCTTAATTAGGTCTACAATTTTATAAATTTCTTGATGACCTATAGTAGACCTAACCATGAAATCAAGTAAATTTTTCCAAAATCATGAATGATCTACAATAGACCTAACCAAAGAATCAAGCAAGATTTTCAGCAAACCTAATTGAGCAATCAGGTAAGATTTTATGAAATCTATCTTATAAGTGTCAAAAAAGCATCAAGATTTGTTTCAATACCAAGTGTATAATATTAAATTTTCTCATGTGAGATTGGCCATCTCAATGAGATAGGTCTTCGAGGTTGAAATGGCATGCAAGATAAAATCACCCCTGGACTGGCTCTAGAGATTTAAGCAAGCCATAATTTCAAAGCAAATTAAGAGGTCAAGATTCCACTTTCATGCTAAGTGTATTATATGAATTTTTCTTGCATGGATGTAATATTTCTAATGGAGGAAATTTCAAGGCTTGATTAGACATGTAAACCAAGATAAGACACCTAGGAAAATTGAGATGGATGAGACCAACTAGTCGTGAACATAAGTTAGAATGTAGCAAGAGGCCAAAAAATGGGTTCAATGATTCACAAGGAATTAGGGTGTGTTATGTAATAAAAAATAGTATTTCATGATTTTTTTATAATTAAGGGTGTCCTAAAAATATTTTAAAGACCCCATTACTTTGTATAATAGGAATAGTGTGGCTATTATGGTAGAGCCTATCTGAAAAGGTAATATTATGTGTCCCAAGTAATTTTTTTATCCATAGCATCCCTTAATATATTTTGATATTTATTTTAAATCTTATCTTATGTGCTCAAGGGAGTGAATAAGTGTCATCATGCAAACATTCTCACTTGAAGCATTTTCGATCATAACTTTGTGTATGGGTTTCTCATTTATATAGGCTTGTATGGAGAGTGCATGAATATATTAATCATCGTCAATAATTTTTATATCATCGAATGTGATCATTGGCCATTATGGTCAAGTATCGATAAGTGTAATAATAATATCATCTATAAGGTGTTCATACATCACAAATGGATGATGCATGTTGTATTCATAGTTTACCTCTTAAGTATCCTTAGTTTTTTAATCTCATGTTTAGAAAATGGATCATTGAATATCTTCAACTTTTAAATTCCATTGTGTTGTGGTTTAGATTCCTCTATATGGGTTCCCAAGTTTATAATGTTACCATCAATAATATCTTATATCTCATGTCTCAATTTAAATCATTTGTTTGTTTATTATCCCACAGTCTAATGATAGTCACAATATGTATTTCCATAATATTTCTTTGGTGTATGCCATTTTATAGTAAGCTCTTAGGGAATAATAATTGTGATAAGGTTTCACTCAATTAACTTATTTAGTAGTACATTAGGAGGTGATGGTAATCTTGAAAATTTCCTATTTGGTGGAGCTATCAAGTGTAGTTGGTTTGTAGGTTTTGATACTACATTGATTATAATATTTATCTCATTCTTTCTATCATTTGTTTTGACCTTGTAGCTCAGTTTTGTTTTAAACTTGTTTGTTGCAATATTTATAGGAGTTGATGTTTTCTTGATTTTTTTAGAGCTATTAACTTGACTTGTTTTCCCCTTATTATATGGCATATATCATCAAAGGATTTGAATCTCTTGAATATAATTGAATCTTAGAATGGTGCCATCTATATGCAATGGGAAATGTAGTAGATCTACAAATCAATCCTAGTTCAGAGAAATTAAATCCTACTTATAATTTTGATTAGGGATACATTATATAATCGGGTTCATGACCAATATGGATCCATTAGACCTATCCAAGAGATCTCTTACAATAAATAATATCACTAAGGAGGGTTCCAAAGCCTTTAGTCAAGTAAAATGATGTAGTAACCCTAACTAGGTCCTATGTTTTCATATTCAATAAACTAATAATAATTAAAGAAAAATATAATCTAGTGCTCACCAAATCTTGTGGTACAAAGTGGGGGTTAGTAAACAATAACAATAAACATGCATAAGATAATCCTATTTAAGCTATGTATAGGTAAAACCTTAATGCATGGAGAGAGGAATATATTCAAAAGCCATTACTTATGTTACTTCTATCTACTAAAGAGAGGAGCAAAGTTAGAGATTGAGACTCGATGGGCATGCACTTAGAGAGATTGAGACTCGATGGGCTCTTGTAATATATAAAGCATTAGTGATTGATAAAGATTGAAAATATTGTGTATACAAATGCCCCACTCAAAGCTCATCACATGTCACTTAGGTACAATAGAGGATGGTTCTTCAGGAAAGAATATAGTAACACACAACATTGAAGCTATAAAAAAGTTATAGTATTTTAAATCATAAAATAATTGAAAGTAAATAACTAAAAATTAAATTTTATGCATATCTTGACTTAGCTTTATCACTATCTAGTTGTCTTTTATGTTTATATTTTTAATCATAGATGGCACAAAGATTGTTTTCAATAAAACCAAGGATACAAAACTGAAGAGCAAAAACAAACAAAATTCAGGAAAGCCAAGATAACTAGTGTTGTGTAGATAGGATGTATTTAAAAATTTGGAAAGTTGGGGTGCTAAGTGCTATGTTAGACCAAATAACTAATTAAAATTTTAGATTAAATTAGGTAACCAAAAATCCATGGATACTAAAGACTGAAAAACTCAAACAAGTAAACCTTAAGTAAGAAAGGTAAATTCACTAAGTCAAACCAAGGATACATGTCAAAAGGATGGTAATCAAACATCAATGTTAAAAGGGTAATAATCCTTCCTTAAGTAAAGATGGGAAAACAAAATTTGGTAAAATAATATTGATGATTTAGAAGTAACAACCCTTACTCAATCATCAATGGAAAAAGTGCATGAAGGGGAAAACAACATTGGTGAGTGAGAAGTAACAAGCCAACCTCAATATATAATGGAAAAAATACATGAAATTAGAAATAGACTCAGGTATCCACAAAAAATGTGGTACAAAAATGATAAATGGTAAAATAAATCAAGTACATCTAGAAATGTAGAGCCATGGTGTAAATAAAGTAATCCATAGTCACTCAAATCTATTATTTTGGTCTAAGGGTAGATAAAACTAAAAAAATGTAGTGCTAGCATTTCTAAATATATGAATAAGAGCACACTTGGCCTATCAAGGGGTAAAATTAAATGGGTGGAGGGAATAATGAAGGAAAAAACCAAGGTAGAGGAACTCTTTATCGAAGTCAAAACACTCAAATTAGGTTTTTCAAAATAGGAGGACTTTCAACCTTAAGGATTCTAAAGAACTTCTCCTAGCCACACAATCTTAGGTCAACAAATTCATTATGTAGATCATCCCATGAAGGTTATATACATAAAAAATAAAATGGGTCTACCTTCTCACAATGTGTTCCCCATTCCGTAGGACCTCTTATAGAGTCATCGGTCTATTATAAAGATTAGATACTTGCATGAGAAAGTAGGTAGCACCATAAAGTTTTTTGAATTCTCCTATTCCAATCTACTAGCCTACCACACCCCAATAGAACTTAGTTCTAGTGTGAGGCCAACTATAGAGTTTGAGCTTCAATTAAAGATAGAAGATGTGTTTATCATCACGTCTTTTGGTGTGATTTTGAATTTTTAAATTTTTATATCACCTTTTATATATCATTACCTTTTGTTTCAAAAGATTTGGATTCTAAATTTCTTGATGGATTTTTATATTCCTCCTCCATACAAATTTGGAAAACCAAACATGAGTGCTAAAGATGGCTTTCATTTGAAAACTTGGGACTTGGTTGTTAAGAGAGATAACTCAAAAAGCATGGTGTCTGAGAGTCTTGTAAATTATGTTGAAATAAAAGTGTTATCTTGATTTTGACCTTGTTTAATTCCATGTGGAGTGGAAGGAAATAAAATTAAGATGAGTGAGATAAGAAACAATTGAATTACTTCAAATTGTAAAAAATGTGACAAAGGGAAAAAATGGATACAATGACAGTAAAGTGTGATTCCTTACCATAAGAATGAGGGAAATGGAGGAAAACATTTTAACATATATTGTTGTGTAAATTTCATCTATCAAAAGAATAAATATCTAAAGCTGAGAACAAAAATTCAAAACTCATAACCATTACAAAACACATCCTAGATTAGGAATGAAAATATGGTGATTTTATGAGGAAGGCTAGGTCTTATCCATGGTCTCACATTGTATCTCATAAAGAGAAACCCACGAGGGTGTACAAATCATGTATAAAGAAAATAAGAAAAGGATGGTATTTTTGAGGAAGGTTAGGTCTTATCCATGGTCTTACACTACAACTCACAAAAGAGAGACCCAAGAGGTGCCAAAAAGTATTAAAAAGTGAGAAAATAAAGAGGATAAAAGTACATCATGAGGAAGATCAGGTCATATCCATGGTTTTACAATGCAACTCATGAAGAAAATAGAAAGCCAAAAGGCCAAAAGGAAGGGCTAAGATTTTTGAAAAGAGAGAGCTATTATAGAGGGTGACACTTGTGTATCTTGTAACAAGTGTTGGTTAGATAGCATATAGAAAGTAGGAAAAGAAGGAAAATATTTACGTTAATGTATATATCAAGGATGAGCATGTGAAAGATAAGCTCATGTCTTGGAAGGTTTATTGAAGTTAAATTATTTTGGTATCATACCATGTAGAATAAGAGTGGGTATTACAATATGCCCCAAAGGATAAACTAATATGTGGATGGGCATTGTAAGATACCCCATAAGTTGAAAAGAGGAAGAAAAGATAATAAATGATAAGAAAAAAAGAGCACCCCATATAGTGTCTAAATGGATTCAAGTTATCCAAGAAGATTATGATAGGATATTTTATGATTTTTGATAAAAGGAAAGGGATGTTAATCAAAGAGAATGAGAGATAGAAAACTAAATCATCTAGCTAGAAGAGGAAGGGTAGCAATTAGATACAAGGTCGATTGAGCTGACTGTGTATTGCTAAAAAAGGGTTGATAAGAGTACAGGTTTGACCAAATTAACTTAGTACTATTGAATAGTAGGCAAAAGAGGATACAAGGTTGACTAGGTAACCTTAATACTATAATCCAAGAGGTAGATAAGGGTATAAGGTTAACTAGGCTGACTTAATACTAAAAATAGGGAGAAATAAAGTCTATAGGACACTGTGCAGAATAGAATGATACTGTGCTAAAATAGGGAAAGATTTTCAATATGTTTGAAGTAAGAAATGGAAGTACACACAAATAATTGGATCAATGTGAGTGATCCAATTGGGGCACACAACATAAAACTTTATACCAACACTGGCTAATGTAAGTTTTTGTAATACAACACATAATGATCAGAGAGAAAGTAGTCAACTAAAAAATTAAATGTTAACTAAGTTATCATTTTGTGTGTTATTAGATTATTAGAAATTCTTTTTTTAAGTATGATAAGTAAGTTGGCTAAAAATAGGGAAATAGAAAATAATCTATGGATGGTTTTAGGGTGTTTAGGCTAAAAGGGATCTGTGTTGGCAATGGTACTAGCTTGGTATTGGGGCATACCTCCTCACTTCACAATCTTGTAGTGATAAGGGTGTCAGGTGCTTTGCCAATATATATCATTAACCACGTATTTATACTTGGCCAAAAAAAGAAGTTGGCATCCCCCTTGGTGATGAAATCCAAGTAGGTAGGCCTTAGAAAGATAAGTTTTAAATGTATTTTAAATATTGTGTGAGTTGATAGTGTGTGAAAAAAAGAGAAAAATAGTGTAACTAAATGGTAATTTGAAAAAACACCTAATTAGACTATGTGAGCTACTCTAAACATGCAAATAATTGAAAGTGAAGGTCTAAATTAATTACTAACAAGTAGTTAATTCCCAAATTAATAATGGTATAAAGTCAGTTCAGATGACACTGTAAGCAAACAGTACAGAACAGAGTTGACTAGGTCATTGCTATTCTATAGAAGCAAGAGACAATAAGGATAGATTTAACTAGGTCGACTTAATTTGTTGTAAGATTACAATTTTAAAGACTGTAAACATGCACAAAATGGAATTGTGATGAAGTACTGAATTGATAGAGTGAGGAAAGAGAGGAACCTTGGTGCATTATAAGATGATTAGGATTGTAAATTTATACTAAAGTGCCTTGAATGTTGTTTTCAAATTTTTCAAACTAAATTAATTGGTTCAACCCAGTTCTAAAAACCGTATGTGTTAAATCAAGATAAGATGACTAACTCAACCTGTTCGACTTAGTTTGTTGATCTAAATGTTAACTAAAGGACTAGGTCAACCTATTCAAATTAATTTATTGATCTAGATGTTGACTGAAGGTCTAAGTCAACCTATTTGACATAATTTATTATTTGGGACTAAATAAGAGTATTGTATCAACATATTTGATCCAATAACTTGTATCTGATGAATACCTACATAGAAAAAATAGAGCTATTTTGATATGACTGTGTGTTAAACTTGTGCACAAGAAATTAGAACTATATCATTGGTTTTACACAGTATCACAAATATGTAAAAATAATGAAATGATAAAAATGAAAGCATGAAATAAAACTTGTAAGGGTTAGATTCACATTGGGTTCACCATAATCTATACAATGAAAAATGCAACAAATCTACAAATCAATACTAGCTCGAAGAAGATAAATCCTACTTACACTTCTGATTGTGGATAAATTAGATAATCAAGGCCATGACCAATATGGATCCACTAGACCTTGCCAAGGGATCTCTTACCACAAATAATATCACTAGGGAGGGTTCCAAAGCCTCCATTCAAATAAAAATATGTAGTAACCCTAACTAGGTCCTATGTTTTCATATTCACTAAACTAATAACAAGTAAATCAAACTATAATCTAATGCTCACCAGATCTTGTGGCACAAAGTGGGGGTTAGTAAACATGCATAAGAGAATCAGTTTTATGTATAGGTAAAAACCTAATGCATGGAGAGAGAAACATATTTAAAAGCCATTACTTATGTTACTTCTATCTACTAAAGAGAGGAGCAAAGTTAGAGATACTTACCTTGAAAATGAACCAGATGAGACTCAATCTCTCCCTTGTCCAAACGTAATTCATAAGAGGTTGTTGTGGTTTTTAAGGATCACTAAAAAAGGTCAAAGCATCCAAGACTCCTTCACAAGAAAAGATTATTCTCCAAGTAGAAACCCTAAGCTAAGACTCCTCAAGTAGAATGGTAGAAGAGTAGATTATAAAGATGCACAAATGAATAATTAACTCTTTTTGTCCCTCTAATAATGGCAAATTGAATGTGTTTATATAGGCAGATCTAACCCTAAACCCTTTTGAAATTTTAGGCTGACAAGGTCGACCTAATCGATCTAGTATTGTAATTTTAAAAAACAAACTAAATCATGGACTAGGTCACCCATGCGCTTAGTCCCTAATAAGCTTTGTCAATAATAATGCATGGTCGATGTAGCTAACTATGTAATGTAAACCACCAAAAGGGGTTTAGGTTTGGGAAAGGGTTAATGAAGATGGTAAAAAACTAGAGGAGGGTGTAAAATAGGAGGCAAAGCTTAGGATAATATTTTTAGGAGCTATTTGGATTGATAATGTTGGGTGAATATTTTGTCGTCAACTAATTTGAAGGCAAAATGGGTATATCAACCACAGCGTAATGAGATAAATCTCTCCTCTCAATAAGAGGAGGCTCCCTATAAACTATAATATACCAATATAAACTAAAAATAGACTCAGAGGTGAGATCATACCATCCGTCTCTCTTTTTTCAGAGATGATGTTCACAAGGTAAAGGAAAATTCCTATGTAATAATTGAAAGCAATTCTCTTCTTTTAGAAATGATGTTCAGTAAACAGCAGGAAAACTTCTCGAGTAGTAACTAGATCCACAATAAACCCATGAAAGCACAAAGTCTTTTGTTGCTTCTCTTACTAATTTAGGACTAATATCATAGTAGAATGAAATGTTGCCCAAAGTCACCACCAAAAACTACAACAGAGTATATGATCATAAAAAATAAAAGTAGTTCAAAGCCTTTCCAATATCCTTTGTGTTGAAATGTAAAACACACAAGCTAAAGATAATTATGGTAGCACAAAGTCTCCATAATTGGCTTCAGGACATCTTCCAGATTATTTTCACTTGCTATGCTTATTTGATCAAATGGATAAGATTGTATTTAGGAAAAAGATATAAGAACAATTTCCTACATAACACAAGTTATTTCAACACAAAGTTTGAAAGGTCACTTATTACCTCATTCACCTGATAAAATATGATTAACAATTTGAGCTCAAAGTCTCAAAAATGCCTTTCAATTTGGGTAGAGTTTTGCTTCTAATAACTGAGAGATCTGCTTTTATCCAAAATGAGATATTAAAATATATAGCATCCAAAGAAAGACTTTGGTGCTTATTTTCACAAAGTGGCCCATGCTACATTAAATGCATTAGAAAGAGGAAGTTTTGTGCAGGGGCCATGCTGGAACAGGTTACCAGTCCTGACTTTGGCATTTAACTCATATCAAATGTCTTCTCCAAAGCAGGGGTTTCCAGATCTTTTGAAAGGTAAGGCTGCTCCTCTTTATGATACTTACACGACTGTCCACTCATCTTTACTCAAATGAAGAAAAATAGGTTACACCATTAAATGCTTGCACTCTCTGATATCCACTTGGTGGACTATTCCACCTACTGGAATAACTCTTCTACCAACACTTCTAGATTCTCTATTTGATTCCCTCTTTCCTTGCTATATTTTGTCTCTTCCTAGTGATCTGAGCTCTCAGGGCTATCTTCTCACCTTCTGTTAGCTTCTTTCTCAGTGGATTGTTGAGTTTGTCCTCAGGTATGTGTTATTTGAAAATCAACAGTTATTTTGTTATCCTAAATTTGACATCCACGAGGACGTCACCGATTGCTTGAACCATTTTGAACCTTGAACCATCTTTTTAGAGTTCACCGGTTCAATGGTTTAATGATTCAATGGTTCAACGGTTCAATATTTTATGCTTTACAAAGAGTCATGTTCAATCGGTCTTCTTATGAATTCAATTTGTATTGTTGAACTAACTATTTGAACCTTTCGCTTGAACCTTCCGATCGAACCTTTGAACCATTTTGAAGCTGAGTTCAATAGTTCAACGGTTCAATGGTTTGGCGGCATTTATTTTAAATCATTGAACCCCACCATTTAAACCATATATCATTGAACCACAGTGTTGAACCATCCTTATCAATTTTAGGAAATGCCTTCAAGTGTTTTGTAATTTCTTCTTGCAAAAATCCACCTTTTGAACTTGCAATTTTCTTAGCTAAAAAGGCTTGTGTAATTGAATAACTTGACTGGTCAGAACATTTTTGAGAAAGATGGAGACCATTTTTGGCCTGCAAGACTGAAATGGTTAATAGGTTATCCACCAAAATAAGTTACTAGTTTTGGGAACAATAACTAGCTCCAATTGGGGAACTTCCATCGATTGTATTTTGAAATGATCGAAGGAAGTAGAATCCAGACTCGAAGTGCCTTCATCCATGTCATTGGGCCACAGATTCAATCCATCCAAAAAGAGAAAGATGTCAAAAAACCAAATGAACAACACAAAATAAACAAAGAATATACAAATGTATAACTAGACTTATCTGATACTTCAAAGATTGAAGTGCTTCAGATGCTGCCCACTATGAGGTAGTGAAAATAGTCTTCCATCTTGATAGTCTAGAAAGAAGCTACTTTAACCATAGATCTGATGAATGGTAAATGTATCTCTCCACAAGGAATCAAATTTTCCATGCATTCCTTTTGGTTCTCTCCTCTTGTCCCACAATAAGGCTTGATCTCCAATCTAAAAATCATGAATCCTTGCTCTCTTATCCAAGAGTTTCTTTACTTGATTTTGATGTGCAGTGATACGGACCACTACCATAGTTCATTGATCATCTAGTTTGGTTAGGCACATGATCCTTTTATCAATAAAACTTTTGAAAGTTTGATCTTTGACTGCCTTGGCCAACTTCAGTGCTGGTAGTTCTAAGGTGATTGGTATCTCCGCATTCAAACCATATAGAAGCAAAAATGGTGACATACCTATTGCCCTCTTGGGTGTAATCCTGTCTACCCACAAAGCATCAAAAAATGCTTTATGCTAAGTTCTCTAATTATCATCTATCAGTTTCTTGATAATAATAACTAGATTCTTGTTACTTGATTATACTTGACCATTTCCTTCCGGATAATAGTCGAAGGAGTGGGAAAGAATAATCTCATAATTATAGCAAAACTTGGTAACCTAATGAGAAGAGAAACAAGCAGCATTATTTGTTACAATCTTAGTTGGGACCCCAAATCAGAAAATAATATTTTCTTTAAGGAAATTGCATACCACTTCTAAAGTACCATGCTTAGTTGGAATGGCTTCCACCCACTTGGTAAAATAGTCTATTGCGGTGAGAACATAGTCATGTCCAGCACTTAAGGATGGGTTCATGGTGCCAATGAAGTCAATACCCCATTTTTGAAAGGGTTCTTCAGTTACCACTGGTTTGAGAGGTAATGCGATCAATTTAGGTTTTCCAACAAACTGTTGACACAACTCACATCTACGTACCCAAATATACGCATCTTGAAATAGTGTAGGCCAATAGTATCTAGCTCGTAGAATATTGTGAGCCATTACTGGTGCAGAAAAATGTCATCCACAATCCAAATTATGGAAGGACTCTAAAATTTTACTTTGTTGCACCTTATCGATGTAATGAATAAATACCCCATCAAGACTTCTTTTGTACAAACCATTGTCCCACAAGACATAGTTAGTAGCCTTCAACTTAACATTCATTTTTTCTTTATAGGACAGATGGGTGGGACATTCACCATAGGTAAGAAAATGAATGATATTGGAATACCACTCATCAGTAGTAGTGACAAAGAGGACTATAGGCATGTCTCTAACCTTTATTTCTTCATGTTCTGCTTCCTTTGATATGTTATCAGCAATTAATTAGCAGAGACCTTTTCCCCACACAAGCTTAGTAGGCTTGATATCAAGATCAAACTCCTAAATTTTAGAAATCCAATTACCCATTTTAGTACCAAACTCCTATTGAGTTAGAATGGACTTCACTGTTGTATCACACACCAGAACAACAGTATGCAAATTTAGGATATAGAATCTGAAATACTTTACTACCTTAACCATGGCATAAGCATGCTTCTCCATGTTTAAATATTTCAATTCATGAGCTTTGGGAGGACAACTCATAAATGATATGGGTGATTCCACACCTTCTTTGTTTTGTTGGACCAAAATGGCTGAAGTGTATGTTCAAAAGCGTAGTTGTATACTACGAAGTCTTTGGTATAATCCAGATAAACCAAGATTGGGGCATGGGTGATTGCTTTCTTGATATCTTCAAATGTTGACTTGCCTTCTACAGTCCAACAAAAATTTCGTTTACCCTTCATCATGTCAACAATGTGTCGAGTTTTCTCTACGAATTTTGGAATGAATCTTCGTAAAAAATTCACCTTTCTAAAGAAAGAGTGAACTACAGTCTTACTAGTAGAAAGAGTAAGATTTTGGATAGATTTGACTCTTTTTGAGTCAAATTTTATGCCTTTTCAGGATACAATATGACCAAAAAGTTTACCTTTTGTAACCCCAAAAATTGACTTCTTGGGATTAAGAAAAATACCATTTTGTCGATAGCATTCTAGCACTTATTGTAAATGATGCAGATGATCAGGATGATGTTTGGAAAAAATGGTCAAGTCATCAAGATATACCACAATAAACTTTCCTATTTCATCTCTGAAGGCAAGATCCATTGCTCTCTAGAAGGTGGCACCAGCATTGATCCAAAAGGCATTCTGTGATATGCAAAAGTGCCCCATGGTGTAGTGAAAATAGTTTTATGTTGGTCTCCTTCATTGACTTCCACTTGATTTTACCCGAAAAAACCATCTAACATTGATAACATTTATGAACCAGTCATTATTTGCAACATTTGATCCATGATGGGTAAGGGGTAGTTATCCTTTAGAGAAGATTGATTTAAGTTTTTGAAATCAACACAGATATGAATTTTTCCATTTTTTTCTCATCGGAACTATGTTTACAATCTAGGTGGAATGATGAATTGGAAAAATAATTCTAGCATTTAGCATCTTCTGGATCTCAAAAAGGATAATACCTGATATTTTGGGGTTGTATTGCCTTTGCTTCTGCTTGTGAGGTAATGACCCAACTTTAAGAATAATTTCATGCCAAATTTATTCAAGCCTAAGAGATTACAAATCATCATAAGAATATGCCAAAACATTAATGTAATGGCAAAGAAGAGCAATGAATTTGAGATTTTCATCAAAAGTGCAGCAATTCCCAATGTTAACTATTTTGGGATTTTCTTCTGTACTCAAATTTATTTGATCAAACTCCTTGGAGGAACTTGAATCTATTTGTTGATGCTTGACATACTTATCATGCTTATCAAATAACTTTTCAAGAGAAACCAAAACTTTTGGAATTTTATTCCCCTTGAGTTGAAGAAACTCTTCACCAATTTTTGAATCTATTTTAGGAACTGATTCTCGTGATGGATATTCACTACCTTTAAAATAAAGCTCCTCAAAACTATCCAACTTTTTCAAAAAAGCAATGATTTGATTGCCATCATTAAACACCTACCAATGATTGACATTATCAAGTACACTTGGTCAAAAGACTAGCTCAATTGCGTACTTGTTCCCTTTGAAATCTTTATGGGGAATCATGAGGGTTGCGGAGACAGCCAATGAATCTGCACGATCATTGAATTCTTTCAGCACAACAAAAATATTGAAAGCATCAAAACTTTCAACGTAATCCCATACAACATTGTGATAATGTCGAAATCTTTCATTTTTGGTTTGGTACAGATTCCTTACCTAATAAACCACTAGTTCATCATCTCCTTGAGCATGAAGAATCTTAATACCTTTAACATGAGCAGCTTTCAATCCAAGCAACAAAGATTCATACTCGGCGATGTTGTTGGTATTATTGAACTGTAACTTATATGAATAAGGAAAATTTTCTCCTTGAGGGGATATCAAAACAATTCTGGCTCTAAAATCGGTAGAAAAAGAACTGCCATCAAATTTTAAAATCTAAACATTATTAGAATTTGATCTTTTCAAAGATTTATCTTTGTTAGTGAGGTAAAAAAAAATTGCCTAAACTTTGCCTTAACAATTCTTCTAATTTTCTATTTAAATTTTTTGATTTGTCACCTAATGAACCTTCATCTGATGAGCTAAAAACATCTTCAGTAGTCAAGAAATAGTTACCCATTCCTGATTATTCAAATTAAATTTGAGTTTTGGGTGTAGACACCGAAATCGTGTCTACACCTTGGTCGTCCTCCCCCCTTGGCCTCCCTTGGCCCATGTCCTAGTCCCCTCAATTTTAAATTAAAATAAACAAATATTTTAATTTATTGGCCCCTTTCCACCTCACCCATGCCACCTTGGATCCCCTCCTTGGATGCCCCCACCTCTCTCCTAGCCTTTATTACCCAAATCCTCTCTTAATCCTTCCTCTCATGTCTATTTATGCCCTCCTCGACCATTTTCCCACGGCCTTTTGACCCGAAAGCATGCAAGAATAGACAGAGGCTAATTTTAGCCTCTGTCCCCATTCTTCTGCCATTGACATCGGTCATTATGCGGCCAACGTCGGCAGTTCTACCAGCGTCGATTGCCTTCAAAACCATTTTCTGCAACTGTTCTCCCCCCCACGAACGTGAACTCTTTTGTACTTGGCATTCTATCTCTCTCTCTCTCCCTCTCACACAGCAAACTTCACCAGCTACAGGTACTCTATAGGATAGCTCCAAATTTTGAGATCAAAGGCATTTGCAAGTCCTTCAACAGCTCCAACAACAGGTCTCCTTCATTCTTCCTTCAGCAAGCAGGAGGTAAGTACTTCATTATTTTTCATTTCAATTTTATTTGAATTCATCTGCTAATCCAGCCCACTGCCCACAACCTTCCTTGTCCTTCCCTGAGAGGCTGAAAGGCCTTCTCAAATCCCTGTCTCTGTCTTCCCCTTTTTGCCTTTGTCACCCATTCAGTCTATTTCTAGACAACACCCTCAGTTCAATCAGTCCCTTAGATCCCTAAACACTCCTTCTGATCCCTAAACAGTCCCTTTGACCCCCATAACAGTCTCCCTAACCCTCAAACGAAACCTCGGACCACTCTACAGACTGAAAACCAGACATGAAACTTGTCCCTGGCCATTACCCCGACCGACCTCGACCATTGCCCCTACCGACGTTAGCAACCTAACCGACGTCGACGACCTTCCTTGACCGACACTAGCAGAACCCCCGACATCGGTGACTATGCAAAGTAGATTGCTGCATAACAGGTACGCATTTGCTTTTTTATTTCTTTCATTAAGTCTTTTATCATTTTTGTTTATGTCATAACATTCTATTTTTAATAGTGGACTATCGTCCTCCAAGAAGTCTTTGCGCTTCTAGGATCAAGCTTTCGCTTGGCAGTCCACTTTCTTGTCATCTAACATTTTTCGTGTTTCAATCTCTTTCTCTTTCAGGTGTCATCCTCCACAACCAAAGAGGAGTTCCCACTATCATCTGAATCTGGTGTGCAAGTCCACATTCGGGTACATACAAACCCTCATCCATTTTCTTAGTTTCTCATTTTTCTTTCTTGAATGTGAAAAGCAAATCTTGTTTAGAAACATTCTGGCATGCCCGGTGGGACCCTAGGGTCTTCCTTGGGTTCTTTTCTTTCTTTTCATATAGGGTGCATTAGGTTTCTCCTTTTCACCTCTTCCTTCTATCTCTTCCAAAAGACATCATAAGCAGGATTAAAAAGAACTCTTCTTTTCTTGCATCATAGACTAGTCAAAAGTCATACTCTTCAACCCTTTCTCCATTTGTCTTCATACGAACTAACATTTCGACTGGGGCTTAAAACACATTGCATTTCATTTCTACTTGCTTGCATTTCTTAGTCCACATCTAGTAATTAACAACTGCATCATGAATTAATCATAGATCACTTTATGTTACACATCCAAATCACTTGCACAGATCAAACATCAAAACTCACCTGAGACAAGGCCCGACTGGGATTTCATCACCCAGTGGATACCTTACCCATCCCGGCAATCCTACTTGGATTTCATCACCAAGGGGAAAGCCCACTCTGTTCTCTAGCAGAGGATAATCTCTAGGGAAAGTATATTTTGGCTAAGCGAGACCAGCTTATCACTAGGCTCGTGAAGTGAGGGGAGCTTGCTCCTTAGCACTAGGCCATGTACGAAACCTAACACAGACTCTTGAGCACCCAAACAAACCTAAAACCAACCATAGACTACCTCTTCTAGGACTCGTTCTGCAAGCCAACCTCCCAAACATAGTTTAAGGCATAAGCCAACATGATCTTAATAATTCATTCCTAAGGATTTAACGCTTAGGATCTGCTTGTGTTCTTCATCTTTTCTGTTCTTATCTGCTTGTTTGAGCTAGTGAGGATGTTCTTCTTCCTTTTTTCCAAAAATCCTCAAATCTTCTAAGTTTTTGGAAAACACAGTCACCGACATCAATTTTACCACCGACGTCGGCAACCTTTCCTCGCCGGCATTGATTATCTGACCAACATCGGCCATATTTTCTCACCGGCATCAATTTTTCAACCGACGTCGATCACTGTCACAATCCTTTTTTTTCAAAACAGCAGCCTTAAAACCCACCCCTTTTCTGCCAAAACCCCATTCTAGTTTTTTGAGACTGAAAAACACAGTTTCTAAAACCTGACCTTTTTTTTGCCTTGAATGGTTTTGACACACAGTCAAACCAAGGCTCTTCTTGACCAAGCGAGGCATCAATCGCTTCCACCTTCACCATCCATAACCAGCCCCCTAATGGAGTTTCGTTCAGAGGTCGAATGAACTCCTACTTGACCAACCCCAACTCAGTCTCCCATTGTCCCTGAAGGGGACCAAGACTTTGAAAGATTCTTGGACCTCAATGGCAGAGCCCTTCAACATTATCTCGTGCGAAGCCAAACATGAGACTCCTTAGGTAACCCAATTTATGGGATGCTGACTTCCTTAGTCGAGACAATGATCACATCAACAGCATCCATAATTTAACCTATAGACAATCAAGCCAACACCTCAACTAATAACCTGACCATGTCCTACCTTTAAAATTTAGCCTCTCCTTCTAGACCTACCTCCATGGGGGTTTCGGCACCCCCTCAACCTCAAACTACTCAACCAAATTCTACACCCTTTCAAAACCTAGTGGTCTCTATCCCCCCTACTCTTGCACCTATCAACATAAGAGTAACTGCCTACCCTTCAACAAGTGTGGCCACCCCTCAACCATCTTTGATGGCCCCTATCCAATTTGTGCCTACCAACCCTATAACACAAATGCCCTTGGCTTCAACTTCTACCCCGATGAGTAGCTACCCATATGTTGCACCTACACAAGCGCAACCAACCACGTCATATGCCCCTCGCAATACCTTCTAAGTGCCTTATAATCTAGGGGGTGCTCCACCTACCAATCCATCAGCTGACATAATCAAAATGTTGATGCACAAAATATCTAGTCTCGAGACCTCTGTTTCTGGTTCATGCAATGCCCTCTCATATGAACAAATTTGCAATGAACCCATCCATCCTTCCATGTCAATGAGGCCATATCCCAGTCAGTGGGAGCTTCCTAAATTTTCTCATTTCTAGAGTAAGGAAGACCCACAATAGCACCTATGGGCATTTAGACATGCCTGCTATCTCATTGCCCATGATGATGCATTACTTCTACGCACGTTTCCCATGTCACTCTCTAATGCTGCTCTTGACTGGTACAGCTCTCTTGCCAGCCATTCTCTCTTCACATTCACCCAGTTAGCCCAACTCTTTCTCGACCACTTCTCCATCAATATCACCAAAAAGGTCTCAATCATAGATCTCTATTCTATCTGGTAGTTTGAGGATGAATCCATAGCTGATTTTGTTGCTCACTGGAGAGGCCTCATCAATCAGCTCTCATTTTCTTTGCCCCAACTCGAGCTTATCGAACTTTTCTCTCAGGCTTGTGCCAAGCATATTTCCTCCACTTGCGGGTTCAGACCTTTCGCACCTTTGACAAAGCCTTCACGATGGCCCAGAAGCTTGAATTACATGCCATCGAGGAGAACAAAGTCAAGTTGCAGAGTAAGAACCCCAACTCCAAGACCAATGACTCTTCTTTTAAACCTTCTTCATCTAATCCTAAATCTAAGGCATCATCAAATACTGTAGTCATTAGACCTTCATCTTCACCTTCAACCAACCAACTCGAACCATCCACGTCCCAAAGCATCACCCACAAATTCCAGCAAAGGTATGTGTAACGACAGTATACTCCACTCAGAGAGTCATATGCATCTGTGCTGGACAAGCTTGTCAAATAGGGGGTTCTCAATCTCCCCCAAATCTGACCACCTCCACAATTTGATCCCTCACGTGCCATCCCTGCTTGGTATAGGGAAAATGATTTCTGCAACTATCAACATGTTAAAGGCCATGACACAGGCAACTGCAAGACCCTTAAAAACATCATCCAAGATATGCTTGAAAAGGGTGACCTCATCCTCGACAATCCAAATATGCCACCCAATCAAGGCATAGACATCTTCAAGTAACCATTTCCCAATCATCCTTCGACCCAAAACAATGTCCAGACCATGACTGATGACACTCACGAACATAACATATGCACAGTCAATATGGTCTCGCCCTTCATCCCTGACCAACCTCTCACACAGACTCAAGAGGTCAGTCCACCCATCAGTCCATCACATGTGGACGAATTTGCTTCTCCTCTTAGTTCTCCATCAACTTCCCTTATACTAGAGGACACCTTGACCATACTGGCACCACCAATCTCACCGTCCTCCTTCTTGCTACCTATGGAGGACCCGACCCTTCCTACTCCTCAACCGCAAGTGGAGGGTGCAATCATTCCTGTCCTTTACCCTCTTGAGGAGCCTCATTCTCTGATTTCTTCTCCACCCAGGGAAGAAGCTGTCTCTCCTCCATCTCCAACCAAAGACGAACCTATCACGACTTCATCATGCCTTGGGTCTGAGACTACTACATCAATCTCATCTTCGGCCCCACAACTGTCAACATCTTCTCAAGGACCCAAATCTCATCCAACATCTTCTCAACCATTTTCCTGATTAGTGGAGAAAATTAGACTTCTCCCTACAAGGAAAGTGGAGCATCAGGTACTATGGGAGTGACTTAAAGCTCTTCAGCATGCCTGTGCCATCTCATCTCATGCCGCCAACCCTCCCATGGCAAAATCTCCCAAGACTTCCAACCAAGACCAGACCTCCACTTCTAGACCTTCCAAACCTCAACCAACCACACCAGGACCGAAACCCTCATCTAGCCCATCAAAACCAATCAAGTCACTCGGTGTTCACCCTGTCCCTAACCTCACTCATTTGCAAGTGAAGGTAAACTTGGACCAAGCCCCGACCAATAGTAGTCTTCAAACCAAACTGAAGAAGGCTACTAAAACTCAGAGGTGAACTCCTCCCATGTCACCATTACCCTCCATTTTGAGCCCTCATCCTTCGACCCTGATAGGAGTGCTTCCCACTCCAACCCCTAACCAAATCAAATTACCTCCACTGCGTCCTTTGCCTACCACCAGCTTATCCTCCCCAAAAATTTTGGCACCTCTCACGAAGAAAGTGTCATCTTCACCTGTGGCCGCACCATCAACCCAAAAGGTGGTACGAAAGCCTCCTTCAACACTGCCCAAGCAAAAGTCACCAGCATCTCACACATCAACAAGCACAGACCCTTTAGTAGGTTTCTATGCCTTCATATTGCATCGACTTTTGCATACCTCTAGCATAACCCTTCCACCCATTAGACCCTTCCAACCCCTTAGGTCAAAGCCTTCCTAGTTTGATGATACTAAGATTTGCCTATATCATCGTATGCCAAGACATGACACTAAGAATTGTTGTGCCCTCAAGGCCGTCATTCACCGCTACATGGAGAAAGACACTCTTCTTCTTGAGGACACTATTGATAGACCCCCAACACCTTCCCATATCCCTCCAAACTCTTTAACCACATCGACATCTCATCAGCAGGCCATGACCCCCTCATCTCCTTCACCCCCTATCTTCAAAATCAATGCCATCCACATAACCACTAGGTCACAAAAAGACAAGGCAAAAGAAAAAGCTGCCATTCCTTGGACCTATCCTTCTGTCAAGCCACCTCAACCGCCAAAGCCTAAAATATCTATCCTTAGTGCATCTCAACCCTCTTCTTCAGGGGCAATCCATGACTCTATGTTAAAACAACTTCACCAGACGCCCATGAAGATGACCCTATATGACCTCATCCAAACCTCACCCCAGCATCGTCAAGCTCCCATCTAAGCCTTGAAGGCAGTAGAGGTCTAACTCGAGGACCCCCAACCACTCACTGCCCTCATCCACTCATTATCTCCCGTTGCCTCTATCACTTTCAGCGATTCTAAAATTCTTACATCTAACATGGAAGATCAAGATGCTGCTCTCTTCATCACTGCCTATGTTGATTGAACCTGCATTAAGCACGTTATGATTAACAGAGGTGCTAACATTAACATCATCTCCACCCACACCTTTGATCAATTGGCCCTCCCCAAGAATTGCATATCCAAAATCAAAGTAATCTTGTGATCCTTCAATGACACCACTGCCACAACCATTGGCACTATCGTCCTCCACATTCGCGTTGGCCTGCGCACAGTCCCAGAGCTCTTCTATATCATCGAAGGGGAGTTCCAATATAACATGTTGCTAGGCCGACCCTAGATTCGTGCCATGGCTTGTGTTCCCTCTACCTTGCACTGTTGTGTGAAATTCAAACACGACGGGCAAGTCCACACCATTCCCACTGACCCATCACCTTTCAAAACTTGTAACACGACCTATCGGCCAAATGACATTCTCATTCCTCTCAAGCCATCAATCCCGATGCTGCCTCCATCCACGGAAGCTTTGAACAATTTGCAACTAATGGTCGCCCTCACACCACCTCTTTAAGTGATAACCAAAGACCCCATGGAAGACATCTTCCAACGACTTTCACTTGGGGAATATCGCTTGCTGACCTTAGACATGTTCCAAACTCCACAAGAGTATGGACGCCTTCACCACAGCCCTAGTTACAACCATCAAATCGGGATGGTCATGCCTTATGGTCCTCCTCACCTCCAAACCAATCTCATCTATGGGGGGCTCAATCAAGCTCCTACTAACGGGAATCCTCTATCTTCACCTCAAGCATTCACATTAGACTTCTCATTTTTTGGCAACCCTGCCTTTGCACACACCTACCTTTACAGGTGTGCATGGAAGGGTTTCGGCTTCAGGCGCTATGAGCAAGGCTCTCATCAGCCTGTCGAACCATTTAATGACAACAATGCCAAGAAGTGATATGGTCTGGGTTTCCAAGACCCTACTCAGGCTTCTGCAGATCTTTTTCCCAAACCCACCATCGACCAATCTCCTCCAAGTTCATCTATTCCTCCCTCTTCACCTACGGAGTCGGTGGTTTCCACCCCTCCTAGCTTTTTCACTACCTAAATGCCATTCACTTGGAATCCCTAACCTATCAACTAGGTAGGGTACCCAGGTCTCTCCTTCTCATCTTCTCTCCATCTCATTAATCATCCACACTGGGTGTTAGACATTCTTCCTACCACAAAATGACTGGGAGGAGTTCGACTTTATACCACCTATCTTGACCTCAACCAAACATCGACCAAACCTCGACCAAACATTCAATTGACCATTGACCAAACTTCGACCAGATATCAACCGACCTCGACCAAACACCATCAACCAAACATTGACCAAGCATTCAACCGACCATTGGCAAAACATCAACCCAATCTCGACCAAACATCATTAGCCAATCAATCCGACATCATATCAACCAACTTCTTAATCATCTCCAACACGTGACCAATATGGAGCAAAGTAAACGAGGCAAGTTTGCTCCTGATTGACTCGAACCTTATCATCACGCACAAGCATGGATCAGGAACTTATCAGGACCTGAGCCCTTTCATGCCTTGCATCTACAACCATTCTACTATTAGTCGAGTACTTGTTCGCTTGACATTTAACTTGAGCTCATCCCTTGAGCAATCCCCGTCCTCTTAATCCTCATTCCTTTCAACCCTATTCCCCTAAACAAATCCTTTATAACCCTTTTATATAGTATGGATGCTTTGTCCTAATAAAAGGGAGCCTTTGAACTTCTATAGTCTTGTCCATGACTCCAATTTCTGTCCAAAAAAAAAAAGATGTCAAAACATATCTAAGGTCACAAAATCAAAACGCAGACTGCTCCCTCAAAGGACAGCTATACTATCATTGATGTAGTTAATAGACTGCTCCATCGAAGGACAGCTATTCAAAGCCCTCATATATATAAAGTAAAAATATAGACCACTCCCTCGAAGGATGGCTATGACTAAATCTTGTTATAAATAGCACTCTTTTAGAAGCTTCCCACATCAATCAGCTTCACAAATGACCACAAAGCAAAATGACATCTCTATGTAGACTTCCCGCATTGATCAGTCTGTGCCAAAAAAAAAATGGGTCATGGACTTGGCTTGTAGTTGTCTCAAGGTCTCTTATGAAAAGGAGCAAAGTTATCTCTACACAAAAAAGGGTTACCCTATCCTCACCTATCATAACACCTACTCAAGGGACTTCGAGCTCACTTTAATGTCAAAGTGATTCGATTACCACTCTAACACAACCCATGGTCAACGACGTAATGCATGAATGGGGCTCTTGGTTCTAACAACCCCTATCTATGCTATCATTTTGGTCATTGTCAATGAAAGGGCGAATATGCCTTTCACTTCCTTTACACTTTGGTCACATTTGAACTTCATCATTTATCAAACCAACCCAACCCAATCTCTTTTCAAACTGCTCACATAGCCTATTCACACTAGTTTCTATGCACACCAATACACATGGAGACTATGGACTACACAATTTATGTTAAGCATAAACCAATACTTGCTGGCACATAAATAGACTCAATTCATTTTTAGCATACATCCATCACGAATATGGAAAATTTTTAGGGATGAAAGACCCCTCAACCCATGTTGCAGAATACACCATCACATAATATGGAAAAAGCTGTAACATCATCTTATCCTCATCATTTCAACACATGACCAAACCAATCATCGACCCCTTTGACTCCTAGCCTGAACTACATTCATCTGAGGCCCTAAGACCAAGGCTATGTAGGTAACACTCAGATGATAGGATGTCTTCTAGGGTTAGCTCGACCACATCCGTTTGTTCATCTATCTGATGGACAAACTATCCTCTTTTGACCATGACCTTGACCTCGTCCAAGACCATCGACCACTTTGACCCTTCCTCCCTTTGGGGAGAACTACATAGGCCTAAGGCCCTTAGGACAAGGGCTATGTAGGCAGCACTCAATTGACATGGGGTCTTCTGGGGTTAGCTGGGCCATTCCTTCATCGCATTTCTTTCATCACATTTTTTTTGTCACCTGCCAATCACATCACAAACAATCACCTATTTTCATAATCATTAACAAAATCAAAGCACCATCATCATAATCATTAAGTATCATCATAATCAACATCATCACATTAGGCATATATCATTAAAACATATGAGAAATGCTGCAAACATCTGACATCCATACCATCCATAACACATCAATAATAGTCAAAAATCACATCATATATATATATATATATCAATGTTTTACAATGGCATAATTTGTGCCTCTCTCAAAAAAAAAAATCAAGTACATCTCACATCAATGGCTCACAGGCTGGTATATACATAGCATCAAAATCTACCCTCAAGGCTATGGTTGTGGTGGTGGTGGCAGTGGCCGAGAAGATGCTGTATCCTCTCCCCCTCTAATCTACACCGTCTACGCGAATCTATAGCAGTCACCCGTGACATAGACCACTATCAGCTCTAACTCTGCCCTCATATCTGAGTATCATTATATCTGAGGAAACCCCCTAATGGCTCCCTCATAATATGTGATCTTGTCTAATGCATTATTGTATCTAACTATAGATACAGTCTATGGTGGACCCATCTAACCTGCTGCCGTGCCCTGCACTGAACCCTGTAGCTGTGAAAACCCTGGCTGCACTGATGCTAACTATGTGGGCTGCTGAACTGGTTGCTGAGGTGGATGTTGCATCAGACCCTATCTTGCCAATGCCTGTGCCTAGGCTGCAGCCAACTAACCTTGCAAAATAGTGACCTGTCCTGTCAAAATAGCCACTTAACCTGTCAACCCTGCCATCTCCCCCTGTAATCTTGTGACCTGGCTCTCCAAAATGGTCACTCATCCTCATGTTGCATCTGTCTCTTGGATGGCAGTGTCCCTCTCCTATTTGGCGACATCCCTCTCTCCTGTCTCACTGCATCTCTCTCTCTGATCACTGCCTGCAGATCAAGCTATGGTCCTGCTTGTATCCCTGCATACTGCCCTGCCCACCATGCCAAGTAGGCCTCTATGCATCCTAGATCTGCTATCCTAGGGCCTATTAGTAGCTCCTCAAAATTTGGTCCCTCTATCTCCTCTAGCAGTGAGACTGGTGCCTCTATATCATCCCATCTATACAGTGGGAAGGTGGGCGGCACATCCTGAAGCAGCCCAAACTGTCACCGTACTCTCTCCACTAGCACCCTCTCAAGCTCGCCAACTCATCTCCCCCTAACCCATCACATGCTCTGAGTCCTAACCATCTATTCTCCCTAGTCTCTGAATGTTGGATACCCCAGATATGGTCTCCAAATGATGTATGTCGGGATCAGGGCCTCTAGTACCCCTCTATAGTGGTCAATATCTCTGACTCCCTCATTCATCTGAGTCTATGCCATCATCTCATGCCATCACCTAAATTCAACCCTAAAGCCGGCCTGAATCACCACTAGAAGGCCAAGAGGTCAGGTGACCACAATATGCTCATACGCCCAATAGTGCAAGAGGTGGCCCACACATAGACTATACCGCCACCACTGACTGATGCCCCATAGCTCTCTGTATACCTAGGCCAAAAAGACAAGTGCCCAGGCAAACATTGTCTGCTACTCTATCATTTCCATCAAAACTCTAGTCATAGCAACTGGAAACCTGCCTCCCTCTACATCTGGCAGTGCATAGACTGTGATGCCTATCATCATCAAGATGGCCAGTCGATGTGCATCCTCATCTATCGCATATAATGGCTCATATGCAAAACTGGCTGAGTGATAACTCACCTTAGCTGCATGCTCACTAAATAATGTCACCATGTGTATATCATGTGCCTCTCTCGAGCATGCATATAGGTCTACTCCATGTACCGATAGCCACAAAATCTGGTACATGTCCTCAATCGTGACCGTCATCTCTCCCATGGGTAGGTGGAAAGTGTTAGTGGAATGGTCCCACCACTTGATCAGCACCACCATCAAGCTCATGTCTCTCACCACTCTACAGTAGCGCCACAGCCCACTTAGTCCCACTATGCTCATCTGTGCCCACTTCTCCCTGGTAATGTCTCGATGCATTTGCGTCAGCAATGGTGACAGTTGATCCCATAATATCAGTGTCTACCTCGCTTGTATCCAACCAATCAAACTCATGTCAACGTGACTACCAATCCCCATGACTCCTTTTCCCTTTTAGGAGACCTGGCTCACCCATTTGCCCTTTCATCCATCTACTTGACCTTTTACCTGATCAGCTATGGCTATCTTGACACTTGGGAAGCCCTTGGCGCAGCTTTGGCCCTTCGACTTGGCAATTTTTTAACTCTCTCAGACCAGGCAACCACTGACATCAGTTTGCATGTCGACGATGACACTTAACTAACCAACATCGGTCACATAGCGACCGACACCGGCAGGAAAGTGACCGACATCGGTTGCTAGTCAGTCGACGCTGATGAACCCGCCGACGTCGGTGACTGGTTCGGCCTTAAAGCCAAACAGGGCGAGCCCTAAAAATTAGGGCTTCCCCATTTAGCCCCCCTTTTACCCCCAAATCTATCCTAATTACTCCTGACCTATCCTAGACCCCCCACCCACCTTCCTAGCTACCCTCCCCCCTCAATTTCTACCTAAAACAACTAAAATTTCAAAAATCAAATCAAAACTAAAATCAACTAATTGAGCTCATTAAGGCCTCCTACCTCATCTCAGCATCGTCGACATGGTGCCACGATGGGTGCCACTGGTGGTGGACCTCCTATGGAACCCCTACTCCCCTTTGCCATCTTCATTATGTCTCTCTGCCCTCACACTTCACCTGGACCACAAATGCCTCTGCAGCCTCCAATCACTCTCGAACTCACTCCCTCTCTCCACCAAAGCCTATCTGCCACCTCACATCGCTACTTGGTTAACTCTAGGTCACTTTCACTCAATCATTCCCCAGAGCTCTTTTTTTCTCAGTCAATAAGTAGCAAATGACTTTTGGTGGGCTGCCAATCCGGTTTTGTCAGATTTGGTAGGCCGTCGACGTTGGCATCTTCATGCCCTAGGCCACTGACATCGGCATATTTCTACCAATGTTGCACCCCTTATACCATCGACATCAGTTTTATCACCAACATCGACGGCCTTCAACCCTCCACTTCTTCAACCATAACCAAAATCATGCCCCCAATTAGTCAGCTTTCACTGTACAAGTCATCTTGGCCCCCTGGGGCACCCTTGAGATCACTTTTGCCTCTGCCTGCCTCGACCACTAGACCTTGGAGATCATGACCATCTCCTCTAACTACAACCACTTCCAAGACAACTTTGCCTTGGTTGTTTTTGCATGTATGCTACCTCACGATTGGTTAGCAAAATTGTGTGCAGCCTATTTTTGACCCTCACAAGTATAGGATCGCAAGCCGGTTGATCCACACTACTTGTGACATTTTCATATTTTCCAAGAGCACTTCCTGCACCTGGGATACTTGGCACACGATGACCATTGGAGCTTCAACTTAGATTGAATAACCCAATCAGCTGCGACTAAATGCTGGGGCCCGGTTACTTCAATTTTGGCACTCCTCGACCTCGACCTGTGATAATTTGACCTGACCATCTCGTGAAGTGGTATGCGCACAATCACAACTATTATAGTGTTCACACTCACCATTTTCATCCACTCTCTGTCAAATCGGCACCTAACTTTAGGTTCCCTTCCCTCGACTCCCACTTTGAGGGGGAATACTTGATCCCACATCGGGGCAACCAACCCTCTTGCTTTTGTCTTGCAGTTCACTTGAACAACCAACAGGACAAAATCAACCTTATCCCACACCTGGGGCAACCAACTCCTATTTTTATCTTGCAATTCATCCAAAACAACCAACAAGACAAAAAGGGGTAAATGTAGACACCGAAATCATGTCTACACCTTGGTCGTCCTCCCCCTTGGCCCCCCTTGGCCCATGTCCTAGTCCCCTCAATTTTAAATTAAAATAAACAAATATTTTAATTTATTAGCCCCTTTCCACCTCACCCATGCCACCTTGGATCCCCTTCTTGGATGCCCCCACCTCTCTCCTAGCCTTTATTATCCAAATCCTCTCTTAATCCTTTCTCTCGCGTCCATTTATGCCCTCCTCGATCGTTTTCCCACGGCCTTTTGACCCGACAGCATGCAAGAACAGATAGAGGCTAATTTTAGCCTCTATCCCCATTCTTCTGCCACTGACGTCAATCATTATGCGGCCGACATCAGCGGTTTTGTCAGTGTCAATTGCCTTTAAAACCATTTTATACAACTGTTCTCCCCCCTCGCGAACGTGAACTCTTTTTCACTTGGCATTTTGTCTCTCTCTCTCTCTCCCTCTCGCATAGCAAACTTCACCAGCTACAGGTACTCTATAAGACCACTCCAGATTATGAGATCAAAGGCATTTACAGGTCCTTCAACAGCTCCAACAACATGTCTCCTTCATTCTTCCTTCAGCAAGTAGGAGGGAAGTACTTCATTGTTTTTCATTTCAATTTTATTTGAATTCATCTGCTAATCTAGCCCACTACCCACAACCTTCCCTATCCTTCCCTGAGAGGCTGAAAGGCCTTCTCAAATCCCTATCTCTGTCTTCCCCTTTTTGCCTCTATCACCCATTCAGTCTATTTCCAGACAACACCCTCAGTTCAATCAGTCCCTCAGATCCCCAAATAGTCCTTTTGATCCCCAAACAGTCCTTCTGACCCCCATAATAGTCTCCTTGACCCTCAGACAAAACCTCAGACCACTCTACAGACTGAAAACTAGACCTGAAACTCATCTCTGGCCATTACCCTGACTGACCTCAACCATTTCCCCTACCGACGTCGGTAACCTAACCGGCGTCGGCGACCTTCCTTGACCGACACCAGCAGAACCCCCGACGTCGGTGACTATGTAAAGCAAATTACTGCATAATAGGTATGCATTTGCTTTTTTATTTATTTCATTAAGTCTTTTATCATTTTTGTTTCTATCATAACATTTTGTTTTTAACAGTGGACTCTCATCCTCCAAGAAGTCTTTGCACTTCTAGGATCAAGCTTTCACTTGGCAGTCCACTTTCTTGTCATCTAACATTTTTCATGTTTCAGTCTCTTTCTCTTTCAGGTGTCATCCTCCACAACCAAAGAGGATTTCTCGCTATCGTCTAAATCTAGTGCGCAAGTCCACATCTAGGTACATACAAACCCTCATCTATTTTCTTAGTTTCTCATTTTCCTTTCTTGAATGTGAAAAGTGAATCTTGTTTAGAAACATTGGGATCTGATGTTTGGGTGACAATATATTTTAACTCTTTCTTAGGAAGCAATTTTTTCATGATGCCTTTAATAGGTATTCTTGCTTCAGACATATCCATATTCAACTCTCCACCTATCTCCTTAAAAAAATTACATCCAAGTAGAATGTCGTAGGAAGCTGGAACATCGGCCACTAAGACTGTCATTTTAATCTTTTTATCTGGAAAAGTCACAAATAAAAATTAGGCATCTTTGATTTGACCCAGGAGTGGTACTTGCTTATTTTCCATGGAGAAGCATCTCCCAAAAGTCTTAGTTAAGGTAAGACCAAGAGAATTTGCTACCTTGGTGGGTATAACATTATCAGAAGCTCCAGATTCTATTATACAGTTGCTCAACTTATAACAATTTACTAACAGAGAAACATAGAAAGGCTCTATTTTTTTAGGGGTAACAACAGGAGTAGTGATAAGATTATTTCGATTGGATTTGTTCTTCAAGGAATCATGAGTCACTTTTGGAAAATCTTGTTCTGTAGGGATGGTTTTATTTTTTATGTATTCAGCTAACTTATCAAAATGTTTAGGATTGGCTCACAAGTACTCAACTTCAGTCATTTGACTCTTGGTCTTTTCAGCATGATCAATTCTATCAAATAATTGAAATGAACTAGAAATAGAGGAAGGGAGTACATCATCTTGATCTTTATTGGGTGTGGCACTAGACTGAGGATTAGAAGTAGAAGGTACAGGATGGTTTGAGGTACTTGCTTTCTTACTGATCATTGGGTCCTTTGATTGGAAAGGCAGTGAAGTCCCCTGTTTAGTAATTGAAATTACCAGATGAGGTTCTCTTACTTTTCCCTTATCAGTTGGTTGAGTTGATTGGTTCTGGGACCTAGAAAAAATAGTGTATGATCCATCAAACACTTCTCCCTTTCTTCTAGCTTCATCTTGGTAATTCAAAAAACCAATGTTGGAGTCCTCAGCTAATTCTTCTTCTCCTTCTACAAAGAGACTAGTGTCATCTTCTTGGTCCAATTTAAGTTGGAAAGAGAAATCATGTTCAGCTTCATGATAACCAACTGTTGAGTTAGCATGTGCTACTTCAATGGCAAGATTCCCCTATGTGGGAGGAAGGTGATTGGGTTGCCCTTGGTTCCTAGCAGCATTGCTTTGATATGAATGGTTAGGGAATGTCTTCCTTGGTATATCATGATAAGAAGGAGGAGCAAACATTCCTTGGGCCATTTGCCTTTTTAGAGCTAATAACTCATTTGCTAACTTTTGCACCATAGAATTTGTGGTAGGTGTGGAAGAACTTTCAACAAATGAGAGAAATTTATTTTTATTAGAATATTTTCTAATCTTACCTGCTAGGATAAGATCATCTTCGACCTTAGTAGCCAAAATTTGAGCTACAGAAAGATCTATTGGGCCAGCCTGCCTCAATAGAAAACTTACTTTAGGAAGTTGAGAATTGATGAAAAATCACTTAAGATTCTTTGGTGTTGGCTGAGAAATTGTAGGAATTATGTTCCTTAATGTATTGAATTTAGCAATAAAGTCTCACATAGGCTCATGGAGTTATTTCTTCATTTGTGTAAGTTGAGCCAACAAGCCATGTGCATCTTCAGCGGGTTTGAACCTAGCCTCAAACCTGGCCTTGAGAGTGTTCCAGTCAGTTATAGTTTGAGCTTGAAGGTGATAAAACCAATCCGTAGTAGCACCTTGCAAAGGTTCTGCAAATAGTTTCACTGCTATATCTTCATATTCCATGCCTCACGCCACATGCTATGCAGAAAGCAATAATATGCTCATTTAGATGAACCTTCCCATCACCATAGAATTTGGGGAAAAAAAAATTGAACTACAAGGTAGTTCATGTAAAGGTGGGATCAGATTGAGAGGGCCAAAAGTGTTACCCCAAGGGCCTTGGACTGCCATGAGATGATGATTAAATGGAGGAATAACAAACCTTTGTAGGGTAAGTATGAATAAAACTTTACTAGCATTGAAACTAGAAGCTTTGTCTGGTATTGGAGACCTAACATTGGTAGCAGGAAAACTCATGGTACACTAAAGGTGAGATGGTGGAGAAAAAAATACAAAATTATTTCATTACACCAACTCAAATACAAGATCAACAATACCTTGAGCTCTTTGTCTTCATGTGTACGATGGATCTACCAGAGTGTAAAATGAAAAAGGATTGGAAATACTTCAATTTGAGGCTTGAGGCTTCAAAGTGCACATTCGTAGTGGAGTTGCCAAAAAATTTTTGGGTGAATATTTTGTCGTCAACTAACTGAAGGCAAAATGGGTATATCAACCACAGCGTAATGAGATAAATCTCTCCTCTCAGCAAGGGGACGCTCCCTATAAACTATAATATACCAATATAAACTAAAAATAGACTCAGAGGTGAGATCATACCATCCATCTCTCTTTTTTTAGAGATGATGTTCACAAGGTAAAGGAAAATTCATGTGTAATAACTAAAAGCAATTCTCTTCTTTCAGAAATTATGTTCAATAAACAGCAGGAAAACTTCCCAGGTAGTAACTAGATCCACAAGAAACCCATGAAAGCACAAAGTCTTTCATTACTTCTCTTACTGATTTAGGACTAATATCATAGTAGAATGAAGTGCAGCCCAAAGTCTTCACCGAAAACTACAACAGAGTATATGATCATAAAAGATAAAAGTAGTTCAAAGCCTTTCCAATATCTTTTGTGCTGAACGTAAAACACACAAGCTAAAGATAATTATGGCAGCACAAAGTCTCCACAATCAGCTTTAGGACATCTTCCAGATTGTTTTCACTTGCTTTGCTTATTTGATCAAATGGATAAGACTGTATTTAGGAAAAATACATAAGAACAATTCCCTATATAACACAAGTTATTTCAACACAAATTTTGAAAGGTCACTTGCTATCTCATTCACCTAATAAAATATGATTAACAATCTGAGCTCAAAGTCTCAAAAATGCCTTTCAATTTGGGTAGAGTTTTGATTCTAATAATTGAGAGATCTCATTTTATCTAAAATGAGATATTATAATATATAGCATCTAAAGAAAGACTTTGGCACTTATTTTCACAAAATGGCCCATGTTGCATTGAATGCATTGGAAAGAGGAAGTTCTATGCAGGGGCCATGATGGAATAGGTTACTAGTCTTGACTTTGGCATTTAACTCATATCAAATGTCTTCTCCAAAGCATAGGTTACCTAATCCTCTAAAATGCAAGGCCGCTCCTCTTTATGATACTTACATGATTGTCCACTCATCTTTACTCAAATGAAAAAAAATAGGCTGCATCATTGAATGCTCGCACTCTCTGATATCCATTTAGTGGACTATTCCACCTACTGGAATAACTCTTCTGCCAATGCTTCTGGATTCTCTATTTTATTCCCTCTTTCCTTGCTATATTTTGTCTCTTCTTGGTGATCTGAGCTCTCAGGGCTATCTTCTCACCTTATGTTGGCTTCTTTCTCAATGGATTGTTGAGTTTGTCTTCGAGTCTGCATTATTTGAAAATCAATGGTTATTCTATTATCCTAAATTTGACATCTGTGGGGATGTCACCAGTCGCTTGAACCATTTTGAACCTTGAACTATCTTGTTAGAGTTCACCGGTTCAATGGTTCAATGGTTTAATATTTTATACTTTGCAAAGAATCACGTTCGCTCAGTCTTCTTATGAATTAAATTTGTATCATTAAACCAACTATTTGAACCTTTTGCTAGAACCTTCCACTTGAACCTTTGAGCCATTTTGAAGCAGAGTTCAATAGTTCAACAGTTCAATGGTTCGGCAACGTTTATTTCAAATCATTGAACCCCACCGTTTAAACCATATATCATTGAACCTCAGCATTGAACCATCCTTATCAATTTTAGGAAATGCCTTCAAGTGTTTTATAATTTCTTCTTGTGAAAATCCACCTTTTGAACCTGTGATTTCCTTAGATGAAAATGCTTGTGTAATTGAATAAATTGACTGCTCAAAACATTTTTGAGAAAGACGGAGACCATTTTTGGCTTGTAGGACCAAAATGGTCAATAGTTGTCCACAAAAACAAGTACTGGTTTTGGGAACAATAGATAAAAAGTGAAAATAACGGATAACAATCCTGAAAATCACCATGGTCTACCCACCCCTTTCTCGGTGCACCCCTTAAGGCATGTACTCAAAGAGATTGAGACTTGATAGGTTCCTACAAGATAAAAAGCATAAATGATTGATAAATTTTGAAAATATTATGTGTATACACCATCAATATTTACTTTAATTCATCTTTCAAATAATTTTCAACCAATACATTGGTCATCCTACCTAGTATAGCCTTGTACCAAATTACATAATCACTGATTGGTTTTTTGGACCTTTTCTTGAATTCAGCTATTTGTGCATAAGATAGCTTCTCATCAATGTTGATAGAAAATATGATATAAATTTTGTTTCCAAGGTTTTGAATGATCCTATAGATTAGAGGGGGAATCATATAACCATTGCGATACATAGTTCTTAAGACTTCTTGAAAATAACTTAGTCAATAATTTGTCATTTTATGCATAGTTCAGGCATGTTGAGTGGAATTATCTAAAGTGTTACTCAAGTTCAACTTTACCTTCATATAATGTAATTTTAGGAGATATAAAACATGTCAATAAATGGTAGGCTTATATCTAATGGGATAAAGGTTATGGATTAAGGCATGTGAAGTCGTGGAATGACTAGATTTGGATGCACCTTTCTCTAACTACAACACCTTAGCATGTAAAGCTATAATAGTCTGCTCAATAGAATGTGTATTAGGTGAATTTGGTGATGGAATATGTGTAATCATCATGGGAGGCATAAATTTTTCTGGTGTATGTATAGGTTTAGGAATGTTTTGGAGTTCTCATGTTTCCCCCAAACCTTAGGTGGATTTTTGTGTCCCAACACACCCCATTTTCAAAATTGGGACCCATTATTATCATAAAATTTTCATTTATGGAATTCTAATATTAATTTAATCCATGAAGCCTAAGGTTATTTTGGGTTTAATTTTTCATTTTAAAACAAAAAATTCAAATCTTATACATGGTATAAGTGTGTTTTATTTATCAACTTTTATTTTATTTTGAATACTTACTCCGAATTAAAATTTTAAATTTATTTGACTAACGGAGCTAATGAGATGGTGTCGTAGTGCATATCAACTTAGGTATATGTGTAGGATTTCTTTCAAGACTTGGACTTATTCCACATTTGGTCCTTGGCTAAATTTCTCAGCTACATGTTCACCTCTCGTTGATTCTAGTTTTCATAGTCATAGTTTATTAGACATATAGAACCTTGAAATTCATCCACATATCAACATCATAGCTACATATAGCATATAATTTAATAAACTAACCTATTTTATTTGTGTACCTTCTAGCTCCTTGAGATTAAGATAGGTGGCATCATCACATCAACTTGAAATCTCAAAAACTAATCAGGGGAAAGTAGACTATCAAAGTTTCAAATAACCCTAGATCTCATAGCCATGAGATTGTTCCACGTGACATGATATCTTTCACTTGAAATATCATAGACCATAGTATAGAAGCTTGTTTTAAAATTTCTCTAGATTAACATGGGTTGTCCATGTGTCACCATCTAATTTACCTGAACCTTGGAAATAAGATATACTATCAGAGTTCTAATTTATTTAGATCAACGAGAGTCATCCACATGTCACTATCCCAAACACTCATCACTTCAAAAGTCTAAGTATAGCATCAACTTTTTCAAAGACCCTAAATTAATGAGATTCATCCAAGTGGCATGATCTTATTAACTTGGATCCTATCAGTTGAAGGTACATTATCAAGGTTGAATTTTCTCTAGATTAATGAGATTTGACCACCTATCATCATTGTAAAATCTTGGAAATTATCAAAAGAAGGTACAAGAGTAAAATAAATAAGAGCCTCCATATCCTCAAGGACCATCCACTTGGCACTATCCCATTTTCATGGAGCCTATTGGGAAGATGTATATAGTTAATAGTCAAAAGGATCTTGGATCCCCAAGATCATGTCAAATGGTAGATTCTTGTTAACTCATGGCTTATAATGAGTATGAAGTAAGATTATAAAACCATAAACCCCATGTAAGCGATATTATGACAAGTGTCACAATCATGAAACTATATATATGGAATAAAAATATAAAATTTGATAGTTAGACCAAAATTTGATGCATAGGAAATGGACACCTATATTAAGGTGATGACTAAACACTCATAGTGAATGAAAAGCTACCACATCACAAAAAGGAACCCACCAAAGTTGACTAGAAAATTCATTATGTATTAACTCCACACAAAATGATCATTCAAGTCTTGATATTTCATAAATATATGTGAATTTCCAAACAACATCAAGTCACCATTACCATCAATCGAATATAAGAAAATTGTGAAGTTGAGCTATCATATTATCAAAATCCCTAAATTTTATCCTAGTAAATTTTCAAGTACTTTTAGTCATCTTAAGATAAATTTTACAGTGTTTTATAGTATAATAATGGCTTCTTCATCATGAGCATCTCAAATTCAACCTCCTTCCCCATACATCATCATAGGTGAGCCCAAATATTTAGACATAATATTTGACAAAGGAGCACTTAAATTATGGTTCCCTCATTACTCAGCCATTTGGGATGTGGTGCATGGCATAGAGCCATATTCAGCACAAGTTCTTCTATCTGAAGATGATCAAGTGTTTATTGATGATCTATTGTCAATCAAAACAATGGTATTTCACGATGTGGAAACAAAATTTTAGGTAATGCCTTACATTGATTTATTACATGATTTATTTATTAATAATTATGTTATTGGGGATTTCCTACACTTTAGACTTCATATAAGCGTAAAAATATATATTTATAGGGATTTATAACTTTCAATCCCTAAGGCGACCTATATCAAGTTATGGCCAATGCTTGGTTAGAGCATAATATAGTTGAGGGGAAACTTAAACAATGGCTTAAGAAAGAAGAAAGGTTGAATATTCAAGGTGTTATCTCCTTAATTCCCATAGTTAAGTTTAGGCCAAGAATTTGAATAACAATGGAATTGATGAACAGATTGTATGGTTTTCGAGTACCACTTATATGCATGAAGAATGGGTGCCCTTGTAATTACCATTGAGAAAAAAAATTCACTTGGTGAAGTCATCAATGTGAGGCTGAGGGTACAAATGTTCTAACTTGAGCAAAGGTGCTCTGATGGTAAGTTTTATATGATTTACTATGTAGTGGACATAGTCATGGGGATAATATATAAGACTCATGTGCAACCCTAAGAACCATCAAATGAATACATAAAGAATAGGGTATGTTTCCATACTGCATGTTTATAAGTTTAGAAGTGAAATCAAAATAATTTTAAAAGACATTTACGTACAAGTCTACCAAGCCATATATGGGCATAAGATGCCTAGGCTTTCTGCTAATATGAGAATAAGTATAGAGAAAAGAGGGGATTATTGGTACTATTATTATTTTACCATAATCAAGATAGAGGGAACTAGGTCACCTCCACCATATTTACCTTGTTATGTCCCTAATAAGGTGGCAAAGGAGGAAATAGCATAATGAATATACAACAGTGTGGATGAATATCTCAGTGCTAAACACTAAGGGTACTACCACAAAATCCCTTTGAACATCGGTCAAATTCAATACTCAATGAAGAAACACCTCAATATATTTTTCAAATTCAAAGCTCATTATGGTTTATAATAAGCATTATACATATATTAGGACCCTCGAGGCATAGTCAAACACTATCTCAATGATCTCAGGAAAAAAGGAGTTTATATTCCCTATGGCCACAAAAATTTTGAGAATGATGAAATTTTTATGAATGATTCTAATGACTCTGAGGTATACACTCAAATAAACAAACAAAAAATGATAATGGTGGTTGCATAGAAGATTTTACATAATCCTTTGCTTATCAAAGAGGAGGAAAGTGAAATTATAGAGGAGGCAAATAGAGCTACCAGTTATCAATGGCACTAGCCATAGGCTCAATCATCCCTAGAGCAAGATCATCCTCCCTCTCCTCAATTGGAAGAAGTTATCTCATTGGAATAATAATTCACTCAAGGGAAGATGGATCCCCAAATCAAGAATAATATTCTTAAAGTACTTCCAAAGCCTCAACTAGTGGCTACAATGCAACTCTCTATATAAATTGTAAGGGCATCATCTCCTACAAATGGGCAAGTAGGAGTAATTTATTTGACACCTCAACCTCCTTTGACTATAGTTCAGCAAGTCTTCTTAAAAAAATTTAGAGTTATTTTATGGCCATTTCATCCATAGTAGCACCCCCATCACCTCTGACATATCCACTAGTGTCACTTATAGTTTCAGTGCCTCCACCCCCATCTATTATGGCCCCTTTATCTTTCATTCCATCCACTTCAAGGCAAGCCCCCATTTCTACGTAGCCACCCATTGCCACTTACCAAAGTAAGCCCAAAACTCTTCTAGTCTCTCCTAGGATTGCCTTGTTAAGAAAATTAGTGTTCACATGTTATTGATGATTTACCATATGGTAAATTAATATTTACATTATTAGTTATTTACCATGTGGTAAATACTATTAGGTTATTTTTTGTAAATTACCATATGGTTAATATGGTAAGTTAGTAATATTATTGGTTAGTCGTATATACTATTATAATAATAATATATCATGAATAAATTATAGATTTGGGTTGGTGAGATATTTGAGGACATGCGCCCTATTTAGAGGAAAGACATGTCCTATATATTCATGTCACAAAGAATTTTATAAGAGAGTATAATATAATATAATATTGTGTTTGAATATTATCCTGTGTGTCTAGCTTCAATAATTTTTGCATGAGTTAAAACACTACATAATCTCCTTATATTATTAACAGTAGTATCAGAGCATATTTGTTCTTATTCTTGTGATAGAGAATTAGAAGAAATTATGGGGCATTCATTGTTACTCACCCCTCTGAATGAGAGAAAATAATCTTTAAAAGCTTAGATTAGATTTATATTTCCATAGGTCTGAGAGTATTTAGAGTTTATTAAAATTTTGTTTGTGTTTGGCATCTTATTTTATAGTTGGGAGAATGGTCTATCCCTAATTTAGTATTGCCCTTATTCTTGTTTTGCATTGTTGACCCGACATCATATTTGCTCAGATGCTGAAAGAATCATGAAAAATGTTGTTTCATAGAAATATGTATATGTATCCTTCAATAGTTATTAATTTTTAGAAGTATTTTATAATTTCATATTTAGAATTTTAGTTTCTTTAATATTAGTATTTATATAATATTTTTTTATTTAAATGTTGATTTCAAATATTAATTTTGTTATTAAGTCAAGTCCAAGATGTCATCTTAATGTATCAAAAAAGTTAAAAATATTTGTGTCAATAGTCTTTTATTTAATGTTAAGATTAGGTTCAAATAGTCATAGTTCATTTAGTATATTCTCATTAAAGTCAAGAGTTGGAGTATTTTTTATGTCAATTATGTGTGTTAAATTTGTCAAAATAAAAAAATATTTATTATTATGGATGCATTGTCAACGAAAACTGACATACAAGTTATTTCATAATGCAGAAGGAAAGTTATACAAATAAATTCAATGTGGAAACTATTGTTCTTTAAATCTTCATCAATTGAGTAAGCAACTTATTATGATGAAGGTCATAGGAAATGGAAGATGGAGACCATTTAAGCCTCTCATTATCTACTAGCAATGGGGCCACTTATGCTTTAGCGTAATGTATTTTTTTCAGTTGTATGGTATGGTAGTTGTATTTCTTTTTTTATTGTGTTTTGTAATAGATAACAGAGGTTCATTCATGTTCACTTATATATGTGACTTTCCTAATACAGTCCCCTAATGTAAACATATATTATAAAATAAAAGCAAAAAAAAAGTAGCATCATGATACTTATAGAGGTTAAATAGTCAGATGTGTTCTTTTTCATACCTAGGTTTGTGATAAACATTTTTAAAACCATTGAAGGTTGTGCAGATCATTCTTTCTTGAGTTCCCACACTGAGTAGGTCAAACATGTTCCCTATAGTGAATGGTTGATAATAAGATGGTTTATGTACATGTTCCCACACTAATTTGATCATGTGTGTTCCCATTAGTGCATGGTTGATAATAAGTTGATGCATTCCTTCTTTCACCTTCATGTCGAGTTGTGTGCCAAGATCATGAGCAAACAGAGGCAAGCAAGTTGTGTGGAAAAAAATTGCTACTATGTAAACACTAAGGGGGGAATATTAAGAAAATTAGTGTTCACATGTTATTGATGATTTACCATATAGTAAATTAGTATTTTTATTTTTATTTATTTATCATTTGGTAAATACTATTAGGTTATTGTTTGTAAATCACCGTATGGTTAATATGGTAAGTTAGTAAAATTATTGGTTAATCGTATATGTAGTTATGACAACAATATGTCATGAGTAAATTTCATGTTTGGGTTGGTAAGATATTTGAGGGATATGATGCACCTATTTAGAGGGAATACATGTCTTATATATATGTATGTCATGAAGGCGTTTTTAAGAGTACAATATAATATTATATTATGTGTTTGAATATTATCCTATGTGTTTGGCTTCAAAAAAAATTGCATGAGTTAAAACACTACATAATGTTTTTAGATTATTAACATTCCCAAGAAGAAGAAATACCTATAGAGGGTCTATTCATTTTTGGATGTCCTCTTTGTGAGGAATCAGAGGAAAATCAAGAAGAGCCTCATTGATTGATTGCACCAGTGATGAGGAAGAAGAGGAACCAAATATTATGGAATAAGAAAAAAGGGTTAATATTGAGACAAATTAAATAATAGAGGATATGAATTATAAATAAATTAAGTAATAAGAGAAAAAAATAGTATACATAAGGTTTTTGGAAGGATAAAATAGACTAGCATCCACACAAGGTGAAAATGTTCTTACTGAAAAAGAAAAGCAGGGCCTCAATAGGGTAGTGTCTTCTCTCACTTCCTCCTTTAAAATTATAATACTAGTATTGTTAATTTGTCATCTTCTAGTCCAACTGATACACCTCTTTCTCCATATGAATCATTACAATAATGTTTAAAAATTAAGCCATTGTATTCCCATTCCAATATTGAGAAAATTGGGAAACAAAGTTCTAGTTCTTTTGATTCTTTAATTATTTCAACCACAACTTCAATAATAGCCAGACCCCAAACCCCTAAAAGAGGATTCATTTTGAAGACTTGGTGTCTATTTTCATTTTTCACCCCCAAACATTACCTTCACTATTGAGGCCATCTACCCAATTAGGTTTATCCATTCCTCAATCCACTTAGGTAGAGTCTTCCATTATGTCAATCTTAAATACTTCAGGATAGACAAGATATGTGGTAGAGACTACACCCTAGAGGGACATCTTAGAATGGAACAGGGTCAATCAACCACATTTTTGACTTCCTATACAAATAAGTTCCTCAATGCTTCCACCAAGTTTCATTCCACCTTCCACCTCTGTAAAGGCTAGTCAACCTGAAGAACAAGGAGAACTCATTGTCCCTTCTTGGTTCAAAGAGTCCTAAGGGGAAAAAATGATATAATGGGCCTAGTCCTCATAGATTTCCCAAAAATTAGTGTATGCTTTGATATTAAAATTGGTACTATACAAAGGGTGAGGAAAATAAAGGCATTGGATAGGGAAAGGGGAGGATATAATATTGGAGAAAAGGGATAACTTGCTCTCCTTGGAAAAGAAATAAAAAAGGAACCCTAGTGACCTTGATGAATATGAAGAGGAAGTTTGTGCTTTCATGGACTCAACTTGGGAAGCTATGAAAGAAATGTACAGGATCTAGGACCAAGCTAGACAAAGGCTTCTACAGAGGTAAGTTATGCAAGATCTGAGAGAAATAGTAGAGAACATTTAGAGCATAGTGAATAAATTATATAATATCATGAACACAATAAGGACTTCAAGGGGTGAGCCCCAATCTCATTAAGAGTGTTAACCTTATATAACCAATTAAAAGAACTAGAAAAGATGCTTAATTTTTTGGTGTCTTATGCAATAAATACTATCTATAATCATTTAAAACCTAATTACCACCCAAGAAGTTGTGTGGGCCTTGAATTATGTAATTTTTAAAAAAGACAATGTATTTAATTGACACCAATAGATGAAGGCCTTGATAGTATAGTTTGTAATCCAAGAGAGAGAGGCTATAGAAATTATCAAGGATATGAGGGTCATAAGTGTGATTAATTTTATAAGGTAACTGGTAAATAGGCTTAATTTTAAAAGATTCCTCAGAGCTGTTGTAGAAAGATTCAAGGTTGAAGTAGAAGGCATGGTATATAAGACTAATGAAGATATTTTACACTTGATTAATTTTACAAAAAATAAGGATACTAAGGTAAAGGTCCTTAAAGTTAAATTCAGAGCTTTAGAAGCTAAGTGCAAAAATATAATGAATGAAATCACATGGATATTCAATCCATCCATGCTCAATTTTGATAATTAATATTGAGTTTGACATTTTTATGCATTATACGAATAACTTAAGGTTATTGAAGACATTACTACTATAATGTAGAGTACATTACCAGTGCCTCCTACATGTACTCAATCTTAAGTGTCATTTCACACTATTCTACATATTCCTACTAGACCCACATCAACTAAATCTTCACATGTAAGGCCTAAGTCTACTTTAGTAACTACACTTAATATGCAGTCACCTTCCTCTTCTAGTAGTTCCAATCTAACACTATGGATATATATGTATATTTATATGTATTATAATATAATGAGACTTAGGTATCTATTCTATTTATGTGTGTGTGTGTGTGTGTGTGTGTGTGTGTGTGTGTGTGTGTGTGTGTGTGTGTGTGTGTGTGTGTGTGTGTGTAATTTTGGTCAATTTTCTTATGAATATCATGTACATGCATGTACTACATGAATTGTAACTTTGGAGTCTATAATTGAAAGTGTAAAATTAAACACTACTTGGAGGATGAGGTGATTTATCCCCAAGCTTATATATACTTGTAACCTATCCATTATAAAGAGAATAATTTTGGTAATTAAGGCACCTGAATAAGTAATTCTATAGATTATTTTGCAAATTAGTCTTGATGTGCATTCTTTTTTCTTCTCCAAACCTTCTTATTCATTGAAGAATTTATATCATTCTGGTATTGTTAATCTTTAGGTTGTGTATAAATTTTTTTATTACAATTATTCAAATTATATTGTAGGTAATTTGAATGTTTTTTATTTATTAATCGTAATCTCTATTTGAATATGTACAATTACAATCATATATTGGCAACAACATTTGGTTATGAATAGTGAAGTTTACTATATTTTTTTCCTTGGACTCCTAAGTGTGTTTATCTATTTTGTGCGATGATAATAACTTGAAGTAGGTATTAATTATTAATCATGTGTCCAATCTATAGTGTAGGATCTAGTTTGGAAGTATTTTATCTATCTTTGATTCACAAACCTTATTTTCTACCCTACCATTTCCTTATTTTATACTTTTTTGATCTAATCCATCTTAGGTTAGAATCCACCCAGTCATCTCAAGTATAATTTAGATTATTTTAGATTACATACATCCAAACTATCCAAGATGAATAATTCATTTCTGACTACTATTCCACCACCAAGTTATTTACAAAGCTGAATACCTCGTAACTCATGCCTTGGAGTGAATCTCTTCACCAATTCTAAAATATTACAGACTACCTCATAAGGTTTTATGGTATGCATAAAACCTACATCAACATGGATGTCACATAAGTCACTTGAGGTGTAGGCATAGGGATAGGATCAATAGTATAAGTCTAAACATGGTGGGTATAGGTTAATTAGGGACAAAAGGGTAGGGCTTAAAGTGTGACTTTTTTGCTAAAAATAGTAATACCTGAACTTAGAGAAACTTTTCAAAACATTTAGACCAAGAATTTTATGATAAAATAAGAAGATAAATTGTGGGATTTTTAATATAGTTTCTAAAAAAAATTAATACAAATATGAGAAAAGTATGGATTCTGACCATGACATAGTAATTTTTTGTGAAAATGTAACTAGAGTGCATGTGTATGAAAAAACTTTTTTAGAGTAAACAAATGAATTTTTGAATGAAATTACATATATGGATAGATAAAATGTCGAAGATTATTTATGATATTTTTTATTAAAGTTTAAATTTATATATTTTTTAAATTAATTTTACAAGTCAAGAAAGCTATAAAATTGAAATCGCAAGTGTACAGACACAAGTTTTTGACCTTAACTTCATAAAAATAAAAAAATATTGAAAACATAGTCAATGATGCGTAAATTTTTTAGATGGAATTTTTTCTTAAAATAATTGATTATTAGAAATTTATAAATCTATTTTTAACAATATGTGTATGAAATGTAATGAGGTATGTTGTGTAGAAATCAAATAATAATTAAAAATAATAAGTTAAATTTTAAAAAGTATATATTCAGAAACTACATTCTCCCTCTAAAAATTTGTAATTTTTTATTCAAGTAAATTTGTCTACTTAAACATGTCCATGAAGGTGGAAAAAAAATATAAATTTAGCAAATGTCATGTGTGTTGGTCTAGTGCAGGTTTGAGTGTTAGGTTTAAATCCTCCAAACCTAAAACCATGGCTCTTTTGGATGGAAATAAATTAAAGTTAAAACAAGTCAAAACAAAAGGGCACATACCCTTTGAAAATGGTGTGCCCCCTTTAAAAATAGCATGCACCCTTTAAAAAAGGTGTGTGCCCTATACATTTCAAGGGGTATGTGTCATTGTAGTCACTAAAATTTGGTTACGAATACTTGATAATGTTAGTTTTGGCCTTGTTTTATTTTAATAAACCTGATCACTTCCTTTAGACTTATTTTGTCACTTCACTCTATCTTAAGCACCTATGTGGGCCTACTTCTTTTCTAAATTGGTATGTCACCCACATATATATTCTAATGGATATAAAAAACCCTAAGCATCTGTATAGTTAGATCTAGACCAAAAAGTCGCATGTTTTTGTAAAGGACAAAAAGGTCTAGTGGGGGACAATAGTGGTAGACATATTTTTCCCTGATGGGAAGTGTCTATCATTGGTCTTCTAACGGTCAGTTTTCATATTTAAACCTTCCCTTGCATTGTGATCCATGTTTTTAGAATTTTTAGCATGAGGTTTTCCCTTTTGGATTGCTATAAGAGCACACTTAAGTATCCCATTATACCACTTAGAAATTTTAATACAATGGCATACTTGCACTATTACACATTAAGTAACATTTCCCTATTCATCGCAATTCTAATTCTAATCTTGAAGTTGTCCTTGGCCAAGTCTAAGGCTTGTTTATCCAAGCCAAATTAAATCATGATCAAGTATTCAAGTCATTTCTAAATATATGCATATAGTCAAAGGAAAAAATTACACAAAGCACTCTAGGTGGGAAAACTACATGGGCTTGAAATCCTGCTTCAGAATATTGGTGCATAGATAGCATTAAGTTATCACAGGGGTGATTGGGGTCAACTTCCCATAACATTCCCCACTTATTTTATTTGTAGGTTTTCAATCATTACAAGCCCTATTAGGGTTTCAACTTTTAATAAACTATTTAGAGGTCTTTCACACATTTTTAAAGGTCAAATATTCATATATATTTCAAGTTGTCACAAATAATCATGATCTAAATTTTATGGTCTTTAGCAGAAAATAAGATCGACCAAATCAGGGCTATAGTGAAAGTCAATTATGTTCAGGTTGGACAATCTTGACATTCACTAATTTTAGTTCCATATTTTTGCTATTTGAATATTCAGTTCCTATTTGTCATTTATAGCCTTCTGTCAACTTCACACAATCATATCTCAGATATAAATAGCTAAAATAATTATTTTGTTCATAGTTAACCTCCTTTATTTTGATTGCACTTTTTTGAATTCAATCTTTTACTTTCATTTTGCTTCTTGAAAGTTGGTTTACATTATTATGTTATATTCTATTTAATTTATCTAAATTAGGATTAACTCACTTATTATTTCATTTTTTTATAAAACATATTGGTGAACCCAAAAGAGTCACACACTTTCATTAATGAACCTGTTATTTATTTGAGCATTGTTTCAAAAAAAATGTCTTGGGGCTTAGATAAATTCTTGAATATTCGACACTAAAAGAATATTCTTTCAACCTTAGATCCAAATGTAATGCAAATCATTTGTTTTCAACCTTGAATTTAGTCGTTGACACTAAAAGTATTTTCTTTTAACCTTGGATATAATATCTGACACTGAAATAGCATTCTTTTGACCTTAGATTTTGGTGTAATTTACTAATATTCATACACAACCAAAAAAAATATCTAGATTCTTAAATTTTAGTTTTCTATTATTTGTTTTTTTTCTAATTTCCAAAGATTTATGTCTATATTGGATGAGCATTTTTTGCTTCAAGATTTTCAAAAAAAACAAATCACTAGCTAAGACACAAGTACTATTAATGCAAAAAAAATTAAAGTAAAGTATGTCATGGGAACAAGAGCAGTCATATATTCAAGATGATATAAGGCTTACTTTACACCCTCTTGATGGACTTATTATGACCATAGAAAGTGAAAAGACTCAAGATTTTGATTTGGCTAAGAGCAATATATTTAAACCTATTGATACAAAAGAATTTGGTGAATACCTTGATATCCATTTACTATTTGTAATCTAAAAAAATAAAATAAACTTGATCATGATAGCATGACTGATAAACCAAATGATTCCATTGAGAAACCTATTGTTAACCCTACCATAGGTGTCTTTACTTCTATTGTTGATATTGTTATTACACCTACACCTTTCGATTTGGGGGTAACCCAAGGCTTCCAATAGATCTATATGCCCATGCCTAACCGAATGACTCATACAAGACCTTTAATAGTTAAGCACACCACATCACATACCTTGCCTACTATGCAATCCCTTGTGCAAATTATTTCACTTTTACATGCTAAGGTGTTGCATCTAGAACAAGTATACCAAAAGTTAGCCAAGCATTGGATTCTCAAGTCTTGCTTCATTATCCAATAACACCTAAGATTGTATCATATCCTTTACCTACAGGATTTGTAACACCTAAATCGCCATTATATGAAGGTAAAGGAGATCCAGAACAACATCTTAGATCTTTTCATGCAGCATATTTAGATTATTGCCAAGTTATTTCGAATAAGCTTAAAATATTATGCATTGTGTTATTTTTATGATTTACCTATTCAATCAATAAAAATGTTCAATCCACTCGTAGATCAGTTTCTTAAGCATTTTGTTATTAACATTGATGACAAACTTTCTTACACATAAATTGCTAAGCTTAAGCAAGGAACTAATGAGCCTATCAGTAATTATGCACTTTGTTATAAGACCATGCTTATCAAAATGACTAACACACAAAGGATAATGAGTTACAAGATATTTACGAACAAGGTTTTCTTGCACCTTTGTATGCATCAATCATTTTCAAAAAAATCAAATTGTTTGAGGAACTTTGTTATACAATGAGAGAAAGATAATTCAAGCTTCTTGCTTTGAACAAACTCAAGTATGCCTCTGCATCTACTTTCACAACAAAGTTTCAAAGCAAACCATCTTGCAAAGCTAAGCCAGCAGATTCAAGCTTCTTGCTTTGAACAAACTCAAGTATGCCTCTACATCTACTTTCACAACAAAGTTTCAAAGCAAACCATCTTGCAAAGCTAAGCCAGCAGATACTAATGTTGATGTAAACATCACAATCAATGTTATTTCTCAACCTTATAACAAGGTTATTTTATTAGATCAACCAATGAGGCAGTTCTCTAGATTACCACAACATTGACATAAAAATTACTTGATTACAATCTTATTACTCTACCTACACCACTTAAAGTTGACATGAGTAAACCTCAAGGAAAATATTTTGATAGCAATGCATATTGTGATTACTATAGACGTTTCCTTAGATGAGCTTCTTCTTGTATATTTCATTTCTTTAATATAGGATTGGATTTTGGAGTCATTCTCTTTTATGTATGTTATACATTTTTAAATTTATGTAGAGTCGATCCTAGCTAATTTATGAACATGTATTTTTCCTCACTAATTTTAAAACACTCTTTCAATTACTAAACCGAATTTGACCAAATAAGCACCCAATTAGGTGGACGATTACATAAATAAAAGTAGATTTAAGATGAAGCACACATAATTGAGCACCATTTGTCATTATTTTGTGTTTGTAAGTTGTTATTATACTGAATCTTACTAAATTAAGCCCCAATTAATGTAATTGAATATATGAAGGTGGATTTTGGGTGAAGTGCAAATAATTAACTAGCATTTTTCATTATCATATGTTTATATATTATTATTAGATTGAATTTAATCGAATAAAGTTTCAATTAGAAACAATCAAAAAATAAAAGTGTATTTGAAATGAAGCGTAAGTAATTGAATATTATTTATTGTTATTTCATGTATGTAAATTGTTATTAAACCAAATTTAACTGAGTGAAGCCCCACACGCATATATAATAAACTTAAAGAAATATAATGAGTAATGATGAAAGTTGATCCTATTTTAATCTAATAAAATAGAATGAAGAACTATTGTCATGCATATTTGTATTATGGTTATTGTTATGTGAAATGATTTCTTAGATGTTAAATTTTATATTATATTTGTTTCATTTGTATGTAATGTTCATTGATAACCTATTTAGTACCTCAAGTGGCCTATAAAAGCTAATACACCAGCACATGATGATAGTGAAATATTGCCAAAATCATGATGATACAATATAAAGTTAGTTTACCCACCCAAAATTATATTAATTCATGTATCTAACATTTAACCATTTAAAAATATTAGAGGCACATTTGCAAATTTTCCAATTTTTATAGAGTTGAATGCTTGAGATAATTCATCCTATTGTACCTCTAGGTGTTGGACATGATCAAGGTTTATCTCTTTTAATTCCTTTGATGTTAGCTCTCATAAAATATTTTAAGGAATAGGATGGTAAATTGTTCTTTGATGATAGGATTTTTAATGCACGCCCTTTGGTGCATTATGTTTAAATCAGCGTCCTTTGTGTAAATTATTATCTAAAAATCAAATATCAAGAATTCTAGTAGTATAAAAATATCGACAAGATTTATAAGGTAATTAATTTAAAATATATATATTGAATTGTAATGTGTAAATACAAAATTAAGAACCAATTTAATAAATTAAATATGTAAAAAAAAAAAAAACTTATAAAATATGCAACTTAATAAAATGAAAAAATTAAATATATTTTTTTAAGTATGTATAATTGTATTTTAAATTACAATTATAATCTTTTGAACAAAATTTTAAACTAAAATAATTAAACAATTTTAAAAAAATTATTATGAAACTAAATAAATATTAATAGAAACAATCTTCTAAATAATTAAAATTGTGATATCATAGATAATTTTGCCATGTTAAATTGTACTCTAAATTACAATTATAACTTTTCAAACAAAATTTTAAACTAAAACAATTAAATAAATGTTCAAAAAATTATTACGGAACTAAATAAATATTAATAGAAACAATCTTGTAAACAATTAAAACTATGATGTTATAGATAATTTTGCCCTGTTAAATTGTACTCTAAAATACAATCATAATTATTCAAATAAAATTTTAAACCAAAAAAATTTAACAATTTTTTAAAAAATTATTATAGAAATAAATAAATATTAATAGAAACAATCTTCTAAACAATTAAAACTATGATGTCATAGATAATTTTGCCTTGTTAAAGGATGGTAAAATTTATCTCTCTTCCCGTTAACGGGTTGGTCGTGTTGTCGAAAGTAACAAAACAAGTAGGGAAGATTGATTAGGCCCCGCCTCTTCCAAGGATATTCAAATTAAACTTCGGTGCACCGCAAGGGGAAACCCAGGGACTTTTGGGGCAGGTTATGTCATTTGTGATTATGTTGGCTTACTAATTAGAGCAACCTTGAAGACATTGGTGGATGGAACTATCAATGAAGTACAAGCCCAAACCCTAGTGCTAGGACTCGATTTAGTGGACCATTGTGGTATCGAGATAATTATAATCAAGGGTTTTGAGGAATGGAAAGGTGGGTTCTTGGAATGTAGAGAACATTCTCAGTCTCTCTTGGGATGTCTTTGCTCTTCTTAATTATTGGAAGCCAATCATTGCTTCCACAAAGCAAAAAAGGTGGCAGATGAGTTGGCGAATAGAGGCATATCTCAAGCAAGGGATATCATAATTAACAATGATTGGGAGGCTTGGTGGATGGATGTGGATACTCCATCACATGATTAGTTATCATTTGGATGGGATGTATATTTAGTGGCATTGATGGATGGTGACTTGAATAAGCGTGGAAAGTGTTATTCCCCACACATGTTAGGCTATCTCCCCACATCCCCACTACATGTTAGTGTGATGGAAATAGGATTTTATTCTTGACGGTGATGGAAGCCTTTGGCATTCAGGTTGAGTGCTAACAGTGATTGTGAGGTGATGGCATCGATAAGAATGGAGCATATGATGCATGTGACACACAATGAACCCCTTCTTCATGTCAAGGCTAGGAAACATGAGGTGGCATTTGATGGAAGGGTTTCATATTACAGGATGAAGAAAGTGTTTCTCATACAGTCAGGGAAAGTCTTGCATGCTATCAAGGAGGTTATTGGGACAGTCTCCCTAGAGACCAGTTTTAGGGTTAAGGTCAACTCCTTGATTGTGTCGACTTTCATGGGAAACTTGTTCATGGCCTCCAAAGATAAGGAACCGACAGCTGTGGTTGCAGTAGGCTCATTCGATCTAGTTTTAAAATTGGATTGGTAGCAATAGTGGAGGTTTTTCTACTGGAATAAAAATGTTCCCATATTATTTCAGAATAGGTGGGTCAAGGGGTTGTGTCACTAAGGTATTTTAGGGATTTGGAAGATAGATTCAACAATCTGCTTGACCACCTAAAGGTTTTGTAGAACCATCAACAAAATATCAGGCCCTCTAGCAGTTGGTTACCCATCTTAGATATAGTCACTCTACATACACCAATGGTGTGATCTGTTGTGGTAGCATTGATTCATAGAAAGTCAACTAGGCTTGTCTCGATGATTAATATTTTAGCTAATTATGATGTTCACGCTCCTCTCCCCCAATTGCCCCCGATGGCCTAGAGGGGGGTCCCCTAACCAGACTGTATATAGTCTCAACTTATATGTAGGCTCACATGGCAAGCATAAGTGCAACACTGGGGTTGGGAAGATCCTTTCGCATGAAGCAAGCAGGTAGTCTATGATGGTGGAGGTGTAAATTGACTGTGTTGAAAGGGGTTCTTTCAATTGAGGGGGAGCTTGGTGTTGGTGATGGGCAGGCAAGGCTTTCTAATCCAATAGATGGAGCAACATGTGACAAATGGAATAAGGGTGTTAGCATCAGGTGAGGTGGTGGTACCCAGGTGGTTGGTGGAGGTGTTTGTATCTTGGATTTTGGTGGTAGCAGTCTTAGTGGTTGGTCATTGGTGGTGGTGTGGACTGTGGGCATGTTTATTAGATGTTCATTGGTGGTTGTGTGCATGTTCTTTTTATAAGTGTGGTGGCCCTTAGGGGGGCTTTGTTTGACCGTATGGGAGTTGTTAGTTTTGTTGACCTTAGGGGTGTCTTTAGTTTGGTTGTTTTTCATCCTTTTGCCCTTCGGGGTGTTTTTGGTTTTAGTTGATGTTTGGTCTTTTGATTCCATCTTGTAACAAACTTTGTAATCATGTTTCTCTCATTTAATAAAATAGGTGAAGGACCCTCCAACCCTCTTTAGCTAGTGAAAAAAAAATAAACCTCTCATGATATTATTAGTTTTAGATTAAGTGTTTATGTCCCAGTGTACATGCAAATAAATTTAAGTGATGATTAAAATGTTGGGTATTGATATGGATGAATTTATTGGTGTTTCTCTTATGTGATGTAATAAATTTCAAGTGGATCATTTACACTCATGAGAAATGGATTCTTGTAAACCAGTACTCATACAATACGAGACAATATAAATTAACATGAAACAACACAACTAAATTCCAAAACATTATATCACATAACGTAGATTACTACCAGTTTCTACTAATATCACTTCTAAACTTGGCATGGATGATCACAGGGTACTATTGATAATTTACTCACAATCAATACATAGGCATGATCCTAATTAGAGGCTATTTTTGTAATCATATTCTTAAATATATAGATAAATGGTTGGTATAAGTAAGTTCCCTTCAATTACTAGGTTTTGTTTGAAAGACAAACTCTATTTCAATAAGAAATATTTACATGTATTAAATCACATATAACCCAAAATGAATTGTTCGATGTAAAGGATGGAAGCTTCCTAATTCCAATCTCAATTCAGTAGTAGTAACCACATCCACCACCTAGGTGCTAAAGGAAATAGCTTCCATTCATACCAAGCATTGTAGTATTTCATTTCGGTAACAATAACATGGCATGCTAGAAGTGTAACTATTTTTCAATTACACTGTTTAGAACTGGAAATTTTTACAGCAAAGATTTTTTTTAAAAAATCATATTTCATGCCAAATATAATGCATAAATATCAAAATAAACATATAATATGTATTTTCAAAAAAAACTATAAAAAATAATTCCCAATAGTGGGACAGTTAAAACAATCAAATATTATATGGTATTTGTAAGGTGTTTTAAACGTTTTTAGTCATTTTTTTATACATCTAAATTTGCTCGCTCCTCCATCATTACTAATTTGTCCAATCCTAGTCCCCTTATAACATTTATCTTGTCATCCATCAACCTTAGAACATTGCATGTCAATTCATTCTTTTATTATCATCATATTTGTCACTAAATCTTGGGCATGGTTGGTAGTACAATTGACATGCAACTGAGTGCTTGCCAATTCAAAGTCAATGGTTTGAAACCTATGCCCTCGAGGGTCTCACTCATTTTGGTTGGACTTTACTAAGATGAGGATGGGTTATAGTGGATGCGAACCTAAATCAAGAACTTAGATATGGCGAGAGCCTAATAGGACAAAGCATGAAGGTAGATGATTAGTTACCAGAGTAGAAATCCAGACCTAGGTGGAGATAATGATGGATTGTAATTGATTCCCATTGTAATCCAAAAATATATTTTTTTCCTTTAAAGCCCACTTATCCATTATTTTCTAGTTTTTAATTCATTCTCCACCTAACTCCAACTACCCCCACTTTCTCCTACAAATCATTTTTATAATCAACACCCAATCATCATTAGTCTTATCTAATGGATTCTAGAATTCTCCACATACTATAGAATCTTCCACATCCTCTTTAGAAATCTTCAACGAAATTTAAATTCCTTAGAAATTCCTCATCCTCTTCTATATAAACAAGCATGTCTCTATGCAAACCATGAGCTAACTTTGAATATCTCTATATTAATGTTGTCAACTTATTTATTATGCATTGTCAAGTCATCATATATCCTCCATTGTTGCAATAAGTTTTGAGCCAGTCAAGCATCCAACATTCATTCAAGGATTTTTATACTTTGTCATTTTGGGACACATCATTTACATTTTGGACATAAATTTGATTGCAAGATTGAGGTATAATTATATTTTTTTAATTGTTATTTGCATTCAATTTATGTACCTTGCCCAAGCATGAGTATTTAGGGGAGTTTAGAATTTATTTAGCAGTGAATATTGTCACTTGCATTTGAATTTTTATTCCAAATTTTACCTAATACAATTTTAAACATCAAAATATGACTTTTTAAATATATTGTTATAATTAACTATAAAAATATAAATAAATTTTTAAAATAATTTGTATATTCAAATATAACCATTTTATATAATATTTTAATAGAGATAAAATTTTAAATTGAATTCTAATTAATTTTATAATTTAAAAAATTAACTATTACATAATAAAATATCAATGAAATAAAAACTCGTGAAATAGAAACATCTTTTAAATCAAGTAAACTAGGAAATAAATTTCAATTTTATATTAATTATATTGTTTAATTTTTATTGCATTTTTTTTAATTTTTAACTGTTTTTATTTGATTTTTCAATTTATTTAATTTTTTTACAAATATAATTTTAAAGTTTCCTTGAATTTTATTTTTAGTATTTATAAATTATTCTTAAATTGTATTGATATTGGTAAGCGGTTTTTTTAACTATTTTTAATAGGGGGAATCTTTGAAGACCCGTGGGGAGCAATGCCACTTGAAGAGTCAACTATCAATGGCAAGGGAGACTTGAACATGGGACCTACTGGGTAAAATTATTCTTAAATTATCAAACACCATTACCATATTACAAATTGAAAATTTATAAGTTAAAAGTTGGAAGTTTAAACTTATTTTTATAGCGTTGTATTAATGAAATCATCTCTTTCGAAAGTAGAGGTGTTTATTAATTATTTTGTTCCTATAAATTATGAGTAATAAAATATTTTTCTAGATTGTAAGTTTTTGAATTAGTGTGTATAAATTTTTATCTAGATGTTTTGGATTAACATCAGTGATCCATCATTACAGTAAAGAGATGTGATCAAGTATGTTGATTCAAAATGTTGAGATAAAAATTTGTACACAGTAATTCCAAAAGTCTACAATCTATCTTTATGGATCGTGAAAGCATCAAATCTCTCAAAATATTTTGTTATTTTTCTTTCTCCACTTTTTTATTATTTTTGGTTTTATTTCTTTCTATATTTTTTCATTAATCAATCAACCTAATTATTAAATTTAGCTTTAAACTCTACATAAAACAACATTTTATCAAATCGTATTTTTATGCTATATAGATTTAATTGTTGATGACAAATTGACCAATGAATAATGTTCAATAGTCTTGAAATAACATTTTTTCATATTATTTTTATGCATCAATGTAACTGCATTTGTTACAAAGATACAATAAAATAATTACTAAATATAAATAATAAAATTATCACAATTATCGTTTTACCTCTCTTATATACTCTGATTTTCTAATTAAAATACATTCCTTACAATCTAAAAATGTTATAATATCTATTACTCTATTGAATATAAAAACGAGTTAAAATTTTATTATTATTTTTTGGTATTATATATTTGATGCTTAATCAAGTTTTAATAGTCTCATAAAACACTTTCTTTAAAAAGAAATATAAATCATAACCATCAACGTGAAACAATTGGAGCTTCCTATCTTAAATTTTTCTTTCTTTTATGCAAACATTTGCAAAAATATTTCAACGACAAAAATTTCCTTCTAAGATTCATTGTAGTTTTTTATTTATCTTTATAAATTATGCAAACTAAAAATCAATTCATAAAAGAGATTATATAGCAGGGTGCACTTGTATTCAAGTTAGAAATTCACATGATAAGCAATTAACAAATTCAAACCCAGTCCATCATTGAAAGACTTCTCCATAGTATGTAAAATCTTTATTTTATTATAAATTTTTTAGATATCAAATTTTTGCAGCACTGATAAAAAATTTCCAGCACTGATGGTAAATGGCTCCCTGATAATATGATGTTAAAAATCACATAGTTATACAACCCCTTAAACATGCACTATCACTGACTAGACAGTAAAACTTCATGAATTCTTTTGTTTGTGTTGTTCCTTTCTTATATGGGCTTTTCTAGTATGCCGTCCTGTTGGACTACAATCGTAACAATCACGTAAGAATCTATGAGGTAGATTTGTAAAAACTATGGGTAGGTCCAACTCTTACCTTATAACAAATCTTCAGGGTTTTTTCTGACATTTTGTCCTATCGAGTTTAATTCCTTATTTTAAAATAAGCAAGGGATGGAGTGGATTGAGTGGTGGAATGAAGCAAATTTGATTAAAGCCTTCAGATTACGCTTTATACATCTCTTCTCAGCTTGGACTACAATCATAACATTCATGTAACAATCATGTAAGAATCCATGAGATAACGTTGCAAAAACTATTGGTAGGTCCAACTCTTACCTTATAACAAATCTTCAGGGTTTTTTCTGCAAGTACATTTTGTCCCATGGAGTTTAATTCCCTGTCCTAAGGAAGCAAGGGATGGAGTGGATTGAGTGGTGGAACGAAGTAAATTTGAATAAAGCTTTCAGATTAGGCTTCACACATCTCTTCTCGGCTTGGACTACAATCATAACATTCATGTAACAATCACGTAAGAATCCATGAGGTAGCCTTGTAAAAACTATGGGTAGGTCCAACTCTTACCTTATAACAAATCTTCAGGGTTTTTCTTGGCAGGTACATTTTGTCCCATGGAGTTTAATTCCTTATCCCAAAGGAAGCAAGAGATGGAGTGGATTGAGTGGTGGAATTGAGATGGAGTGGATTGAGATGGAGTGGATTGAGTGGACAGGGAATTGATGGATCCTCTCTGAGTTTTACAGGGCCATTATCAACAAGCTGCATGGAATAAAAGATTAGACAATCCCATTAACCAGCGTAATATTAAATTTATTCTTAAAGTCGCAAGTTGGCAGAAGATTGTTGTTGAATTTCTAGTTAGATATTATTGATATAGCTTTAATGCTTCTTCCAAAATCATTATTACATTACATTCTTGGGCCAGAACAGAATGGCTTTATGAAGAGCTGACATTCTTGACAGTATCCTTTCTATTTAAGAGGGCAGGGAATGTGCTCATTCCTTAAGGCATAATGACCTCTTTATCAAAAATATGACTTTGAAAAACCCTGACAGATAATTGAATAGCCTTTTATTATAGCCATGCTAAGAGATCTTGCCTTTCATTGTTTCTTTATTCGTGTCGTGTAGTCAAATAGTTGTTCACAGGTGCTTCATCTTGCCTTGCTATTAATGAACCCAAGTTAGAGCACATTGGGATTTTTAGCATCGTTTGTTGGTAGCCCTTGTTGTATGTTGTTCCCGTTGAAGTTTTTGGTACACATTGCTGCGCTGCACAGTTCGTCAAATGCATTAAGCTGCCTAGTAACACTCAGACTCGGCATCTTGATGACCACATTAAAGATGACTCCCTCCTCACTCTAGCTATGGATCAATTCTTTGTTTTTTTGGCCAGTTGGTGCTTGGATGACTTTTTGCCTTGCCTCGGGTTACGACATTTAAAGGAAAAAATATGTGTTACAAGCAAATCTGTCAATCCCATTCTCCATGGTAATATCGATACGATATGGTATAGATACTAAAATCTAATCTTTGGTACTTGACAATGACAAGCTTTGGAACTGAGTTATTCAAGTCAAATCTCTCAATTCCAAGTGCCTCCATCTGAACTTTGGAACTGAGTTATTCAATGAGTGGAAAACACAATTGCCGATTGAGTGCACTCAATGATCGCTTACAAAAAGATTACCAAAACTTCTTTAGGACTTTTTTTTGGGCCAACTCTAATCGCTACAAAACCGTCCACAGAATTTTCAAACATACCTTGTCTCCCTTGAAACAGAGGAAGCATAACTCCAAGAGAGAGTTTAGCCTTATGTGCTAAGTGGATTATTCAAACCTTGAAAGGATATGAAGCCTAGAAAACCCTTCTTAGGACTTGTTGAATCTCGTACTCCATAGGGTGAAAACAGGTTGGAATGGTATGGGGCATCACTCGCTTGTTATTACTATTGTTGTGCAAAGTATTTAGAAAGGTGTAAAGACCCATATTTGTTGGACGGTGCGGCAATTTCGCAGTGGGATTTCTTTGAATGAGTACTACTACTGGTTGCCCCTACTTTTCTCATCATAGTCTCTATTTCCAGAATTCACGTGTCTCAAACTCTCAAAACAAACTTTATCATTTAAACACTATGAATGTTAAGGATATTTTTTCATCAAAGACAAAAGATTAGGTGTCATGGTCTGAGCTTAAAGCCTGATTTCATCCCTCAAATGCAATCAAGGAACTATCAAGGCAATTCAGAAGCTTCTCCAAAAATTTATCTCCTCAAGTTAGGAAAGTATTTATCTACTTGTTCATGGAGAGATTGGCATTGAAGTTGGGACACTCCATTCTGATTCTATAATTCTAACATTGCATATAGGTAGCATTTGTCCTCCTCTAGAAGATGATATTAGTGAGGAAACTAAGAACCGTCCAATTCAGAAGCTTCTCTCAAAAATTTCTTTCTACGAGTTAAGATTGTATTTTTACCTAGTTATTGGTGGAGTTGTGGCACTCCTTTTTTATAACCCTGACATTGCATGAAAAAAGTTTTTTCCTTCTTGCTCTACACAACACAATCTTAGTGAGTGATGGAAACTATATTTTATGTGAAAATGTGGAAAGCCATTAATCTATGTTTAGAATATTCCTTCAAGCCCAAGAAAACATGATTTACCTAGGCTCTCTTTTACCAAGGCCTACCTCTAAGGATGAGAAATGCAACATCTCAAATAGCTTTATCCCACTCATTTAGATGCTTGTTGGATGTAATATTTTAAACATATTTTTAGTTCTATCTCAAAGAGATGTTTACAACTAGATTAGTTGATTCTCACTTCAAATCCTTACTAAAGGAGAAGCCCTCAAATGAGAAATGGAAAGACTTTACATGCATCTAGAGGCCCAATTAATGACAAGCAATGTGTACCTAGTATGGGTAAGGTAGAGAAGGCTCACAACTAATTTTCTACATGTTGTCAACATAAGGTAGTGATAACCTTCTCACAATTAATTGTTGACATGTTGTCGTCATAACCTTGTCTAAAGTGCAAAGGGCAGCAACGTTGTGTCAAACTTAGAAAGGGTTGGGGCAAGATTGGAATCAGCCATATTTGGACTGGCTTAAGAGAAGACTTCCATTTTTTTGGGTAAATCTGAAGTCCCTATAAATGATGTAAAAGAACCATCACTCATCTCAAAGTGCTCTATAAAGACTTAATTGGCCTCATGAATATTTTTATAATGCATGAAAAAAAAATTATGGGAGAATTGGGATTATGGGTGAAGCCATCAGTAAAGTTCATCAATCCTCTTATTATATAAGCCCAAAGAGATTATTTGAGGCCATGTAAAGATTTCTTCATCTTAACAACAAGGTGCCTTATTTTAGGAGTGAAGCAACTAGGAGCTCATGTGGTATAAATTTCCTAGTCAAACTCCCCATTAAGAAAAACACTTTTAACATCCATTTGATGAACAATTAAATTATTATCAATAGCATGGGAAAGAATATGATTAAAACCTTCTATGCAAGCAATAAGGAAAAACATTTCATTAAAGTCAATACCTTTTTTTCAAGATAAGCTTTAGCCACTCGTTGAGCTTTGTGTTTCTCTACATTCTCATCAAAAGTATATTTAGTTTTGTGATCCATTTACAATCTTGCAACATTTTTCCTTTATTGTTCGCTAGTTCTCAAATCTTGTACTTCATCAAAAGTATCTGATCCAAAACTCAAAAGCTTTGGTTGAAAGATAATTCAAGAAACAAAAACAACACAATTCAAATAATGCTATCTCTAAGAAGAGATGTTTTATTGATCAAATTTGCAGACCCAAACATATGTCTATCTCTGAAAAGAGATGTCTGATTTCCATTTTGGGTTACATCTTCATTTATACATATTTTGAAGGTGGGGGGAGGATGTGGAAGGTCACCAATCTCGAGGGAGATGAATTGGTTCGACTTTCACGATTTACAACAATATAGAATTCGAAGAATTACTATTTTTAGAAACTTACTATTTTTAGACTGCACTACTAAAATTGAAATTTGGGGCACTTCCGTTGGGTTTTCAGGGTTCAAACTTCATTGAGCGGACCTCAATACCATCTCACCGTGTTCTCCTCATTCTTAGCTTTCTAACGGTTCAAACGACAAATCAATTGGAGCTACGATGCAAAAGTTATGGCTCCCGAAAGTTTCGTCATCAATTGGAGTGGCTCTTCCCCTGAATTGTCCCCTGAATTGTTACTCAGATCATTCCTCCCTCCTTGAGAAGCAATGGTCCCCATTGCATCAAGATTTGTCATCAAGTGTGAAAGTTGTACTTTGATTTGATTCCCGATGCATACTTGGAATGGACTGTGATTTATGGAACTGTGCAGGGCTTGATTGTTCACCATTTCTGTCTAACCATCAGTGTGTGGATGGAAGGCCGTGAACTTCTTCAATTTGGTATCTATTTGATTATGTTGTTGTGTTGTTTGTGTAGTCAGGGCTGCAACTTTGGCCCTTTTGGATTCTTGTGGCTTACCACCATGAGAACAAATTTATTGGCACTAATCAGAGAGACAGATGTAGAAGGTGGTACCTCAGAGCGTCATGTTCCAAGAGTGAGAGTAATCCTTCGAGTTCTAGATGCCATGTCAATCATACATGAATCGCTGACCAAAGAGTACATCACAAACATCCAGATTGACCACATCACATAAGACCTCATCTTGAAAAGGTTTTATTGTATATGAGAGAAGACATTGGTGGGTGACACAGAGGTTTCTCCCTGGACTCAACCATCTAATACTGTATGGCTTTGGGTGAGGCTTCATGGACAGATTTATGCTTTTCACAATATTAGCAGAGATTAAATTCTTTTGACTTCCACTATCAAGAATGAAATGCAGAGGCTTACCTTTCACCCATAACTTAGAGTGAAATAGTCTTTTCTTGTCATCTAGCCTCTCTTTGTGGGTTTGTGATGAAGCAACAATGGTTTCGGGCTCAGCATCTATAATCTCTTCTTCAACCTCTTCGATTGCAGGGTCTGTATGAGGTAGAGTAGTGGATGTTGAGGATTGTGATTCAGAAAGTAGGGACTTGATGGCTCGACATTCTTCTTTGGAGTGAGTTCCAGATTTGTGATAATCACACCACTTCCCAGTGTTTCCTTCCTTTTGCTTCTAATTTTGGCTTCGTGTTTGACCTTTGTCACTTTTCCATTTTGAATGCTGACTCTTCGTATTCATTCTTCCATGCTTCTGCTCAATCTTCACTACAAACTTGTACGTCTCATTGATGGTTTCCAAATTGAAGAGTTCCATTTCTCCCCATATGCACCATTGTAGTTTGTCGTGATATTTGAGAACCTTATGTTTCTCACTTTTTTGGATGCCCAATCTCACAGATAGAGAATGAAAAATGTCAGTGTAATCTTGAATAGATTGTTCCTTACCTTGGTGAAGTTGTTGCCACTCTATATACAGATCGTCATATGCTCTAATGGGGTAGTATTCTTCCTTTATAGCTTCTATGAAATCATCCCAGGTAGGTTCCGCCTCAAGGCCAATATCATCTGCACTGAATCTCTTTTTGTACACGTCCCAACAATTTTTGACAGGGAATGATGCTTTCAAAAGAGCAAAGGTGATCTTCTCTTTATCAGTGAATTTATTTACAAAAAAATAAGATGACAATTGATCCAACTAACTTTCTACTACATCCGTATTGATTTTGCCTTAAAATGTAGCGATATCAAAATTCCCCTGAACCTTGAAGGGTGTTGGGGAACTAAAAGGATGTGGGGGTGCGATGAGGACCTAGAATTTCCCATCGAGATTTGTTGGAGAATTTGAGCGAATTGTTGTAGCATCTGCTCTTGCCATTGTTGGAGGACTTCATTCACCATTTCCTTGAAAGGATCGGATGTCTCGGTGTTCTCTGTCATTTGAAGTCGTTTGGAGCGAATAGGTGGATAGTCTGCTGGTTTTATTTTCCACCGAAGCTTCCTGTTATCTGACCTCGTCCTCGAGATCATACACTCTAAAGACAAACCGCTCTGATACCACTGATCCAAAACTCAAAAGCTTTGGTTGAAAGATAATTTAAGAAACAAAAACCACATAATTCAACTAATGTTATCTCTGAGAAGAAATGTTTTATTGATCAAATTTGCAGACCCAAACATATGTCTATCTCTGAGAAGAGATGTTTGATTTCCATTTTGAGTTACATCTTCATTTATAAATGTTTTGAAGGTGGGGGGAGGATGTAGAAGGTCACCAATCTCGAGGAAGATGAATTGGTTCGACTCTCACTATTTACAACAATACAGAATTCGAAGAATTACTATTTTTAGAAATTTACTATTGTTAGATTGCACTACTAAAATTAAAATTTGGGGCACTTCTGTTAGATTTTTGGGGGTCAACTTTATCGAGCGGAACTCCATGCCATCTTATTATGTTCTCCTCATTCTTAGCTTTCCAACGGTTCAAACGGTGAGTCAATTGAAGCTACAGTACAAAAGTTATGGCTCCCGAAAGTTCCGTCATCAATTGGAATGGACCCATCCCCTGAATTGTTACCCAGATCAGTGTCCCACCTTCATAGATGTCATTTAATGTTGTGAACCCTCTTGAAATGTGTTGAGATCAGTGTCCAAAGACATCAATACATGATCACCAGCATTTACAATTGTGACGGATTTAAAATCAAAAGGTTCATCAACCATCTCCTCTGCTTTAATATGAGGTGGGTGTTAGGCACTCCCAAGAGAATTGAGAGAAGTTTCAATGATATCATCATAAGGTTCTATGTCCCAACAACCTCATCCAAAAAACTTGCATCACAACTAATTTCAATAAATATATAGCTCGTTCCATGTCCATGGACAATTAAGTTGTCTTACTTTCTTAGGAGGATCTTAATATATGGAAAATATTTATGGGTTGGATGTCTTCAACTTTGAATGGAAAAATAAGATAGTATTCTAAAGATTGTAATGGAGGTAGTTGACACCAAGATGGATTAAAACACAAATAAGGGCAGACAAAAATTGTCATTCAAGAAGTTAGTATCCTACCGATATTACATCTAATTGGAGAAACATTGCCTCAAACTTATTAAGACACTTGAACAAGCTCACTAATGAAATTGCCAACAGGACAAAGATTCTACATTATAGTAAAAGAAATCACCCTTTCCAAAGGAGAGAGTTTATATCCTCAAAAAAAAAAAAAAAATCGTTAATATGGTTATTTTAATGGGAAAGGTCTTTACTAACAGTAAAAATTACAACAAATAATATCACCATAAGAAAGAATTCCGAGTCTCAACATATTTACCATCTGATGAATATATGAGACCTTATTGAATTAAACTGTCACCTTGGCTTGCACTGGTTCCGTACATGCCTCTACAAAATTGAGCCTTAATAGATGGCCTACAATGCCACCATCTCACCTAAATGGTCTGTGTTCCCATTATTTCAAAAAGCAATTGCTGTGTGATATTTATAATTTATTAGCAGTCACATTAAAAGGTGATAATTTACTGTGTTCTCTTAGTAATAAGACTGGAAAGAGCCATTCTGCATACCAAAACAAAAGCAACTAGATTTTCAAAGATTGGGCACAGTTTCATAGTAGAATGCCTGAAAAACATTTTGTAGACAGTTGCTCTCTTTCACAGTTCCTCAACAGATTGAATGCCCAGTCGCAGCAGAGGATTGGCATTTTATTAGCAGAAGCTACCCAAAAGGAGCAACTGATACAGATTTTCTAGTCTTATCTCGACAAGTGACTTAAGAAGGCATAAGGATACTTAAATGTGTCACCGCAAGTTAAAATTTAAACAATCTTCAAGTCCCTGTTACAGGTAATTTGGAAAGTAAAGAAAAGGTCCCATGTAAATATGAGACCACAGTATACTCCTAATGGGCCAAGCTTCATTGCTATCATATGGAACAAACATACCCTATTCCCCTCAGGATTTGAACTTGTCCTTCGAAACAGAGGAGAGCAAATTTTATTACGACAACAGATCAAGATGCCACACCGAGTCCAGCTTACATCATCCTGTTGACAATGATTCAAAAATTGAAAGCACCGTTTCTTAAAAGAAAAAGAAAAGGTTCCTCACTTCCAGCAACTCTTTAATCATGGCTTGCAATCCAGAAAATACTTTAATGCTATGAAATAATTTCTATTGGGAAATATAAATGCAGCCTTTCTAGGAGGATTTAGAAGTGTATAGTTGTAAGTGAATACTTCTATATTAAAAATAATGAAACATATGTATGATAGGTAAATTATAAAAAAAACTTTATTATTAATATATATATATACAAATTTAACAACTCTATAGCCATTTTATACATAAAAAATTGGTGATTATTTTTTCAAAATTTTATTCATTAACAAATTTGGAAAATGTCAAAAAATAGCCTGGACTTCTTCACTCCCTACAAAATTCTGTGAGTGAGATAAGAGACATGGTTCCTCTATATCAGAAGGGAAAGCGATCTTTGGAACTGCATTCTGCTTCAAATGCTGTGTCGGGGTGAATTTAGCAGTAGATTTGGGGCATCCCTAGGTTAAATATATGACTCGGCTTCATCTCTGTGTGCCAGTCACTGATGTTTCGCTGTGACCCCTTATTTAGTCTGTGTCAATTAATTGGGTTTGAATTTGCAGAGCCAGGAGGAAGGGAAAGTCAAGTTTAAAGAAAACGGATGGCTTAAAGGACCATGCCCATGTTCACATTGTTTGTAAAATCTTTCCTGTGAGCTGCTATCTGGTATCTTCTCTGTTTAATTGCTTTAATGGTCATTTCTCACTTGAGGTGACATGGGTTTGAAATAGTTTGTACAGCAATTGGGCAGAGTCTATTCTGCTCTTTGGTTTTCATTATGGCCTCAACTAGGTTCGGAGCTTCTTCGCCTCCCTGATATTGATAGGCCGTCATTATCAGTTGCCATATCTTTGTAAACTCGGCTCAGCCTCTACTACCATGCCCTGTAAAGTTTGAGTTCTGCACTATTGGCTGTCATTTGAGATGGCAACAGTAGGCTTTGTTCCTACTGTCTTTGCTTTTTGTCCTGTAACTGTAATAATTCAATAAGGCAATGTCTTTGGCAGTACTAATGTAGCAGATTAGTATTTGGTTTTTCATTTATTGCCAAATCAATTACCGAGTAGGTTAGGTAGCTTTTACCAATATCTTAAATTCTAAGGGTTGGAGACATTGCAACATGGTAAAAATAGAGGACTCCATGCAATCAGCCAGCTTGCAAGAGCTTTCAAACTTCCCTTTGATAAAAAATTCCTCGGCCATGACTTGATTTGATTTGATAATGCAGTATGATTTTTAACTTGATTATCTCCTACATAGAATAGGTGACAGGTAAAATTAGTATTCTATAATGATAAATGGGACGAGCTCAAATGGTAAATCATTAAGGCGGTTTTATAGTCGAGACCCCCGTGTTCACACTGCCAAACATGTTACTTTTTAAATACCAAATGTTAAATTTTGAATTAGGTAAAATTATCACATCCAATTCTGGGCATGGCCTTACCCAAGGGAAAAGGCCATGTGCAAGTCCCCAAAGTACCCCAGGGAAATTTACCTAAACTTTGGGACGAGCTCAAATGGTAAATCATCAAGGCTGTTTTATAGTCGAGACCGGTGTGCACACTACCAAACATGTTACTTTTTTAATACCAAATATTAAATTTTAAATTAAGTAAAACTATAACATCCAATTCTGGACATGGCCTACCCAGAAGAAAAGGCCATGTGCAAGTCCCCAAAGTACCCCAAGAGAATTTACCTAAAAGTTTAGTTAAACCCAAAATTGTGAAGCCATAACTGTAGCCAGATCTATAGCCATAACTGTAGCCAGATCTATAGTCTAACCAGTAAGTCCATAGGCTCCGGAACAGCAAAAGTGCAAATGCACTCTTAGGCTTAGGAGTGCATTAGTCCTTATGTTTCTAGTAAATATAGCAAAAGTTGAAATGCATTAGTCCTTATGTTTATGAGAATATGCTAATCGTGTCTGTTACATAGGACAAAGATCACACCACAACAAAGTTAGAAAAGCGCATTCTTTTGAAAGCCGCTAGATCCAGCAAACGACAAACTATATAAATAAACCGACATTCTCTAAGATATCACTCCATTATCATGTATTCCTCTAACAACACGCAACCAAAAGCGCACATCTTTAGATTTTTCTTTCACTAATCAATGTACTTACATTATGAAGGGAAAAAAAAGTACAACACCAACTGTATGTATACGGCAAACGCCTGCATTATGGCGCTGTGTCAGTCAATACATATATAATACTTCCAAATCCCTGTGCAGTTCACAGAACCTCCATTATGTATATAACCTCCGTTGTAATCTTTTAATTTTTTAGACACCATGTCCCACATCTTCAAAAAAGATTAAGTCAAAAAGATTCTTGGATAGTATCACGATCAAGCAAAAATTCACAGGAATTTACAGTGGTTTGGGACTTAATTCCTTTTGGCGTTCCATTCCTTTTGACAAAAGCAGAGAACAAGGAACCTTGATGAACATTTTGTCTGGCAACTTTATTGACTTTATTGAAAGGGCACAGTGTTCCTCCTAATGGGTTTGGCATACAGTGGGACTTTCATCTCACATGACAGCCTTAGGACCTCTGTGAGATCAACTGGGTGGTCCTCTGAAGATGACCAATGGAAGTGGTGTAGCATTCTAGCTAACCAAATGTGGACAGTTTGTAGTCCCAAGACCTTTCCAGGGCACACCCTCCTGCCTGATCCAAAGGGTGCCAGCCTTAAATCACTTCCCATTATATTTACTTCCTCCCCTCCAGCTGATGGTAGGAATCTACCTGGATTGAAGCTCAGGGGGTCTACCCATATATTTTGGTCATGGGTGATTGACCACATGTTCACCATTGCAGTGGTCCCTGCAGGAATTTGGTGCCCACCCATACGTACATCATGGATTGCAAGCCTTGCCCAGGAAAGCAACGGACCAGGTGGGTGAATCCTCAGAACTTCCTTAACAACTGCTTGTAAGTATGGCAACCTCGGAATGTCAGATTCTGCTACTTGCCTGCAAATCCCGACCACAGAATCCAACTCCTCATGGACCTTGGCTTGTATGTCGGGATGGAGGATCAACCTTGCTAGAATCCATTCCATTAGAATAGCCACTGTATCAGTGCCCCTGAAGATCATCTCCTGCAAAAACAAAATTACCCATGTAAATATAACATAGAGCCATGAGGAAAAACAGTTGCCAAACACTTTATCAGGATACATAGACCAAGCTACTAACAGACAAATTCTCAAATACAAAATCACCCACATAACATGGAGCCATAAAGCATAAACAGTACCGCCCACGTTATAGAGAATATAGAGGAAACTACTACCAGACAAATTCTGCTATGGAAAATCAGCCACAAAAATATAGCCTAGACCCATAAGGCATAAAGAGATACCAAACACTTTAATAAAGAATATAGACAAAGCTACTACCAGACAGATTTCAAACCATCAACCATAACTAGTTTTTGAGAGAAATTATCAAACAACACAAATCGTTTGGCCATTAGGCCTTGTTGACTTGGTACGCAAAACTCATGTGAAATCAGCAACCACATACTCATAAGAAAAGCACAACCTCCATTTGCTTTGCTACCTACCCAAAACGAACCATAGGTCAAACCTCCAACAAATCACCCCTCCTGCAAAACTGCTTTGCTAACCAATAAGCAAATACATCAGACAATGACTCTCTGCTAAACATCTCCCAAAATATGAAAAAAATAATCAGAAGTTTAAAATCTGGAAATTAAGACATGACTACTGCACAACGGCCAATTACTTGTAAGTCAATATATTATTAAAACAAGATACAGAACCAATCATATAAGAAACTGATAACACACAACTTGTGACAGAACTCTACTTGTACAAGACTGTAACCACAAAGCTGCACGGTGACCAAGTAGTATAAGTCAAATGTATTTTTTTTAAAGCTGCAGAGCCAATCATAAAGGAAACTGATAAATCAAAACTTGCGACTCAAACCATTAAAACAAGTCCTCAAGCGTGTAACTGCTTATGACTATAAAATAAGGTGAAGGGCAATCATACAAGGCGCACACTACTGTTGACACACAAAACAGGTGACGATACAATTTACTTTGAAAATAAGACAGGAGTCAGTCAGGCTCCTAGATTTTTGGTCAATATATTATAAAATAAGGTGTAAGGGCAATCATACAGGGCACACAAAACTGTTGACACACAATACAGGTGACGATACAATCTACTTAAAACAAATAAAACAGGACTCAGGCTCCTAAATTTTGGCAATATATTATAAAATAAACTACAAAAACAATCATGCGAGGCAACCCAACCACTGAATGCAATTAATAAAGACACCCTTTAAAATTTTATATATTTAACTGTAGAAAGACCTTGTACAAGGCCCAAACGACCATGAGGCCAAAAACGCCTAAACAAGCTAGCCATAGGCAAGGGACGCCTTTTTAAATATACAAAAGAAACATCTCACCAATCACACAAGCTTTGGCATGTTAGTACCTACCAACCATCACCTCAACCGACGTAGTACATTAAACCTCAACGCCTGCCTCTAAACCAAGTCAAAAAATATCCACAGCAGAAAGTGTTCTCACAGTACTATATGCTCCTAAAAACATATCTTATATGTGAAAAACATGGTTTCCATACCTGTTAAACTACAAGATAGTTTTTAATAAATAATAAATAAAACCTTAAAATGTAAATAGGAGCAGCAGTAACATGGAAGTGAATACACAAGCACCCAAATGATGGAAGCCATTACTTACCCAAAGTACAGCCACCATATCAGTATCAGAGAGCTTGTCATTCCCCTTGAGGGATAGGAGCACATCAACGAAGTCCGAATCAGCTCTAACATCCCCAAGAGCAGGATTAGCCCTGTGCTCTTCGATGATGTTCTGCACAAATGCATACACTCTAGGAACCAAATCAGAACACCTCCTCCTTATCTTCTGTATGTCAAAAAATCCCAACAGGGGAAGGTGGTCTGCCCAATTGAAGGTACCCAAGAGCTCATATCCTTCATTAACCATGGAGGCCAGCTCCTTAGCCTCAGAATCCCCGCACTCGAAGCCATAACACCTCCCAAATACAGACCCCATGATGTTGTTCAAAGAACTCCTCTGCAAAATCTCCCTTACTCTAACAGAATTGAGGTCACCTGATGACTCAATGGATTGCAGCATGGAGTTGGTCAAGGCCTGTCTGTGGGACTCAAAGGCTGAGATTCTTCTAGGAGCAAACAAGTGTGTAGCTGCAATTCTCCTGAGGTTTCTCCAATAGTCACTGTAAGGAGCAAACCCAATGGCTCTGTCAAACATGAGCTGGTAAGCAGATTCCTTGATGGGTCTGTCTGCAAAAGCTGAACTGTTTAATATCTCCTTAGCCAATTCAGGCTGGCTGCATATGACCACCCTACTGAAACCAAAGCTGAGAGCCATAAGCCTTTTGGCCTTATAGTACTGAGCTAAACTAGCCAGGGACCTATGAGCTAGCCCTCCCATAACCATAAGGCTACCCACTATAGGCATTCCTCTAGGACCAGGAATAGGCTTCCTCTGCCTCATGAATAGGCTTCCTCCCCAGGCAGAGCCACCAGGGAACACCCATGAGAACACAAGGCCTAAGATTGCAATCATTAGGACTGAAAAACAGAGCACCCATGTACTAAAAACTGCAACATCAGAAGCCAGAGACAGGGGAACCTGGTTGTGAGTAACAACAGGCAAGGCCATCAACCACCACGAAGACGGAGGCTGAGAAGAATCCATGGTTAACTTGTTTTTCGGCTTAGTGAAGGTCAGGAACCTTGAATTGTTTGATTTGGGCAATGCACAGAGACAGGGAAATAAAAACAACAGCTTAACAAAACAGCAAATGGGGATTTTTTTGGATTGAATTACAGAAGCTACTGCTGTAAAATCCAAATCCTCCTGGGCAGGAATGTATGCATTGATAAGATGTGTTTGAGAGGTGCTTATTTATAAGAGGGGGAAAACATTCCTTCGCAAGAGGACTTGCATGAAGTACTGCTATTCTCGGGGGGAGTTGGCATCTAACCCTGGTTAAGAGTTGGTTATTTATTTTATTTTTATTTTTTCATTTTTGATTTTGAGCGTGCTTTATTTTTTTAATGTTTGGGGGGAGGGGGGACCTCATAAAATAGTATTTGCCCCATTTGGCTTGGAGCGTGGATCCTAATCATTTGTTTGGGAGCTTGATTGTATTTTTAATGTTCTTAACTGTTTTTTTAATGTTTGCATAGTGTGAGATGTGTCCATTTTGCCTAGGATTAGAACTAATCGTCTATGCAAAAATTTAATAGTTTATTTAAAGATGTGGACGATTTTTTTTTAATTGATTGAAAGCATGCAATATAATAATTTAGATTAAAAAATATAATATATCTGTGATTAATAAGGTGGATGATAAGAAAGCATGTTTAAAATGAAAAAGTATTACAAAAATTTGATCGAGATTAGTAAATTTGAGAATCGTTGATGGGTGGAAAGGATGATGCACAATGCATGGGATAGAATAAACACATATTTTGTGGAAACAAACACAAGTTGGGGAAAGCACAAAGTGGATCAAGATGACAAATTCAATAGATGGTGAGCATCAAGGTGACTATCATGCAAATGATCATGGATCGATCTATGTTGGGAAGCATATGCTAGGAAATATGCATAGGTATGGGATAAGTGGAATTACATTTGGAATAACTAGACACATAGAATTGATTCAAAACTAGATGACAAGAGTCGAGGGGGTCTTAGAAACCTATAAATAGGCCCCTTGACCTCTCATTTGAGACATCTTAAATTTGTTGGATGTTTTACAACAAGAGAAATTATAGATCAAGCTTAGGGTTTTGAGGATGGATTGAACCTTGGAAGGCAATTGTACATGTTGTATATATTTTGTAACATGAATGCTTAAGAGCATTGTAATAATTGAGTTTCTGTACATGATCTTGTAAATTATATGTTAATATTTTTTTTAGCTCAATGTTAGGGTTGAGGGTTCCCTGTTCGAATCGCTTTTTACTAGAGCTCCAATCGGTCTGAGACACAATCGGAGACCCAGATCCCTAAGAGAATATTAATGAATGGCCACAATCGGTCCGAGAATACCATCAATGCCCACAACCGACCCAAGAATACTAATGATCGACCACAACTGGGCCAAAAATACCATCAATCAACCACAATTGACCAATGAATACTTAATAATCAACCACATCCAGCCTCCAATACCATACTGAGATTTGAACATGAGTGGTGCTTGAAATAACCAAGACACTTTACCAACTCACCCACATCTCATCAATAATTATATGTTAATAATTAATTAGAATGAAATAAATCATTATTCTATGAGTTGATGTGTTGTAATTTACTCACTTTGTGTGAATGTTAAGGTTTGTCTGAGTTATTAGTGTGTGTGATATTTCTATATCTTCTTATATCAATGGGGTTCTTATTGTGCCTTGGGCAAGCTTATAAGCCTTTTGTCTTAGATGACATGTCAGTGTTGTAATTGTTCCAAATTCAAATATTAATGATTTTCATTTTTGTTTTGGTCTTTTTTTCCCCTTTTTTCCATCAATTAATTATTATTATTTAAAAATTAAATATAGTTGTTGGTAATGTGTTGAGTAGATTTTTGTGCGAGGTTGAGAACTTTGATTATTTTATTTTTAAATATTTTGTTTATTATGAGATAAGGGGATGTTTCTTTTACCTCTTCAAACATTTTCTTGGCTCTCTTCAGAGATTCATGTTTTGTGAAGACTAAAGATGTTTCGTCTTCTTCTTCCAAAAGATATTTGATATTTCCTATCAAATTTTTAGATTGCATGCTACTTCTAATCCTCTCACTCATGACCATCTTCCAAATTTATATAATAAACGAGCAAAACGTTGTATAATTAATTATTCACATGACCTCATACCAATCACACACTTCACCACTTTAAATATCATGAGTGTTTTTACAAAATAAGAAGGTTCATATCTCTACAAAGAACCCTCCTCTTTTATTCTTCTTAATAGTATTTTACTTTGTTGGATTCTTGTTTTCCATTTATTCATTATAGATTTAGTTTTCTCTTTTCAATTATTTGAGGTGTACTAGTGTTTTCCCCTTATCTTCTTTACATTATATCTTTTGCAGTCCTACATTATATCTTTTGCAGTTGTATGAGCCAATCTTAACCATTGATAGACATTAATATGTATAATTAAAAATTAAATTAAATCCATTGTTTTAGATTTTTTTTTTTTTTTTTTAAATCAACAATAAATTACATTTACCATTCCTCCCCTTACTACAATCTCACACCCTCAACAATTGTCATGAGCTTAAACCTAATTTATTTAAAATCAATTCAATTTTTAAGGAAACATTTTGTTGATTATGTGATTGAGATAGAACAATTGTAATCAGGTCTAAGGATAAGGGATGTCCTCTAACATCGAGGAGTAATGTGTAGTTTAAAATTGATTGTGTCTGTGAATAAACTACTGGGCAAAAAACTCAAACTTAAAATTTAGGCTCGTTCGTTGCCCAACGAATTTCTACACAGATTATTTGACTTGAAATCCTTTGTGTTTGATGAACTTGAGGATCTTCACAAGTTGGAAAATGGGGGTTATGGGCAACCGGATCTTGTTTTGGTATGCAAGAAATTTGTTGGCTTGGATAATGGTCTAATTAGGAGTTTTTTAAACCCACCCAAATCTAAATTCTCTTTGGATTGTCATTGTTTTTAGAGTGGTCAAATTGCATCGTTGAAATTTGATAACTTCCTCAGGGACCTTGATGGATCCATTACATTGTAGTTGATGGTTCTTCTAAATCTGGTCTCCTTGATGAAACATCTGGTGAGTGTTGGATTTACCTTGATTACAGGAATGCTCCAAACCCTTTCCATAGATGCTCAAACTTTTACATTTCCATGCTCCCTACCTCACCCCTCAACACTCCTTTGGTTCAAGTTTTCAACAATCATGATGAATCTTTCTCTTCACCTCTAGGCTCGACTCAACCAATTGTAGCAATTCACCAGATTCAATCCCAATCCAATCAACCATCTTTCTTGGTAGGAGATATCCTTATTTATTTTTCTAATGAGTCCTTTGTTTTGTCCTTTCTTAAGTCGTTAATTATTGATATGGAAGTCAATATTGGTAGCATAATTTTTTTTAGTAAATTTATTATGTGGATCTTTTTTCTTTTTTCGGTTGAGCTTTCTTGTTGGGCATCCTCCGAGTGGAACTCCATTGTTGCTTCATCTTTATCTTTGCTTGGAAGAGGTTTCTTTTAGGTCACTTTTAGGTGTTCTACAAACTATGATTTTGTTAGGACTTATAGACCTTGGTTTTTTGGCAACCATGGGTTTTTTTTTGCCCCTAATTTATATTGTTCCAATCTAGTTGAGATGGTATAATTTACCACCTATTTTTTGTAATGAGGATAATATTAAACTGCTGACTAATATGGTGTGTTTCTTTATCAAATTGGATGAGGGTTTTAGGAGTAGCAGAACTATGAGGGTTTATTCTACCATTGATTTTTCCAAACCTATTTTTCACTCTGTTAAGGTGGATTCTTCTCAAGGCTCCTAGATTTAATTCTTTAACTATGAAAGCCTATTATTCATGTCTTTTCATTGCAATCATCTTGGACATTGTGTTTTTATTTGTTCTTCTTATGCCTCTTATGTTTGTCAGTGATTTTGGAAGAAGGAAGGGCAACCCAATCAAGATTTTATTTGGTGTAGCCATAGTGTGTTCTTTGTCAAGTGTTATGGTCCTTTCCTTGATCTTAATTTTTTCCCTCTAGGTAATTATCTTGAGAAGAAGATTGTGGAGGATAAATTTGGGCCTGAAAGGGAGTTGGACTCCCTCCAATCATATTTTGTAGATCTTAAAGATGGATTTTTTTTACCATGGTTTTCTAGAGGATCAGGTGGCTTCCCAAGCACCCATATCCCACCCTCTTATAGCTTCAAAGGTGGGAAACCTAAGGCTAATCTAGGGGTCTTAGCTAAATGTAGAGGTCAAAGATCTAAGGTAGAAAGGTTGAGATTGAATGTAAAAGGCATTTATTAGAGATGGTACTTAGAGGACGATGGAGGAACTCCTTACTAGGAGAAGTTGATTCCTACCTATGGGTGATTCCTTTGGGACCTCTTTCAAAGCCCATTTTAGTTCTGGATATCAGTTTATTGTTTATTTGTTGTGAGTTTGTTATCCAACAATGGATGTTTTGCTATAAGTTTGTTGTAGGTTCACGACCCTTTTTTGGGTTGTTTGTTTAGCATGTATTTCTAGTAGATTTTATTGTTGTTTTGTGGTCTATGGCTTCTTGTTGAAGCATGTGTTCTCATATTTCCTTTTGCCTTTTGTTTTGGTAGCTGTGTCAGTTGGTGTTGTTCTCTATGTAGTTTAGGGGGGACTGGGCCCTCATTATGTCCCAGGTCTAGTTTTTTGGCCCATTTTTTGTAAAAGTGATTTCTTCTAGTTCATAGCTCTAGTCAAAAGTATTTACCCTTATCAAAAAAGAAATTAAGTTCTAATTTTTAGAGGGCATTTTTAGAAGTTTTGTATGGAAAAATGAGTTATGCAAACCATAAATAGAATGATGTGTATAAAAATAACTAATCTCAAGACTAAAGAGCCATCAACTAGCATCCCATTTAAAGGTAATCAACATCCTTTGCATTAAAACAAATTACTTGCATAGACTCGTGTAGTGTTTTGGGGGTGTGGGTAGGGAGGGATGGAGTTGTCCCTTCATTTCACTTTTGAAAGTAGGACAAAAACATTTGTTTAATTAAATTTGACATAAAACAAAGATTCATTTTATTCCCCCACTTTATAAGTAATGTTTTTATAGACAATGGCATTAAAGAAGGCTAAAAAATATTTTGAATTTTTTTCCTGAGGTAATGATTCATTTTCTCAAGATGATCTCCTTGATGTTATTTTTCAACTTCTTAAGTTTGATAATCATATAAATAACTTGAGAATTATACCCTCATTAGATAGTTTGTAGACATATTCTCATTTGAGTATATGTTTAAACTTTGGGTCTAGTCCACTTGGCATCCCCATGGTGTTAAGCTTGAGGGAGTCCAGAATACGATCTAAAAAAAATTCCTTTTTAGGTTTTTTAACCATGAACACTGTGTAGTTGTTATTAAGCATGGACCATAATTTATCAAGAATATTTTGCTTGTATTCTTCACATGAAGTAAGGATTTTATGGTTTCTTACAAAGCCAAACTCAAAGTACCCTTATGTTGAATTTCATGGTTTACCATTCCTTATTTGGATTTTTATCGAGAAGCTCATTAAATCCTTAGGCCATTTTATCTTTCATGAGCCAAATAAATTCTATTATGCTCAACTTCAAAAGAGAGTTTGCATAAAATTGGATCTCTCACAAGACCTTAAAGACATAACTGATGTTTAAGTTAGTGACCAATAATTTACACATCAGGTATTACATATCGACTTGTCAAATACTCTAGCATTTGAAGTAATTATGCACAACATGAGATAAAGGATTACCCCTCTCGTAGCCCCCTAAAATCATGTTGTCAAACCTTTAGTAGAGCAAAGTAAAGCTCATGAAAGGACACAAGATGGATGGGAAAATGTTAAAAACAAAAAGGCCAATTAGTCAGGCCATATGCACGAACCATCACCCTCTTGTTTGATTGTCGCTTCTAAGCCTCTATCAACCTCCTCTATTTCTTAAGTCAATAACCAATTGTTAGTGTCAAACACTCCACAAGCTATTAATATTGTCTCCAATTCACATGATATTATATCACTAATTCACAATCCCAAATGGAAGTGATGACATCCATGTTAACATCTTAGCCACAAGATACCCCTCTCTATCTTTGGTGTATATTATCCTGCCATTCACAACACCATTCACTAGAAGGGGAGGAAAATGATTATGTGCAAGAGAACTGGCTTTTGTAAATTGGATAATTTTTAAGCAACAATCAAAAGCATTTTTTCCATGATAGATATATATTGATAGAGTGCCTTGAGAATAAAAATATGGACCTCGACCAAATCTCATTGAATGTTCTAGGATTGAATAACCCAATCATGAATACATGATTAGGGCCTAGTATCAACATTTTAAAAAAAAATTTACATTGTGTTTATAAGAAGTTAATATTACTAACTTTTCCTTATAAATAACAATGAAAATTATTTGATATGAGGATTATATCACATGTTGCACTAAGAAGTAGTCATAGTGATGCCATCACCTTGAGCTTACCCTTGTATGCCCCCTTTGTATTGGATTAGGGTGTGGACCTAACTATCTATGTCCTTTGTATAATATTTTTATTTGATGGATCTTTTCTTGGCCTTGTCAACCTCCATGCCTCCAGTGACATCATAGAGCTAGTGATGCTTTGATAGTGATTGGTGAAGGAACTTCACATTTCTAACTGGGTTCTTTGCAGTGATTTCAACATGATCGAGTTGATGGAGGATAATTAAGGCCTTCTTCCCATGTGTTGGTGTGTTGGTGCAAGGGAAGAATCATTATACATGTGAAATAAATTATGGATCTTTGATATTAACCACCTCTAATGAAATTCTTCATCCACCCCTTGGTCCACTAGGTCAAACTTTTTCAAGGGTTTGAATAAGTTCTCAAATGACTGAATAGAGCCATGTTGGCCGAGTGATATACTTTTTATTTCACTCAACACTTTAATAGGCAAGTTATAATAATTTTGAGAACTGTCAGACATCTATCCATCAAGTTTTTCATTGATTAATCGGATCATCTAGTTATGGTTTTTAGGAAATAATTATACCTAAAAATTGTGCATCTTTAACATGATCACACCCTCATGCATATCCATTGGGTTTGGAACCTTGTTCCTCTCCCTTATAGAGATAGGGTGTGATTGAGTGGTGGGAATATATGATCATTTCTATTTAAGCCTAAAAAATTTTGGGAGTATATAAGGTTAAGAATATAAAAATGAATAAACATAAGGATGATAAACAAATCTATAGCAGGCCAACTATTTGTGAAACTCACATATAATATATACTAAATTTATTATACTGAGATATACTGAAAATGGAAAGTACAACTATAACAAATATTTTAATGATAATGAAAAAAAGTACTTAGATGATTATGATGTTAATACAAATCTAGATTTGGAGCAGGCAGGAAGCTGATTGGAATAGTATTCTAGAATAGTCACCAAATTTTGGATTTTATGCCTCTATAGATTCAAACACTTGCATCAGCCTTGGATGGTTACATTAATGCTAGTGTCTAGGTTGGATGCAAATGTCCTGTATAAAATACATGTTAGAACATGATGCGACCACCTAGATGTTTATGGGTTTTTAATCACCTTCACTCTGGTGCATTTAGATCTGGGTCATGGATTATCACTCTTTGTCAAATAGAAAAACCCTAGTCCTTCCTCATCATAGTGGTTATGGATAAAAATGGGTTGATGGACACATGATGTTGAGCTTCCCCAAAGACCCCTCTATCAATAAGCATTGCCTACACAGCCAATACTCTAAAGAGGGCCTCAAACTTATGTAGTTATCCCCTGCATGTTGGCTTGTGTGTGAATCATGCAATGCGATAAGCAAGTACAATAATGACCTACCTTATCACTTAGAAAATATAACTCTTAGGATACTCCAATACTTCAAACCTGTGTATGTGTTGATTCTATGCCTAATATGAGAATAGGATAAAATAAGAAATCTTTATTTTATTAAGTGGTTGATTGAATGCTTTTGATAGGTTGCCTTGGTCTATGTTAGGTGAGGAATCAGTGAGGGTTGATCTTATATTTATATCAAATCCCTTTGGATAATAACTCACATTAAATAATTTAGGCTGACCATTAAGATATGTTTCATTTGAAAATTATGTGACTTTAGGGAATTGGACACTTGCGTCAGAGTAGGACACCTACGGTGATGTAAGTCTCTATTTGAGACACAAGTATCAAGGGAGTAGGAAAATAGGTGCATGCTCAGAACTTACAAAGGCATAATATAAGTAGGTTTTAAGCATTTTGGGTAAGATAGAAATCCCAAGTCATCAATCTAATACTAGTTAGACTAAGAGATATTTCAAGGGGCACAAGAAAGAACATATGTGAGACTTGTAGAAGCAAAAAAGGTCTATAATTGGGAGGAACAATCAAGGTCTGAGTTTTCCAAGTGTACAAGATTGAGGTGCTATATAATTCAAAAATAATGTCTACATCCCCCCTCTAATATAGTAATGAAATTGCTAGTTTAAAAGAATGGAATGTGTACCTAGGTGTGTATAACACACCTTATCTTTACTTGAGTCCAACTTGAGTGCTTTATTGGTGACTGGACTATAATCAAAATCATGTTATAGTATATAATCAGTGCATATAATCTAAAATTGAAAGTATTGAAATGATTGAAATTGAAAGAGAGCAAGGTTTAGGAACACACCTATGTATCAATGCAATCATCTTGCCGTTTGGTGATTTCATTTAAAAGATGTATCATTATGAATCATTAAAACTAAGATTAAGACAAATATAAATCTAAAAAGTAAAAATATCTAAGGAGATAGATAGAGAGAAATATATTAGGGCCCATGCCCCCAACTTTGTAGGAAAAGATAAATTGCCACCGGTAGTTGATGTTATCTAAATCATGCAACCCAATCATACTTATAACATGGTGAGTGTGAGTGAACCAATTCAACTCACACTATAAAACTTGTGAGGTTAGATGATACAATCCAATCCAACTTGAAATCTTGACAAGATTTGAGTGATTTAATCATCTCAACCATATAAAAAAGTGAACCAACTATTGTAGTAGTTTAGCTCAATATAGTTCATAAAAGTTTGACCTGGTGGGGGGTGACAGCCCCTGAAATTGTTTAGAATTTGAAACTCATTTGGTTTTTGCAATATTAGGCACACATTTCATAGCATATCCAACTTAGATATGTCTCATATTATAATTATGTATAATAATGGTACCAATGTATAAAATTCTACTATGAATGTGTATTTGAGTCATATAATTGTGTGTTTTGGCCAATTCTAAAATTTGAACAAGTGTGGGTGATATGTTACCATAACATACCCCCACTATACACGGATAAATCTAAAAATTGATATAAGTGCCAATATGGAGGGCATGTTTCCAAAACTTACCTCCACTATAATCTAGGTATGTTGAATATTGAATAAGTGTGGAGAAAATGTTTTCAAAACATGCCCACACTATATATCTAATATTGTGGATGCATGGAAGCCATGCCTCTATGACATGACCCCACTAATATGCCTCCCCATTTGAGCTGAGGTAAGATTAGGAATCGGTAGTTACCTCACCTCAAAAGGATAAGATAACCATATACTATGAATAAACCATGTAGCATATAGTAGAACATGTCTAGGTAAATGTATCATTGAAGTGCATAGAATGTTATCACATCAAGGCCTAAGATGCATGATAATGATCATGTCAATGTCTAGATAGTACTAATGCAAGCTCAATAATAAAATCAAGCACATACACAAGAGCACTCAAAATCAAATCAAAAGCTAATGGTCCAAGAAGACCACAAACAAGGGGCATGTTCAAATGATGCACAATCAAATGAACATGACTTATTCAAATGTCTATAAAAATAAGAATGACATATTCAAATGTTCATATAATAAGCAATGACATATTCAAATGTCAAAGAAGCAAACAAAGGCACAGGGGCCACAATCAATAAAATATATTTAAATATCAAACAAACAAGACAATAGCAAGGCAAGACACTCAAGGAAGTGCATAAAAGAAAACATAAATAGCCAGAATAAGCATATCATAGTATCCCATGGATCAAATGTGTTAGAAAAAAATTTCAAGTACATAACATATCAAGTAAATTGTGAAAGATATAAGCATGGATAAAGGCATGTGTAAGTACATATATGATCTCCAACATGATAATCTAAAGTGACCATTGAATGATATAACTTGAAAGTATCATGATCATAGAGGTAGATGCCCCCAACATCCTAGTGATGTGAGTAGAGGAGAATCCGAATATCCAAAAGTGCATAGATCATGTATCTGTGTATGCATGTATCACACTCAAATAGAATCATGAAACACATGAATGTGGAATTAACTAATATGTTATCCATCAACATGAAAGTAACACATAGATGCCAAGGAGCCGATAAAATATGTAGATGTCGAAAATATTTTTAGAATTTTGAATTATTTTGATTTTCTTGGTATTTTGGGATTCATGCAAGTACTATCCAATGATCTCAAGAGGAGAATCATTATCTATGAAGAGTGGTACCTAAATATCATGTCCTAACTAACATGTGCCATATTTGTGCATAGGAAAACTAAAAAAATTATTATGTACTTTTAGTAATTTGTACTTGGTATCTTTACTATAGAGTTATTTTCTTTTGTTGCTAGTAACCATGGTTTATTGAGTTTTGCATTATATTTAGATAAAAAATGGACTAATATGCAATAAAATAAAGCATGATTAGGATCCAAGTGTGACATTACACTTAATATAACCAACACAAAAACTAGATGTCATGTCTTTATTCACATGTTTCATGCCATATCCCAGAGATGTAAAGAATTTCTAGGTACATATATTGAATTCACAAGTTGGGTCAAGTATGATATTTTGAACTTGCTTTCCATCTATACAAGGTTCAATGATTTGATGCTTTGAGGAATGATTTACAATTTCTTCGTATAAAGTCACATGTTTGACATTACCCTTTTTAAGTACTTTTTTCTCTTTATGTACTTGTTCCTTTTGTATCATGTTTTGCTCTTCTTGGTGTTTAGGCAATATATCTTGTTTTATTTGTTCCTTTGTCTTGGATTTTATTTCATTTGTAGGCTCTTGTTCTTTTTCATTGGCCAAATGTATCTTTGAATGATTTGCATTAGTATTACAAATATAGTCTAAGTCTTGATGGTCATTCTGATGATGTGTGGAAATAGGATGAGTGATGCCTTGAGAATGTTTTCCCAATCCTTGACTATGATAACCAATTTTTTGTAAATATTTCATTCCAAAACTATAATTTTTGGAAAACTAAATATCATTACTAAGAGGTAAATTTGTATCATTTTATTGATTTGATTTTTATTTTTGAACCTTTTCTTGCTCTATGTTTGATATTGACAACTATTTTTTATCTAAATTTTTCATTGGTGCCCACATTTTTTGTTTTGGTACATTTGCTTTAGGAGAGGTACTCATAATGTGAATAGTTTGCCTGAGTGATGTATAATTATAGGATCACCACTATCTTTGAGACATTTTATTTTATTTTTTAATATAAAACAACAATCTGTATGATGCCCATGCAATTTATGATATGCACAGTAGCATTTGGATCTCCTTATATGATGTGGAAGGGGTGATTTGATCACTTTGTCTCAAATCATTTCCCTTAAGATTTCACTTGGACTCTTAGTAACCATTGGTATAATATTTGGATCACTTATTTTATATGTGTTATATTTTAGCTTTGAATTTGGATAAGAAACTTTGTTTGGCATAACATTGGTAGATGAGGATGCAAACACATGATTAACACTACCATGTGTTGGATTATGTAGGTATGAAATCTAATTTTCTAAAAATGTGATCTTTGAACTCAAATTATTTTACCACTCTTCTATTAAATTTATCATAAAGATGAATTCATCTTTTAAAGCCTCACAAACATAAACCCTAGGTACCTTAGATTGAACATGCATACATACACTATCTACCTTACCCCTTGAAGAAGTGATAGCATGTACATGGTTAGAGGGATAATAGATATCACTCTTCTTAGGGTTAGGTGGAAGAAGCTCGATAATATTTCCAAGAGATTTGTAAAGAGAGCTTAAATTTTTATTTTATTTTGAAACCCTCTCATTATATTGCTCAAGTTGGTTACTCCTTTAATTGATTTCATTAGACATGAAACATAACAAGTAGCAACTATTATGATGTACTACAAAATTAAGTAGTTAAGAGAGATATCCATATTAAACATGTTTGTAGAAAAGAGTAAATTCAAATGTGTTAAATTTTGAACACTTTAAAATTAGGATTCATAAAATAGTAAATCAAGAAACCCTAGGTCAAATAGGGTTTTGAGACCAAAGGTCAAGGTAACCATGTGTAAAATGAAGAGAAATCATATAAAGTGATTGGATCATAGGTTTTGGAATATGAAATAGGTTTTTTAGGAAAAATAAGAAATGAGATGAACCTATAAAAATAGGGAAATAAAAGTACAGTGTATAGTTTGTAGGTCTACATTTACTAAAAATAGCAAAATGCTAAATTCGCAAAATATGTACAATATTTTGGAAAACCAAAAGAGTGTTTTTTACATATCAAAATATGAAAAACATCTATGTAATTTTAAATTATATCTATTAAGAATCATAAATAGGCCAAACAATGTGGAATGCTTCATAGGCAAAACCCTAAAATATTCCAAATAAATAATTAACAATTTTGATAAAACTTGAATTAATTTCAGAGATCTAAGAGACATTTTTGAATAAAATATTAGTTTTGATGCAACCCAAAAATTAATTACAAAAAAGGTACACCATTCACCTTGTATGCCAATATTTACTAAAAATAATAAATTAAAAAAATTAAAAAATACGTACCAAACTTTAGTGAATATGATCCGGGAAACAATTTAGGCGACAATTCGGGTGACGGGTCTACCCCAATTGATGACAAAACATTTGGGTGCCATAACGTTTTCATCGTAGCTCCAATTAACTCATCATTTAAAATGTTGGAAAGATAAGAACAAGGAGAACATGCTGAGATGGCATGGAGCTTTGCTCGATAGATTTTGACCCCCAAAAACCCACTGAAAGTGCCCCAAATTTCAATTTTAGTAGTGTAGTCTAAAATTAGTAAGTTTTTAAAAATAGTAATTCCTTGAATTATGTATTGTTGTAAATCGTGGAAGTCAAACCACTTGATCTCCCTCAAGATTGGTGACCTTCCACATCCTCCTCCTACCTTCAAAATGTGTATAAATGAAGATGTAACCTGAAATAGAAATCAGACATCTCTTCTCAGAGATAGGCATATGTTTGGGTCTATAAATTTGATGAATAAAACATCTCTTCTCAGAGATAGCATTATTGTTATTATGTTGCTCTTGTTTCTTGAATTATCTTTCAACCAAAGCTTCTGAGTTTTGGATCAGTGGTATCATAGTGGTTTGTCTTTAGAGTGTATGATTCTAAGGATGAGGTCAGATTATAGGAAGTTTTGGTGGAAAATAGAACCAGCAGACTATCCACCTATTCACTCCAAATAACCTCAAATGGCAAACAACACTGAGACATCCAATCCTTTCAAGGAAATGGTGAATGAAGCCCTCCAATAGCAGTAAGCATAGATGCTACAATAATTCACCTAAATTCTCCAACAAATCTCCATGGGAAATTTTGGCTCCTCATCTGCACCCCTACATCATTTCAGTGCCCCAACACCCTTCAAAGTTTAAGTGAATTTTGATATCCCTACATTTGAAGGCAAAATCAATGTTGATGTAGTAGAAAATTGGTTGGATCAATTGCCTTCATATTTTTTGGTAAATAAATTCATCGATAAAGAGAAGATCACTTTTGCTCTTTTGAAAGCATCATTGCCTATCAAAAATTGGTGGGAAGAGTACAAGAAGAGATTCAGTACGGATGATATTGGCCTTGAGGTGGAACCTACCTGGGATGATTTCATAGAAGCTTTAAAGGAAGAGTACTACCCCATTGGAGCATATGATGATCTATATATAGAGTGGTAACAACTTCGCTAAGGTAAGAAATAGTCTATTCAAGATTACACTGACATTTTTTATTCTCTATCTACAAGATTGGGCATCTAGGAAAGTGAGAAACACAAGTTCTAAAATATTGTGGTGGACTACAATGGTACATACGGGGAGAAATGGAACTCTTCAATTTAGAAACCATTGGTGAGGTGTACAAGTTCACAGTAAAGATTGAGCAGAAGCATGGAAGAATGAATACGAAGAGTCAGCTTTCAAAATGATAAAGTGACAAAGAAGGTCAAACACAAGGCCAAAATTGGAAGAAAAAGGAAGGAAAGACTGGGAAGTGGTGTGATTATCACAAATCTGGAACTCACTCCAAAGAAAAATGTCAAGCCATCAAGTCCCTGCTTTTTGAGTCACAATCCTCAACATCTACTACTCTACCTCATACACAGCCTGCAGTTGAAGAGGATGAAGAAGAGATTATAGATGTTGAGCCTGATGCCATTGTTTCTTCATCATAGACCCACAAGGAGAGGCCATATGACAAGGAAAGGTTATTTCATTCTAAGTTATGGGTGAAAGGTAAGCCTCTGCATTTTATTCTTGATAGTGGAAGTCAAAAGAATTTAATCTCTACTAATGTTTTGAAAAGCCTTAAACTTATCCATGAAGCCTCACCCAAAGCCATACAATATTGGACAATTGAGTCTAGGGAGAAACCTCTATGTCACCCACCAATGTCTTCTCTCGTATGCAATAAAACCTTTCCAAGATGAGGTCTTATGTGATGTGGTAAATCTAGATGTTTGCAATGTACTCTTTGGTTAGTCATTCATGTATAATTGACATGGCATCTATGATTCAAGAACTCGAAGGATCACTCTCACTCTTAGAACATGGCACTACAGGGTACCAGAGGTACCACCTTCTACATTTATCTCCTTGATTAGTGCCAAGAAATTTGTTCTCATGGTAGTCAAGCCATAGGAATCCAAAAGGGCCAATGTTATAGCCCTGACTACACAAACAACACAACAATATAAGCCAATAGATAACAAGCTGAAGAAGTTCACATCCTTTCATCCATAGATTAATGGTCAGATAGAAAAGGTGAATAATTGGGCCCTACACAGCTCCACAAATCACAGTCCATTCCAAGTATGCATCAAGAATCAAATCAAAACACAACTGCCACACTTGATGACAAATATTGATGTAATGGGGACCATTTCTTCTCAAGGAGGGAGGAATGATCTGGGCAACAATTTAGGTGATAATCGGGTGATGGGTCTATCCCAATTGATGATGAAACTTCTGGGAGCCACAACTTTTGCATTGTAGCTCCAATTAACTCACCGTTTAAAACTTTGAAAAGATAAGAATGAGGAGAATGTGGTGAGATGGCATGGAGATTTGCTTGATGAATTTTGACCTTAAAAAACTTAATGGAAGTGCCCCAAATTTCAATTTTAGTAGTGCAGTCTAAAAATAGTAAGTTTCTAAAAATAGTAATTCCTCAAATTTTGTATTGTTATAAATCATAAAAGTCGAACCACTTGATCTCCATCGAGATTGGTGACATTCCACATCCTCCTCCTACCTTCAAAATGTGTATAAATGAAGATGTAACCTGAAATGGAAATCAGACATCTCTTCTCAGAGATAGGCATATGTTTGTGTCTACAAATTTGATGAATAAAACATCTCTTCTCAGAGATAGCATTATTGTTATTATTATGTTGCTCTTGTTTCTTAAATTATCTTTCAACCAAAGCTTCTGAGTTTTGGATCATAATAAAAAAAGGTTTCTAAGTATATCAACATGAGTATAAAATATCTTTGTAATTTTTTAAAATGGACCTATTTGAAGGCCAAAATGCACCAATCAAGGAAGAAGAAACTTGCAAGCTTATGCACACAAAACCCTTGTAACTATAAGATGGTAAAACCCTAGGCTAAAGTTTTATATTTGAAAACCCATCACAAAAAGTTGAAATCTTAGGAGGCTTGGAAGCCCTAACTCAGAAAAAAAAATTCATTCACATAGAATTTGGTTCACCAAATGTTTAACCCTAAAAATCTTAGTGTTAGGAGTATGTAGGGTTAGGAATATAAAAATGAATAAATACAAGGATGATAAACATGTTTATAGTAGGATAATTGTTTGTGAAACTGAGATAGAACATATATTGAATTTATTATACTAAGATATGCTAAAAATGGAAAGCAAAGTTATGCTAGATATTGCAATGATAATGAAAATAAGTAATTTGTTTATTTTGATGTTAATATAGATATAAATATAGAACATGCAAGAAGATGACTAGAATAGTATTCTAGAACAATTTCCAAATTCAAGATTTTGTGCCTCTATAGATTTGGACACTTGCATTAGTCTTGGATGGTTATATTGACACTAGTGTCTGGGTCAGATACAGGTGTCCTATATATAATACCTATGGAATAATATGAAACCACTTGTATGCTTCTAGGTTTTTTGTTGCCTTCACTTTTAGGTATTCACATTTGGTTTATGAACTGTCACTCCTTATCAAATATCAAAACCCAAGTCCTTCCTCACAATGGCTCTAGGGAAACATGGGTTAGTGTACACAAGATGTTGAGCTACCCTCAAGACCCCTTTGTTAATAAGAATTACCTACATATCCAATACTCTAAATAGACCCTCAGACTTATGTAGTTCTCCACTATGTGTTGGCTTGTGTGTGAATCATGCAATATGATAATCAAGTATAATAGTGACCTAACTTGTAACTTGTAAAATATAGCTATCAGGTTGATCCTTTAGTACTTCAAACCATGTATGTGTCATTCCTATGACTGATATGAGAATAGAATAAAATAGGAAATATTTGCTTTATTGAGTACTTGATTGAATGCTTTTTATAGGTATTCTTGGTCTGTGTTAGGTGAGGAATGAGGGAGGGTTGATCTTATATTTATATCAAATCCCTTTGGAGAATAATTCACATTAAATAACTTAGGCCGACCATTAGGATACGTTTCATTTGTAAATTAAATGACTTTAGGAAACTAGACACTTGCATTAGAGCATGACACCTGCGTTGATTTAGGATCTGTCTAGGATGTAAGTGTCTAAGGAGCATGAAAATAGGTATAGGCTCAAAACTTGTAGATGTATAAGATAAACAAGTTTTAAGAATTTTGGCCAAGAGAAAAAGCCTAGGTCATTAATATAATACTAGTCAAACTAAGAGATAAGCCAAGGGGCATATGAGAGAATAGATGTAATGCCCGTGAAAGTAGAAAATGTCTAAAACTGAGAGGATCAATCAAGGTCTGAGTTTGCCAAGTATACAAGACTGAGGTGCTACATAATTTAGAAATAGTGTCTATAATTTCCACCACCACCTTATTACAAGTTTTTTGAAATCAGTTGGTCCTTTACAAAAAAAAATCTAGAGACCACCATTAAAGAATATAAGAGAGTCTCTCATGACGTATAACTTTCCCTTTTCAATGAAACCCTCAAAATTGATTTTTTTTCTCTTCCATGTAAAATCACATTGGTTAACACATGTTGAGCCCGTGTTGGCTTAAAGTGGACAATATAATCTCTAAAGCTTTATTTTAACGTTGTTGTACTTTTTAATGATCTTTCCCTTGGTCTTGTGAAAAATAAATCACACACAAAAAATGTAGATAATTACAACACTTACATCTCATCCAAGATAAAAGACTTATAAGCTCACCCAAGGCACAATAAGAACTCCATTGATATAAGGATATATAGATATATCACACACATTAATAACTTAGACAAACCCTAACATTCACACAAAGGAATTAAATTACAACACATCAACTAATAGAATAATAGTTACTTTTATTATAATTAATTATCAACATACAACTTACAACATCATGCAAAAAATCTCAATTAATACAATGTTCTTGAGCATTCATGTTAAAAAATATTTACAACATGTATAATTGCCTTCCAAGGCTCAATCCATCCTCAAAACCCTAAGCTTGATCTATAATTTCTCTTCTTGTAAAACATCCAACAAATTTGAGGTGTCTCAAACGAGAGGTCAAGGGGTTTATTTATAGGTTTTTAGGACCCCCTCAACCTTTATCATCTAGTGTTGAATCAACTCCACGTGTCTAGTTATTCCAATTCTAATTTTATTTATCCCATACCTATGAATATTTCATAGAATATGCTTCCTAACTTAGATCAATCCATGATCATTTGCATGATAGTCACCTTGATGCTCTCCATCTATCAAATCTATCATCTTGACCCACTTTGTGCTTTCTCCAACTTGTGTTTGTTTCCACAAAATGTGTGTTTATTATAACCTATGCATTGTGCATCATCCTTCCCACCCATCATCCTTCTTCTTATATATGTTTATCCTTTAATGCATTTACAATATTCCTAGGATGAGTTTGTGTGTCTCATGCACACATTGTCATACTTAGCCATTATCATAGTTGTCTAGTGCATGCAAATCAAGGGTCAACATTCCCCCATACTACCATGTTGTCTATCCTCAAATAATTATTTATTGACTTTTAGTTCATTATGTTCATAATAATTATTAATTTATTTCTTAAACCTTATTTTCAAATTCATTCCATCTACCTATGGCTTCACTAACATCATTCTTAACATCTTGTGTAGCTCTCTCCATTACTACCAACTTGATAATTTTTCCCCTTTCTCTGCATAAGATTTATATAAAAAAACACATTTTCCTTCAACTTATCATATAATTTGTGCATATTGACCTATTCAACCAACACTTCATTATCAAAAAAATTAATCTTTTCATCCAAATCCATGTGCTTCTCCTTTACTTGGGATTATTAGGCATTCAATTAAAATATATTTTTCTACCTCTCCACCATGTCTATTTCATTTATCATTAGCATTCCCATTTATTTGCACTTATCTTCATCATTGTCTAGTTGCACATCGATATAATCATGTGTGTTCACTAACTCCTTAAATATGTGTCTTGTGATCTCTGCTTCCTTAAGCAACCCATACAATTCCTTGGCCTACGTCTCCCATGTATCTTTGGTCACTCTTCCTCTAAATTTTTCACAACACTAACCAATGGTGTCTCATGCAACAACCTTCAAATAATTACATTGAGATTATCTATATATTTTAACCCCTTAATGTTTGATGCTCCCTAAAGTTGTAGTCTTTCCTTCTCAATTATCTCAAGTGTACCCTAATTTTTTCTCAATACCTACACTTTTTATTTTCTTTTCTTGTTTAATTTCTCATTCTCTTCCTTTAGATTGTTTCTTAGCCTTTCACTCTCTTATTTTGAATCAAATTTGTGTTGTGTTATGTCCACAACCAGTTGAACTAACCCAAAACTTGATTTGTTTACATTCATCTTACACAGATTGTAACTAACATGCCTCATAGCATCTTCAGGTTCTCCTTCCATAATTATAACTCTCATTGGCATTTCAAATTATGGATATTCATTATGCCCATCCAATATTCTTTGTATTGTGATATCCCTTTCTTCTTCACTAAGATATTTTCTCTACGTTCTCTTCCTTAGACTCAACATCAATCAAAATTTGATCTAATGGGTTTGGATTCATCATCTTTATTGCTTCTTCCTCACCTTCACTTTGTGATGTGCTTCCCATCATGTCTATTTATTTTTCCTCTTTCACAAGTTCTTCTATGATACTTGGAAGCTTACAACCTATAGTTGTCTTCTACTCCTTTATTCTCCTTGTGCCTCAACTTCCCTTTGAAGTATCCTTCTCACTTGGTGCAACATCCTTCCCTTTTTATAATATTTAATCTATCTCATTAGAGTTCTCACCATCCTAACATGTATCCAAGAATAAAATATTAATGTGTATTGTGTATTAATAAATAAAGGCTTGGGTACATATGTAACATTATGAGGTTTACTTTAGAAGCCACTAGTAGATTCATTGTATCTAGTCATAGTGGTAGGTGAGTTAATTGTGAGCATTAATTGCAAAAAATATGGGTCATGTATCTATTTAAAAATTACCCTATGCATGTGATGGGAGTGAATAATATTTTATGTCTTGGTATCTCAATATACAGATATTATATGGAGTAATTTCCTTCTAATAAGGAGTATTATATGGCATTTTCCTACCTTAGGGTTTTGATATAACATATTAGGTCATTATATTTATTATTTTTGGGGTTCTTAGCACATCCCCACTCACCTCTTCTTCTTATTCTTCATTAGATTCACAATTTTTAGGTTTCTCCTCCTTCCTTTATTTAGCCTCTTGCATGTCATTCCCACCTTTCTTGTTATTTTCTCTTAAGTCTAATGTCTTCTTTATTTTATTAATCTTACCTTGAATATAAATTTCTCCTTTCTTATCCCATTATAAGTGCTTATCCATCAATTTATTCCTATCGTACACTAGATTTCAAAATGTGCATCAACAAACACTTCACTTAATTCACCACAATTCTTGTTCAGGATCTAACTCCAACTTATCATCCTCAGAATCCTCATTAACATCTTTGAATTCTTCTCAGTCATGATGAATATATTTATCAAGAAAAACCTCTCTTTTTCCACTTCCTTTACCTTAAGAATTATGCATAGGATTTTGTTCAATCTAGCCAATGCACTTTCCAAATAATTGCAAACACCGTATAAGATAACTTGATCCAAGGGATTTCCTTATATTCTTGCTCCTTGATCTTTACTAATGTGTAATCATCCATTACAAAAAATTAATATATCCTTTGTATGCTTCTACCATCCTCTTTGAAACCCCGCTCTCCAAATTGAATGTTTGGCGCACATGATTGAACCAATTCAAAATTTGTTCCTTATAGGCATCATTCATATGGTATAAACATTGATGTATGACATATTTCTCTTCTGATGACCTGATCTCCTTCAAGACTTCAAATACCTAACTCTTTGGGATACTTAACATTAAAATCAAATACATTATGCATCATAATGTTTTTATTCTAGCATGCACTTTTTTCTTCACCATGTTTATCTTTTCAGTTATAAATCTAGTGAAGTTAAACTTCACCCCTCCTTTTACTACTCTGTAATTCACATAAATGATGGACTTTAATGCAATTATCCATCATGTTGCACAGATTAAATTCATGCTTATCAGATGTGCAACTACTCATGCAATTAATTTGTATATTTCATCCAATTCCATCATATATTCTCCCCTATACAACTTCACCTCTAGTGCAACTTCACCTTTGTTGCAACTTTGTTAAAATTTTCTAGTTCTCATAATACCATGAACATAATTTCCCCTTCATTATTTAACCTTATTATCTAGTTGATTCACATTGGTGACACTTTCATACTTCTCCCTATGAAGTATTTCCTCCCTTGATGTGTCTTGGGAAATAACCATTTGGTTTATTTATCCAGCTTCCCAAAGTATAGTAGTTCGTACAACTAAAGAATCCTAGTATCTTTTAGTTGGGTTCTCACAATCATCTTACTCTTCAATCTCCTTAGTGCATCAAGTTGTTTCTTAAAAAGTGTCTCGTGATCCACCTATGTGATTGAAATATTCAATCATGCACTCTCCATATTTGGTGGTCAAATCCTTTCCTTTGTGCACTGCCTACACAACCCCCATGGGTAGAGATAAAAACAAGTTTTTCTTATATACTCCACTTCCTTTTCTTCTTTGACTTCTAGTTCAAGTCAACTTGGACACTTCCTCTTCCTCTACTAGATTTGATACAATAGTCACTTCATTATTCATTACCATTATTGTAACCTTTCAAAGTACCAACAACCAATCTCCTTTTCTCAAAAACCCTTTTCCTGACTAGTATCCTTTAATTATCCATGTTTGACAACCTATATACTCCTATAATGGATTTGTATCTTTCCTTAGGATGTGCTAATCTCTTGCAACTCACTTTATTTACATTCCCTAGGCTATTTTTACACTTCAACACTAGAGCTCTCAATTATCCTAATTAACAAATGATTTATCAAAGGATATTATCCTTTTTCATAGCCTTAGGTGCGTTAAAGTCACCACCTACCTACAAACCATTTGCCTTGATGTCATCCAAGGGTGTAAAATTTAAAACATATGACTATTTCACACCACTTCCATCTTTTCCATCTAAATCTTCCCATTCTATTATGCACATACATATCATTCATCTTGCACATCAACCTACTTTTTTATGTGCAACTTATTTTTATCCTCAGATTATGTGCAACCCTTTTTCTTGTGTAAATTCCCTTGTGCCTTTTTGTATAAATTTTATTTTTTTCTTACCAAGCAACTTGACTTTCCCATTCTCCCATAAAAAATATGTGCTAAGTCCTCTTGTGAATTCTTCCTTTTGTTTGTTGCCTTGTCCATTTGAATATATTTTATTTTTCATGGAGCATAATTTCATTTATTTACATAACAATATTCCATGTGATCACCCTTCCTAGAGATACTTAGACATCTGGCATAAGGATCTCAAAAGAACCCTCATTCAACTCACCTAATCATATTTACAAGATAATTTGCACTTATTACACAAACCAACAAACATGTTAGCATAAACAAATGGAAAAAAGTAAGAAATATTTGTGTGCAACATTTTTTCAAGGCTAATGGCCTTATACAATCTACCTCATGTGCAATTATTTGAATCAGGTCATGTTCCTACTTCCACTAAACTGTCCTTGTAATAATTCACCATGTAACTTACATAGCTTGCACACATTATTTTATAGAATGTGGTGAATTGTGGAGCTTACATACGTGCTTTGCATACTCAAAATCATACAAAAGCACCTTGGCACCTGCATAAAATGTTTTATTCTTTATATGTTTGTCATACCATACTTTATGATGGATCTTCTCTCCCCCTTGGTTCCATCATGATAATAATTTAAAAATTCATCAATTCTATCAGTCTCTTGTCTAATGATGCATGTTATAATATTGCTCTTGTGCATGCAATCCTCGGTGATGGTGTCAAGATATCAACAACTAACACAATGTCTCTTTTGTAAACCAACTAAAATGATGTATATTTGTCTAACCATTTATATGTTGTCAAATCAGATTGTAATAAATTTGAAACACAATTGGCCTAATATTTATGCCCCACATCAAAAATATTTGTGAGCATAGTCCCAAAAATCTTGTTAAAGGCCTCCACCATACCATTTAATTATGGATTATACAATATTTTTTGGTGGTGTAAACCACAAAATCTTACAACAAAATGTAGACCATCTAAAAAATAAAATTATACCCTCTATCACTTGTCAAACATAGAGGACACCCGTATCTTGTTATAATGTTTTCCCATAAGAATATAGCTATAGTTATTGTTGTACAATCCTTTGTAGGTGTAGCCTTGGCCTTGTCAATTATTTGGTGGTTGTTATGATATATTGTGCACCACTACATCACACTATTGGGTTAACTAAATACACAAAATCCAATGACCACTTATCTAATGGTTCTTACACAACAATCCAGATCAATGGCATCTCATCCCATCCTTATACAAAATAGACCACCAGTATCCATCCAACAAGATCTTTCATGTAGTATTCTCTCCTAGTAATATCCCCCCAAAATGCCTTTATGGCATTCACAGAACATTTATGTGTGTTTATATTCCAATACACACCTACACATCACTTCATCTCTCCCCAAATTATACAACTCTCCCTTATCAATTGATACTATATAGCCATTTTTTCCAAGTGTTTATTTTTTGTTGTCATAAAATCACTTAGAGATAACCCTAAAGTCAAAATTTAGTTATATCCATTGTTTCTTTAGGAACTCTTTGTACCTTTTATCATCTAACATATCATATTCAAGTGATCATGTAGCCTCACCTATCTCAATGCATGATAGATGGTCTAGGTTTGAATTTAACCTTCCAATTTTCACCACCATAAAAAAAATAATATCCTGGAACAACACTATCAATCTACAAATTCAACCATGTAACATTGGTTTGTTCACCAATTATTTTATTGCTTCATGGTATATAAAGAAAATAAATGGAGTTGCTAGAAGACACTACCTGAGCTTATGTAATGCATAAACCATTTATAGCACTTCCCTCTCCATTGTGGTATAACTTTGCTCAACCTTCGATAGTTTCTTAATTTTAAAGGAAATCAAATGGCCAATATTTCCTTCTTCCAACTATGAAAATATTTCCCACACTATAGTTATAGATACATCAACATGCACATGATATGGAATCTTCCAATTCAAAAATGTTAGAATTAACATGTTAGACAATTCCCTCTTTGACATCTTGAATGTCTCCTAATGCATTTTTATCCACCTAAATAGACCATCCTTTTTAAATAACTCCTATAAATGTCCTACAACATGTGTATTTAAAAATAAACTTATTATAGTATCCACAACCCAAAAATGTGTGCACTTCTTTTTGTGTGTGTGGAGCTTCCTATTGAAATATCACTGCTACCTTCATAGGATCAACCAACATGCCTCCCTACAAATGATAAATCCTAGCAATGTTCTAAATGGCACTACAAATGCACACTTTTTCAAAATCAAAGACATATGAAGTTATCAACATCTTTCAAACACCAATCATAAATTAGCACAATGATATTTTACTAACCCATACACAATCCAAATGTCTAGATAAAACTACAAAAACTTGTTTATAAATTCCTTGAACACTTATGAAAAAATCAAGTAACTTAACATTATATGTGAATAATCCCCATTCCATCACAAAGGTGGTCTTTGATTTCTCTTCATATGTGATCTATACATGATGACACCTTGAAAATCCATCTATGAATGTGTGAATATCACCCCTAGCTACCCCTTACAACACCTCCTTAGTGAACAGTGTTTAGAATGGATCCTATACACACACATGCCATTCAACACATGATTATTTTGCACACTCTCTAATCCATCCATATTTTTTATACTGATCATAATAGGACTCACCCAATTAGACACTTCCACTAGATAGATCACTCTAGCTTCAAGTTTCTTGTCAATCTATTCCTTCACCTTTGATTAGAGGTTTGGGCTCATCTTATACCTCTTAGTATCCATTTTTATACGTTTGTATAAGTTCATGGATATTTTTCCTAAGGATTCATGTACTCTTTTTATCTCATGATAGTTCCTCGTAAATAGATCCTTGAACTCCCTAAGTTCCATGATTTATGCAACTCTGCATTGGACCAATAATCTCCAATGACATCCATCCTTGGCTCATATTTTATCCTTATATTTTATTATGTCATGCACAATAGATGATAATAATATTTTTACTTTTATTTTAACATACCTTTGACTACCCTCTCTCTAATAGTAGTATCCACATTTAGATGATTTACTTCATCAACTGATTCTTGTCCTACAATTTATAGAGAACCTTTCCTTGGCTTAGATTTTTCACTTGTGCATCATCTAAGACTTAAATTTAATTTACACTTTTATCACCATTTTTTTTAGTATTCACCTTATTCAAATAGTCAAACACTCTCACAATATTTCTCTTGCTTCATATCCTTTAACCTATCCTCCATTTATGCATCATTTTTTAAAAATTGTTAAATACATAGCCTTTAAGGACACATTCAATTAATGGCAGTTCATGATGATGATATGCTCAAAATTGGCCTCAAATATACATCCTAATGGTGGCAGGATTGAAGATGGCATATGGACACTCCCCTTCTCTGGTATAATCCCTAGCTTGGTTACTAATGGCTCTGCCTCAAACAAGCTAAATTTGAAAGACAAAGGAAGTTGAAGGATATATATTTAAGGATTAAAGCCCTAAATAAATAAGACAACTTACTTGAATTTATGAAGGGATTCTTATAGAACACCTAAAAACCAAATGAACATCTTCTTGAGATTATGGGGTATACCATTGATGACGCTCTCATTATTAGGTTTAAAAACATTCATAATAGATTCCAAATTTTAAGATCTAAGAAAACTCTTTTCACCCTCCTTAAAAATATTTATATGGATTAAGTTCTAAACACATCTCAATAATATGAGGAATTACAAGGAGAAAAAGATTAAAATGGGCAAGCAATTAGGGAAAATGCATTGACATGCAAAGTGGGAGAGTTTGGATTCAAGGTACCCCCCCTTAAGATTTATTACAAACCATGACATTCCACATATCTCTCCCCGTGATACCAAAATTTGATTTCTAATCTCATGCTCTCAATAATAGCATAGAATTGTGGTCTCTCACTCTTCCTCTAATCAATCTCTTTAAATGACTTGATTCACAAATCAAACCTAGTTTTCTATATGAAAACACATCAGATGAATGAAAATCCACCACTATCTTCTTGGGCTACTCTTGGTTAACAATGCACAGATTGTAGCTTCATTTTGACATGAGGGTTTCTGTTGGGATAACAAGTTTTTACAAATATCACATATTTCCCTTTATCTACCTTGAAGGATCATATTCTCACACTAGGTTCTTACATGTATCTTTAATGAGAAAACCTCCTTCAACAGTTTTTTTATTTGGTGCATGTTAGTTTCTTACAACATCAACACCTTATGCCATTTGAGACATTGGTGATCCTCTCTTTACATACAACCTGAAAAAAAAAATTGGCTCTTAGGGACATTCCTCTTGTAGGAGACTTTAATGTACAAACTAGTCATATGTAGTGTATAGGGCACAAAGTTTATTTAGATCCATTGATGATTCATGTAGTGTAATTCCATGGTGATATTTTACACTAATTTTCTTTAGATAAAGTAGTCACTCTTTATGAAAAACATTTCATTAAATTGGGAGACTCGCATGATTTGGCCACACTTAATGGCAATAGCTATTTTCTACATTCCAATGACTCTACATGCTTTACTTTTATTGGTTGGTTCTTATGTTTTGGATTACATTTTTGTTAAAACGTCCCAATTATTATAAATACAAGACCTTCAAGTATCCTCCACACCTATTCCCCTCACTAAGCTTGTCGTTTTATCTTTTTATATCCCACTTGGTTGCTCTCTTTCCAGTACTTACCCTAGTTTACCTTTATACTCTACCACCTTCCAATTTTATTTTTTTCAATGAGAAATACAAAAACTTGCTAAAAAGGTGTCTCTTAGTCTATGAGATCCATGATCTAATTGAGCGCTCTCTTATATTGATCCAGGCCATTTGGTATTTTGTGCTAAGCACTTTCCCCAATTTCATCCACACTTCTCACCATCCTAAAAATGGGCATTATCCTCGTAATGCTTGGTATGACTCATATTGTAAAAAAAATCGTACTCTACCATGACATATTATGATGCATAGACCTTTCAAGTCAAAGGAAATACAAAGAATCAATAGGGTCAATCTTAAAATAAAAAGAGGAATGATATCTTGAACATGCACAAAACTATCCTCAAACAACTTCGATTAACTCCCAAACACTTTTAGATAGTGTTAAACTCTAATAAATCAATCTTTGTAATACCTCTCTACTCGTTTTGACTATGCCTCTAGCATATATAATACTAAAAAAACATTTGAGTCAACCTGAAACCTGATCACTTTCATTTCTTCTCTGATTGTGTGATCCTTTGTGTCGTCCTTAAGATTCAATCCAATAAAGGCTATGACATGGTTAGAGCCAAATTTTTAGACATAACCTAGAGTTCTTAACAATCCATACCATTGACATGTTTAACTACATGGTGACCCATTGCTTTCCACCTTCTTAGATATCTCATATCATTCATCACATCTACAAGACTGGAGACCATAATAATTATAATAGTTATTGAATTCTCATGGTTACACACAACTTGGCCAAAATGTTTGCCGCTAATTTAGACATCCACATCTTCATATGGATAGAGACAAAGACGTTGAGGGCCGACAAATAACAATGTTTTTGAAAAACTATCATACCATTGATCATATCTTCAATTTGAACTCTATCATTAGGGAAACTAAAAAACAAGCATGGAGTATATTGTTATTTTGTGGATTTCTACAAGTAATTCGACATAGTTCCTCAAAATTTGTTACTTGACATGCTTAAGGCTTCCGGTCTTCCATCTTTACTGATTTCACTTGTAATGATAGTTTATGAGACCATTGTTAGTAAGGTACAAACGAGGGCTAGTGAGACAGAGGAGTTACAAAGTATCAAAGGTGTTAAACAAGGATATCGACTCTCTCCCACATGTTTTAGACTTTACATTGATGAGATATTAAAAATATTATCAGATACATTGTCATATATGATTTTCTACTCTTTATAGTCTTCATTTTCATTCTCTATTTATATATAACATTATTTTAATGTTTCACTCAATAAGAGGTTCATAAAATTATCTTATGACCTGAGGCTCACTTCTTTCACTTCTTTTATGCTCATAATTTTCTCCTATCATCATTGCGTTAAAAAAATCTACAATATCTCTTAAAACACTATATTTATTAGATTTACTCTTTAAAATTAAAGCCCTGTAACCAAATACCATTCTTATTATAAAATGGAAAGACAATTCTTTATCTTTGTGAAAATTCATTTGGCTTTCTCTATACATTTATAATTTATGAAGCCCAGACATGTTTAACTATAATTAGCTACATCTTATATAGCTTAATGTGCTAACAAACTATAGGCCAGACAGTAGAAAAGAAGAGAGCGTGGACACCCCAATTATACACACTTTGTACAAGTGGCAACTCGGAAAGACACTGGTAGCAAATGGAAAGAATCAACCCTAAAGCATATTCATTAAAAAATAAAGAGAAAAGTTTGAGTCGTTATTTTCATTCCTTAATTTGGTAAAGATCTAGCAAAAGAAAATATCAAGAATTTGATGCTTGCTTTAAATCCATGTAAGTATCACTTTTGGCCAAAATCAAATCCAAGCTTTCGTGATCCATGATGGGCTCTCATCCATGAGCATTAATTAATGAAATCTTTGCCTTATAAAATTCAACCACAAAGTTCATTGGAATTTATAGCATAAAGAAGTATAATAAAGAGGAAATCATTTTACTTCCCTCTAAGAAGAGACCAAGGTATTTGGTTTGATATCATGACCGCTTCTTGGTATCAATAAAATATTTTTGATTGTGGAAAAAGGTACACGCATTTAGTATATATATATATATATTCTTTTGACTAAACTTGTTTGGCGAGGAGTATGGGTATCCTCAGCCTACAAACTCAACTAAGAAAGTGACCTAATAATGAAATGAAAGTAAATGTCACTGAGAAAGTGACCTAACAATGAAATTTGAGATTGAGGAACCTAGTTGTAAAATCAATTGAATTGAGGAAAGAAAAAGGGAAGGGCCTCTTAGGGTTTATAATGTTGACTACCATGTTTAAAGTATTTAATTATATTTTAAATACTATATATAAAATTAATGTATATATCGTATTTTTTATATGATTTAAATTTGTGATTTTTTTAAATTTAAAAAAAGAGTTTTGATAATATTTTTTTAAAAAAATTAAGGATTATATTTAATTTACATGTTCTCACATTACCGATATTAAAGTTTGATTATTGTATCTCATTTAAGTTGTGTTTTTTTTAATATTATGGTAGTATTGAATCTTAAAAAGAATTCTCAAATAATTATATGATTTATGCAATCTTAATTGTCAGATCTTACTTAAATTAAGTAATTTAATTATAGAATGATTATTACCTAATTCTTATATAAATCTCTCAATTTTCACATCTCATCCAAATTAAGTAATCTAATGACTCAATGATTAAACTTAACTCTAATAGAGATCCCTAAACCTTCCATCTATAAAAGCACAATTGTTCGACCTAATATAACTTAACCTAAATGATCTAATGAATACAAAATTATGCCTAATCTTACAAGGAATCCCTAAACAACATTACTAACTATTAAAACTCAATTTTAAACCTCATCCAAGTTAATTCATTCTAATTATTATCTTAACAGGAATTTCCCAAACTATGTTACGTATATAACCTTGATTGTCTCGTTGCACAATCAAGGTGATGCTAGTGGTTAAGGATTAGGAGTGGAGGGGGAGTATTATTTTAATATCAAATTATTCAAACTCTACCATTGACAAAACCTTATTTGTAGTTATAACTGTGCAAGGTTATGGTGGTTAACATGGTGAAGATGCTTGGCTTGTAAAGATCTTATTGGGGTTCTATTTTTATTGAGTGCAAAGCATTTACATTTAAAAGGGATAAGGTCTAGTATATATTTCAAGTTGTAATGGTATACAAATTACCCCTTAGACCTTGGCATCTTAACCAAAGGAATTCGATCACTCATGTGACCCATATTTTTTGACAAGTAGACCAATAGACTTTGATCATTTACGTGACCTAAAACTATTGGTTATACTTTATCTAACCTCTAGAGCCTCCTATTTGAATGAGTATACACTATAGCTCACTACACTCCAACCATAATAAGGAATATGCTATCCTAATTGTATAAATTCTACAATCCCTTACTAAAATGGATGTTGGCTTGAGCTCATCCCACCCCAACCATAAAAGATAAAGGTGGTTGTTTTAAGTCACAACTAACCAAAATGTTAATGAGGTGCATGAGATCCCTTGTGGAATCCTACAAGGAGATTTAATTCTAGCTTTATGATTAAGATTGGAATTAAAGGAAACCTTGCTAATTTACATGCACATAGAGCAATAAGCATATTACATTGCAAACGAGACTTGAACTCGAGACATTTTTTTTGGAATGTGATGTCTAACAACACCACAAAAATAACTCTATTATAAATCCTAATTGTCTAAATTTACTCGCCTCCTAAATTGGGATTGAGATCACATTATCCATGTTCTCCCTTAATCTGCCAAAACAACTTAGCCCAAAAAATAAATTTGCTAAAAGCACTGAGAAATTAACCCTTGAAAATGTGGTATAATGGCAAGTTACTTGATTAACATTGATAGCCTAACTCAAAATGCCTTAATGGCACTGAGTGGGTTCAAATAAGGTAAGGCACAATTTATAATTGTATTATCACTAAGACCTAAGTTAAGAACCCTCCACATAAGCCACATGCTAAAAATACATCAAATTAACCCTTGGAGGTGTGTTTGTATGCATATAAATATGCCTACCTTAAATTGAGCATAAAACATGTGAAACATAATACATAATATGTAATTAACTACTCAATAAAAAAATGTAAGGAAATATGAATATAAAAGGCTCTTATCTTATTTATGCATTGTCAAAAGAGACGTCAGCACAATTTGGCCTCAAATTATATATTTGAAGTTCTACACCTATCACACTAAAAACTGAAAATGATTTGAGACTAAGACAAACACTGGTTAGTGATTTTCATCTACACATTGATTTACCAAATCTATTCACCTGTGTTTGCTCCTTTACTTACTACCCTAATTTTGTGTGCTTTATTGCATGTTCTTCCAAAATTAGCAAACATGCATTAAAAAAAATAGACAAGGGTTTGTTGGTGGTCCTGCATTAAAATTTTGATGGATAGTATAAATTAACTAGTCCTCTAATAGTCAAAGCCCACAAAGATAACAAAGATATTGATAAATGAAAATTGTACAACGTAAGTACCTTCAGCAAGAGCTTCAAAATAGAATGATAGCTAGGAAAGTATAAGTGCTTGAGTATGTTTTATGATCAAATAAACCCATTCACTTGTCTATTTATAGGTGACTTAAATTCTCATGCAGGAGCATCCAAGGGCACAAGCAATCTTGTATCGACCAAAAATAGCATGTGTGTTTGTGTAGACTAGTCAATCCTTTTGTTGTTTGGTATGGTGATGTTGATCCAATGAAAGTATCAATACTCCAGCACTATAATGACATCAAGAATATGAGAGAGGATTGGTTGTAGTCAACAATATGATTCCAAGTGAGTTGGTTGAGTTTCTCAATCATCGATGCAATCTAGGAAGTGGATGTGTCTGTTGAAGGCCTAAAACCAAAGGTTGTGGGGTAGAGACCAAAAAGGAAATTAAAAAAATAACGTGATTGCATATTTGGATTCTCATCAAAAAGTCCTAAATTTTTTTAAAAAGGCATCTCATTTCAAGTTCATATGCAAAAGATATGGCCTTTGGAAGTTGGTAGACTTTGCATTGTGATGAAAGTAGTGCGGGAGTTTTACAACTTTAGGCAGTGGTTACGTAACTATCATGGTATTTTATTACACTTAAATCTATAGTAAGGGATGGTTTTGAAGCCACTAGTCTACATTAAGAAACAATTTATTTGCATGAAATGCAAAAATAAAGTAACGACCCAAAATGATGAATCGTTAATTATTGAGCATTTCCAAGATGCTGAGGAAGGTGAAGAGGTATCTTCCAGTTAGAGAATGTCAAAGGAGATTCAAATCAGGAAGGATAAGAGCTAAGGAGAGTTAGTTATCAAGGGAGTTGGCTCCGGTTTGGAGTAGAGAGAGTTTTGGGAGCTTGGTTCTCCAAGAAGAGAATAGAGGGAAATGTATCAAGTTCACGAGGGGCTAGGTGTGCTATCAAATCTTCTTCATATAATTTAATTACCTTGTAAAGGTAAGTGAGTGAGAGAGTGTATGTATGTGTTATCAACTCTCTGTAATCGTGTGTTAAGTTTAATAAAGAATGTGTTTGAGTTTGAAGTCTGAGTAATGTGCTTATGTGTGTGACCATTTGAGAGTGAGTGTAAGTTCCAATTGGGGAATAAGGCAATGATTCACTTGGCCCCTTCATTCATGTTTGCATAAAATTCAAACTTTGGTGATATTCATATACGTATTGATTTCTAATGGCTATAAAATGAGAAAGGTGGAAAGGGACAAATGGTAGACAAAAATAAAAATGTCATGACCGTATGACCAACTTTGGCACGAGACAGGGAAACTCAAAAATAGCTCAAGAAAATAACATAAGGATAAATGAAAGAGGGTTTCATGACACATTAGTCAACAATCAGTTGAGAAACACCTACTTTGGACCAAATCACCCACCGAAAAAGAAATGCACCAACATATATATATAACAACACTACAAACGTGGAAGGACTATTTTAATGTGTCTAAAGTGAACTAATGGAAGGACTATTTTTATGTGTCTAAAATGAACTAATGACAAGCGCTGAGCTATGGACTCATTAAGCACCAAGACCATGGCTCAAGAATTCATGGTGGTATTGAGTGGGGTCTAAATAAGGTAGGATACAAGTTAGACTTGTATTAGCACTAAGAACTAAGTAAAGAACTCTTGAAGGACTATTTTAATGTGTTTAAAGTGAAGTAATGACAAGTGATGCGTTATGGACTCATTTAGTACCAAGCTTATGGCTCAAGAATTCATGGTGGTATTGAGTGGGTCCAAATATGATAGGGTACAAGTCAGAGTTGTATTAGCATTAAGAACTAAACAAAAAATTGTCAAACAAAGGACTGTTTTTATGTTTAAAGTGAACTAATGACAAGTGATGAGTTATAGACTCATTTAGTACCAAGACGATGGCTAAAGAATTCATAATGGTATTGAGTGGGTCCAAATACAATAAATACAAGTTAGACTTGTATTAAAACCAAGAACTAAGTAAAGAACCCTCCACTTAAAATTTATATCAAAAATACATATCAATCAACCCTTGAAAATGCGTTCTAATGACAAATTACAAGTGAAAACTCATTATTATCCATCTTCAAATAATAAAATATTATGATATTTTTGAATTCTTAAATGACATTACAAGTAACGTTGAGCCACATAATGTCTAATTTATTGAAGAGTTTAATATTGTCATAATTTACCAATTGTCCAAAAAAAAACAACCCCTAAAAATAGCCGAAACCAACATTCTCATATCGCAACAACGGGAGGCGCCAAATTCGTATTCAAAACGCCACATGCTGTGAAAACCGGCCCCCCCGGCCCGACACAGTATTTAAAGCGACCCAATTTCAGGGGCACGACTCAAAGCACACAGAAACGTTAACGCCACCAGTAATTAATCAATCCATGCGAGTAACCCCACGATATATTTAAATATCATTTTATTATGAATATTACGCACACGGAAAACATTAAGACCCGAATTAATGAATCCCACGAGATATATAATAAATATTAAGTGCGGTAACCGGAGTTAAAAGCGTGGTTAAGATGGACCCCACCCCACCAGGCCCGGACCCAATCCGCAGGAGGCCTTTGCGCAGCAGTTAAACCGTTACGGGGATAAGTGAAAGCAGCCGTCAAGACAGAACGGGAAAAATGGGAAATTCTACATTCTTTGATTATGGTAAAACTGACACGTAATCTGCGAGGTCGGCGGTGTGTCAGGTCGTGATTGTAACGCCGCTTGCCATTACTGTACAGAGACTTGACTAATTCACCAAACGGGAAACTGTACTGTACTTGCGAACTGTCGGCGGCTGCACTGCAAGCCAATTACTAACGGTATTAATGGCGGCGCCCATGTCCTCGCTAACGGCGCAGCTGTCGCCATCGCGCCACGCCGCCAGGCTGTCGTATCGTTTTGCAGGGGCGAATATCTCGCGGTATCCGACACGGCGAGCCTTTTCCGGCCCACTTCAAATCATGGCCGGCTATGCGCATCGGTTGATTTGAGTGACGCGTCAGCACTAGGATGAGCGCATGATGAGAGATGCAATGGTCCTCCCCCGCATTGATTTTGATTTTCCTCTTTTTTTTTTTGTTTTACTTAATCCCCTCGGATAATATCTTCCAAAGTGGAATCTTTTATCCCTAATCCCACCATATTTTGTTCCTCCTGCTTTATTCCTAGGGCAAACAAGATGATTATATTCTTTTAACCTTGTGTTGGTATTTCTAAAGTGGCAAGCAAAATTTACGGTAAAATTCTCTTTATGTTAAGGAATCCTTTATCTCATTTTATATATTTTTTAATTTAATAGTTGTAGATTGTTAATGAGAGGTAAATGAATTAGTTAAAATGATTTGAGTATTTTCAATTTTATTCATGTTTAAATTTCGACGATATGTTAGATAGGTGATAGTCCACATGATGTTTGTATCTTTCATCACTTGGGTGATAGTTATAAAGGGGATATAGGCCTCTCATTTATACCTCATAGTGGTTCATAATCCCAATAAAAAATATTCCAATTCATAACCCCTCAAAAAATATTTACAATAATTTAAAAAAAAACATATTAATCTAATAGTTGAAGTCATATTATTGAACTTTGAAAATTTAAAAATATTTAAAAAAAAAAAAAAAAAAAAAAAAAAAAAAGATTTTTTATAACTCTTAAAAAATGTTTACAAAAATGAAAAAAACATATTAATATAATAGTTGAAGTCAAATTATTAAACTTTGAAAGTTTGAAAATATTTTTAAAATAAAAATTAAAATAAAAATAAAAATTCATAAATAAATTTTTAATAATTAAAAAAAACATATTAATCTAATAATTGAAGTAAATTATTGAACTTTCAAAGTTTGAAAATATTTTTAAAATTAAAATAAAATAAAATAAAAATTAAAAAAAACATATTAATCTAATAGTTGAAGTCAAATTACTGAACTTTGAAAGTTTGAAAATATTTTTAAAATTCATATATATGTATATATATTTATTAAATAAAAAATTAATAATTTTAATTTGAAAATTTTGAATGGAAAATTTTTGACACAATTTCTTTTTATAATTTTAATTTTAATTTTTTTTTTAAAAATATATATTTTTTATAATTATAAAGATATTATTCTTCCGTTGAACTTTCTCAGCACAACAATTTTTTTTAATCTTAAGGACCCCCACCCCCTTAAAATCATTGTAAGGGTGTCTTTTCCTTGAAATTTTTATGTACTCTCATATTTTTATTATCTTTGTTTAGGATCTGGTCCAATTATATCTTGATACCTATTCATAACTTTAATCAAAAGCATTTGTTCTTAATCAAATTAAAAAAATAATAGTTGAAGTCAAATTATTGAACTTTCTCAATACTCATCTTTCAAAAAAAAATAAAAATATTTTTAAAATTAAATAAATAAATAAATGTATATTCTTAAATAAAAATTTAGTAATTTTAAATTGAAAATTTTGAATGGAATATTTTCTACACAAACTTTTTTTTATAATTTTAAATATGAAAAATATTTTAAAATATATATTTTTTATAATTATAAAGATATTATTTTTCCTTTGAAATTTTAAAATAAAAAAATATTTTTTTAAAATAAAAAATTAATAATTTTAAATTTAAAAATATTTTTTAAATTTTTAAAGAGAAATACTATTCTTCAATAGTTAAAATTAAAAATTTGAATGAGTATTTTTTCTCATTATTTAATAAGTTTGAATATATTTTTTATTTTTTTATTTAAATTTTTTAAAATTATTATTATTAAATATAAAATTTTTATAAAGAGTTTACATCTAAGAAATTAAGAAAATCATAACAATCGAGAGAGTGTTAGAGACTAAACAATTAAAAAAGAAAAAAAAAAAGAAATATAAATAAAACTGTTATTTCAATTTAAAAATACAAAATAAACATAAATAAGTTAATTAGCTAAAGAATTAAACACTAGTACAAACTCATTAATTCGGAGTTTTTTATTCATTAGAGTTTGAATCTCATTTTTTTTCATATTAAAAAAAATAAAAGATAAATATATATATATATATATATATATATATATACCTATATATATATGGGTAAAAAATATAAATTCAAGTATATTAAGTAGAAGTAAGTTGGTGCTCCACTTATTACTTGTTGGTTATATGGTTTGGTAGTTTTGTGAAGTGGTCGGTGTTATGTTTTATTATCTATTGATTTTAGTTTTGTGAAGTAGTTGGTGTAGTTTTTTTTATCATTTTGGTCTATTTTTGTGTGGACCTATTTCTTGTGAACTTTCTAAACTTATCTTTCGAAAAGATTGTATTAAGATTTGGGATATTATCAAAACTTATCCTTATCAAAAAAAGAAGAAGAAAAACATACAGATTCAATGTTTGAAATCTTGAGTAATAAGGTTTGAATTTATTCTTTCCTTCAAAACTTTTAAAGCTCTCAAGTTATTGGGTTTTGAATCTATTATTAAAAAAAAAAAAGAACTATTAAGAGTATTTTGTTTAGTGTTTCTCCTCTTCAATTAGTCATCTTAACATACAAGATCAATTTTATAAAAACGTTACTTAAGAGATATTTATTTTTTCTTTATTTTCACAATTATTTTATTTAATTGTATTTTTTTTTTAATTGCATGTAATTTTAATCGAGTAATGACTAGATGCACAACTATACTATGTGCACGCCACACTACCAATTACACCAAATTTACTTTGCAAATAAATATTTGTGTGTTTTATGGGCTTCAAAGTCGAGAATTTCACATTATCTTTGGCAATATAAATCATTGCAAAGTCAATATGATTAGGCCTTTTTTTACCTCATTGGCTTTGTGTCATTTTGCCTTAGTTTTGCTCTGACATTTCTAAAATGTATTTTTTTGCTTGGTAATTTTATATATTGTGGATAGTGTTATCATCAAACCTAATAAGCTATGAAACCATTCACCATATGGACTACAATTCCCATTTGGATAATTGCAAGTTGGTTATTATTAGTTATAAGTGATGTCAAACCACCATGCTCCTCACAGAAACATCAGAAACATTATATAGCATTTTTCTTCTTTTTATGAGTAGAAACTGTATAATATTTTATATAAAAATGTTTTGTATGGGGAATAATGGTTAGTTTAATTGGAAAAGTTGTGTAGTTCATAAAGAGTCTACCAGGGATTAAATATTATCGTTAACAAAACTTGACACAATAAAAGGTATAACGCTGGGATCGTGATGCATAAAACTTTGACGAAATAAATACTTCTTAGACCTTGGCTCTTAACTTAATATCACCAAATAAAACACTCATCAACAAAAAAAAACCTTGTCTTTTATGATATTTGAAAAAAGTATACTAATTGTCTACATGTTTTAAGGACTTCAATATCCACTTTCTCTTGGTAACTTGACCTCTTACTTAAGAGATTGTTACCTTTAGACCTGTAACATTACACAGATGTTCTTGATATATTCCAAATTGATTGCCTTCTTTTGGCCTAAATTATATGTTAGAAGTGGAAAAAAAAAAAAAAATCCTTACCTTTTGAATATTAGAAGTTAGTGAGGGTAGGTTAATGAGACGTGTTCCTCTACATTTAACTAATGAACTTGCAATCGCATCATTCACATATAGAAAAATACACTTTTGCATCTTCTTCCCTGTTGATAGTATGGGTTTGAAGTTGGTGAGTTTCTCCCTGGGTGGGTGTCATAATGTTCAATAAAAAGATTTGTTTGTGTGATTCGACGCATAACTTTGAATTTCATAAATATATTCTAATATAACTTCACGTGCACACAAATTGATATCAATTGTTTTTAGCGTTAAACATTATTTTCTTTAAAAAAAAACAAATATCATAATTTCTATGAACTATTGATATGATTCATTTCTTTTTATTGATATTTAGAGTTATCTAATATTTTTGATTCCATTACGATAATTGAAAAAAAAGTTGCAACAAAAAATTGTTAATCTTAGATGTTAAAAGAAGTTTCAAGAAAGGTATCACATTTTCTCAAAAAACTATTCATACTATTACTAGGCCCATAAAATTCTCAAATCGTTAAATCTTCTTTTGATACTTTTTTAAAGCGATGAAAGATAACGACCTTTCTACATATCAATTCAAATAATTTATATACATTATTTCAACTTCCAACTCGAGTCTTCATCAACTTTTACTTTATTCATATATATATATTTAACCTCCATAAAATTATTTTCATCCATAAATATTTTTCAACATCAATATTTAGATGGGTATACCATCTCAAATTGGCTTCTAAAAAAACATATTTGTTTTTCTTACATAAATGTAAAATACTTTTTCCTCTATCTTTCCTTCTTTCCACCTCCCTTGGTCTCAGGATGTGACCGGAGCTTGCATTGGGTATAATTTTACTACTTTTAGCATATTCAATATGGATCTTGTTCGTTTTAAAAATACTTTATTTACAATCCAACGTGTCTTTGTTAAGTTGAGTGAAGCTTGCCAATATACTTTTTATTTATTGAATTGATTGATATTGTACGTTTTAACCATATTTATTCAATGGATAGGCATGTCTAACAAAAATAACCACATTTAGTTAGAAGCATTTGTCTGATTGTTGTAGGTACAAGGCTTAAATGGACTTACATCAACATCATATTTCTTAATTTGGCCACAAGCTCCATTATTTTTGTTAATACCTACTCCAGGCCAAGTCTATGGGCTTATATTACATGTAAAAAGGCAAGGAATGTTTCTCTCATCTCTTTGTCACCATTAGTTGGCAATTGACAGGGATGAGTGTGAATAAAATAAATATTGGTGGCTTTTCATTAGGAGTTAAATTTGACGGTCGATCTTATCTGTTAAGAAAAAATTCCATGATAATTATTTATTTAAAAGTTATGGTATATATATATATATAATTATTGTTTTATGCAGTGATTTTAAGTTAAGAGTTAAGGATTAAAGGGTATCGATTCTGCTAAAGTTGTTCGGAGCACGATCCCAATCTCCTCTTTTATAATATTAAATTTTACTAACAACAAAAATTGATCTCTGATAAACTCTTTGTATAATAATTCATTTTAAAAAGAAAAAAAGAAAAAAAAAAAAAATACATGTATTATAAATATTTAAAACTCTTCAAAAATTTTAATGATCCACCAATTTTTTTCTTTTCATCAAATTTTACAATTAAAAACGTTAATACAGCTATCAAATTTAATTCATGCAAAACCCTAAAAACCCATGTTTTTTGGGCAATTTTAAAAACCTATATAACTGAATATTATAGTCAAGTATTTGTTGTTTAATATATACTATATTTTATAGTGAAACATTGGAGAAAAACTTTTAGATTCCTTACTTGGAAGCAAAGAAATTTTAATATACATTAAATTGATGTTTTAGAGGGGTGAATTTTGTAATAATTCTAAGGTTGTGTTGGCTAGATTACGACAACACTCTTCCCTGTCAAACATGGTATTGGTGACATGGGGAGCCTTGCCCAGACAACATTTAAAAACTATATTGTGAGAGATATAATATTAATTTGGGGAGCTTGTCTTCTTGAATGAGGTGAGACCTCTTGTTGTCATTGTATTTTTTTTAGATAAATGCCAAGGGAGTCCCAAATTATTTAGTGTCTAGTGAAGGTTGTGTCGCTATCTCATATGATGTATGATAAATAAATTAAAAGCTAGCCCATTATGACCTTTGTATTTTAAAAATATAACTATTTCATTAAAAAGAGGGTCCCCATTTGCAAGGTGTTGCTCATCCAATAAGCCATGCTCTCATTAAAGTTATCTATTATTTTATCTGGGGACCGTGCTAGTAATATGTATATATTGTATTCCTTGTGATTAGGAAGTGATATACCTATTTAATATGTATCTTAACTTAATATTAAGGGACAATTCACTCTTTTTATACTTCTCGGATAAGCATTTCATTACACATCATTTAGATGGTATATATAATTGATTTTGATGAAAATAGAGGTTTTTAAAAGAATTATTTTTTAAATAATATTTTGGATCACGATTATATAATTGATTTTTTTTATTTAATGTTAAGAATTGAGGAGTATTTGTTTTGTCGAAATTTAATAAAATTTGAATTGAAGTATAAGTTTAAATTCTTGTAACTTAAATAATCTTACTAATACACCAATGACCATTTAACCTATTGAATTTTAATAAAAAAACCATAGTTCTTATCAAGACATAAATATGGCACAATTTTGATATAAAAACGATATTAGATAATGATTTTGGATATAATGTGTGTGTTTTGGATCACACTCAGTGATCCATTATTAAGAAAAGAGGAGTATTCGTTTTGTTAAATTTTCACGGGATTTGAATTGAAGTGTGTCTTTTTTAGAATTACGTTGTAAACTAAACAACTTTATTAATAGACCAATGACTGTTTAACCTATTGAATTTTAATAAAATAAAGCCCAATTCTTACTAAGACACAAATATGACGCATCTGATATAAAAATGACGTTAGAGAGTGTTTTTGGATACAACTGTGTACGTATTTTTGGATCGACATTTCGAATTACACTCAATGATCTACAATAGAATGATTATATTCTCATCTAGAATATAATAATTCTATTCTCTTCCTGATGATGGATTACTGAGTGAAATCTAAAATGTCGATCTAAAAATACACACACAATTGTATTCAAAAATACTCTTCAATATTCTACATGGAATGTGGAAATACTATTACTCTTATAAAAATGATTGTTGATAATTGATATTTTTAGTTGTGTTAAGGATTGAGGAGTATTTGCTCTATCAAATTTTCATAAGACTCAAAGCAAACCCTATTGTTTGTAAGAACAATTCTTTATATTTAACAAGAATCAATTCATGCAAAACTCTTGTCAACTAAACAACTTCACGAATAGATCAATGACTATTTAATTTAGAATAAATTTTAATAAGATAAAGCTCAACACCTATCGAAACATAAACAGAGCCCAATTTTGATATGAAAATGAATAGTGATAATCAATCTTTTTATAATTTATTGTTAAAAATTGAAAGGACACAAATAGAGAGCTCAGTTCTCCACAATCAAACATACACATTCACAATTAACCTAAAATCTAACGCATACAATCACATTCAACCTTAAACACTCAACATAATTTACACTTAAATAATACTAGACATAACCAACCTATTTACTCAATTCACCAACTTTCCACAAACTTAATAGAATAATCAACATTATGAATAAAATTTAAAATTCCTTCTTTACCAGGGGAGGTTCATATCTTTTTAGAAAGGACCCAACAAGATTTCCATGATTTCAATTTTTTCAATACAAAATATTAAAGCCTAACAAGAATGGTGAGGTTCAAGGTAAGGAGTCAAACAGAGGAAGATAGTGCCTTATTCTTCCACTCATAAAGATCTCAAAACATTGTTATATCGACCCCACAGCTAGACTTTGGAATATTTATTTCTTAATTCAACCTTCAAATCTGGTCCTCTGAACCAGGCGTTTTTTTTAATGGCTCCCCTACCTAGCTTGTTAGGGGAGGAAAATATAATCATATGTCTATTGACTCTTGTCCTTTTTATGAGAAAATGACGAATCATGGACAACCAAAATGCTTTTTTTCGTTATAAGGACTAAATTATAATTTCTAAAGAAAGATATTCCCATATCCCTACATCACACAATAATAATTCTTGGATCATGATCTACATTAAATTAGCTTTTTGTCATTTGGCTAACATTGCTTTGACGAGACCAATGCTTTACCCTCATACAGGGAGAGGAAAAGCAACATCCCTTTTATGGCAAATCATGGCCAAAAAAATGCACACCTTCCTTAGTGTGTATGTCGGCAGAGGAATAATTTATACAAGGGAAACATGTGCAAGACTTGATGGCTCTAGTACACATGAATAAACTTTATCTTCCTTTGATTTTCTATTGGATTTTATTGGAACCATGATAAATTATAAAAATAAAGAAATGAAGGACACCTATATATGGATAGCTAAATTTTGTATAAATTTATTATTGACATATTTGTGTGTTTATAGGGTTTTTCCAATTGATATTATTCTCAATTTAGTCCTTGAACTTTAAAAGAACATTTAACACTTATCAATATGTGTTCTATATCTTCATCTTTCATCATGCTCTTTATTTAGATTCAAGCTTTTATTCATCCTAGGTCATACTCGTGCCTTGGGCCTTGTGCACGTTTGTCCCATTGGCCTTTGTGGGTACTTTTCTTATTGTTGTTGATCTTATACCTTTAAATTTGCTTCTTGTCATTTCAAATGTTGACTAATGTGACTAACTTGTCCTAGAATTCTTTACATATACAAGTCATCTTAACCATTTAAAAAGAGGGGACACACAAGGAAAACAAAGGTTAAGACCTAAAGTAGAGCTGTTGGGGTATCTTTTCTTTACCTAAGCATAACTTCCCGTAGGCATGTGCCTAAGTGACTAAAATCCCAACGTGCTAGCATGTTGACATCTCATGTAAAAATGAGTTCTCACACGCTCACCCGAAGCATGCAATGAGGGACTGGTTCTCATTGGTTTTGTCACACAAAGGTGTATTAACAGATAGGGGTGCTTGAACACATACACATTAATACGTTCGTCCTATAATTCATCTTAACACGTGTTCATTACTCAATGATCAAAAATAAAAAAGTAGACATAAACAATAACTACGAACCTTAACTCAGTGAACTGAACAACATCATACAAGATAACTTACAACATTATCTCCATAGTCATGAGAACATCAATATTATGGCAACACAAGTTCCATTCATCATATTGATAAGTGATATTCAAAGTTTACATAACTCTAGTGTATGATGCAACTCACTTGTATGACTCTATCAATACTATCCAACTTAGTACAATAACAATAATATCAACAACAATAACCTCAACCACATCATCAACAACAACAACAACCTTAAAAAGTTCTATCCAGGGGTATTTATACTTGGTTTTCCATGACCAAGCATTTACAATCATAATTACACTCATACTGACTCACTAATGATCATCAACACACTTGAGTCATGGTGGCCAATTACATTGATTACCTAAGGACCCGGGCCTATATGCCCCTATATTCTCTCTTTTGTTTTGGATCCTTGTTGTTGAGTGCCTATCTTCCCGTGGGCCAGTGCTCGATTTGTGCTTGACTTAGTCTCTTTCATCTCTGCGAATCACTCCTTAACTGTCCTTTGCTTCCAGTGTACTCCCTTATTCTTTTACTAAGTTTTGAGTCCTTCATTCTTGGGTTTGCCATTTATCATGCATATTTATTCTAACTTGGTCCTTCTGGACCATGGACTCCCGTATCATGGTATTTTGTGTTTTGCCTCTCCGCACTAGTTATTCCAAAGAATACTTAGCCAAAATTTGGGGTCCAACATCATCCCAAACTACACCATTAGTCCATCCCGGACTAAGCATTGGTCTTGGGCTCTACCAAAAAGTCTAGGCCAATTTGCTCATTTTGCTTCTTGACACCTTCCCAATGGGTTAAGGTGTTCAACAGGTTGGTCATTATTTCTACGATTGCCACTTTGAGCTTCTTGGTTTCCTCGGGTTGGTTGAGACACTCACCTACTTTATTTACCAAATGTTCAAAGGATGTGAAAGCATCCTTATGAATGCCTTCAAGCATAGTGACCTTAGCGATAACCTATCCTTAGAGTGCTGTGAAGTTCAAACTTATTTCTTGGCAATGATCATTTATTGTTTCCTCCATGGCCTCCACACCTTTAAATAATTTGGTACACTTTGATCAGTGTTTTATTAGTAAGGCATTATTAACCAACTGCTATTGCTGAAGCTCTTCTGCCTGACGCTGAGCTTTCAAAATCTTGTTGGGCCATGCCAACTTTTCAAAAACCCCATATAAAATGGGAATGGTATTGCCAACTCTTTACAAGACTCTTTGGCATACCTCATAAATTCTATGAATTACTCTTTTGCCCAAGTTTGTTCATCCTGAGGGCTGGCCATTCTTTGCATCATTTTAATAGGAGCTCCACCAAGGTCTCCAACTTATCTATTACCTCATCAGATAGGGGTACTCTATCCACAGGCGCTGGTTCTTGACTCAAAATTGTTTTATAGATGTTTAAAGTTTTCAATTTGGCAGTCATTTGTACCTCTAAATAGTGCTTAATCTCAACCAACTCTTCTTTTAGATTTGTCTTAGCTGCGACCTCATTCTTATACATCACCACAATATATGCATGTTTTTTCTGGGCCCATCATGCATCAAATTCCATGAAGGCATTCTACCTTGCAAACTCATTCTTATACTTCACCACCATCTCTACATGTTTCTTTTGGGCCTACCATGAGTTAGACTCCACAAATGCATTCTGCCTTATGACTTCATGTGCCAATTTTAAGAGTGCCATGTTAGCTTGTACATGGGTAAGCTACCATGGATCTTCCCAAAGGGTATCAGGAAGTGTCACTGGTTTTGAATCTTGTACAAAGCTATCAAAAGGCATCTTAAAATGGCATTATTCGTTATACATATCAATGAAGAATGACATATCCCATCGAGTCTAATTAGAGGCATCCTTTGGTGCAAAATGAGAATACATATATAAAAGCTTGTCGCGCACTCTCTTTTGGTATTGGGTGTAGAGGGTCGTGGTTTTATTGGTCTTTTCTATCCTTAAAATGGAGTCATCAACCAACTCTTTCCCTTTAGAAGGATCTCGCTCAAGTATCTCAATGTTCATGTCTTCACCTTAGTAAGTAGCCTTGATGTCAAGGCCACTCATTCCCAAAATTATGTTAGAACCATTCCTCTCTTCAACTTCCATCTGGGCCTCCTTGAGGGTAGTTTATTCATGATGCATCAGTGAAGGTGTCTTCTCAGAGTCTAGAATGACTTGCTATTATTTTATAATAACTTTATCTAGTGTCTCCTCAAGAATCTCTACTTGCTCTTCCACGTCACTGTCCTTAGGTGGCATTGTCTCCTATTCTAAAGGAATAATCTATGTTGTTGGATCTAGGATTTTAGGTTAACTAATTGGAGGATTCTTCTTAGGTGGTACATGGGTAGTCCTTTACCTTTTTGAAGGTTATGGCTAGGTGATTATTCTGGCATCATGTCATGGGTGCTTCTAGTTCTTCTCTAGCTTTGGTTCTAGAGGAAGTATCTCTCTTGCGTGCTCTGACCTCCCTGAAGATTTTTTCTTGGGTTTCAACATGTAGAATAAAGAATGAATTGAATTGCTAACCAAAATTTGTTGAAATTTAATGTCGGTTCTATCTGAATCCAACTTATCCATATATGCTTTCTTCCCATGATATATGTATAGATGGCAAAAGGTGTGAATCTCTGCATCAATATTTTCTACAATAATGTTCACTAGTTGTGCATCATATATTCGGTTGATGACATTCATGAAGCATCATGTCATGAAAGCATATGGTAACTTGAACCATGTAAACAACTCTCCAGAGGGAGCCATCTAGATACACACAAGGGAAAAATGTTGCTTAATAATAAACTTTACCTAGTCTCCAACCTGTTGAAGTAAGTCATTTAGAATGTGCCACTCATTCCCAAAGGCTTCCTTCATCCTATGATATCATCCCTTAATTTTGACTTTGTGAGATGAGGTGATTGGTCTAGGGTAGGTGAATGCCTTGAACCACTTCGCAGGGAAATTATTTGCAGGTGGGTATGCCCATTCCAGCTCTCCATAGGTGTAGTCAGGTACACCAATCTCATTAAACACCATCAACAATAGAAACATGCCCCATGAAAACTTTTGGTTGGATAGATGGTGAGTTTTTTAATATTTTCTATAATTTTGGTAGTGAATTACTATGCCCAATTATATTTTAGTCCCTCGATGACTTGTTGAACAACATAAAGGTGGGCCATATCCACCTCTTTCCACTTGTCTCTGCCTCCAACCTTGGTCATTATGATGCATATGACCACTCTGAGGGTGGTATCTTGAAGACTTGTGATGTGCATGGCATGGACTTGTTTATGCTATTCAAGCATCATTTTAATCTTTTCTATCTCATCCTGGTCCTCCAAGTCATAGGCAAGGTCCACACCCAAGCACTACAAACTTGTGACTTTACTAATTCATTCTGATGTAATTCTCATTCGGCACCCAATAAAATAGATATAATCTTCATGCACCCGTGAGATCAAAAAATTCACTGCTTCAATTAGTTTTCCAAACTACGGAAGATTGAATAATTGAAAAAGGCCAACATCATTTAAAGAATTAAAAATCTTCAAGTCATACACTAACTTGTTCTTTGTGTTTGGTTGCCCTACCCAATAGTCATGCTGTAGCTCTACTTCATTTCTAAGATGGCAGTGGTTGTAATAAAAAACATTGCAAGAGAACACATTTGACACCTAGTTCTTCACACATATTACTGCCTCTAAGTACTACATCTCTTCAATCATTAGTGGGGGTGTATGGGGTATAATAGCCTTTTTTTGGATGGCATGTCATTTACATCTTAATGTCTTTCACACATGCTTCAAGCTCTTCAGGTACCTCTTCTATAATCAGAATAGTTTCACCACCCACACTCAACTCTTCTTCCTCCCATATTGTAGGAAAAGGCTCACTTCATTGGGCCTTTTTCCTTAGATGCATCACCCTTCATGGAGCTCAAAGGTTGAGGTGTGACCGTCCAATCTTCCCAAAAGAATACATGGTTGCATGATTATCTTACTTCAACTTTCATGCTTTAATGCCCTATAATGGTAGACATCAACCTCTGCAACCTAAAAATATGAAAAATCCACACGTCCTTACACTTATCCTAACACTCTACCTATTTCCCTCAACTAATAGACTTTGAAATGCTTGAAAATAGTATTAATTCATTACTTGGCACTCATCTAAAATCTTGGAAATCATTCTGCAACAGCTCAAATACACTCCTTCAGCTTTGTGAGTTTACAATTATAGCAATAGTAAAAAGTGAAATGGCCCTTATTTAACCTTTTATAGGATTGAGAGGGTAAATTGAATTTACTAACCCCTACCTCTACCATCACTTCATATAATAAATGTTAATAACAGTATTGCCACAATGCAGTTTTGGCACACTTGTCATTACCAATACTCTCTTTGTATTAATTACATGTCCTATCTTGTACTTTTCCTGAAGTACATGACAATTGTAAAAGAATTGAATATTTTCCATTACAAAGGTGGGAATCTTTGTTTACCTCAACTTAGCTTGTGGTTACGCATCACATCCTATGTACTTTTTTATCCTTTCACACTTTTGTGCCTTTACTCCTACACACATTCCCATAGACCATATCATGGAAATCCATAGATGTTCTATCATTACCCCACATTAAAATTTGTTCATGGTGTCAGGATTAGGAGCACAATTGATTACCTTTGTATAAGCAACTAAACACGAAATTTAACCAAAATGAATAAGTAACTAGAAATCAGAAATAACACAGAATATGAGACAATACCCAATTGTATTAATACTCTTCCAGAAGGAAATATACAATAAAGAAGATGCCACACTCTTCTTCCCACACCTCTAGGGCTTCCCACACCTCTAAGGCATACAATAATCTCCTTCAAGAGTTCTCTCTCTCAACTACGGTCACAACAAACAACTCAAACACAGAGTTGTTGTTCACCTCCACCAGTCAGTAACAATACTGCCAGTCCACCAGTCAGTAGCAATACTGCCAGTCCACCAAGTACTCAACGTACTCCAAGTCTGAGTACACCACGTACTCCAAGTAGATCTCACCTAATCTTGCTACCTATTGTGTTGCTGATCTCCTTGATCTTGTTGCCACCTATAGATCAACCTGGTTTTACACACCTATAAACCTAGATCTCGCACACACACACACACACACCTACAGATCAACTGACCTTACTTACCATGTAGATCTCACCTGATCTTGCTATACCACAGATCAACTTGGCCTTGCACACCTACCGACATAGATCTTACACACCCAGAAGAACCCTTGTCCTTGCCTCACCAAGTCCTTATGATTCTCCCTTGGATAAAACCCTTCTGATTCTATAGAAGCCTTATGATTCTACAACTTTACAATACAGCCCATGGGTCTCTTAAATAGATCCCATACAAACAATAATTAGACTTCTAATTACAATAATTAGAACCGCAGCTCCAAGACTAAAATTAGTCTTCTTCATGCAAACTAACTATCCGTCTAAAATTAGACCAAATCCAGAGACGCATGCAAACACATGCACACACAGGCTGTCGATGTCGGTTCCTGTTTGACTGATGTCGACTGACCCATAATCAACGTTGGTTACTGTGAACACTGAAGATGACCGACGTCGGTTGCCTGCAACTCAGCAACCTCCTCCTGTTTGCATCCTGGTGAAGCTTTTAGCTCCACAACCTAACACATGGTCCTCCACGATAATACATAGAATCATAAAACCAAAGTGTTGACCCTAAAAATACTCAAGGGAGTGTAACTAGTGCCACACTTTATTGAAAACAATGGAAATCCTAGACTAATCTAATAGCATACACCTTATTATTACAAAAAGGAAAGACCATTTAGAAAAAGTTGGTCTCAACTAAGTACCATTTAAATGGCCAATGAGGAATTGGCCATCTATTCGCTTCAACCTACACATGTCGATGGGATAGATACTATGAATGATGAAGGGGATATCCCAGTGTACATGAAGCTTTCCATAGTGGTGTGTGAACTTGGAATCTTAGACTAAGACTTGTATGCCTAGAACAAAAGTCTTGTTCTTTAAATGGTGACAATGTTATGCTTTTTGTTTGCATTTTTCCATTCCCTGACTCTAGTGTGCGATAAATTAGGTCTCATCCAACTAAAATAAAGCATCGAGGTGCACTTTCAAGGATGATTCATCCTCTAGTCAACAAACACATGTAATGTGAAGAGAAAGAATAAGGAATTCAATTGGAAGAACCACTTTGGTAATGGACACAAGATTGAATGGTGTTTCTTATTTAAGTACTTGTAAGTAATCCAATATACCCATAATAATGTAGACACACGATCATCCTAATTAATACATATAATATTACATATCTTGGTTAATGTTGTACATGAGATCTTGTTGAATGCCTCAGTTTTACCATTGGCCTAGGGATGACATGGTGTTATCTTATGGTACATGATCATGAATACCTCTAAGAGGATACAAATGGTCTCATTAAGGAAATATTTGCCTCAGTCACTAGTCAAAATCAATGGACATTTGGATCATGTAACGATATTTTCACAAATGAATCTTGTAGAGGTACAATCCCTCATTAGCATAGCTTCAACCCAATGAATAAGATAATCAGTAGCAGTGATAACATAACACACATTGGTATGTCTTCTTGTTGGGTTAATGGGGCCAACAAAGTTAATATCCCACTTTTCAAAGGGTTCTTATGATAATATAAGATGAAGGGGAATCACATCCCTTATATTCAACTTTCTCATGCACTGGCAAATGTCACATTGACACACATAAGTATTATTATCCTTAATCAAGGTAGGCCACCATAAGCTAGCTAAAAGGACCTTCCACCCTATAACTTCATTGACATAGTGTCTTCCAGTGACACCTTCATGAACTTCCCAAAGTACCTCTGTGCTCTCATGCTGAATGATGCAGTGTCAAATTACTTCATCCTAACCAAACTTATAAATGTCTCCCCTATAAGCTAGAATGGGGTGACATGAACAACTAGCTGCTTCTTCTTTAGAGTACTGAGGTGAGTTGGTACTAAACTTATATTTAGAAAGGTGATGATATCTTCTAACTCTTCAAGAATGAATGTGATGTGAAATAACTACATGTTAGGTAAGTTATCTTTTATGGCATGCACCAATTTGCTAGATTTAATGTATAAAAGATGATTTGGGCTATAATTAGCCTTACCTAGCTTAACCATTACTAAAAATTAAAACTCTTGAATTAACACAATCCACTGGTAAATGCACCCATGTAATATTGGTTTATTTACTAAGTACTTTAGTGCCTCATGGTCCATGAAGAAAATAAATGGAGTTTTCAGTAAGTATTGATGAAAATTTTGGAATGCATAAACCATAGACAATGTTTCATGCTTTATAGTCTGTAGTTCTATTTGGCTGGAGTAAGATTTCTACTTGTATAATAGATAGGGTGGTGTAAGTTGCCCTCACTAGGTTGAGTAAGGATAACACCAACTTCCATGCCAAAAGAATTGACATGGATGTGAAAAGGCTTTGTCCAGTCTGTATATTGGAGAATACGGGTGGTGATAAGCTTATCCTTGAGTGTAACAAAGGTTTGATGGTGAACATTGGTCTAGATAAACTAACCATTTTATTTTAGTAATTCCTCCATAGGTGCACAATCCTACAATATCTATGAATCCTCCATAGGTGCACAATCCTACAATATCTGTGAATAAACTTTCTATAATATCTAGTGTGCCTTGAGAAGGCGTAAACCTCTCACTAGGTGGTTGATGCTAGAAGTCAAAGTATAATATCAATATTAGCTAGGTCCACCAAAATTCCATCACTACATATGACATAACCAAGTAGAATGCCAAATAGGGTAGCAAACAAATATTTCTTCAGATTGAGGGAAATCTGAAAATGCTCAAGCATTAGTCAGATATTTAAATAGTGGTCCTAAACTAAGCTATATATAGTCTAGTCATTAAGGTAGACTTGAAATAACTTATGAATAAAGTCCTTGAAATCTTCAACTATGATATGAGATAACCTAACAGGAGCATTCTTCAACCTAAATGACATTACATTGTAAGCAAAGGATCCCCACTCAGTTACAAATGTCATCTTGGGCTTATCCTCTTTTGTAATTTGAACTTGATGGTACCCATAGAAACCATCTATAAATGTATAGATTTCACACCCAACAACTCCTTCAAGTATCTCTTTAATTAAAAAGTATCAAGAAGGGGTTGGTAATGAAAATAACATTAAGTACCCTATAATCCACATAAATTTGTATGTATCCATCCTTCTTGATACTTATAACCATAGGACTCACCCACACAAACTTGCCGATAAGAGTAATGACTCTCGCATGTAACATGCTATTGATCTCTTCCTTAACTTGATCACACAAGTTGGGATTCATCTAATAATGCCTCTTCCTGATAGGTCGAGTGCCTTATACCAAATTTATGTTTATTTTTATTAAATAAGAGTGCACACCTTTTATTTAATTATAGTTTCATGGAAAGACATCTTGAAACTATTTCAATAGCTCAAACACCTTAGAGATCTTGGTATCAAACCAATAATCCCCCATAATAGCCATATTGGGTGTTTCCTCTGTGCCAATATTACATTGAATAGTCTAAAGTGGTATGGTTGTTGTTCATCCTAGATGGTGTCTCAAATATAGCATGTATCATACTCCATGTGCACAACCAAATGATCAGTTGATGGATTAGATCTAACACCTTCATCAACCTGGTACATGACTTTCTACTTACCCTTGTAGATTTTATCTCTTAATGCATGGTCTAGTAGAGGTTTAGGCAATAGAGAGGATGCCTACTCATTAGGTTTGTGTAAAAAAGTCAAGACTTCATCCTGCACACCATGTATGCATTTGATCTGATCTTTAACTGGGGTCAGGTCACCTATGATAACCTGATTCGTGACTTATAGTTTAAGGTGTAAATCCATCTATGGGGATGAATATGACAATGTTTCAATCATGTTACTCTTAATAAGAATCCAAGAATTTGTGTTTAAATGGTGATTTTCATGGACATACCATGAATTAGCCCAAGTGAATAGAGTGCCGTAAAATGCATGAACCTAGACGTACTCAGGCAAAAAGGTTTCATCAATCATCCACATATTCTCACATTATTCAAGACGAGGTTCTGGATCTATAATGCAACTATAAATAATGGTGCCACATATGTGGTTATCATGGTGAAAGTGATGGTGTAAAGTAGAATGAACTCGATCCCAAGTAAGTAAATTATCCTAATGAGTTTTCCACCACTGAGCAACTATGTCATAAAAAATATGAATAATTGATTGTACCCGATCAACATCAAAGCCATCAAAGGCTTCCAACTTTTGTATAATCTCAAAAACTTCTATTTGACCATGGAATCTCAGAGCTTCATCCAATCATGATGGTGATACAACCATGATTTATCCATGAAGGAGATGAATTAATTTATGGTATTTATGATACTTTTGTAGATTATCACTATAACTACCTATAACACCCATATTCTCCTAGTAAGATCATAGTCACCTTAAGCCTAGTAGTCACAGGCATTACTAGTGGTGTTAGATAGAGATTATGCATCTGTCTAATTAAAAAAGCCATCCGATGTTGGCTTAAGGAATTTAGTACCTCAAGCTATCACATTATAAATGTGGTTAATGTCCTCATCAACATTGATCAATTCAACATAGGGAGGCCCAACATGTTGCTCATCATTCTCAAAGATGATGTAACACTTATTAAATATCAAATCAACATTATTTACGTAACACCATGGGTGAACCAATAGAGTTGGTAAGTCATCATCCTTGACCAACTCTATGACTTCAAAATCAACTTTAAAAGTGACACTAAGGATATCTACGATGGCATTTTTAAGTACACCAATGGGAAAAACATGAGTCTTATTGCCTATAAATAACACATAGGGAAAAGGTTGTAAAGATGATTTGGCCATCTTCCTCTAGGCATATTTTGTGAAAACATTAATGTTAACACCTATGTCAACTAAGATATCCTAGATAACCCATCCATCTATGGTGGCGTTAACCAATATCTCCTTATCCCCTTCTAGGATAGGTTAGATGGGAGTTTCTTGTCTTCATGCATGGTTTAATTGGTGATATTAAGTAGGCCTAGGTGTATGATGACTTATCCCATTATGAAATAAGGGATAAATTTACTCATGTATTATTCATTTTCACAAATATTGAAACTCATCCTATGTCGTGTCATGAAGGTCTATATCTCTTTGCATATTAGCATGTGTAGAAGCATCACTATCCTTGAGGAACTAGATCTTTACCTATAATTATCTTACCATATTCATAGTGTCATAGAACACCTCCTCTTGTTGTTGAACATTTTGATAGTGAGTAACATGAGGCTTTTCATGTTGAACTTTCTCAATAGGTAGATTAGACATAGACTAGGACTGTCCACCACTTCATGTTTTAATATTGACTTTAAGACCCATTAGAGTTACAAGGTGAGATATCCATTTTTGATTTTTAATACGTATTATAAAAACATCTTTCTTATTTATTTCCTTCATAATAATAGTGTATAAGTCAGGTCACTCCTCTAGACAGTGTTCATTTTTACAAAAGGCACATGTGGGATACACTAGGAAATCACATTGGTAGTGCTAAGGGGAACTGCACTTATAACAAGTTCATGGTGGAAAGTATCCACCTCCATGTCCATGACCTTGACCATGACCATGATAACCACCTCCATTATTTTGGTTATTATCAACATATGTTTGACACGTAACATACGCACACCTCATGAATTTCGCTAATGAAATGAAAATCATTGGTATCATGAGTCTATGCATTGCATATATTGCAATAGGTTGATACATTTGATTGAGTAGCACATTGTAGTATAGGAAAATACTAGACATCATTCTCTTATTAACATATCTCATAAGACTGCTTCATCATGGTTCAAATACTCTTGCGAGGATAGTTATTTTGGTTATGGCCTTCAGACTCACAGTCTACACACCATAAGCCACTATGGGTGTCATGAGCATTATGTGTAGTGATATTTTATAGTTGAGATTCCATTATAGTGATCTAAGCCTCTATGAAGGGGATAATACCTATGTCAATATTACTAACAAATTTGGCACAAAGGGTAGCTTTCAAGGGCTTGCATGGGTTGGTGAAAGTTTTCTGTGATAAGGTACATCTAAAAGGGAGAAATAAACCTCCTATGAACCATTGGGTGTGTTAAATAAAGTTTATCTAAAAATAGATTTTAGAGAGAAGCATCTTGAAATGTACATCATACTCACACATGCTCTCAGTGAATTCTTACTTTATATTCTTTAGGGCAGCTATACTTTATTATTCAAACTCCAAGATATCAAATTCCTAGAGGAATGCTACCTTTAGCCGATCATAATCCACTACAACTTAATAAGGATCATGTTTTAGTACCAATTGTGTGCATAGTCTAAAAGGGTGATAAAAAACTAGATTGATTTTTATTTAGAAGAGGTGATGTTGTGTGCTCACCAGATAAGTTCACACTTGTGAACATGTTCTATGACATTATCCACACCTTGATACTCTGGAAAGTGGAGTGCCATATCATAGTATATAGTGGATGGTTGAGGTGATTTTATTGGGGTCTACTAAGAATCACTTTTGATCCCTCATGTACCTTATAGGGGAGGTCCACCACTACATCTTGTGCCTCCACCAATTCCTCTAGTTGAACCACCACCAATTCCACCTCCCACACCCCCATAGAAAAAAATCACCCAAGACATTGGGCACTGAGTCAGGTTGAGTAACTACAGTTAGGCTGATACTTTTCCCACTAGTTATGCTTGGTCTATCAGACATTCCAAATTAGGCCATAGAATTATCATGCAAAGGAAAATTAAAAGCCTATAGACTACTATCTAAAACTTGTTCTACAAATCTCTCTCTCATAGGTTTGGTTTCTGACTCTACATTGTCCATATCCCAGTTGTGTACAAATATATCATCTAACTCAAAAGCATGAGCTCACATTGTGGGTGGGGAAATAGTAATTTACAATATAGGTTTTTTAATCACCACTACCTGACTTGATTCTCCTACACATACTTGAGCTAACATTAAGTGTAGTCTTGTGGTTGTGGAATATTATTTATGATATTACGCTTCCCTATGGATCCTCATAATAATTATTGAGTCCTCCCATCCCCTTCCTAGATATCTTCCACTCATAATCTTTTGTTGAGTTTCATCATACTTGCACTTCAGTAATTTTTGCTGACTAGATACCATATCGAACTAATACTTCTACTTCACAAGTGACCCTACATTTACCCGCCAACTGTACTACTCATGCGAGAAAGAGTTTAGAATTCCATGGAAAAAGTATTAAGTCTAGAATCTATAAAGGGATTCTTAACTCCTAGTAGAAAGTGTTTGATATATTTACCATGTAGTTCTTAGAGAAAGTGAAATTGAGCTTCCTTTAGACAAAAAAGTTTGAGACTGCATATTCTAATATGTAACTATTCAAAACCCTACACCACCAAATATCAACAACATGCATCCAAGGTGCTCCCAATCATGATAAATCCAACTAATCATCTAATGTCCAATCTATCTTTCATCCGTGGTTTATCGATCAGTCTTAAGCATAAGCCATAATCCAAGCATGAAGGTGACCTCTATAAATAATATCTCATACAATGAGTTGTATATATTATAATTATTGGAATCATAATAAATAATATGGGGGGAGTGAAATAATCTTAAAAAAATTTCATTCAATTCCACTTAATCATACATGAGCCATTTTAACAAGCATGTAAATCTTAGCAAGCATAAGCATCAAATCATAAGAGAATGAAACATATAAACATAACATATACATGGTAAAACCTCAATGGGAATAAAACCCACTAATGAAACAAATGGATGATAGTACTATAAGACAAACATCATTTTTTAGTGAAGCACCCATTTCACATGGAGCACCAATCCCAACTAGCTCAACACCAACTCATCTAGGCTTTAACAAGCACCCACTTGCAAGGAGGCACCAACCCCCTAGATGATTCAACACCAAATTAACCACTTAATTTTTTTTATTAGATTCAAAAACACTTGTTTCTCATATAATATATGATGATATTATCTTTCATCTCTTCGCTCACTTCTATCCCTCTCAAAACTGGCTTCTAGCCCTCTTCGCTTAACTATCCCTCTTCATGACTTGATTTAATCTTCTGATCTTGATCCTCATATTTAAAACTTCTATCAGATATTCATGAAACTTATATGATGGTATTAATAACCTATTTATGCTCTCTAATGATCTATATCATTCACTTATCCTCTTCTTCTCTCACTGTCTAAGCATACACAAATAGGCCTAAACTGCCTTGCTTTTATACTAGTCACTTGATCATATCCTTCTTAGTCAGAAACATATTCAAATCATTTAGGTTAGACATAAATAGGTATTATAATATTAAAATAACATGTCTTAATCATGAGTCAATGAATACATTAGGTCAACCATAGCTCAATTAGCCCTTACTCCTCTTTTAGGCTTTATGGAGATCTAATAGGTCTTCTTAACAACACGTTACCCTTTGATCATTACTAAAGTATATCCAAAAAAATCACATGGAAAGAACACATCATATGCCACTCTAACTGACCTTATCCAACTTAACTTTATGTCCACAACACTTTTTAGGTCCAATCACCACTTGAACTCCTTTTTAAAATAATGTTCATAAAAGCCCTGTGCATATATAGAAACTATGTCTTAAACAATTGACTCATATACTCAATTTTTCCAAAAAAATATGAAAATAAATTACATATTAAAAAAATTCATGACCTCAAGGTTATCAAAAACTTCATATGATGTTTCAACTCAAGGTATATAGGCTTAACTTATTTTCTACAAGATGTTCACTCAGAACTGCCAACTGACTTCAAAAAATAGTCAAGAAAACATGAAATTATAACACCTAACTAAACATATTCAAGGGTTTTCAACAAATGAAAAATATCTTATATCATCCTCATAGCAACCTCAACTCAATAGATCATAAACTTTTATGGAAACTATTGGTCTTATAGACCAATATGTTGATATTATCTCTCATAGACTCCACTCAGTTAGATAAGCCATTTTGGCTTCAATATTCCAACCTCTTGCATATATTTACAATATTATACAAATAATGGATAGATCATTTAATTCCAAACCAACATTATCATGCACTTAAATGCATCATTCTTACATGAAAAGACATTAGGAAACATCTTCTCACTCTACCTAATTTTCTTACTATCTGCACTATAAGGTATGTTAGCAACTAGCCAAATTGGATCACCAAATTTGCACACCTGAGATCTTAAATCTATCCAAAAATCTTAGTGAACAATAACTATAAGTATCACACTCTGATCTTCATCCACTTATCAACTTTGACTCAATCAACTTTACCTAATACAACAAATCTATGAAAGACAATCACTTTTTTATAGGGTCTACTTACTCACCTAAGAAGATAATTACACTTGGAGACACCTAGGAGTGTATATTTCAATCTATAATCACTTAAATAGACATATCAAATCATTCTAATCTCTTTAGAACAAGATATTCAACATCGGGTCATTGTTGGGGTTATCTGAGGGTTTAGACCATCTTCTAGTCTTAACAATCATTCATAAAACTTAGCTCCTTTTTCTATAAACCAATGCTTGGAAATTTGAACCAAAACCCTTACTCATATACCATGAACAAATTAAATTCTCATGTAGATGCTTCACATGCCAATGAGCACTAGAAAAACCTTCTCAGGTTGACAACTCTTTATTCTGTGCACTCGAGAAACCTTGAAACACTTTTTTAAGATTTTCTTGCAAACCATGACCCAAAACTTCATACACATACTTAAAATAAATTGAATTTAAATTGTTAATGTTCAAATTCTCACCCATGTCATTTAAACTGATCCTAATACCTCATCTGGCCACCATATCTCTTTTGCTTTCTAAGCCTTGACCTACAAAATTTATTAGGCCTTGAATATGACCTTCTAACCACCCTATAAACTTTGCCTTGAAACTATTAAATGTTAAAATGTCTCTTATGTATGCTCAATCAACCTTGTACACTCATTATTCTTCAAAGATTCAACATAGTATCTTTGGAGCTCAATTAAGGATCTTCATACCATCTTCAAAGTTGTATACACAGATCTTCAAAGCTGACCTTTTAATCAATTGCAAGGTCCTCAACACCTCATGTAAAATATCAAACAACTTATCTCATGCTCAAATACTTTTAGGTTTTATTTTGAGAATTCTCATCTTTGTAGCTCATTTGGAGCATCTTTGGAACTACTTATACATATTTTTAGAGCATAGAGTTTCTTCTTCAGAGCTCACTCATCTCATCATGCTACCTGCACATATCATCTCACAAGGTTTAGATAAATATTTTTAAGTTACTTGAGACTTGTCATGCTGACTTGTACTCACTCATATTGAGTCTCAATGATATCACTCAAGCTAACATTAAAACATTTTTTAGACATTACTTTCACATCATTGCCCCTTATATAGCAATAACACTCACTATGATTGATAATAGAACTCATCATACACATACCTCAAATATTAATTGTCCATGAATCTTCATAAAAGCCTTTGACATCAATGACATTAGATTAACATCAATGACATCAATGATAACACTTATTCCAATAGCTCAATAATCAATGACAATGCTCAACAATTCCTCCCTTTGTCATTGATGGAAAACACACTCAAAAAACTGTGTCAACCACTCTTGATGGAAATCATATCTTAGACTAGGTTCTTTCTCTTTATGATCTTTCTCTTTCTGATCTTTTCTAATCTTTCTCTCCCTTTGAAATTAATAATAAAGGTGTTCTACAAGTATCATTTCTTTCAGAATGAATTGAGATTACAAGATCACTTCAATACAGATCAGGCTTAACTTGAATAGCTCCCCCTCAAACCAAGATTCCACCATGGTTATATTAGAAGTAGACATCAAATATCATCTACAACTACTGAAAATATACTTTTCCCCTTTGCACTGATACTATCTCTTAAAAACACTAGATGGTACACAGTCTTCATAAACTATGGTAACAACCTATGACAACCATTATCAGAAACTTATCTCAATCAGGTCACTCTCCCAACTTACTTGATATGACTAAATAATATCAAACTATTGACCACATATAAGTTTATCCCATACTTTATATCAATTACAAAATTAGGGACTTCCCCTTCATCTTCACAGATCAAGCTCAACTAGTCAAACAAATAGATATCAAAAGCTTATCTCATATATATAACTTGTCTATACTTTGACTTCAAATACCTAATAAAAACCTTAGATATCTCATCATGCTTCTTATACACTTCAAAACACAAAGCTATCAACACAAGAATGGAAAATATCCATCTTCATCTCCTTGCTTGCCACATAGACAACCTAGAATCTTTTAAAAAAGAAACCTTCTCTGACTGCAACCTTATGTTTTTGCTAATAAAATAATGTCTCCAAAAAGCTTAATTGAGCTACCCTTTTTCATAAGGCACTAAACAAAATTAACTCAAGAGATTCCCATATCTCCATCTTTTCACAAGATTGAATATTCTTCAACATCCTTTTGGACTTGATTGGCACTTGTGGCTTGATCTTATAATCAACCATTTGATCATCAATGTGGAATGATAAAAAACATTCCTTACTTGATTTTACATCTAAGGCATGATCTATCTTATCAAGAAGTCCACTTGAGCTCGTAGACTGATCATGATTTATCTTTTCCACCTTTGGTTTCTATACATTTATTTGCCTTCTTTCTTGCACTCTAGGAGCTTCATTTTGACTTGATGACTTTCTAACTCTGTTAGAACATAATATTGTAATGTGTCCTACATTATGATAGATGTAACACACCAAATTATATATACCATTTCACTGATGTGAATTGTGACTCCTTCCATAGTTCCATGAGTACTCATTCTTAGAGGGTTTTCTACATTCTCTTGCTCTATGATCAAACTGATTGCATATAAAATAATAACCATCTGAAGAATTAACATACCTTATAACATTGGGTTGTTTGATAGGTCTTTTCATTTTGACCTTCTTATCTTCAATGGTCTTCTCCTTGACTTGAGGTGCCTTCTTTTGGTCTTCTCTGAAACCAAGATCTGTCTTATCAATTGTAGACTTTTGACTACTCAAGATATCATCTAGAGCCTTAGTGTTCTTTTCAAACTTCACAAAGCTCTTCATCTTGATAGATTCTTGATCCAACTCATATTTAAAGGATTATACTTTAGTTTCATACCTAATGCATTCTTCCTCTTTAACCTTTAAGATTTCTTACATAATCTCCATCTAGGTTTCTACTTGATGGATGATCTCTTCAAATTCCTTGGAAGTGATGCTCAGCCTTTCCTCAAACAAACTGATCTATTCCTCATAATCCTAAACTAATGACTTCAATTTCTCATTCTTCTTCTTCACAATATTCAACTCTTCTAAGGCACTTATGAGCTTAGCTTCAAGAACCACTTCAGCTTCTCCTTCTTCACTGTCATAGTATATTTCTTCATCTAATTCTATATCAACCATAAGGCCTTTCCTATTTGAACAACCCTCAATGTCTTATTATATGCTTATGAACAAGGTTTCACTATTTTCATGTTCGTATTTATTAATTTCATCATCAATCTTGGAGTGTTTAAATCATTTACATCAGATGAGTTGTCTTTTTTGGTATAAAAACTCTTCTTATTTTTGAATGATCCTTTCTTTCCTTCATTCTTCTTGAAATCTCTCTTGTTATTTTTAGATTTAAAGTATTTTTTGTCATCTCTGTGGTGTTCATCATGTTATTCATCATGATCATATTTGTCTTTGTTAGGACACTTGGTTACAAAGTGACTAATCTTGCCAAAACTAAAATATTTAAAGGGTAACTTACCCTTATACTTACCTGAGCCAAACCTTAACTTTCTAGCAAACATAACTATGAGTTCATCGTAATCAAAATTTGAACATACCTAATCCTTTAACTTCTTGGCCTTTTAATTATTTTCAAATTTTAAATCTCCTTCCTTATTGGGAGGTTTTCCTTCATTAGTTATTATTTCATAAGCAATTAAGATGTCATGAAGCCCATCCATCTCTAGCTTATCCAAATCTTGCATATCTTCTACTACAGACACCTTAGACTCAAAATTTAGAGTTAGTGATATCAACACCTTTTGAATAATAACAAACTCTTTAACTTCTTCTCCCAATCCTCTAATGATATTGATAACTTCATCAACCCTCAATAGGTAGGATGCAATAGTTTCATCTTCATTCATTTTTAGGATTTTAAACCATCTTCTATGGGTTTGCAACTTGTCTACCTTAAACTTACTATATATTTCATAGATGGCATTTAATTTGTCCCATATATATTTGGTTGATATATAGTTCATTAACTTTACAATTTATACCTCTGACATGCCACATAGAATGCCATTCAGTACCTTGGAGTTATTTTCACTAGCCTTCTTACCTGTTGCATCTGTTAGTGGAATTTGAGATGTAATATAACCATTCATAAATAACTAATAAATATCATGTCCTTGTGACATAATAAATATCCTCATTATAACATTATAAAAGGCATAGTTATATCCATTGAATAATAGAGCCTTACTAGTAGAGAAACCACCTTGAGCTTACTGATTAGTCATCCTTGCTTCTTAGGATCTCCTTTAAGATTTTAGACCTGCTTCAAAGGAATAATATCTAATACCAATTGGTATAAGAAAAATTATTGAGAGTGTGGGTGAATTAATATTATTATTTTTTCATTCAATTCCACTTAATCATACATGAACCATTCTAACAAGCATGTACATCTTAGCAAGCATAAACATCAAATCATAAAAGCATGAAACATATGAACACAAAATATACATGGGAAACACTCAAAAGGAATAAAACCCAATAATTAATCAAATGGAATATAGTAATATAATAAGAACACCAATATTTAGTGAATCACCTACTTCACATGGAGCACCAACCTCAACTAGCTCAACACTAACTCAACTAGGCTTTAACAAGCACCCATTTGCAAGGAAGCACCAACACCCTAGATGACTCATCACCAAATCATAAAAATAATTATTTTATCACCTTTAAAAACCCTTTTTTATCATACAATAGATGATTATCTTCTCCTTCATCTCTTTGCTCACTTCTATCCCTCTCAAAATTGGCTTCTAACCCTCTTCACTTAACTATCCCTCTTCATGGCTTAATTGGATCTTTTGACCTTAATCCTCATATTAATAACCTATATTAGATATTCATGAAACTTATATGATTGTATGAATGACATAATTATACTATCCAATGATATATATCATTTTCTTATCCTCTTTTTCTCTCACTCTCTAAGCATACACAAATAGGTCTAAACTACCTTGCTTTTATACAAGTCACTTGATCATATCCTTCTTAGTCAGACACATATTAAAATAAATTATGTCATCCATGAATATGTATTGGAATATTAAAATAACATTCTTTAATCATGAATCAATCAATATATTAGGTAGGCCATAGCTCAATTAGCCCTTACTCCTCTTTTAGGCTTTATGTAGACTTAGTAGGTCTTTTTAACAAGACATTACCCTTTGATATTTATTAAAGCATATCCAAATACCTAACATGGTAGGAAAACATAATATTCCACTCAAATAGATGTTACACAACTTGAATTTAGGTCCAAAACACCTATTAGGTCCAATCACCACTTGAATGCCTTTTCAAAATAATGTTCATAAAAGGCTTGCACATATATAAACACTATGTCTTGAAAAACTGAAGCATATACTCAATTTTTCCAAACAAACATGGAAAAAAATTACATATTAAGAACCCTCATGACCTCAGGGTCATCAAAACATTCATCTGATGCTTCAACTCAGGGTATACAAGCTCAACTTCTTTTTTGCAAGATGATCACTTAGAACTGCCAACTAACTTCAAAACATAGTCAAGAAAAAGTGAACTTATGACATCTAATTAAACATATTCAAGGGATTTAAATGCATGAAAAAGGTATTAAATAATCATAAGAGAAAAATAAAATAAAAAAATCATAATTTATTATGGAAACTATTGGTCTTACAGACTAATCTATTGATCTTACAGACCAATTTGTTGATCTTCTCTCTCACAGACTCCACTCAGTCAGATAAGCCATTTTAGATTAAATGTTCCAACCTATTGCATAGATTTATAATATTTTTATAAGCATGGATATATCATCCAAGTCCAAACCAACATCATCATGCACTTAAATTCATCATTAGTACATGAAAATGCATTAGGAAACATCTTCTTACTTCTACTTGATTTTCTTACTATTTGCACTAATAGGTCTGTTAGCAACTGGCCAACTTGGATCACCAAATTTGCACACCTGAGATATAAAACCTATCCATAAATATTCATGAATAATAAATATAAGTATCATACTTTGATCTTTATTGACTTAACAATTTTGACTTGATCAACTTCGCTTACTACAACAAATCTCCAAAAGACAAGCACTTTCCTATAGGGCCAACTCACTCACTTGAGAAATTAATTATGATTAGAGATGATGGGAGAGTTTAATTAAACCTGAAATCACTTAAATATCCATATAAAATAATTATGATCTCTCTATAATAAGATCTTCAACATCGAGTCATTGTTACGGTTCTTTGAGGGTTCAGACCATCTTTTAGTGTTAATGCTCATTCATAAACTCAGCTCTTTTTACTAGAAAACAATGCTTGGAAATTTGAGATATAACCCTTATTAATTTACCATGAATATTTTATATTCTCATGCAAATGTTGCACATGCTAATGAGCACTAGAAAAACCTTATTGGGTAGACAACTCTTCATTCTATGCACTCGAAAAACTTTAAAACACTTTTTAAAGATTTTCTTACAAAATGTGACCTAAAAATTCATGCACATACTTAAAATAACTTTAATCACCTATGTTCATGTTAAAATACTCACCCATGTCATGGAAACTGATCCTGATACCTCATTCAACCACCATCTTTCTTTTGATTTCTAAACCTTGACTTGCAAGTCTTATTAAGCCTTGAATCTAACCTTCTAGCCACCCTGTAATATTCAGCTTGAAACTCTTATGTGTTCCAATGCCTATTGTGTATGCTCAGGCAACCTCATACACTCATTATTATTCAAAGCTTCAATAGAGGATATTTGAATTTGCGTATAGATCTTTGAAGCTTGAGCAAGGATCTTCATAACATCTTCAAAGTTACATATATAGATCTTTAGATTTAAAATTTTAATCAATTTCAAGGTCCTCAAAACCACATGTAAAATCTCAAACAACTTATCTCATGTTCAAATACTATCAATTATTCTTTGGAGCATTCTCATCTTCATAGCTTATATCTTCGTAGCTTATTTAGAGCATCTTCAGAACTACTTATACATATCTTTAGAGCATACAATTTCTTCTTCAGAGCTCACTCATTTCATCATGCTACCTACACATATCATCTCACAAGGTCTAAATAAATATTTTAAATTTAATTAACACTTGACATGTTGACCTATACTCACTCATGCTGATTCTCACTAATATCACTCAAGCTAACATCAGAACATTATTCAAGCAATACTCTCACATCATTGCTCTTCATATGAAAACAACACTCACTATGTTTGGAAATATAACTCATCATACACAAACCTCAAATATTTCTTAACCATGCATCTTCATAATATCCTTTGACATTAATGAAATTAAATTAACATTAATGACATCAGATTAACATCAATGACAACACTTATTCCAACAACTCAATATTCAATGGCAATACTCAAAAGTTTGACCTATATATGTGCAAAGATCCTAGTTTGATAAATGATATTGAAAAATAATTCTCAATGTTAGTAACCCATTGCTCAATATTTTCAAGGGATAATCATTTGAGCATCTTCCACCATTATAAAGGTAAGTGATAGAGGTCCAAAAAATGGAACCAAAATGTTGGGGTTTCTTTTACTTATCTAAGCATAACTTTCTTAGGCACATGTCGAAGTGACTAAAATCACAACATATTAGTGCATTAGCATCTCATGTAAGAATGAGTTCTTAGATTCTCACTTGAAGCACACAAAGAGGGACCAATTTCTAGTGGTTTTTTTATGCAACGGTGTACTCATAAATAAGGGCACTCGAACACATGCACACTACTATGCTTATTATATAATCCATCTTAACACATATTCATTACCCAATGATAAAAAAATAGACATAAGCAGCAATTATGAACCTTAAATCAATGAAATAAACAACATACAATATAAATAACACCATTATCTCCATAGTTATTATAAAAATAATATTATGGTAACATAAGTTCTACTCATCATATTGATAAGTGATATTTAGAGTTTACATAACTCGAGTGTATAATGCAACTGACTCGTATAACCCTATCAATACATCTAACTAAGTATAATAAAAATAATATCAAGAATAATAACCTCTACCACATCATCATCATCAATAAAAACAACCTTACAAATTTCTATCTAGGGGTATATATACTTGGTTTTCTCCGACCAAGTAGTTACAATCATAGTGACTAGCCAAAGATCATCAACACACTTAAGTCATAGAGGCTAAGTACATTGGTTTCCTAAGGACCCAGGATTGTGTGCCCCTATATTCTCTCTTAAATTTTGGATCCTCATCATTGAGAACCTATCTTCCCATGGTCCAATACTGTATATGTGCTTGACTTAGTCTCTTTCATCCCTGTGAATCTCTCTTTAACCATCCTTCACTTCCTATGCACTCCCTTATTTTCTTGATAAGTTTTGAATCCTTCATTCTTAGGTTTTCACGTTTATTCTAACTTGGTCCTTACATTTCATGGACTCCTGTGCTATGGTATTCTATGTCGTGCCTCTTGGCACTAATTATTCTAAAGAATAGTTAGCCAAAATTTGGGGTTCAACAAGAGCCAAACACCAAACATCATCATTAACCTTGCTTCAAATTGATATTCATTAAGTCATATCTTACACACTTGTGATGAAGTTGTTTATCTTTATCTCTCATCACCCTCTTGTATCAAATGAAGGCATTAGGTTGCATGTAGTTGAATTATCACTTCTATGAAGGAGGAGATTCTTAATATTTTCTTGAGTTATTCCATTTCTACACACTCAAAACTATATGGAGGTCAAATTCAAGCATGTGGGATGCATAGTTTGTAATAACACTTTGGTGGTTTCTCAAATCCATAACCCATTATTTTTTTTGAGTGATAAGTTAACTCAAAGAGGGAAAAAAAATTTCAATAAATTTTGCCTGACAAATCAATGAAATGAGCATACAGGAAGATCATAAATCATTCATCAAACTAGTGACTAAAAAATTAGGTTTCACAACCTTTCACGATACAAATTTGGAAAAAAAAGAGATATATTTGGTGGCACGAATCTGACTAAGATAAACACATGCAAAACATAATTCTATCTAGGAGTATCCATAGGTGAAATTAGAGGTTAAGAGTGATACACAATCAACTTACACATTATATTCTAAATCCATAATCTCATATTTCTATTATAGTAACAAGGTTTGATCATTTCTTATTCTTCATGATTTGCATATCCTAGTTCATTTATCACTTTTTATTATTGATATTATTATCCAATTTGATATGGATTATATACTTTTATTTTATTATAATTTATAATTAATTGGTGTATTAACTCTAATTAAGATAAAATGAGTAAAATGGTAGTAAATGACATGTAACTAACATAATGAAAGTAAAATTACTGAAATGGATAAATCTTGAATAAATTAAAGAAGATAAATATGAAAAACACGTGAAGACTTAGTTATTTTATGCTTATAAGCTAACTATGTGTGATTGATAGATGAATAAAATGATCAACACAAATCTGATTATGCACATGCTATTGAAATAGGGATTATCAATTTTTTGGGTCAGAATTAATTGGAATGGGTCAAGATCAACTATTATTACTATCCTTTGGGTGTTGATCTTGACCTATGTAGAAAATTAGGAAACTGATGGCACAGTCACCTACACCTAATTGAAATATGCTTGTGTGTATGAATTTGATATTTATCTGTGCATAGATAACCTGTAAATGACTTATTCAAAGTTGAAACCCTAATAGGGTTTGTAATAGCTAAAAACTTACAAAAAAATTTGGGAGAGTAATGATATGATTTGAACCCAATCACCCCCATGATGTTGAATGTTACCTACGTATCCAATACTCCAAGGAGGGAATTCAATCCCATATAGTTATCTCACCTAGAGTGCTTAGTGCAATAATGATCCTTTTTTTGCATGTATGCATCTAGATATAGATTGAATACTTGATAATGTTTTGATTGACTTGGATAAAGGCTACTCTGATTGAATAGTATTAAATTTGGAAAGAGTATGGAATATTTTTCTCAATATGCAATAATGTAAGTGTGCCTTGATAGTGGAATTTCCAAGTGGTAGAATATGTGACATATATGTGAATTTATAAAAATCCAAAAAAGAGGAAACCTCCCATTACCTATCCTAAAAATACAAATAAAATTATAAGGAAGAGTTTAAATTTGAAAAATAGTTATTCTTGTGAAGGGGGAAGGATTGAACCATAAAGACATGATCGAGTATTTATCCCAACACTTGTGGGTCATTTATGACGTGGAAGGGTAAGATTAATAATTAGAATTTAACATGTTTATACATATGATTAAAAGGGTTTTTATGATATAGAACATTTATTTAGTGTAAAATAACAACTTTATAAAGGATGGGTTCGCATAAGTACTTATGATATAATGAGGTGGTGAAATAGGGCCAAATTGAGTTCTCAAGTCAACTAAAAGAAAAGTGGGCCAAAACTAACATCATCAAGTATTCATGACAAAATTTAATAATCTATGTTCCCCATACATTTAATCTATGAATTAAATTACTAGAGTAAAAGGAAAGACATATATGATCATGTACAACACACTTTTCCTTTGGGAAAAAGCTTGATTCATGAAAAGTGTTACATAGTGAATCTTGCAATGATGTAAAAGTAGTTAATGTTCATATGTGAAATAAAAAATTGAAATGTATATTGAATTTGAAAATATTTTAAAGAAAAAGGAAGGAGTACCCCTTTATGTATGAAACTCTATGTTAATCTTGTAACTTTTGGTTGAAGATGACACTTTTTTAAACATTAGAGAATTGGTGCTTCACATGAAGCACTTAGAAAGATTGATTCCTTTGTTGAACCATGACAAATTAAGGGTGATCAAGCTCCAATTTACAGTGAAATTCATAACATAAAAATATCAATTTGTGTTATTGGTATTTGTAACCCCAAGATAGAAATAAGTTAGAATTCACAATTTATAATGCTAGAGGGTGGTGAATCTCTAAAATGAATTATGTATTTTAACTAAATAAACCACCAAAAATGGCATGTATCTTCATTTTTCACTTTGTTCTTTAGTTATATATGCATGATCAAAAGAGAATGGATAAAATCCATACTCCTACCATGGTCATGGATATCAAGTAGTAATGAAAGTATGGCATGAATTTGTATCATACCCTACGAATTTGAAAAATAGTATGATGTGAATGAATCTGTTTCATGCCTCAATGTGATAAATGTAATTTTTTAAACTCGTATGTAGATGTAAATTTTTTAATTTTTTTTTAATCTTGTGTGGTATTATGATGCTAAAAAACTCTTTCATCCTCTTCTAACCCAACTTTGATACATGTAATTAACATTGAATGCATGTAATCTTCACAAATTTATCTCAACAATCAACTCTTTCTTACTAAGCTTCTTGACACCATTATCATACATGAAATTCTTACTAAGAATCTTGAATTATTTCTCTTCAAGTCTTTATAAGTTTTTTACAGCTCATGCTTACCCATTTATCTCCTTACTCCATTCATTCTATCTTTCCTTTCATATCATTCCATTCACTAGCCTTGCCTAGGCTGTAGGCTTCATTAGGCCCAAACCTCTCATTGTTTGATTTATGTCTTATGGAGACAATATTCAATATGGATAGTATCTTTTATGTTCAAAAAATGTTATTCAACTAACTTCAACCCTTCTTATGATTTCAATTTCTATCTTGACATATCAAACCCTCAATTCCTCTTATGCTCCTAGTAGCCTTTTTCTTGACTATTTCAATTAGTATGGACTGGTATGGTACAATATTGAAAAACTAAACACATATTCTACCACCCTATATCCTCTTTGTAATTTACACAAATTTTTAAGATCTAATTCACCTACTAATTATCTTTTCCAACCCTTACAAAGACCTAATTAGGTCTCTTTAGCCCTTCTTAGCACACAGTCACCTAATTATGGTACGTATGGGTCCATATAATTCCAAAACCTGAAAATATCCTTCCTCATGATAAGACCCTTCATAATATAAAATTTCATTGATTTTCATTAGTTAGATTGTTTGTCATTCCACTTTTTGTGTTTTTAGCCCTAAATTAAGGTTTTTGATCTTTGTGCAAGCCTGAGAGGCTTTAACATTGGTTTTAGTGAGTCTTTATGATTTTAAAATTTATAAAAGGCCTACATAAGGTCTGTATCATATAGTTACAAGCTTCCAAACTCTCAATCTTCCTACAAAATCTTTAAACACACTCTAAATAAAAATTTCCATAGTGTTCCATAACACAGTCTAACTGTATATAGTTGAAATAGGGGTTTTGAAGGCACATTTACATTACCTAATGTTTTATAATATTCCTTCAAGGCTATGACTCCTATGTGGTACCTTTATTAATTTAATTCACACTATGAAAATCTCCATCCATTCAATTTCTCATAACTATCTTAACTACCTATTATAAATAAGGTACTTACAGACTTCTTAATAAAGCACTTACATGCTTTTTAGCTTGAATCTTTATCCCCTATTGACAAAAAACACAATATATAACATCAATCACTGATGATCTTACTCCTGCATTCTATTCTTATTGTATGTTAACTTGTTTGATAGGTTCTTTAACATTAGTATTTCAAACTCAATGCAATATATTGGCACAATCCTACAAACACTTACTTTTCTCCTTTCCTTGAAAACACTATTTCAAATATTATAAATCTTTCAATACATCACATTTCAGTCAAATAACTTCAATCATGAATAGACAGGAGGATCTCCTTCAACATTCAATTTATTTATTTCATTCATATATATTTATAATTCTATCTTGAGGATAACATACATAGTTCAAAACTTCTTCATGTCTCTTCCTACTGCATAACTCTATATCTCCCAAAGAATTATAACTTCCTATTGACTAATCCTTATGAAATTAACCTCTACATCTATCTAAAACTTGTTACATTATATGGAAAACTACCTTCCTTGCATAACTAACTTTTTACTACTACCTTCAAAAGGATTTACATTCAATATTCTTGATTTATGCTACCTCATGTATGTAACTCACCCTTTATCACCCTCCTAAACTCATTTAGGAACTTTTGACAACATTTCATTACATAAGAATTACTTGACACTACTCAAAAGACCCTAAACTCACTAATCACAATTCAAATATTTGAAATGAGGTTTTGGTGGGAAACTATCCCAAGGCCAATAACACCCAATACAAAGATAAATAATTAATTTAACACCCTTATAAGGTCCTTATAGTACTTCTAACACTTGACTAAACCCAAAATGATGACAAAACACACTGTACTATATTTCCTAGCTTGATGCTCCTACATCATACTCCCAGGCGAGAATAAATTTTAACTCCAAGTGAAATAATGTATGCTTATTCTATGTCTTCCAATTCATGCTCCTTCGATCATCCTTCCTTTCAATGGCTCCACCACGCTTCAGCTATTCATATTCTTTGATCTCTCACTTGCCTCTATCAAAGACTATTTTGCCTCCTTGTTTCCACTATTTGTTTACATCATCTTGAACTAAATGTGAAATTGCTCTTTCAAATTTACCTCTATCACATGGGATATGTATGCACTTAAATACTATTACTTCATCTGTACTTGATTCTTTCCATACTATCATCACCATGGTTTCAACTAAAACTAAGACAATTTCTTACTTACCTGGTTCAAGCTGCTGCACTACTATCATCAATCCTTCTTCTTGTCATCAATTATCCTTCATCATATGAATCTCATCTACTGGAACTACCTTCCCTTAATTTTACACCATTTCACCATGCAATGATTTTTCTAAAGCCACTATCTCTAATTCTAACTACTCTTAACTTTCATACATAAATGGGTAATCAAATTTCAAATCTTGGTCTATTAATTGCATTTCATTTTCCAAGCCCTCAATGAGGCCTTCATACTAGTCTACTTCTTGTTCTTCATCCAATATGATCTCACCCATCTCATGGTATTTTTCACCTTCATATTCTTGCTCACTTGACTGCTCACTCACCCAAAACCCTTGCATCTCTTTCTTAAGTTGATTTCATACCAATCTCTTCTACTTTATTTCCTTTCTCTTAGCTTTTAACTACCTTCTTTTATGATCATTTATCCTTCATCATATGACTCTCATCTACTGCAACTACTTTCCCTTCATTTTACACTATTTCACCATGCAATGATTTTTCTAAAGCTACTATCTCTGATTCTAACTACTCTTAACTATCATACACAAATGGGTAATCAAATTTCATATCTTGATCCATTAATTGCATTTCATTTTCCAAGCCTTTAATGAGGCCTTCATACTAGTCTACTTCTTATTCCTAATCCAAGATGATCTCACCCATCTCATGGTGTTGTTCACCTTCATATTCTTGCTCACTTGATTGGTCACTCACCCAAAACCCTTGCATATCTTTCTTAAGTTGATTTCATAGCAATCTCTTCTACTTTCCTCTCTCTTAGATTTTAGCTTCCTTCTCTTCATCTATAGCTTGATTCACCACTTGATTGGATTATTTCTCATCAACCATCCACAACATGGGTTCTCAATTTATCTCACATACTCTATCATGGTCAGTAACTCATCCAACTATTGCTTCACCTCTTGCATTTCTTTCTCCATTTCTTTCTTCTTGGTGTCATTCTACACCATATTTTCTTTATGGTAGCTTACATCACTCATGCCCTATTTTCTCTTTTCTCTCTCTATATTCATCTTGTTTAAAATGTCTCTCAATCTCATGGTCTCACTTTTACATATACTTATTTGACAATCCTCATCCACTTGCCACCTCATGACCTCTCACTCGGGTTTGTCTTAATCTCTCATGACCTCTCACCTGGGTTTATCTCCTCCCTCTTATCCTTTTCCTAGGACTATTTTCTTGTGGAGCTAAAAGCTTCATTGATGCAAACAAAGGAGGAGGTTTTAGAAGGGTTACGGAGTGTCACAGATGCCAGCATCGGTCAGGCCAATCGACGTCGATAGGATCAGACAAGAAGGCAATCGACATTGGTCAAAAGTCAGCTGGCGTTGGCACCCCCCAGGCAGACAGGGACTGATGTCGGTCACCTGTGTGGTTTGGCTGTGAGTGTTTTATGGGCAGTTAGCTAACGAACCAAGTGTTTGCATGTCAAGAGCCAATTTTAGACTGAGAGCTGTGGATCTAATTATTGTAATTAGATGTCTAATTATTGTTTGGATGAGATCTATATAATAGACTCATGGATTTTATTGTAAGGTGTTCTAGTTTGAGTTGAGCAAAGTTTGCTTCTTCTGTGTGTGAGGTGAGCAAGGGTGTTCCTCCTAGTTCCACAATAGTACCAAGGTGGGTGTTGGATTGGAAAATCAACAGGGTTCTTCATGTATGTATGATCTTGGTCATCAAGTGAGCATGGCTATGATAGGAGATCTACATGGTAAGTAAGATCATTGATTTTTAGGTGTATGTGTGTGCAAGGTCAAGGTTCACAGGTGTGTAGAACTAGATTGATTTGCACGTGTGCAAGATCAGATAAGACAACAACACAACAGGGAGCAGAATCAGGTGGGATCTACTTGGAGTATAGTGTGTACTCAGATAGAGCAAAGAGGAAGGCAAGGAAGATCCTTCCATAAGTAAGGTCTATTGAGGTGTAGGTTGTTACAGGTTCAGGGGAGATCTACTTGAAGTATGTTTGTGTACTTGTGGAGTACATGGAGCACTTGTGGTGTGTGTGGAGCACTGGAGGTGAACAACAACTCTGTATTTGAGTTGGGTGTTGGGACCTAAGAGAGAGAGCTTTGAGGAAAGATTTACTATTTATGCCCTAGAGGTGTGGGAGCCCTAGAGATGTGTAAGGAAGAAGAACTGTGGCAACCTTCTTTGTTGTATTTCCTTCTGAAAGAGTTTTAATACAAGTTGTGTATTGTCTCTCATATCATGTGTTATTTCTAAATTCTAGTTACTTGTGATTCTGGTTAATTTTTGCATGTTAAGTTGCTTGGTAATCAATTATGTGCTTTTGGTTATTTATCCCAACAAGTGGTATCAGAGCCTTGGTTGTAGGTTCAAGAGCTGATACCAACAAGTGGTATCAGAGCTAAGTTTGCAGGGAGCAGGTTTTGTGTTTGGTTACAGATCACTCTCAGGGGTTTTTGATTGAGTGGGAGTAGAGCAATGGTAGATCAAAGTAAGCTAAGAATGGAGGAGTTGAAAAGCACAGATGATCACTTACGGTCCTATGGAAAGAAAGAACAAGTAAAAGAAGATTGTTGGTTGGTAGTAGATCAGCATGAAGGAATTGAAGATGCAGATGGTGCAAGTGTTGTTGCACAAGATGCTTTGGGAGGTTTCTTGGATAAATTTGAATCTTGGATAATATATTCTGTTGCCTCTTTCCATGTAGCCCCAAGGAGAGGAGCTGGTGAGCCTTGCCAAGGAATTGGCAAAGGGGAAGTGAAGCTGAAATCACAGGCGGCCAACACATGGGTGTTGAAGGAGGTCATGCAAGTCCTAGGCTTGGAGATGTGGCTAATTTCTTCAGGAGAGTTGGGTGATGAGAAATGCACAAGAACTCTCATAACGGATGCACTTGAACTAGCTGGTGGTAAGAAAGCAGGTACTCTTTATCTACTTGCTTATATTACTGATTCTTCTTCTGTTATGGATACATGGCTTTGTAGGCTTGGTCACATGAGCAGGAAGGAGATGCATGTTCTTAAGTGGAAGATAGATATATTTGATAGGCTTAAGAACTAGAAAGCCTTGGTGTTCTTAGAGGAGATGGCAGACAGAGACCAGTGGATGTGGCTAGATACTTCTTAGCAGGGCAATTTGGACATGGGTTTTGATTCAAAGGAGCTCACAGGTAAAAAGTCATCACTCAAAAAAAAACAAAAGTACCGGCATCAATAGGAAAACTGATGTCAATAGTAGGTAAGACCGACATCGATCAGGAGGACCGACATTGACAACAGGAGACACTGACATCGGCAGGGTTGGTAGTCAGGACAGGTGCATGGAACTGACGTCAGTGGGATGCAGACTGTGTAGTGACCGAGGTCAGTCACTATAATAAATTTTGGGTGGATAGCAAGCTTTCAAGGAGTTTAAAACGCCCATATGGAGGACCGAAGGTGGTAAGTAAGCCTCAAATTTATTGTTCCTCTTCTTTATACTAGTTGCTGACTGTAGAGCAGGAAGGATCCAAGAAACAGTGGGAGCGTGCTAGGAATATGATGCAGAACCAAGCGGAGACTTGGTAGGGTTGTCAGAAGGTATGAAAGCATAGAGATGAATGGATACCTTAGTTGAAGAATAGAGTGAACGGACATGTGAGATGAAAGACCAGGTCATATGGTCTTGAGGGAGCTATAGGACAGTGGTACAGGTTTTGACAGGTGGATGACAAAGCATGGCTTTAGTCAATGTCAGGGTAACTACTGTGGTTTGTCTTACCAGGTGGATGATGATTGCAACATCATTTTGTTGCTATATGTGGATAATATGCTAGCTAGCAGGTTTGTACATACATTGTTTTGCTGAGCTAAGGGTAAGATTAGTTCAGTGGTTTGTTATGAAGAATTTAGAGCAGCAAAATTCTTTGACATGGGAGACATGGAGATCACAGGTTGATTTTGTCTCCAGTGGGAGCTGATGTGAATCAGGTGTTGGTGAGGTTTAGGATGTAGAGCCGGAGCACACTAAGGGCTAGATAGTTTAGTGTCCAAAATCACATGAGGTCTGTTATAGACTTGAGTTTGCCCAAGCAGTGGGTGTTGTCAGAGAGTTAGGAGCCAATTTAGAGAAGTGAGTTCTCAGGGATGTGAGAGGGACCAACAATAGGGATTCATGCTATCCAGGGTTAGGACTTCACTACATGGGTTTATAGGTTTAGATGCGGCAGGATACTTGAATGATAGGAGGTGCACCATAGGTTGTGTGGTGGGTTGTCTTCAGGATTGAGCTTAAAGAGGGATACAAGCTAGGAAATAGATTAGACAGGGTACAGGTACATGTATAGTGCAGCTATTTATCTCCAAGTGGGAGATTGTTAGGTTGTGGAGCTAAAAGCTTCACTAATGCAAACAGAGGAGGAGGTTGCAGAAGGGTTGTGGAGTGTCACAGACGTCGACGTTGGTTAGGCCAACCGATGTCGGTAGGATTAGACAAGAAGGCAACTGACATCGATCAGAAGTCAGCTGGTGTCGGCACCCCCCAGGCAGACAGGGACCGATGTCGGTCTCCTGTGTGGTTTGGCTGTGAGTGTTTTACGGGTAGTTAGCTAACGAACCAAGTGTTTGCATGTCAAGAGCCAATTTTAGACTGAGAGCTGTGGATCTAATTATTGTAATTAGATGTCTAATTATTATTCGGATGAGATCTATATAATAGACTCATGGATTGTATTATAAGGTGTTCTAGTTTGAGTTGAGCAAAGTTTGCTTCTTCTATTTGTGAGGTGAGCAAGGGTGTTCCTCCTAGTTCCACAGTAGTACCAAGGTGGGTGTTGGATTGGAGAATTAGTAGGGTTCTTCATGTATGTATGATATTGGTCATCAGGTGAGCATGGCTATGATAGGAGATCTACATGGTAAGTAAGATCATTGATTTGTAGGTGTATGTGTGTGCAAGGTCAAGGTTCACAGGTGTGCAAAACTAGATTGATTTGTAGGTGTGCAAGATTAGATAGGACAGCAACACAATAGGGAGCAGAATCAGGTGGGATCTACTTGGAGTACAGTGTGTACTCAGATAGAGCAAAGAGGAAGGCAAGGAAGATCCTTCCATAAGTAAGGTCTATTGAGGTGCAGGTTGTTGCAGGTTCAGGGGAGATCTACTTGAAGTATGTTTGTGTACTTATGGAGTGCATGGAGCACTTGTGGTGTGTGTGGAGCACTGGAGGTGAACACCAACTCTGTATTTGAGTTGGGTGTTGGGACCTAAGGGAGAGAGCTTTGAGGGAAGATTTACTGTTTATGCCCTAGAGGTGTGGGAGCCCTAGAGGTGTGTAAGGAAGAAGAACTATGGCAGCCTTCTTTGTTGTATTTCCTTTTGAAAGAGTTTTAATCCAAGTTGTGTATTGTCTCTCATATCATGTGTTATTTTTGAATTCTAGTTACTTGTGATTCTAGTTAATTTTCGCATGTTAAGTTGCTTGGTAATCAATTGTGTGCTTCTGGTTATTTATCCCAACATTTTATTTATGGTAGCTTACATCACTCATGCCCTATTTTATCTTTTCTCTCTCTATATTCATCTTGTTTAAAATGTCTCTCAATCTCATGGTCTCACTTTTACATATACTTATTTGACAATCCTCATCCACTTGCCACCTCATGACCTCTCACTCGGGTTTGTCTTAATCTCTCATGACCTCTCACCTGGGTCTATCTCCTCCCTCTTATCCTTTTCCTAGGACTATTTTCTCTCTTCAAGCTCACTTTTGAGCTCATGATTTTGAGATTTAAAAAATATATATATATCTCAACAAGCCTCACTAAATTTGGGTCTGGATACCAATCTCACTCAACTTTTTACTCACACTTCATTACTATCTCATCAACATATCAAAAACTTATAATGAAAAACAAAACAAACTTGTACCTTTTATGCTTGATGCCTTACTTTCTCTTCTTCTCATGAACATGATGTTTCTCTGATACCAAATAATGTAGAGAAATTATTTCATTCTCTACTAACCCAACTCTGATACCTATAATTAATATTCAATGCATGTAATCTTCATAATTTTATCTCAATAATAGACTCTTTATTACTAAGCTTCTTGACACTTTTCTCATACATGACCTTCTTACTAGGCATCTTGAGTTATTTATCTTCAAGTCTTTATAATTTTTTTATAACTCATGCTTACCCATTCATCTCCTTACTTCATTCATTCTATCTTTCCTTTCACATCATTCCATTCACTAGCCTTGACTAGGCTGTAGGCTTCACTAGGCCCAAACCTATTATTGTTTGATTTAGGTCTTGTGGAGATAATATTAAATAGGTATATTCTCTTTTATGTTAAAAAAAATTTATTCAACCAACTTCAACCCTTCTTACAATTTCAATTATTATCTTGACATATCAAGCCCTCAATTCCTCTTGTGTTCTTAGTAGCCTTTTTATTGACTATTTCAATTAGTACAGAATGGTATGGTACAATATTGAAAACTAAATACATATTCTACCACCCTCTATTCTCTTTGACATTTACACAAAGTTTTAAGATCTAATTCACCTTCTAAGTATCATCTCCAACTCTTACACAAACCTAATTAGGTCTCTCTAGCCCTTCTTGGCACATAGTCCCATAACTATGGTACATATGGGTTTTTACTATTCCAAAAACTTTAAAATATCATTCATCATGATAACACCCTTCATAATACCAAATTTAATTGATTTTCACTAGTTAGAGTATTTGTTATTCCACTTTTTGTGTTTTTAGCCCTAAACTAGGGTTTTTGAGCTTTGTGTAGGCCTAAGAGGCTTTAATATTGGTTTTAGTGAATATTTATGGCTATAAAACTACCAAAATGCCTAAGTAAGGTATTTATTATCTAGTTATAAGCTTCCAAAGACTCAATCTTCTTGACCAATCTTTAAACATGTTCTAAATAGGAATTTCCATAGTGTTTCATAACATAGTCTGACTATATATAGTTGAAATAGGGGTTTTGAAGGCACATTTAACTTACCTAATATTTTATAATATTCCTTTAGGGATATAAATCTTATGTGGTATCTTTATTTCTTAAATTTATGCTATGAAAACCTCCATCCATTTCAATTCTCACAACTATCTTAACTGCCTATTATAAATAGGGTACTTACAGACTTCTTGACAAAGCACTAATAGGCTTCTTAACTTAAATAATTATCCCCTATTGACAAAAAACACAATATATAACATTAATGACTGATGGATTTACTCTTTCATTCCCTTCCCATTATATGTGAACTTGCTTGACATGTTTTTGAACATTAGTCTCTCAAACTCAATGCAATATATTGGCACAATCTTGCAAACATTTACTTTTCTCCTTTCCTTGAAAACACTATTTCAAATATTATAAATCTTTCAATACATCACATTTTAGTCATAAACAAATTCAATCATGAATACACAAGAGGATCTCCTTCAACATTCAATTTATTGATTTCATTCATATATATTTATAATTCTATCTTGAGGATAGAGTTCAGAACTTCTTCATGTCTCTTCCTACTCCATACATCTATCTCTCCCAAATAATTCTAACTTCATACTAACTTATACTTATGATACTAACCTCTAAATCTCTCCAAAACTCATTACATTACATGGGAAACTACCTTCCTTGTATAACTAACTTTTTACAACTACCTTCACAAGGCTTTAGATTCAATATTCTTGCTTTATGCCACCTCATGTATGTAACTCACCCTTTACCACCCTCATAGACTCATTTAGGAACTTTTTACAACATTTGATTACATAAAAATTACTTTACACTACTCAAAAGACCCTAAACTCACTAAGCATAATTTAAATATTTGAAATGGGGTTTTGGTGGGAAACTCTCCTGAGGCCAATAACACCCAATATAAAGCTATCTAATGAATTCAAAACCCTTATAAGGTCCTTATAATACATATAACACTTGAATAAACTCAAAATTATGACAAAACACATTTAATTATATTTCCTAGGCATCATATGCCCATGCATGTGCACCCAAAATGTAAGAATCAATAACCTATTTTTGTAATGTGAATGCATATGCCCTCATAATATATACCAATAATTAAAATTTGAACCTTTTTTCATTAATTTGAAATGTATTCTATACTCAAGAGTGATATTTTCTCATGAAATCTTATCTTTATATGAAAAACCCACTGAAATGCCCGCTTTTGAGGTGATGGATATGTCTTGAAAGTCACTCATCTCAAAAGAAAAGTTTATTGTATCATGTATTTACAGATATGATCATTGAATATCATATCATATGTGATAAGATATCTTACCATAGTATGATATGTATCATTTAAATCATGTATGTAACATATGAGGCAAAGCCTAAAGTGTCAAATCTAGGTAAACATATTGATGAAGCTTATAGTAGTGGTTAAAATAGAAGCATCCTACATAATAGTTAATGTATGCTATGGATTATGGTACTGATAAAAATCAATGAGCTCAACTAGCACATAAATACAATAAATTCAATGTCATACAATAAGGCCAAGGGCCACATATAACATATATGTTCAAAAGTGGCCTAAGTAAAGATTGCATACACAAAGCCAGGTGATCCTCATAGAGAACATGTTCAAACATCACATATACCAAACAATGATATCATTAAGATTCTCAAGTTATTTTCACACAAGGGCCAAGGGCCACACATAATAAACATGTAATATTAATCCAATTATATAGAAAAGGAATAAATATTGAAGGAACATAGAACAAGAAATATGGTCAACACCATATATATGTAATACGAAAGATAGATATGTCAGAAATACATTTGTAAAGATATGTTAGAAATACATTTGTAAAGAGTATATAACTGAACATGGTATACTAGCTATAGAATGGGAACACTTGTAAATAATATAACCTTTATATAAGATACCCCCAACATGGCATGATTATTGGGTAAAAGCAAGTTCAACGTCTAAGTCCATGTAAAATTTTGTATATCTTTCAAGAAACTCATAAATACTAGTAAATTGCATGTGTAATAGGAAAATAGTATACTATCTACCAATCATGAGATAACAAACATATGACAATGATGTAAAATATATGTCTAATCATGCTCAACACCCGATTTTAAATTTTTTAAAGATTAAGAATGTTTTTATATTTTTTTGTACTTTTTAAAATGTTATAACAATAAAAATAGAGACTAGTAGATGAAACCATGGGTTTTAAATTAGAATAAATGGAAGGGTTTTGAATAATCTACAACACGTGTTGAAATTACACATGCATTGAAAATGATGGCATGGCCATGTATGAGCAAGATTCCCCCACTATATATGTGAATGTGGGAGATATAATAAGAATGTAAATGAATGATTGTATGTAATAATTTTATCAAATGTACACTTGTTAATGTATGCAACATTTATGTATGAGAAATAAATTGTACAAAAAATAATATTTTGCATGAATAATAGTGTTGTGTAAACTAAAATTGTATGTAACATCAAAAAAATTGGATGTATTAAGGGTATGTTTTCTCAAAATTTGATTTGATTATGTAAAAATATAATAGGACAATATTGACTAGTTTAAAATTAAACAATAGTTGATGTTGACTATTTATGGCTGATATTGTCTATGAAGGAAAATATAGTCTGCTTTGTTAAGATTATAAAAAATCATGATAAATTGAAAAAGATAGCAGTATAGGTCACTTTTTTTAATTGTTCAAACCAAGAAATTGAAAAATAAGAGCCAAGAGGTCAAAACAACATAGATCTAGGGGCTATAATATCAATCAAATTGATCAAATGTGTAAAAAGTGAAAGAATAAAATGATGAAGCAATTAAGAAACTATGTACAATAGGCTATGTGTGGTGAACTAATCCAAGGAATTACTCCACGCATTTGGAAGTAAGAAATGTGCATAATATGGTTCCTTATGAGTAATTAAATTCTGTATTAAGCCATAAATTGAGGTGGGATGATGATATGTAGATCATATATCAAATAAATGAATGATCCTTTTTCATGAGCAAGTAGAGGTTTGTTACCACTCAAATCCATAATTTGCTGAATCCTTCATTGTATCATGATTTGAAAAATCATCAATTTGATCAATTTCATCTTCATAACTATGGTACCAATCCTTATGATTATCATAATCATAATCATCCATGTAGTCATCATCTTGGGAAAAACTATTTTCTTACATTTATCTTGAAATTGTGACATGCCACTTTGATGATCTTTTTCATCTATATATAAAAAACCAACTACACCATATATTGGAGTTATCTTCTTGGATTTCTATTACTTTTCCATATGTGTTGTATTATGTTCCTTTGCCATGATAGTACTAAAAATTTTGAAGGTTAAGTGAATAAATATTTTCCTTTGTATATTCTTTCTTTATAAATTTGTCTTCTCTTGAAATTATAACCATTAGAATTTCAATCTCAAATTTGACATAAGCATGATTTTTACTAAATGTTTCCCCCAGTACTCTCATCTATGATTTTCCTAGTTTTTCATTAAATTAATCTAAGGTAGGGTCAACGTGAAATATAAAAAAACATGTTTTTGACCCAAGTGTTTCTAGAAACTCAATAAATCCTATGCAACATTGAAGGGAAATTATATTACCCAAGTGTTGACTATCATATCTAAGAAGTTGGAGAAGTGCCATGTTGCATACATTTGATTCATGAAAATATGTAACCTAGACCTTGGTATATTTCTCACCATCAATGTGAAGACTAAGAATTAAATACTCTACATATGAAGAACACATTCTAGTTGACTTTTTTGGAACCATATTAGCCTTATTTGGTATGTCTTTTGAATTTTCTTTGTGAAAAACTCTTTTTGAGGATGCTTTCTTGCTTATGTTTTTTTTTGTAACTTATCTAAATGCTCTTTTAGTAAATTCTCCTTTTCAATTTGTTCCCTTTGCTTATTGAACCATTCCTTTTATAATTTTTCCTTTTGTAACTTATTCAAGCTTTCTTATTATAATTTGTCTTTTTACAACCCTTCCTTCAATTTTTCATTTTGTATATATTTTTACTCTATTTATTCCTTAGGAGATGCAATCATAGTGTGAGTAGGTTACTTGATCAAGTTATCTATTATAATATATTTTTATGTCTAAAAACTTTACTTCAGGCTAAACATCCATCTATGGGAAGCTTTATAGATGTGGGACCAAATGTAGTCTATAAAACAACCTCCAGGATTTTAGAAACTTGCTCTTCATTCAATTTTGGAGGTGAAAAGGGATAAAAGAAAGAAAAATAAATAATATGAAAGTAAATCTAATATAATGTAATGTGCTAAGAGATTTGGTAACATTAACCTATGATTTCATAAAATAGATTATATCCTCAAGCATCACATACCATAAGGGAGCATAAAGCATGAACTACAGTCTATTATTCAATAAAGACCAAAACTATAGAAGAGGAAGAAGAGAAACAATAAATAGAGATAAATTTTCACTCCAAATAACATATAACATCACATCCTCTTCATTATAGATAGCGAGCATAATACATAAGGTTACAAGGGTCACATATAAAGCATATACTCACATCTGTGAGGTGCACCTGCTAAGGTTAAGAAATAAAAAATGCTAACTACTACTATCCCTATTCTATTATAATGGTTACTCATAAAATAGAGAGAGATAAAAATGATAAGCAACCCCTTTCAAAAGGGACAAGCCCAAAATAAATATGTGATGAGGTTGCCTAAGGAGAGAGACACCTAGAGATTTTAACACTCACACCCATGATGATGCCATTGTAACTGAAAAGAAGATCTTGAGCTTATGAGTGCAGTTAGCCTCCAAATCCAAGATATAACATAAATACATCATTATATTACATCCAATTTGCTTAGGAGAAGTGAGATGGTGCCATGTGTATACTTTCAGAGCTCTTCTACCTATGCTACATTCTATGGCCTTGTTTCCCCCTCAAAATCAATGGATTATAATTTGAGCTAAGCTTAAAATGTTTCAAAAGATTTACTTGAAAGGAGGGGCCCACACCCTTGTCCAATGGCACTATTTTGAATTTTGGCAAACCAAAATTACTCTTGGATAAGCGTGGAGATGACATGCATTAAGCTAGTACTTCTCAAGAGGGGTTGAGGACTTGGTGAGATTGAGCATGGTGTTTCTCTTAATTTCCATTAATTTCTTAATTTGGAAGCAAGTAAGAAACTAGTAAAAGGGGTGTGTAAAGGAATACCTAGTCAAAGTGCATGCATGATCTAGATGATGCTGGGAAATCCTCTTTGGTTTGGAAAGAATAACTTATAGATAAGAAAAGCACTAGAAAAAGAGGTTGTTAGCAAAATAGTTGAGTGGACTACCTAGCGTAAGCTAGATCTAAAAAGTGTATGCTTGTTAAGAGGCTATCAATCCACTGTTTATAATAATTAATTTGATATTGATGGAAAGAAAGAAACACTTGCATTTAATAACATGAAAGTAAATGCATACAAGAAGAAGAAGGTAAAATGATTGCTTAAATAAAATGACTAAATGTAGTAAAAATAGGTCAATACTCATGCTAAGATAATTAGGGTCAGGTCTAAAAAGTGAGAGAAGTCTTTTTGAATAGGCAAGAACATAGAAAGTAGGGTTTGGTTGAGGTACAAGGACTTAAAATAACTTGATGTTATTTTTTCCATAGTGACCATCGATGGTTGAGCTAACTATTGGTGGTTAGATGACCCTCGATGGTTGAGGTGACCATCGATAGTTAGGCTAACCATCAAAAGTTACCTGGGTGTTTCTAGGAATGTTTAGAAAAGGAATGAAAAATTGGGTAAGTGATCAGATAGGGGTTTTAATATGGATATAGTTAGAAATAGAAGGTGGGTGGACATGTTTGATTAGGTCAGGGGATTTATAAATGAAATATAACAAAAAAACAAGAATTAAGTTACCTATAACTTGTTAGATGGTTGAAGAAATTTGGTCAGAGTGATAGTAATTTGGCCTTGAGAGCAATCTAGATATAGGTTTGGATATCTGTTGCTGTTGCTTTCTTGCTGAAGGAATGTTAGACACTTATGTGCAAGAAGATTTTATAGCTTAGATGTGGATTTATGGATTTTTGAATCCTTTTCACTTTTTATTTCTCTATTTTTATAGGATCAAATTGATAATTGGGTAGGAGAATAAAGTTGCTATTTATGATTCTTTAAATCTTATTAGCATCACAAAATGGAAGTTACTAAGTTGTGTCATGCTTATCTTGTACATAGCTAGTAGTGGCTTTAAAATAGGTTGATGACTTGACCATCGCTGATCAGGCTAACTATCGATGATTAGGCTGACCATCAACGGTTGAGTGTCTAAGGAAATTTGGTTGAGGAGGGGGTGTTTTAAAAGTTTTGAGTTAAAGGTATTAAGTTAGTGGTTTGATAGGTTTAAGTTAGTAAATGAGTTTAGTTAACTAGGTGGTCAACTAGACTCAAGTTTGGATGAGGGTCAAGGCACTTCAACATCTAAAAGTATCATGGGCAATTTTTGAGTGTCTACATTTTGCCCCTTTTTATTATGTAACTTTGATTTAAAAAATGACAAAACAAAAATGAATGGATTATTAATTATGGTCTGATTACCTTGAGTATGGGAGGAGGTATTCCCCCTCAAACTAGGAGTTGATGAAAGTGATAAATAGTAAAGGGTGAGTCACAAGGTTGGTGACAAAAGGGGTTTGGAATTTGAGACATAAACATGTGGATAAAATGTGACTAAGTGTGATAGTCAAGATCATATAAAGACTAAAGTTTCTAATATTGGTAAATATAAGGTTGGTTCTAGAAATACTTATGATAGGGATAACTGGTCCATAGTGTTGGTTATAGCTGATTAGGTCATTCTTATCAAGTCTACTAGACATATTTGATGTTTTCCATAGGTATCCAAGGTAGGAAGTTCTCCCTTGAAAAACCCAAATGGTTGGGTCATGCACGAGGAAGAGTGAATTACAAAAGTTTAACATGGAAAGGTTGGTCAATGCGGTCAAAATTACCAATACAAGGTCATCATAAAACATGCAAATGTTTGGGTCAAAAATGTCCAACATCAAGGTGGATGTGGTAAAATGGGTTGTTAGAGAAGGGTACGCTCTAAGAGTGAAAGGTCTAGTTGAGGCAAGGACTAGGTGATCTCCCAAAAGTTTAGCACCTAGGTGGGGTACTTTTCAAAAAAAAATGAAAAGGGTGTGGGACCTTGATCGTTGACAGTTAGGGAGTTTCCCTAAGGTTGATAATTGATGGTCACCTTGACCATCAATGATCAGGAAAAACCCTAAAAAGTTAGAAGATAAAAAGTAAAAATGTAAAAGCATTTTTACCATTTAACTTTTTGAACTAGGCGATTGGTACTCATGATTTTGTGCATTTTATCATTTAGCATTGAGCTTGCTAAGGTGGATAATTACAAGTGGTGGATTGTGTGTATTGAGTGAGAGTTTATTTGATGGAGGGTGGTCGAGGGCACATGTGAGTGGCTAAATGAGGGCTCTGACCATGTCAGTGATAATGAAACAAGGTAGGTATTGTTTTTTATGAAATTGATAGGTAGTGGAGGCAATTTATTTAAAAGTGGTATTAAGTGGATTGAATCAAGGTTAATAGTGATTTGGAAATGGTGTGGATAGGTTTTTTCCCTAATTGATGTTGTGGTTGAATTTGGTCAATTTAGTAGGGGAAATTGAGAGTATAATGGTGTATTAGGTGTAATGGGGAAGGGAATAATGTTAAGTGGGTTAAATTTAGAATTGATGTGGGTTATTGAGGTTTTTTGGGGGTTTATGGTTTGAGGGTTACGTCATCAATGGTCACACATAATGATCATCAGTGGTTTGACCTGATCATTAACAGTTGATCATAGGGGTAAAAGGCTCTTAAGGGATTGTCGATAGTTCAATGAACCATCAACAATTGAAGGGTGAGGGGAGTAGGTAGTAAACAAATTTGATAAGAAAGAGTATAATGTGGTTAAAGGTCTTTAAGGTTTTGAAAAGTTGTAAAACTATTAAATGGTAAAGCTTTTTAAAGGGTTGGTTAAAGCTTGGAAGGTTATGAAAGTAAGTGTAAAGGTTTAAAGGGGTGGTAAAGTGTTGTAGGGCCTTAAGTGATTTGTAAAGTTATGTTGAAATCAGTTTAAGAGGTTTTGAAAAGTTTGTTGAAAGTTGAAATTTTTGAATAATGTTTTTGTGTGGATGTAGATAAAGTTTGTAAAAAGTTGTCAAAGTTTGAAAAGTTTTGTGAAGGTGTGGGTAGAAGTGGGTTTGAAAGAGTTGAATAGTTGTGTTAAGTGGTGTAAAAGGTCAAATTCAGGTGTGATAGGATGAAGATTTGGGTAAAAATGGTCATCAGGTATAGGTAGGTAAGAGAAATGTTAGGTATGTAAAATAGTGTGTTAGGGTTGGTGTTAAATAGTAGTAGTGAAAGTTATGTGAAAGAGAGCAATTATTTGTGATAAAAAGAGTTAGGTGGGAAGATGATGGTAACATTAGGATACATAAAGGTAGAGGTTGCTATGATTATTAGAAGTAAGATGGTAGATGTGATGGGTTAGATTGGAATAGGTTAAAAAATATAGGCATAGATTGGTAGTGAGCTAGATATATAAACTAAATATGCATGCTATTTTTGTAGGCCCATGACCAAATTCAAATGAGGGACTGAGTCCCTAAGATATTTGTAGAGGTTTATGATAGGATGATGGATGATGAGTGGAGACATATAGAGGAGGTTGGCCTAGGGGCCATGAGATACTACCAACACTTGCCATGGGATGTGGCTATGATCATGGCCCTCATTGAGAGATGGGACCTAGCCATGAACATGGATTTGCTGTTGATAAGAGAGATGACTATCCTCTTAGAGGATATTTATTAGATCACATGGCTACCCATTTGGGGGGAGCTAATTTATCATATAAAGAGTGAGGAGAGAGACTTTTTCATGGATCTAATATATAGAATGGATTAGGTTTAGGCTAGATATCATGTAGGTGGTGTTTGTTATGGGCCACTATATCAGAGAGCCCTAAGTACAAGATGTTTATTGACCATGATGATGATGGGGGTGTATTGATTTGCATTGCTAGATTTGAATAGTAGTTGATTACCTTGTCTACTTTTAGGAGTACTAGTGAAGATGTTGTTGGGGAGGACTATGTTTGGTTGGGACCCCATGTTATTAGTACAAATCTTCAGGGAGCTCTGGGCCTTTCAAGCACACAAGCGATTCGAGATTAGTGTGGGGTTTGTGCTTCATTGTTGGGTGTATGAGCACATATGAGTTTTGAGACTATTGGAGCGACCATGAGATGGTTATGCTTTGATAGACTATAGAGTGGGTTTCATTAGATGGAGAGGAAATTATGTACTGATATGGGTTAGTGGTGGTGCTAGAGACATAGATTAGTTCAGAGATGCTTTAGAGGATTTGGTGGTGGGTGACATAATGTGGTGGCTGTATATGAGTTGGTTGAGGTGGGTAAGGTATAGCTATCACACATTATCATTGTAGAGTTGGCAATAGATTTATGGAAGGCAGAATGGCAAGACTGAGCTTATCCTATTTGACTGAGTGTAGAGATAGTTTGACCTTGTGTAGGGGATCCTACCATATTTTTTGTGGTATAAGAGCGAGGATGCCAAGTTCTTGCTCCTAGAGCCACAACCATAGGATGACATAGGTGTTGTAGATGGTTATGCAACATGGTACCAAGCTAAATATGCAATGACCAATTTTGGATGGGGTGGTGGGGGGTAGTAGCCCATGGATGTGGATCTTGCTAGGGTACCAACACAAGATGGATAGGTGGTAACAATAATGGTAGTGGTATAGGCCTATATTATTAGCTTATAAAGATAGATGGACACTTTATAGGGTTAGATTTTCACCTTATAGGGTCAGGTGGCCACTTTGACTGGAAAGCGAGATCAGGCGAGGATCTTTCTTGGGTTAGTGACATAAGAGAGATATTCATTGAGGTAGAGGGTAGGAGTGATGAAATCACTAGTAGGGGCACCCACAAGAGGATCATATACTATTCTTATGACATGGTACTTAGCCACCATCAAAGAGTTGAGATATTATGAGGTGATAATATTATCATAGTTACCACTGGAGATGAGGTATGGAGAGTACAGGGCTATCTTGGTAGGTGGTCCATCTATAGATACTATAAGATAGTGGGCCTCTATAGTGGGTCAAGCAGGGAGATTAGGGGGACCACCACCATATGGTAGTGTAGGTGCAGGTGGTAGTGGTGCCCCAAGGGCTTGATATGTGAGATTATAGGATGTATATGTTTTTATTTTGATACCGGCTTACGTGCTAATGATGTGATATTTATATATATATATGAGAGAGATTTATGTATACATGATTATATGTGTTATTTAATTTAATTATGATGTATACTTCATTGACATGTATGATATGGTTTATGAGGATTATGTTGTATGATGTTCATGATTATATATATGATGATTATGTTCATTATGTTCATGATGATATAGATGATGATTATGTTTATTATGTGGTGATGGTTATGAATTATGGATGACATGTTTGATGCTTATGAGATATGGACTCTTAGCTTAGGCATGTGATGACATTCATAGTTGTTTATGTATGTTGTATTGATGAAATTTTATTACGTTATATGATGATGTGATGAGGGAATAAAAACATGAGTGTCAGGAAATGTTTGACTTTATGATGAATATGTGTATAGTTTAGATTATGTTTGAGCTTATACATAGTGAATGATGTGTTTGTTTATAGATAGGATCGTGGATATGTGATTGATGGTTGTGATTATGGTTTGTTTGATGATGTGTGTTTATATGATGATGTGGTATATAGATAAGAGTATGAATATGTTTATGATGTGATGTGCTGATGTTTTGAATTATTTTTACATTTATGGGAAGTATCAATATGACATGGTCTATGGTGTTTATTGATATGACATGGTTTTTACTCTTTAAGTTATGACAAATGATTATTGTTCTAATGATAATGATGTGACAATGGGATTGTTGATGATTTATGGGTTTGATATTTTGTACATGGATAAGATGTAGTTTAATGGACATGGTTCATAATGGTATGATGTATATGGATTATTGCATTGATGAGAATGATATTTTGATAGAATATGTGATATGGAGATATTATGAAAGCACATAACGTAGGTTTAGATAACATACTAAATGTGGAAAAGAGAGAAGGATTATGAGACACATGTCTAAATGAACTAATAATGATAGGGTAAGAAAAAGGCATGAATTTTTCATTGGTAAGGGCCTAACAAAACCAAAGTTGGATGATCTTAATGAAAATAAGCCTTTTGAATGCTTCATATGAGCATGCTTTGATTGAAAAAGAAGGTATCATGATCACTTTGTGTCAAGTAAGCTCAGAGTCCCTTTATTTTAGAGAATTTAAGAAGGGAAAGTAGGTGATAGGTGAAAAGGAGAAATGGTAATATGGTAACCTGATCTGGGTTAGCTTGCCCCTTCTATAGGTGACCAAATAACCATTATACACATGTCCATACCTTAATATAATGTGTATATTGATAGATGCAAGAAGTCTACTAATGCTATATGTAAAAGCTAATTGTGGATCACTTGATTTGATTTTAACATAGGGTTATTTGTTGATTTTGTTATTTGGATAGGTTTCTAAAGTTAGTCGATGCAGGAAGCTTCAAATATTTGATTTTGACTTAACTTAGCCAACCTTCAGGAGAGTAGTTTTCTATGCTAGAGATATGGACCCAAGTGATATTTTGGTATCCCAATTTGATTTTGAATGATAGGTTTAGACATAGACAAGTCTATTTAGGCTTATAGGTCTACTTTTATTGAGACAAGACTTTTAACACAAAAGGTTAATGATAGATGAAGTGGTTTGAGAGACAATTGATCATGGGATTCCATCTGATTAGAAATGAAAAGTATCCATGAGAACCATGGCATGGGTAGAGCCTTGATATCCATGCTTAGGATTAGGCTATAATTGTGATGGATAATCACATGGTCTTATGTTGTAATCAGTTGTCTCGAAGAGGAATATGGATAGGTAGGTAAGGTGAAAATCTTGTAAACCAAGGGATGAGCTTAAGTTAGACATAAAAGTGAGTTTTATCCTTGTTTTAATAATAGAAAGGATGTAGATGTGAATCATTGAGAGGCTCAGGTTCTGGTTTTCCTTTGAGAGAAGATAAATGCTAAGTTCCTGATCCATACTTATGGTTTATGATGTAGGGTCTAAGCCAATTGAAATCAAACTTAACTTTTTTACTTTTCTCCATATTAGTTATATGTTGGTTTTCTTTAAGGATGAGGTCTCTGATATTGAATTCTTGCTATTTTAGGTGTTTATTGTATGCATATGCTTAATTCATACTTTACTTGATAGACATAAAGATGATTAAGTGTTATGAGGTGATGTTCATCAAGTATATCGAGACATGTGAGATATTCTTGATGATAATCACTCTCGAAAAGGATCTTGGGCAAGGATATGTGAAGAGAAGGAACTAGACTTTGAGAGGTAAAACTACCTCTAATCCAAAGACAAGGGAGAAAGGGGTAGCACCCATAGATGTTTGAATGCCAGTGTGATAGGCCCATAAAGTGAAAGGGATATGCAAGTGCCAAATCGACCTGAAGCACTAGCAACTTTGGTTAGCATTTTGGTGAGGGTTTTGTTAGAGGATTCTACCTATCCATTTGATTATGGATGATAGGGTGAGGAAAGATTAATTTTATGAGAAAAACATTTCAAAGTCCTTGAACTTTCTTATTTTTAAATATTTTCCATTATCGATGATGATCTTATGGGGAACACCAAAGCGGCAGATGATATGGTGATTGATGAAATCGATAATATTTTTAGCTTTGGTTAAGATAAGAGGGATGACTTCTACCAACTTGGTGAAATATTTGATAGTAGTAATGATGGACTGGTGTTTTTATGAATAATGAGGATTGTTTCCCCAATAAGATTGAGACCCCATTATGAGAAGGGATAATAGTCTTTGGATACTTGAAGCCATGGGTAGGTGTGTGATGTAAATTAGCATGCTATTGAAATTTGACACACTTATTTACATAATATTGATTAAGGATGGGCCAATAGCATCGAAGGTGAAGGATACATTTAGTGACAACTAGGCTACTAAAGTGTCCCCCACAGATTCCATCGTGTGTTTCCTTGATAGTGTGGGAAGCTTCATGACTACACAAACAATGAAGAAGGAGGCTATCAAAGCCACATTTGTAAAGGATTCCTCCTAGTATGATATAATGAGAGGTAATCTAAACAAAGGCTCTTCAGGTATTCCTCAAAAGGTTGGGAGGAACAATGCTGAAGTTAAGGTAGTTAAAAGTTTGGTCATACCAAATGTTAGAAGGAGATGCCTCCACACTAAAAATGGTAAGAAGGTTAAAATTTATATATGAAGGTGTGATAAATTGATGGATGGTGACAAATAATTTAAATTTGGTAGGTTGAGATGGGATTTGGGAAGCAAGGGAAGCTATTGTATCTTTGAATTGGTTGGTAGATTAAGGAACTGACTAGATAAAGTAATGATCAAATGATGCTAAGTATATGTATATGAGTTGTTTGTACTTCAATAGGACATCATTTTTGTATTGATAGGATACATTGACCTGGTTGATGACCAGTTGAGAGTCTCTAAAGACATTGATGGTTTTAACTCTTAGGGCTACAGCAGTTTAAATACCTATGACTAGGGGTTCGTACTCAACCACATTGATGGTGAATTTAAAGTCAAGTTTAAAGGAAAGGGGAAGAAGTTAACCATTAAGGGGAATGAGAGTAACTATGACACCCCCACCATGTTGGCATTTGAAGCTATCAAAAAACATGGTCATTTGGTAGGTGGGTTCCTCCTAAGAAAGAGTTATAATGGACTCATTTGGAAATGCCAACAAAAATGGTTGATTATTCGTTAGAGGAGATTCAGCCAACTAGTCAGGGATGACTTGCCCTTTAATGAACTTTTGCTGAAGGAAGTCAAGATCAAACTCAACTAGGAGCATGAGTCACTTAGCCATACACTGATTTGGGTATGGTTTAGAATGAATATACTTGAGTGGGTCAGTTTTAGTGATGACATAATTTTTATGATTAAAAAGGTAGTGATGAAGTTTGGAGGCCACAAAGATTAAGGCAAGGCAAATTTTCTTAAGATGAGTATATCGAGTCTCATACTCTATAAGTGTGTGGCTAATATAATTGAGAGCTTGCTCTTTGTTCTATTCTCATGATGAGTGAGCATTGCCCATAAGGAATGGTCCATGACATATATATAAAGGTAGAAGGGTTGGTCTTCTCTAGGATAGGTGGAGAGAGAAGGTACTCTTTGATTGAATCAAAGGCTTGTTGATAGTCCTTAGTCCACTTAAAAGAGGTGTCTTTCTTTAGGAGATTGTGAAAGGGTTGACATCTATCTAATAACTGGGAGATGAAGTGACAGATGGATTGAAGTTTCCCCTACATGCTATGGAGTTGCTTAAGGTTAGTAGGAGGCATTTCCAAGATTGATTTAAATTTGGTGGGGTCTGTCAGGGAAGTCCAAGAACAAACACACCTCTCTTCTGATTCCTCTTGTTGGATCTTGCTCCTCAGAAAGAGCACAGTATGATTACCAAATATAAGCAATTATAAATGCGGAAATAACCAGAAACACAAGTAGCTAGAATTCACCAATAGCACAAAATATGAGAGACAATACACTATCTTGTATTAACACTTTACAAAAAAGAATACAACAAAGAGCCGCCATACTCTTTCACCTTACAGAGGTTTGCCACACCTCAAGTGTACAATAATTCTTCTCACACAACACTCTCCTACACAAAAAATGGTCCCAACAACCAACTCACAAACAAAATTGGTGTTCACCTCTCCAACTAGTCAGTAATAACCCTGCCAGTTCACCAAGCACTCAAAAATACTTCAAGTTGATCTCCCATGAACCTGAAACCTACAATTCAACAGACCATACTCACATGTAGATCCCCTATGAGCTTGCAACAACCTACAACTCAATGATCTTATAATGGAAGCAACTTACTTGCCTTCCTTTCTATCTCATGCCTTAATTACAATACATGCCAATGGGTCTATAAATAGATCCCTAACTCAAACACTAACTTAGACTCTTAATTTAGACAATTATCCTCACAACCAAAGACTCTAACTGGCCTTTACATGCAAACACTTCGTTCACTTGACTAACTGTCCGTGTAATGAGCAGTTCTGGAACACACAGGCGACCGACGTCGGTCCCTGCTAGTCTGGTTCTGCCGACGTCGGCCGACTCCCTGCCATCACCGTTGGCCTTCTGCACTGGGTCACGACAGACGTCAGTCCTTCTACTGATGCCAGTGCTCTTAGATCTCAGCAACCTTCTTGTTCCACCTGTTTGCAAAGAGTTGAAGCTTTTAGCTCCACAACTCAACAATCTCCCACTTAGAGATAAACAGCTACAACTTGTACCTGTACCTGTACTTAGTCTAGTTTGTTCCCTTGGCTTTGTATCCCTCCTCAAGACCACTCTTGAAGACCAACCACCACAAACCTGTAGTGTAAAACCTATCATCCAAATCACCTGCCACATCCACATCTACAACCATGTAGAAATTAACCTGAACCTGCATAGCATGTGCACCTGCTGCTAGTCCCTGTAAGAATCCACTGAACTGTCCTCCAATGGTTCTCTCCCGGATTGGCTCCAACTTGTGACAACTCCCATTGCTTGGAAAAAATCAGGTTTAGTACATACCATGCACTCAACCTCATTATGTGAATCAAGACACCTATTCATAGAACTATCCAACCATCGGCGTGCTAACCGGTTTCACACAATCATCCTGAGACAAAGTCAACATATGACCTACCATGTCTCTAGAACACACTCATGCCAAAGAATCTTGCTGCTCCCAGATTCTCCATGACAAACACCTGAACTAGCTTTACCTTTAGTTTAGCAATACCTGTATATGTAACCTTGCAACAAGCACATCATACAGAAATAGGATAGTGTAGCTAATACTATCCAACCTGGTAAAGAGAAACATAATGATCAAACCTCCATTGCCCTGCAGCTAATGCAAGACCATATATCTTGATCTTCCATCTCACGTATCCATTTCCACTCTTCTTTATCCTGAACATCCATTCGTCTCTCAGTGCTTATTTCTAGCTGGCCACTCTACCCAAAACACCTGTTTGGTTCTCCTCCAAGGAATCACATCCTCATCCATGCCTAGCTCCCACTGTTTCCTGGATCTACCTGTTCTGCTTCTTCAACAACTTCCTGGTCCTATGCCATAAGTGAGTAACAAGTAGTGTAAAGAAGGGAAATGACGAATTTAAGAACTTACTTGCACCTTCAGTCCTCCATATGGGCGCTTGAGACTCCATGACAGCTTGCTGTCCACCCAAAATTTGTCTCAGTAATCGATGCCGGTCACATCTCAGTCTACAGATGACCGAAGTTAGTTTTCTGCAACTGCCACCTTACCGACGTCAGTTTCCCCTGGCTGACGCCTGTCAATATCTGCCCTGAGTCACCGACGTCGGTCTACACATAGCGGACGTCAGTCCCTGTCTGAACGCCGATGCCAGTTTTCCTGTCGATGTCAGTCTCTATGTTTTTCTTGTGAGACCTGAATTTTTCCCGCGAGCTCTTTTTGGATCAAATCCTTGTCCAAATCACCCTTGCTCTGCTCAGAATTCTTCTGCATCTTGTGCTGAACTCTGTTTGTCACGTTCTCCTTAAAAACCAAGGCTTTCCTATTCTTGTCACTAACATCGGGTTCCTCAAGAAACGTTACCTTCTTCTTCTGTATACGAAAACCATGATCCATACCTTCCAAATCCGAAAGCATATCCTTTGACTCAAGAACAAGCATCTCCTTCTTGTTTATGTGACCAAGCCTATCAAGCCACATTTCTGAATCTACAGCTGAAGTAGAAAACCCAGAAAGAGAATCAGTAGTACAAGTAGATAGATAAAGCGTACCTACTTTCTTACCTCTAGCTACAACAAGTGTACCCTTGGTAACCTTCCAAGAGTCCGCTGTGAGAGTTACTGTGTAACCCTCATCACCCAAACTTCTAACAAAAATTAAATTTCACTCCAGAACTGGGACATGCATGACTTCTTTTAACACCCATGTGTTACCTGTCTGCAGTTTCAGCTTCACTTTCCCTTTGCCAACAATCTGACAAGGCTTACCATCCCCTACATAAATTTCTCCAAAATCTCCCTGGACATACTCATGAAAAAATTCCCTATGTGGGGATGCATGAAAAAAGGCACCAGAATCTAAAACCCAAGATTCTACTTTATCCAAAGAACATACCAGAGCATCCCGTGTAGCATAATTTGCAACGTCTGCTTCTTCTTCATGTTCTTCATGCTGATTTGTACCTGATCTGTAATCTCTCTTTAAGTGCCCTTGCTTTCCACACTTTCAACAGGTTATTCTACCATACCTGGACTTGGATCTTCTTCCTGTCTTGGACCTTGATCTCCCATGCTCTATCTTTTCTCTTTGCCTTCCTCTACCTTCAACACTCAAAGCATTTCCTGATGATTCACCTGTGCTATTCCTGTGTATCTCTTCATTCAAGATCACACTTACAACATCATCCACTTTTAAGACTTTTGAAGGAGACACAGTATTAGAAACTGCCATTACCAAACCTTCCCAACTTTCAGGTAATGAACACAAGATTAAGAGAGCTTTAATTTCATCATCAAATACAATATTGACTGAACTTAACTAGTTTACCAAACCATGGAAATCACTAAGATGGCTATGAACAGATCCACCTTCCAACATTTGCAAATTAAATAAACGCTTCATAAGAAATACCTTATTAGAAGCTGAGGGTTTTTCATATAAATTTGCCAAAGATTCCATCAACTCCACCGTTGTCTTACACTGTGATAAGCTGAAAATCACAGATGATGCAAGACTCAATCTAATAGATCCCAGAGCCTTCCGATCAAGAACCTCTCATTCTTCATCTTTCATATCTGAGGGTTTGCAAGTAACCCCTCCCAATAGTAAGTACAAATCTTTTTGATATAGATAATCCTCAATCTGCATCCTCCATAATTGGTAGTTCTTGCCATTAAAATTTTCTATCTGTAGCTTACTGTCTTCTGTCATTGCTCAACTCCCACTCAAATAGAAACCCTGTGAGTACCTGTAATCAAAACACACTAACCAGATCTAATCCAATCTGTTAGTATCCCAACCTAAATCTCTGATACCACTTGTCAGGGAAGTCCAAGAACAAACACACCTCTGTTCTGATTCCTCTTGTTGGATCATACTCCTCAGAAAGAGCATAGTATGATTACCAAATATAAGCAATTATAAATGCAGAAATAACCAGAAACACAAGTAGCTAGAATTCACCAATAGCACAGAATATGAGAGACAATACACTATCTTGTATTAACACTTTACAAAAAAGAATACAACAAAGAGCCACCACACTCTTTCACCTTACAGAGGTTTGCCACACCTCAAGTGTACAGTAATTCTTCTCACACAACACTCTCCTACACAAAAAATGGTCCCAACAACCAACTCACAAACATAATTGGTGTTCACCTCTCCAACTAGTCAGTAATAACCCTGCTAGTTCACCAAGCACTCAAAAGTACTTCAAGTTGATCTCCCATGAACCTGCAACCTGTAATTCAACAGACCATACTCACATGTAGATCCCCTATGAGCTTGCAACAACTTGCAACTCAATGATCTTACAATGGAAGCAACTTACTTGCCTTCCTTTCTATCTCATGCCTTAATTACAATACATGCCAATGGGTCTATAAATAGATCCCTAACTCAAACACTAACTTAGACTCTTAATTTAGACAATTATCCTCACAACCAAAGACTCTAACTGGGCTTTACATGCAAACACTTCATTCACTTAACTAACTATCCATGTAATGAGTAGTTCTAGAACACACAGGTGACCGACGTCAGTCCCTGCTAGTCTGGTTCTACCGACATCGGCCGACTCCCTGCCGTCGCCGGTGGCCTTCTGCACTGGGTCACGACCGACGTCGGTCCTTCTGCCGACGCCGGTGCTCCTGGATCTTAGCAACCTTCCTGTTCCACCTGTTTGCAAAGAGTTGAAGCTTTTAGCTCCACAACTCAACAAGGTCTATTTTGATTCCTTGAAGAGAGATGATAAAACCAAGAAGCTTTCCAAATAAGACGTCAAAAATGCATTTTTTGGGGTTGATCATGACATGATAATGGATTAGTTAGTCAAAGATGATTTCAATAACATCTAGGTGATCTTTGTGATGTTTGGATTTCTCGAGGAGATCTTCCAAATAGTTGTCTACAATTTTATGGATGAGATCATGAAAAATGTAGGTCATGGCATGCTGATAGGTTGCTCCAACATTCTTTAGACCAAAAGGCATGACCTTGTAATAGAATCTTCCCCATGGGGTGTTAAAATAAATTTTATGTTGATCTTTGAGAGCAATCAAGATTTGAATAAATCTTGAGAAACCATCCATGAGAGATAACATTTCATGGCTAGCTGTAAGATTAATAAGCTGGTTGATGTTTGGAAAAGGAAAGTCATCTTCTAGGCAAGTAAGGTTGAGGTCATGAAATTTGATGCAAAAGCAAAGTACCACTATGGACATGGTAATGGGAATGGTGTTAGAAACCCATTGTGGATAGTCAATGGGCTGAATGAAGTTGACAGATAAGAGATGTTGAAGTTCTTTGATAAGAAGGGCTATGTGAGGATGCATCTTATGAAGCTTCTACTGCATTGGCTTAACTTCAATATGGGTGACAATGTTTTAGAGGGAAATAAAAGGGTCAATCCTAGGTGTATCCTGATAAGACCAAGAAAATGCTATGCTATGGTCATGAAGGAAAGCAGGGTAATCTTGTTGCTCCATGGAATTTAAAGATTGGCTTATTTTGATGATGTAGGTGTTATCCTGAGTACCCAAGTTGACATTGATAGTGGATTCATTCAGCATGGTTTGGTTATCAAGAGGAAGAGATTTATGGACAGAAGAATCCCTCATATTGATGTAGGTGAGAATGGAACCATTATCCTAATGTTGTATGTTGTTGATGATAGGAGAATCTCTCTCTATCATTTCAAGATGGATGAGAGGAAGGGTTTTAGTTTGGCCATCCTTTTGGTAAGTCACGGGGCCCAAACTAAGAATATTGATAAAAAAAAGTTAGATGGGATGATATCAAAGTATTCAGTCTTTAGGGAATGTGGGGTTGGTGAGGATGGAACATCCTCATCTATAGTGGTGATGGGTTTTGGTGAGGTGGGTTCTTTTGGTGGTACAAACTTGAGGCCAAATAACTCATGATGTATTTGGGTTTTGATTATGGGTAGCTCATGAGACCCCTATTCATAAAGGCTGAGACCAAATCCATTCCAAGCACACCTATAAAGGTAATCTTTGGCAAAGGCTAGTTTTTTGAGCTAAGAGAAGTTGGAGGTAAATAGTCAGATGGATGAGATAGTAGTGGGAGTGAGAAGTGGCTGATCAAGTCTATCATAGATGAAATTTATCTGATTATTAGGGAGCTTGAAAGGGATGATGGTTTTGATGTTGGGATCATAGGAAGGGTCATTTTTGAGGTTACCATATTGTTGTAAATTAGGGAAAGCATCCAAGGATAAAATATGATACTCCTCAAGTGAGAGAAATTAGAATGTAGGTTTCAATGGGTCTTCTACAAGGATCTAGGAAGAAGGGATAGATGAGCTAGTTGAAGCTTCATCACTATTATGGGTGGGAGTGCTATGGGTTTTGGTTGGTGGTGAGGTAGTGTTGTTAGTAGTTGATGGTGAGGTGGATGATGAATGAATAATAACATCATTAGGCTAATATGTCATATTTCAAGAGGTAAAAGGACCAAGGTTAGCTTTGATGGTAACAACTTGAATTTCATGTTCAAATTTGACACATCGATGTAAGGTAAAAGGGACACAACTCATGGCACAAATCTAAGGGAATCTAAGTAACACATTATATTAGAAATCATCCTCTATAATGTAAAATAGTTTAGGAATGGTACAATGTCCCAAGCAGATATGGAGGATAACTATCCCCAAGGTAGTGGCCATAGTATCATTGAAGGAACGAAGGACTATTGTACTTTTTGACATGATGTTCCTGGGCAGCTAAAGTTGTTCACAAGTAGGGGAAGAGATAATATTGATGTGAGATCCTCTATCAATCATCACCCTTTTGATGTGGGTTTGATTGATGTATATAGTGATGAAGAGGGGAGGATCAGGACCCTTAATATGAACATGAGGTATTTCAAAATCTTGAAATGTGATGAAGGCAAAAATTAGGAGGGATATAACAAAGGATGCAAGAGGTTGAGGGTCATCTAGTTGAACCTATATAGATTGAAAAGCCTCTATTAGTACCTAATGATGGTGGGGCAAGGTGTTGATTAGTTCATAAAGGCTCATTTTCATTGGTGTTTGGTGAAGTTATTTCAACATGATATATGGGATGGTGACAGAAGGGTTAAAAGGAGAGGCTCCCAAAATGGATTCTTTGGGTTTTTTTGGTGGCATAGGTGAAGGTGTAGGTGTTTGGGTTTGGTTAGAAGGTTGAGGGGTTGAAGGGCATGTCCAAGGAATGGAGACTTTGGATTTTCCCTTGTCCTTCTATTGGGCTCAAGATCGGGTAACCATATGAATAGTGTGGATGGGGGGATTTATTGGGTCTGATGGTTGCTTCGATTCCTCCTCCTCACTCTTGGGTGAGAGTGGGGGATTAGGTAAATGTTGGATAGGTTGAGTTTATGGTTGGGTTGGTAATGGGGGTAATAGGTTCATCTAATAACAAATCATCCTCATTAGATAGGCTATGAACGAGTGCTTAGATAGCTTTATAGTTCTTGTGTCATGTCCCAGTGCCATATGGTATGAAAAAATCAATTTATCATTGAACCAGGAGGGTTTTGTATTGGAAGGGTAGAATGGTTTGATAGGTGGTAAGCTAATGGAAGAAGTTTGCAACAACCTTTGTAGGATAGTTGAATAAGATTCATTCAAAGGTGTTAGAGGTGATGGGTTTATAGTTTTAGGGATGGGAGCTTTATTAGAAGTAATTTCCTTAGAAGTTTTAGGTGGTGGATTGGTTTTGGTTGGTGGTTGGGATTGCTTAGTTATGGTTGGCTTCAGGGTAGATGATTTAAGAGTGGAAGATTTGGATGATGAGGGGTTAGATATAGGTGGGAAAGTAGAGGTGGATAGATTAGTTAAGAATGATAGAGAACTAGATGGTTTAATGGGTGTAGGCATAGGTAGATAAAAGGGGGATGGTTTACTAGAGGAATAATAGGTAATTGGGATGGTAGAAGGATGGGGTCCTAAAATAGAAGGTAAGTGGGAAAGAGGTGGTATGAGTCTAGTTTGAGGTAAAGTTTTGGGTAACTCTACCTCCTTGATTGGTTTAGCTGGGGGTTTCTTTGGTGGACTAGATGGTATTAAACACAACTTCAAAGAGGGGTGAGTACAACTAGGTGTGGGAAGAATTCCTAGATTCTTGATAGGTTTGGTAAGAGAAGCATGAGGTGATTTAGAAATGTTAAATGGAGGTGGTTGAGATGGTCACCTATGGTTTTGGAGGAAGAGGTGTTTAATGAAGAGGTAATAATGGGTTTAAGGGTAGATTCAAGTGATGTTAAGGATTCAGATTTATTTTGGTAAAGAATCCCAAGATGATGCTAAAAGGTGGCTCTATCAAAGTTGGGTTGAGAAGTGAACTCTAAACTTTATACTAGCCTAGAAAAGGGCTTGTAGATGGGTTTGGTTTCTTGGTCATTGGTTTCAATAATTAATCCCATAAGTTTAGGAGGGGGAATGGCTCCTTCATCTTTGTTTTTGATGAAAGGTTCCAAAATTGGTGGCTGGGTGGATGAGGTAATCTCCTTGTGTGGGATGGTTTCTTAAGGGAGAATGGATGATTTTATGATGGGGGAGGTAGGTGTGGTGTCCTCAAGTGAAGGTATGGACATATTTGATTCCTTTGTTTGAGTGTCCAAAGGAATGGAAAGCAGTTCTATCACTTCAATGGGAGGAGTGGAGGAAGAAGAAATAGTTAAAGCAAAGGTTGTCTCCTTTGGTATTTACATCAAAGGAGAGGTAGATAAAGCTAAGGTCTCATCAAATGAAGAGAGAGGGGTAGTTCATTCCTTCATTTGGGTTTCCAAAGGAATATAATGTGAGTCTACTACTTCCATGAGTGAAATGGAGGAAGTAGTGATTGTGGTTGAGAGGATCCTCCTGTAATAAATCAAAATATGCATGAAATAACATAATTATAAAATGCCTCCTGTGCGCGTGCCTCCAAAGAATTTGAAATCAACTGTAGGGTTTACGGTAGCTAGTGTAGCTGTGGCTACCGTTAGGAGTGGGGTTCTTTCCTCTAGCAAGGGGAGGGAGCAAAATACCCTTAAAGCTAATTCTTCTGTGGGGGCTAAAGATATAACAGCCTTGCGCTCGATCTATGCTCCTAGTTCAAGGTATGAACCAGGGGGGAGAACCTTTGCAGATGTGGTGGCTTTTGAAGTAGATTTACATGATGCTTCACCTATTGCAACATCTGGGTCAACCCGCGTAACTCCTGTAAGTGCTTTAAAACCTATGAGGGTAACTCTAGACCTAGAATTAGTGGAAAATATCTGCCAGTCAGAAGAACGGCTTTCATCTTGTGCTGCCATTTTTCATTTCCATGTTTTTTGGCCCTCTCTTGTAGATCTACAGGATTGGATTTCCAAGAATTGATTACAAATTAAAGATGGTCAATTCCATCTTTGCGCCAGAGGTTTTTTTATAGTAATATTTAAAAGCCCTAAAGATAGAAAGTCTATTCTGTGTCACAATATTTTTTCTTGGCAGGGCAGATTTCCTCTTATGGCCAAACCTTGGCATAAGGATTTTAATCCTCTCACGAAATCCTTTAACAAGCTCCCAATATGGGTGCGGCTCCCTTATCTTCCATTACACCTATGGCACGAGGCGGTTTTTAAAACCATTAGAAATGCTATAGGGGATTTTTTATATGAAGAAGATAGTCTGACTCTTCTCCATTCAACTTGTGCATTATTTCTGGTAGAGTTGGATGTGTCTAAGGGCCTTTCAGAGGTGATTAGCCTTGAATCCCCTAGGGGTACCTGGACACAAATTTTGGATTATGAGGGGATCCCTTTTCGGTGCAGGAAGTGCCACCAGATGGGACATATTGCTGCTTGCTATGTGGCTGGGAAATCCTACCCTAGACGTTCACCTTCCTGGTGGCCTAAGGGTTCCTCTAAACTTAATACTAATAAACAAACTCTGGAAGCAACTTTATATTCTGAGACCAAGAACAAGGAAAGTTCGCAATCTGAATCAAAAGATGAAGAGGAATCATTGGTGAATTGTTCTATCAAAGCCCCTACGAAGGCTGTGGTAAGTGAAACTATTGAGCCAGAGGATGAGGTGGTAGTCTCTTCCCCTGTTATAGAGGATCTCTCAAATTGCCAGACTGGGCTTGACTCTCACAAGGATTTTTTGCCCATTAGAATGCAAAGATCAATGTCTTCTAAGGCATGGGTTGTTGAGGCAACTAAGGTAGAGGATGGTTGGATAGCAATTAGGAGAAAGAAGTCTAAGCCTATGGTCCCTCCTCTTGATATGAATCTATGGTCATGCAAAAAAAAAATCTTAACTTAAAAGATTCATCTAAAGTTCCTCCTTGCTGACTGGTTTTTCAGGGGCAGTAAACTAGTTGGGTTTACTAGTTATTGGTTTGGAAGGTTGTTCAGCTTGCTGTTCCAGTTGGTTAACTTTCAGTTCAGTGTTTTGTTTGCTATTTTTTAAGGTCTTATATGGTGGTAACAGGTCCCTATAAAACCTAGTTTTGGTTCTTATTTGTAATCAGGTTATTCTATTAACCTGGGTGTGCTTTAAGGTTTATCTTTCTCCTTGTGTAGGGTTTCAGGATCCCTTCAAAATCTGTTTTTACCTTAATCTAAAACATAATTATAAAATGAGCAGAAGCACTGAATGGATTATATTGATCGCATGACACTTTGAGGGGGAAACCTCTTTTGAGAAAGCTCAATAAAATAATTTGTGGATGACTTCAATGGACTCAACACTTATATATGAATTTTAATCTAAGCAACTACTACTTCCTATGAATTTTGAATAAAATAAAATACTCACATGATGAATTACAAAGCATATGTATCCATAGAAATTACTAAACTAACAAAGTAAAGAGAATATATATTGTGGGTTCATTACATCCCCTCCTTAGAAAAATATTTATCCTCAAAGATTCAGATGTGGGAATTGGTGTTGAATCTGAAATAGTGGTTCCCATGTTACATCCTCTGGTTGTATTCCATTCCACTGAATTAAAACCTTGGTGATGGAATGGGAGTGAAGTTGACATGTGCACCTGTCTAAGATTACCTCTAGCTCAAGAAGAATGGATCATTCATTATCAAGTTTGGGTTAAATAGTCTACACTCTGATGTTCATTCCAAGAATTTTCTTTAGACAAGAGATATGAAATACTGGGAGAGCTCGAGAAGATGGGAGCTTCAACTTATAAGAAATCGACCCAATATTTTGAAGAACCTTATAGGGCCCATAGAACTTGGGAGATAGCTTATGATGCCCTTTGAGTTTTAGGGAGGATTGCTCGTAGGGTTGCAGGTAAATAAAAACTATATCACCTACTTGAAAAGTGCACTCAAAATGGTGTTGATCTTCCTATTATTTCATTCAATTTTGTGCCATATGAAGATTTTCCCATAGGGTATTGAGGATCTGATCCTAGGTTTGGAGATTTATGTCAATTTCTTGAACTATGAACTATTGGGGTTATATGTAAGGAGCATTGGTAGTGCTTGACCATAGACTGCTTTATATGGAGTCATTTTCATTGAAGTGTGATAGGAGGTATTGTACCACCATTCGATGAGGGGGAGCCACTTTTCCCATTGATGTTTTTGTTCCAAGGTGAAGTAACAAAGGAATTTTTCTAAGCATTTGTTAACAATTTCAGTTTGGTCATCTGTTTATGGATGATACCAAGAACTCATCTTCAATTGAGTGCCAATACGTCAAAATAGTTCTATCTAAAAATAACTAGTGAAGGTTGCATCATGATTTGAGACAATGGATGAAAGAATGCCATGATGACAAAAAATATGGTCCAAGAAAATTTGTATGATTGTAGAGGTGGTATAGGGATGGCAAGGGCACAAAAATGACTATATTTAAAGAGGCAATCAACCACAACCAAGATCACCATTTTCCCTCTAGATTTAGGGAGCCCCTTAATGAAATCCATAGAAATATCTATCCAAATCTTGATAGGTATGGGCAAGGGTTTGAGAAACCCAAGGATGAGTGTTGTTTTACCTTTATTGCATTGGTAGGTATCCCATTCAACCACCATTTATTGAATTGCCTTTATTATTCCCTTCCAAAAGAAGTTACATCATGCCTGGTCATAAGTTTTGAAAAACCTTGAGTGCCCTATGGATGGAGAATCATGGAGTTCATAGAATATAACCTACTATAGATATATGTTTTAGTGAAGCACTAATGACCCTTATATCATAGAGAAGCACCCATCCTAGGAATACTATAGTACAATTGAGGGGTTAGTGGCCAAATATTAAATTATTTGAGATAATGAGAAGTTGGTGACATACCCTTGCTATATAGTGTCTAATAAATTCAGAATAGGCATGTAAATAGCTGAAAGGGAAGCTTAATCCACAAATGTGTGAGATAGAGCATCAACCACAATATTTTCTTTATCCTTCTTGTAAGTTATCTCATAGTCATAACCCATGAGTTTGCTGACCCATTTATATTGTGATGGGGTAGAGACCCATTATTCAAGGAAATATTTTAGACTCTGGTATTCAGTTTTGATGCAAAAATGATTACCCAATAGGTATGGATACCACTTTTATACTACATGTAAAATAGCCATCATTTCCTTATCATAAATAGAGAACACTAAATTCTTACCAGAAAGGGCTTTGTTGGTGAATGCAATAGGGCATCCTTTTTATAGGAGAACAACACCCAATCTATTTTACAAGCATCACTCTTGATAGTGAAGGTCTTGGAAAAATATGGCATAGCTAAAATAGGTGTAGTACACATAACATGCTTCAATGCTTAAAATTCACACTCAGTAGCTTGTGCCTAAATAAAAGCATCCTTTTTAAACATAGCTATCAATGGAATGATAATCTTCCTATAATCCTTGAAAAACTTATGATAGTATCCATTTAGCCCTAAAAACCATGAAAACCCTTGAATGTCTAAGGATGTAACCAATTTGTCATACCAACTTTTTTTTTAGGATCGACTTGAACCCCTTAGGCTGAAAAAATATACCCAAGATACTCCACTTCATCCTAGCCAAAAGTACATTTGGACTATTTTTCACAAAGATGATGGTCATAAAGAAGTTGTAGTGTGAGCTCTAGATGTTGGAGATGCTCAGACCATATTTTACTATAGATGAGGATATCATTGAAGAAGACCAAAATGAATTTCTATAGGTAGGGCCAAAATATTTTATTCATAAATGCCTAGAATGTTAAAGGAGAATTAGTGAGACCAAAGGGCATGACCAATAACTCATAGTGGCCATCATGTGTGTGAAAAGCTATCTTAGGGATATCATCTTCATGAAGCTGGATCTGGTGATATCTAGAGCAGAGATCTAACTTGGAGAAAAATGAGCACCATAAAGCTCATCAATAATAGGGATTGGGAACTTATCCTTGATTGTGAGATGATTAAGTGAATGAAAATCAATGAAGAAATGCCATGACCCATATTTTTTCTAAACAAAGAGAACTGGGGAAGAATATGGGCTATTATTAGGGTGACTAATGCCTTGCTACAGTAAGTCTCAAATGAGCATTTCAATCTTGGTTTTTTGCTATGATAAGTAGTGATAAGGCCTAATGTTGGGAGGAATTCTTCTCAGAAGGAGATGAATATGGTGGTACTCTAGTCATGAAGGTGGAAATCCCACTGATTTGACAAAGACACATGCATACCTCTATAGAATGGTTTATAGGTCAGAAGGAGTAGTGGAGACTGTTGATGGTTGCATTTGAATGGAATAGAGTTGAGAAATGACATCGTGTGAATTATTTTTAAGAATATTTTCCATATGATGTGAAATTATGATGCTAATAGATCCAAGTTATAAGCCTTTCAATGTGTGTTTTTTCCCATTATCTAAAAACTGCATCCAATGTTCAAGAAAATCCCATAAGATGGGTCCAAGTGTGTAACCACTGGGCTCCCAAAACAACATCACATCCACCTAAAGGCAAGGCAAACATGTTGGAGCACAAGTTATGATCTCTAATAGAGATATGCACATTATAAAACTTACATTTTCAAGATAATATGCCCCCATTGACAATAATGACTTCAAAATTGGAGAAAGGATGGATAAAAAATTAGCCTGTTTGGCGATCTAAGGGTCAATGAAGTTATGAGTGTTACCTGAATAAATGAGTATTGTGAGAGGGAGATTCTTGAAGTAACCCCTGACCCACATGGTGTGTGGGGTAGTGACTCTTGCTAAGGAATAAAGAGAGATCTTTGGTTAGTATTCTTGAGAAGTAGATTCCATAATCAGTTGAGCTTCTTCTGGATCATCTATTGTACCCTGAATATCTTCCCAATCTTTAATTTCAAGTAGATAGTTCACATCTAATAGGTAGATATTTTTCTCAACACATCGATGTCCCCATGTGAACTTATCATCATAGTTATAACATAGTCCTTTTTCTCTATGGGCTTGTATCTCTACTTCAATCAAATGCTTGATAGGAGTGATTCTAGGGGCTAGTATTGTTTGAGATCTTTGTAGAGTTGTATTTTTCAATGAAACACAATTAGATTTGAATCACTATTGAGCTACAATATTATCCTTTACCAAATTAGCTAACCCTAAAGCTTCTTGTTAGCCAATTTTCACACCTAGTTTTGAATCTTTCATTTTGGCTAAGTGCAACATTCAGATTTTGTCTATCAGAGGAAGCCTTTGTTTGGTCTTTTTGTAAGTGTTATTTTAGTCTTTTAAGCTCAAGTGTTATTTCTTTTGGGACAATTTTTCTTCAGGTTTTTTGTCCAAGTCTCAAAGGAATTGTTTTGGACTTTTTGTCTAAAATAAAAAGTCTAAAGGAATTGGTCTATTTCAAGTTTTCTGAAGGGTCACTTGCAAAATTGATGAAGGGTCTTTTCTCATGGAAGTGTCCTTTGATTTTTTCTGAAGGGTACATTTGAAATATCCCAAATGAGCTCTACCCTAAATTACTAATTTTTAAAACTTGAATTCTGCCCTAATTTTTGCACTTCAATTTTTTGCTCAAAACCCTAGGTGCTGATTTGACTTTTCTGCACCTTTGATTCCAATTTCTACCCTAGAATTCTGAATATCTATCTTTCTAAACCCTAGATGTGAAATCTGATTTTTTGTTTTGAATTTATAAATGATTTTTGGTAGTGAATAAATGTATGTCAAATGCACAAATAAACATGCCGATAATATGCCCTTATGGAAATAACATCAACTCTGAATTCAAACACATAATATGACCATCCAACACAAACAAATGACATATAATTCTATGTTTTGAATACAAATGATTGCTACTATGAAAAAGATTATCCAGAATTGCAATTACATCAAGTTTATGGATTCAAACATACCCGAACACAGTCCCAAATCCCTGCTGTTACAAATCAGTCCAAAGATAATATATATTTTTTCCAAAATTTTGATCAAAGTCTGCTCCAAAACTGATATGCAATTTCTGCTCCAAACTCACGATTCTCCAATGAAGTGAAATTGTGAACTCTATATGAATTCACCTCTAAGATGTGATTGGGTTTTCATCCAATCCACCTTCTTTCCTCAAGGGTTTTCGTCCTTGGAAAAGTATTGCAAACAAGTTGCAGATCCACAATGGGAAAATAAAGAAAGATGCTGACTGAATGAATTCCAAAAGACTTTCACAACCTTCTTTTATACTTTTTTTCCCAAACTCTCTAGAAGCTTCTTTTTTAACTCCAAAAATGACCTTTTCATTAAAATAATGATATTTTGACACACAAGGTCCTTGTTCAATGCATCCATGAATCAAAGCATCTCAACCTGGTTATAATGAGTTATAATATTAAGGGCCTTCTTAAATATTTTAATAAATTATTAGCAACTTTAGTAATTTAATTAAAATATAACCATTAATACACTCATTTTTGCAGAACTGTCAAAAAGTATCGAAATCAAAATTTGACTACACTGGAATGATACCGATGAGGAATAATGAAAATCAAACCCAACTAGGTAATTTGCTATAAATAGACGCTCTCTCCAAGATTCTTGGAGAATGCACCAAAAGCCAAAAATAACTTCAAAAAGTGGCATAAGAGTCCTCTAGACCATCTAAGCTCTTAACCAACATCAAACATTCTCTCCAACAAGGCTAACGGTCACTAAGAAAGCCGAAGCCAACTACAATACTGAAGTGACCAAAAATGAGGACATTACAGTCCTCCCTTCTCGGTGATTGCTTGCCCCAAGCAATCAATACTTGCATCCCCCAAAGCCAACTACCAGGATCCCATATCAATCTAAAAAGTCTTCAAACTCTAACACCTAAAACACTATATGGTGGGAGGTCATCAGCCCCACGTACCAACAACTCCCTTCCTCTAAAGGCTTCACTGTTTATCACAAGGGCATAAACAAATATGCCAAACCACTCTAAACTATTGATATACATCAAAATATCCCTAAGCAAACTACCTTGTCGATTCCCTCTTTTCTTCTCTCTCCATTTTTCACCCCATTCTTTAGTTGTAGCAATGGCATGCTCTCGCTCATGATCTCGATTAAAATTCTTTTGCCCTTCTCTTGCTTTTCTAGCATGAAGAGGACTATCCTTTTGGCCTTCTTGCTTCTCCCAATCATCCAAATCAAGCTGCCTTCCTGAGTCCCTTACCTGTCCATTACCATCTTCAGATCCAATGCCTGTGTGTTGTCTTCCAGTATCTTTCTATTGAAAATTAGGGGAATTCTGAGATGGTGACTAGAACCCACCATGCTCATTTCCTCATTCCTTTTGAACCACATCATCTTGGTCCTCTACTCCACTAATATGGGGACCAATTCTATTGCTATTAACAGGAAGAACTCCAAGATCATATGTTTGAGAAGCTAAGTAAGACAGGGCAGTCACGACATCACCATAAGAGGATGAGTAGCAGCTTGTTCTTGGAGACACATTGTAGCAATAACAAGAGCTTGAAATAAGCCACACATATGATAACAACCTTGTAATAGAGGATCAACCATTTTAGGGAACTTTTTGCGATCCTTGAATAGGGGCTGTGCCCAAGCCACAAGGTTGTGCTCTCTTGCAATCCTTTTCTTACTTATTGAGGCACTTTTCCAGTTCTCATCATTTGAAACATTAGAATCCACACCATCTTTCCATCTGTCAATACAATTACTTTTGCTCGCAGTTTCCACTTTTGTGTACCAACCCGAATCATTTGAGACATAACTTTCTTGCAAATCAACCTCCCAAACACTCTTTTGGTCATGGCATTTCCATCCATCTTCCTTTGATTTACTATAACCGGCAGTCTTCATCTAACCACCTATGTAGTTCCTTCCTCTTTCAGGCATTAAGTTTGAATTCCAACTTGATGCATTTGTAATCTCTTCCTCTTGTGACTTGCTCTCCCCTTGTTTCTTTTCATGCTTGCATTTGACTCCTACAATTTCTACATTTGATTTCCAACCTGCCAAATTTCTACCTTGGTTTCTTGCAAGCCATCCCACCCACACTTATTTTTAGGCTCTAACATATAATTCCTATTATCAACTTTTGATTGACTGCCTGATTTTTTGTCACTAGTTTCCTCATTTGCCTTAGCATTGCAAACACAACCGTCTGTTTGTGATTTTGATATTGTGGATGCCTCCCAAGCAGAAAAATTGCTAATCTTTGCAGTACCATCAATTTGATCTGGGGATTTAGCAGATAGATCACATAAAGGTATGAAATCCTTGCCATTGAAGTTAGCCACCCCCTTTTCCACTTTTGTTGCCAAATTTTTATTTCCACTAACATCCACATTTGAGCTATCCATATTAAAATGTGAATCTGATGCAACGGTTAAAGCAGATGTGTCTTCAATTACCATGCCTTGATATGCATCTAAAGGCTCCTGATGTAAGTCTTCCAAATTACCATTTGCAGGTGTATCATGGTACTTAGTTCTTAGCCTGGAGATGATGCCATGTTTTCCTGATCCTTTGAACAATGTGGCGAGCCATTTGATTCCAAGGTTTGTGATTTCTATTCCATGGACTTTAGTTTTTGACTAAAGTTGTCGCTTTCATTTGGGACCCTTCCATTCTCATTATCTGGAGATGTTTCTATCCTCCCCTCAACTGAGAAAAAATGTTCATTCTCTTGTTGCTCAATTGTGTCCCCTTCATAGCTACGCTTATCTATGTCATTTGATAAAGTACTTGGCTTGGAAGTTTCTACAATATGTTCTAATGCTCTCTCAGCAGGGCCTCCTATATTGTCAACATTGGAAGAGACACCCTTATTAGAAATAACCAAGGTTTGTTCTTGTCCAAAATTTTGATCTTCCTTATGTTCTCAGGTGCTCAATGTAGGGTTAAGAACCTCAAATGATGTGCTAGCAGATCCTGCATTAAAGCTCTCATCCTTGATTGTTTCAATAAAATCAGCAACTCTTGTTGACGAACTCACTTCTGAATCATCTCCAAATCTCGAGTCAAAATGCTTCCTTTCCAATTTCTCTTCATTAGGCTTGGGCCACTTTGTTTTCTCTTTTGGAGGAATGTTGGGTGGTGTAAGCCCAAACATTTTGTAGAGTCTTCCCATTTTGAAATAATCTGCTAACAAAATAATTTCACAAGGAATCCCACAACACAAGACCACACAGGTTGGCAGGATGCATGGCTTTGATACCACTAAAATATCCCAAATGAGCTCTACCCTAAATTACTAATTTTTAAAACTTGAATTCTGCCCTAATTTTTGCACTTCAGTTTTCTACTCAAAACCTTAGGTTTTGATTTGACTTTTCTGCACCTTTGATTCCAATTTCTGCCCTAGAATTCTGAATATCTATCTTTCTAAACCCTCAATCTGAAATCTGATTTTCTGTTATAAATTTATAAATGATTTTTGGCAGTGAATAAATGAATGTCAAATGCACAAATAAACATGCTGATTATATGCCCTTATGGAAATAACATCAACTCTGAATTCAAACACATAATATGACCATCTAACACAAACAAATGACATATAATTTTGTGTTTTGAATACAAATGACTGTTGCTATGAAAAAGATTATCCAGAATTGAAATTACATCAAGCTAATGGATTCAAACATACCCGAACACAATCCCAAACCCTGCTATTACAAATCAGTCCAAAGATAATATATGTTTGCTCCAAAATTCTGATCAAAGTCTGCTCCAAAACTGATACGCAATTTCTGCTCCAAACTCACGATTCTCCAATGAAGTGCATTTGTAAACTCTATATGAATTCACCTCCGAGATGTGATTGGGTTTTCTTTCAATCCACCTTCTTTCCTTAAGGGTTTTCATCCTTGGAAAAGTATTGCAAACAAGTTGCAGATCCACAATGGGAAAATAAAGAAAGATGTTGACTGAATGAATTCCAAAAGACTTTCTCAACTTTCTTTTATACTTTTGTTCCCAAACTCCCCAGAAGCTTCTTTTTTAACTCTGAAAAATGACCTTTTCATTAAAATAATGATATTTTGACACACAAGGTCCCTGTTTAATGCATCCATGAATTAAAGCATCTTAACCTAGTTCCAATGAGCTATAATACTAAGGGCCTTCTTAAATAATTTAATAAATTATTAGCAACTTTAGTAATTTAATTAAAATATAACCATTAATACACCATTTTTACAAAACTATCGAAAAGTATCAAAATCAAAATATGACTGCACTAGAGTGATACCGATGAGGAATAATGAAAATCAAACCCAACCAAGTGATTTGCTATAAATAGACGCTCTCTCCAAGATTCTTGGAGAATGCACCAAAAGCCAAAAATCACTTTAGAAAGTGGCATAAGAGTCCTCTAGACCATCTGAGCTCTTCACCAACATCAAACATTCTCTCAGACAAGGCTAATGGTCACTAAGAAAGCCGAAGCCAACTACAATACTGAAGTGACCGAAAATGGGGACATTACAACATATTAGGTATTTCAAAAGGCATCTTCAATATTTTTGAAGGAAAAGTGTCCTTTGCAACTTTTTTGAAGTGTTTGTTCTTTCAAGGAATTGGTCCATTTCAAGTTTTTTGAAGGGTACATTTCAAGATTTCTAAAGGATCATTTCTCTTACGAAGGGACATTGTCAATATTTTTGAATGGACATTTTCATTTTGTCGAAGGGTCTTTTTCTCTTGTGAAGTATCCTAAATGGTTTTTTCAAAGGGTACATTTCCATTATTCTGAAGGGTATTTTTTTCATGGAAGGAAATAGTTCATTTATCTGAAAGGCATCTTCCAAAAGTTTGAAGGGACATTTCCAAGTTTTTTGAAGGAATTATTCTGGACATTTTATCCACAAAAATTCTTTTGAAGGAGTTATTTTGAATAAAATGGATTTTTAATTAGTACGTTTCAAATTTTTTTAAGGGTCTTTTTCTTAGAAAAGTGTTCACTTGCAAAATTATGAAAGGTGCTTTCAATTTCTTTAAAAGAATTGATCCTTACAATTTTTTTGAAGGAATTGCTGTAGACATTTTGTCCAAAATTATTCTTCAGAAGAATCATTTACAAATGTCTGAAGGAATTGGACACTTCAAGCTTTATGAAAGAAATTATTCTTCATACAAGTGCCCTTCAAAAAGTTTTAAAAGTGTCATTCGAAAAAATCCAAAGGGACACTTGGAAAAAGTCTAAAGGTTCTTTTTCTATGCAAAGTGCCCTACACACTTTCCCTAAAGGGTCTTTTCTTAGGAAAGTGTCCTTTTCAAGATTTCCAAATAGAAACTTCAAGTATGATGAAGGACATGTTTAGGCTTTCAAGAGAGGCAAAATGAAAATACCAAAGGGTTATTCTTGATAAAAGTGTCCTTTAAAATTTTTTCGAAGGGACACTTGCAAAAACCCTAAAAGAATTATTTTAGACATTTTTTCTAAAAATATATTTTTGAGGAGACAATCCAAAGGGCCTAAAAGAAATTCCTCTAAATAAATTATCCAAGAAGAATGATGGTTGTATAGATGTCAACTTTAGGATTAAGAACTAGCCATTGGCACTCACACAAGAGGATCTCAAGCATCCAAGGGCTTATGTTCTACATCCACTAGAGCAGATCAAAGGGCTCATTTCACCATTAATCAGATCTAGATCTGAGTCATTTTTGATGACCAATCAATGAAGGAAGACAAGGCCAATAGAGTGAAAATGACTCTCCCCTATGTCATTACACACCTCAATAAGTCGATGGAAAGTTGTTAGCATCAAGACAAATCTACAATAGGTGGACTCTCTTGTAATAAATATATTATTACATTAATCAAAATATATTTATTTTGTTGGGCAATTGTTGGAGAAGCATCTTTGAGAGAGCAGGAAAAGAGTTTTCAAGGGAGGTGGCATAGATCAATCAAAACTGCTCAAATGAGCATCATTGGAAAAGATAGTTGCAACTAAAGATGGAGACTCATAATAAATTGATTCCTCTCTTTGGTGCCCAAAGGACTCCCCTCATACTTCTTCTTTGCTATATATACATCCCTTGGGCTAGTGTTAAAAAATAACCACATAGTGTATGGTAAAGCCCTATTGAATTGATGTCATGTTTTACCTTTAAGCATTGATACAAGTCTTTTTCTTTGAAGTTCTAAGCAATTATCTATGTAAGTGATAAATAGAGACAAGTGATGGTTTTCATACTTATATCCTTTGTCCTTCATGTCTGGGCAAGAGTTCTAGGTCTAACAGGTCATATAGAATGTGTCCAAGTGTGTTGAATTTCTACATGTGTATAATTGTTCTTAAAATGTACAGGTTGTCTTTCAATTCATTTCTCTTATGTTATTTCATATATCTTGCCTCTATACTAAAATACTTGTGTTAGAATCTTTATAGATTTAAAATGGTCTGTGTATTTTGATGTATCGTGCATTAGGGTATGGCATTCATGTGGAAGATAATCTTGGTGCATCACCATTCTTAGAATAGGTTTTCTTTATGTAATTTCTAACTCTTTTCCCTTTAATAAAATTAGTTTAGATATAAGTTATTTTACAAAGATACATTCAGGGAGCTATCCCTTTAAATCTAGAGGTTCATTTCCTCTATAGACATACCCACATACTTGGAAATGTTCCAACATTGCCCAAATATGGAAGAGGATTAAACACTCTCTTCTAGCTTGCAATATTTGGAGTCAACACTTCCATCATCTTGTTAGGTTGGAACATTTTGACCTCAGATCTAATTGCATCCTTCAATCCATTGATAAAGTAACTCTTAAAGAATTCATCAGATAATCTCTCTATGTGATTGGCTAGTTTTTCAAATTTGATTTGATATTTTATCATTATTCCTATTTGGCAAAGTTTAGTGAGTGCTCCAATGAAGTCATCAAAAGTAGTAGGGCCAAACTATTACAAAATGAGGGTGCAAAAATTGATCTATATGGGTTCATCATGAGCCTTGGTATACCAATGATACCATTGAAGGGCTTTAAGTTCCAAGTGAAATGATGCAAGTGGAACCTTATTGCATCAAAAGTATTATGCAAACTAAAATATTGTTTTACCTGATAGATCCATCTAGTTGGATTTGCACCATTGAATCAATGAAAATTAAGGTTTAACCCATGATAACTACTACTAGAAGAAAATGTAGTGTCTGAAGAAGACTCTAGATGCCATTTGTTGTTCATGGTGGTATGTTGAAGACTGAGGCCAAGATTTTTTTCATCAAGATCCTTGATGTGGATCTTGAGGGTGGCAATTCATCCTCCATGTTTTTTGCTCTTGTTTAGGTTACTACCATGAACTAAATAACATATATATATATATATATATATATATAATGGATAGGAAAACTAGAGTTAAGACATGTTTATTAAGGAAGGTTTTAAATTTGGATAAAAATAGAAGGGGTAAAGGGGATTTTAATAATTATTTTGGATAGTGGAAGTATGATTAATGAAGGCAAGAGCAATTTTAGAGGTGAAAATGAAAAAACTAAAAAATTGGTCAAAGAGAGACAAAGGAGTAGAAAGAGACAATGAACACAATTGGAATATTTCAAGGCAAATGGATAAAAATAAAAGTTATGGTAAAACCCCAAAAAAGGGAAAATTGAGATTTGTGAGAATTACGAGTGGAATTGCAATATGGGGTCTCAAGGAAGAAAATGTAGGGAATGAAATTTTAGGTGTCTAGATAAATTTTGAGGATAAATGGGAATAAAAATGGAGAGATATTGAAAAAAATGATTTTATTTTATTTTTTTCTATTTCTATTTCTATTTCTAGTTACTATTGTTGGTTACTGTGCTCTATAAGACATGTCTACTAGAATATGATGAAAGAAGTTTGCTGATCTACTATGGTGATTTTTTGATACTCTACTCATATTTATGATACTTTATTAGTAATATTATGAAACTGATAGAAATGGACCCCAAGTTTTAATGGTTTTCTAAGGGTTTAAAGACATCACTCTAGCCACCAATGTTGTCTAAGTGAGTACCACTATCCAAAGATTTTTTGGCCATGGATTTATATCTCAAAGATAGCTTCTGGTTTTCCTCATAAATGAGAACTACTCAATTAGGAAGGGGTCATTGCCCATTTCAATAATGAGTCCTCTTAATGGGCTAGCTACTTTGGGGTTTTTGTGGTACTCTTCATAATCATTTTAAAGGCTTTCACCCAAACACTTCCCATAATTATGTAGTTAGGTTTTACCTTGATTCAAAAAAGATTATTGTGATGCAAAACAAAGTTATGCAGTAAAACAAAGTTAGGAATTTTTGAAAAAAATACTATAAAAAAATTATGTAGTGGAAGAGAGTTTAAAATTTATAGAAAAAAGTGTGGCCCTAAAAATCACTCTGATACTAGATGAGAGGATCCTCCTACAACAAATCAAAAAATGCATGAAATAAAAAAATTATAAAATGAGTAGAAGCACTAAATGGATTATATTGATTACAAGCTACTTTGAGGGGGTAACCTCCTTTGAACAAACTCAATATAAATAGTTTATGGATGTCTACAATGGACTCAACACTTTTATATGAATTCTAATATAAACAAATACTACTTACCATGAATGTGGGATAAAACAAAATGATCACGAGATGACTTACAATGCATATGCATCTATAGCAACTACTAAACTAATAAAGTAAAGAGAAGAGATATCACAAGTTCATAATAGTGGTAGTGGTCTCCTCAATAATGGGCTCACTAATAATAACATTGATGGTATGTGCCTCATGAGAGTGAGATGAATCTATTTTATTATCATGGTGATGGGTAGAAGGGGCATGATTGGGAAAATGTTTTTGTAAGATGTCAAGGGTTTGATTAGGAGGTGCATTAGGATTATCAAATGCAAGTTCGCCACTATCAATTAAGCTTTAGACAAGACTTTTGAAGGTATTGCATCTACTAACATCATGTCCTATAACTTGGTGAAAGGCATAATGGTCATTATCATTGTACTATCTAGGCACATGATGAGAAACATCAAATTGTTGTGGTGGTTTAACACATGGAATTTGGATGAGGTTAGTTTTGAGAAATTTATCAAAAATTGAAGCATAAGACTTCCTTATGGGGATATATTATTTTAGAGGATCTTAGTTTTAGTTTTGTTTTTTTGGTAGGAAGGATTGAAGGAGTTGGTTTGATGGGGTTGGTTGACAATTAGTGGTGGAGCAATTTTTAGGACAATTGAGTTTGTAAATACTTTTGTCTTGGTATTGGGATGGTTGGATTGGTTAGTGGTTTTGGTGGATGGAGGGTCATTGGATTTAAAGCTAAATTCTTGTTCTATAGTTTCAATTTCCCTTCATCAATGGCTTGATTTTAAAGTTTACGTGTCATAGTGAATGCCTCATCAAAAGTTTTAAAAGTTTGAACTTGAAGAGTGGGGTAAATATGTTTGGTGCAATCCTAAGAGAAGAGCTCAATCAACTCAGGTTGAGGTAAAAAGAAAGGAAGTTGGTTGATGAGACCTCTCCATATAGCTACATAGTTGGTAATTGATTCATCATCAAATTGTATAATAGAATAAATATTAGTAATATAAACCTTTTTAGATATATTTACTGAGAAATGTTCTTAAAAGATTTGGGTGAGTTGGGAGAAAGAAAAGATGGAGTGCATGGTAAGATTACTATACCAATCAAGGGATGGTCCTGATAAAAACATAGGGAAGGTACAAAGGAGGAGAGCTTCATCATATGTGATCAAATAGAAAGAATTATAAAATGCTCTCAAATGTTTTTGGGGGTCCTCCTTACCATAGAACTTGGAAAACTTAGGTAATTCCCATTGAGGAAGATCAACAAGGATAGGAATGGATGGATGGGTTCATTACAGATTTGATCATAGGATAAAAGGTTATGAGACTTGGAGAGAGATGACTCCAAGTTGGTCATTTTGTCCATTAACATCTTGATCAAATCTATTTGAGGTTGGGAAGCTACATAATTAGGTGGTAAGCTTTATTGAGGTTGGGTGAAAATAATGTATGGATAAGTGGTAGAGGGTGATGAAGAAGCCACATATTGGTAAGCGATCACGGGAGGTTGAGATGGTGCCACATAAGGGTTGATTGGCATAAATGGTTGGGTGGAAGGTGTTATGTATCCTTGTGGGTTAGAAACATATGGCTAGGATGTCATAGATACTTGTTGGGGGGCTGATATGGGTTGATTTAGAGGTATGTTTGGGTTGGTGGTATGGATGTAGATTGGGTTGGAGGTGGGAAAGTGGTAACTGGTTATTGGTGGGTGGTAACTCTAATACTAATAGGTGGAAGTGTTTGAGGTATGGAAAGTACCAAAATCTAAAATGGGGTGGATATTGGTGGGTTGGTTGAACTAAGGGGAATGGTAGAAATAAGGATAAAAGATACTCACATAGTAAAAGGAGTATAGGTAATGAGAGGTAAAGTTGATCCAATGTTAGAGGTATTGGTTGGGGTAGTAGGTGTTTGGTTATTGGTTAGGATGAAGTTTGGAGAGTGGTACTAGATGGGATATTAGAAGAAGAAGAGGCTTGGGTGATCATGGGTTGGGTTGAGGTGGTACCAACCAGAAGATGGGGAGGCATACCATAAGGAGGATCCATAGAAGGAATTGAAGCAAGAGAGGTATAGTTAGATAAGGTGTTAAGGTAATGCTGAAGAGCCATAGGATTGTTATCAAGGAAAGTAGCAAAATCCACATCATCCTAAATAACAATCTAAAACCTAGTAAGAGGGGGAGAAAAATGAGGGGAACCCTCAATATCAGAAGTATACTCCATGGAGGAAGAAAAAGAAGGTGGTTATTTGTTGGTTTGATTCGTCAGCTATTGTCTAGTAAATACCATGAGAGGAAATAGGAGATAAAATGATAAAACTCACACCTCAAATAAAGAGAAATCAAAAGAAAAGAACTTAAGGCAATTCAAACATAAACTACAATTGAATTTCAACTTAGGGTCCTTTTTAGATCGCTTTTGGATTATACTTTAGAAAGTGTGAAAAATAAATTTAGCTTGTAGATCATGTACTAAAGAGGAAATCCAAGGTTGGTTTTAGGTTATGTTTAGGTGCTCAAGAGAGAAATATATATTGAACTTCAATATGTGGCTTAGTATTTGGGTGTACCCCCTCACTTCACACATTTTAGAGATAAGGGTATTGGGTGCTTAGTCAAAATATATTGAATTTTAGAGTTTATACGCACCTAGAGTGCTGAGTTGGTTCTCTCCTTGATAATGGCCTCTAAGTAGGATTTCCAAGAAAGGGTAAGGTTTACTGCTAGGTAATAAAATCCTAGTCGAGCCTTATCTCAAGTATGTTTTGATGTGTGTAGACACCAAAATTACATCACACATGTGCATAAATCCCTGTGTTGAAACCCCCCTCAATCCCCTTTTAATAATTAGCCTTCTTAACCCATGTTTTCACCCCTCACACATTTAATTAATTTAAAAATATTTAATTAAGTTAATTAAAAACTACTTATACCACCTTACCTAGCCACCTCATCCTAAGACTAATTCTTACCCTCTGAGTCACCTCAAGACTTACTCCCCTAATCCTAACTACCCATGACTTGTTTTTACCCCTAACATAAATTCCTAACTAACTACGTTCTTCTTAACCTCACATTTCTACCATTTTCTAATGGATACCACACTTGGCAAGAGAAGGAATAGAAAATAGTCTAAAAATAGCCCTTTTACCTATTTTCATGCCACCTAAGTTGGTCAACCCTCAGTTGACATTGGTGGGAATGCTGACATTGGTTACTTAATCCAAATTCCAAGCTAATATTTAGGTTAACAAAAATAAAAAAATTAATCATTCACGTACAGGCTAACATTCAACTTTCTACATCTAGGCTTACTGTTACTCTACATAACTTAGGTCAAATTAGGAATTGATATACTACATAGATCTTGGATTCTTCTAAATTTATAACACACGCTTATCTTTTTTGTTCATGTATTGATTCAAATATGCCTCATCAGAGCCATCTATCTATCACTCATGGTTCATCCATTTCACTAGCTAAGTATATCTCTATGTTTCGTAATTCTTTTCAACAGTCATTTTAAAATTACTTTATGTTATACTATTTATCATTTTATGAACATCTTGACTCTCTCTGTGAAGGAGTTGTAAAACTCCTTGACTTATTTCCCTCTACTTTAAACATACCAACCCTCTATTTAAACCCACCTGAGTCTTACCCACTCCCTTACGACTCTTCCCAACCTCACAAACCTAACCAACATCTACCTCATAGCTCAAAAAAGTCTCCTACAACCTCCTAAGAAATTATTTTCCATACCAACATCCATCACATAACTGACATCAGTCATATCTCCTTACTGACATCGATGACTGTGTATTTCCATCACCTTCTCTAAGCCTACCTAAAAAACCTCCAAAAACACAATAACTCACATTACTTGCACTGTGTCACTTTTTGCTGCACTTAGACTACCAGAATGGTACAAATATCTCTCTCTTACTCTTTCTTTCATTTTTTTGTTCATTACCATTTTATTTCAAAAAGTGGACTGTTATCCCTAAAGAAGTTTGACACTTCCAGGAACAAACATGTAGCTTGGCAACCCACTCATATATCTACTAATAGATATTTTTTGTGGTAGTGTTTTCTTATTTGTAGGTAGTCCTCCCTAGCCAAAGAAGAGTGCTCAACATCATTTCGATATGACATGAAACCAATCTGGGTTCTCTCTAATCTTTAATCCCTATGCTTCATCTTAGTTTCTCTTTAAACATCAAATGGATTCAAAATTTAGTGAAACATTTTTGGTACGCCCGATCGCACCTTAGAATTTTCCTTGGGTTCATTGCTTGTTTTAAGAGTTAATATAGGTACATTATAGTGAAAATTTCATTCCTTGAACTTTATTCCTCTCTTTTTCCACAAAATAAAATATTAAACATTTTATTTTCTATTTAAAGGCAATAAACTAAAATTTCTTCTTCCTTGCCACTCTTATCTTTCTTTTGCCTCTGAAAGAAATTTATCATTTTTCTTACAAGCTAAAAAGAATCTCTTCTTTATCTCTTTCTTGCATGCACATTAGGATAGTGAAATCGATTCTCTTCTCCTATATCATCATTATTTTCATTTGAATCAAAACATTTTAAATTTGGATTTAAAACTTCCTGCACTTCATTATTTTCTTACTACATATTAGCTCACCTATTTAATTACAAGCATTATGAATGAATCATAGTACACCAATGTTACCCTAATAAATCATAGTCATAAAAAAAACATCTAAACTTAGCTAAGACAAGGTCAATTAGGATTTCATCACCTAGCAGATCACCTTACCCTACCTGACTATCCTACTTGGATTTCACGACCAAAGGGAGAACCCACTTCGTTCCCTGGCAGAGTATAAACTCTAGACATAAGGTATATTCTGGCTAAGCAGCCTGACTTGGCTTTAGGTCCATGAAGTGTAGGGAACAATCCCCTATAACAAGCCACGTATCTGGTCTAAAATAGATTTCCTCTTGAGCACCAAAACTAACCTAAAACCAACTCTAGATTGCTTTTTAGTACCTTTTGTAACCAAACTCTCATCTCAGTATCTGATTAAGACATAAGCCAACACGAGACTAAAATTAATCTCTAGGAGTTAATAATTAGTGGCTGTATGTTCTTTTCTACTTTTCTATTGCCTTCTATATTTTAGAGTTGGTAAGGATGTTTTTCCATTTATTTACAAAATCAACACTATTCATAATACTCAGGTTGTATAACCTATTATATCAGGTTTTTTGAGTGTTCATCCTCATTATACAAACCTCTTGCATCCTCTATTTTGCCTATATTTTACCTCTAGGTTTTTAAAGCACTAGATTTTTTATCTCTCGAGACTCCATAGTGATTGACATCAGTTAAATCCACTGACATTGATAGATTTTAACCTACTAGCATCGATCAAGTGACTGACATCGATGACTATGTAATTTAGTTATTTTTAGTTTGCTCAAAATAACAATCTAAAACAACCTACATACCTACACCCAAACTTAGTATTTCCACAATCTGTCACTAATATAGAGTTTTAAGACTATTTATACTTCTTCTTGCATGGTATTGACACGAAGCCAAGCCAAAATTCTTATCGATTATGCAAGCTAGTAACTGCTTCCACCTTTCCCTCTTATTGTGGATTCTATCATGGAGCATACTTCAGATATAGAGCATACTCCCAACCCCAACCAAATTCCCATTTTGCCTGAAGGAGATCAATATTTTGCTATATTTCTTTATCGTAATGTGGTAGCTCTTCAACATTACTTTGCCAAGAGCCAAACCCGTAATTCTTTGGGTGACCCACTATATGGTATGCCAACTTCTCTGATGGAAAAAACTTCATTTTTAGCTATCTCCACTATGTTCCCTATGGTTGCTCAAACCACCACTTCAACAAGTAACCTAACCATAAACAATGTCTAAAGTTCAGGATTGCCAACTGCCCAGTCTCACTTGAACCCTGTCGTGACTTCCCTTCCTTCACAACCACAAGTAGTTCAATTAAGTCTAACCCCATTTTAGACTTTGGTGGTACCCATATTTTCTACTCTCACACCTTTAAATACATGAGTTATGACTCACCCTCTACCCAGTATAACCATGCCAACACACTAACCTACAATAACAATATTTAACCAAAGCATTGTCTCTAACCTAGTAGGACAAGCCCTTTCATTTTTGCCCCCTAGCCTATGACTCACTACCCCTATGTTGCATCAACACAACTGCATCAATCCATGTCATACACTACCTCTACTTCTTATTAGGATCCCAATAACTTAGGGGGTATCTCCCAAACCAATCCCCCTCCAGATCTCATTAAGATGCTGATGGACAAGATGTCTAGTTTAGAGACATTTGTATCAGGTTCAAATAATGTGTTATCTTATGATTAGATATGCAATGAGCCCATCCATCCTTATGTGCCTATTAACCTTTATTCGAGCCAATGGGAACTCCCCATATTTACTCACTTCTAGAGTAAAAAGGACCCACAATAGCATTTATGAGCATTTAGACATGCTTATTATTTAATAGGGCACAATGATGCATTACTACTTTATACCTTCCCTATGTCTCTTTTGGGTGCTACCCTAGATTGGTATAGTTCTATAACTCAGCAATCCCTTTTCTCAATTACCCAACTCACACAATTATTCCTAAACTATTTCTCTATCAACATTTTTAAAATGGTTTTTATTATAGACCTTTATTCTATTAAACAATTTGATTATGAGTCTATCATAGATTTTATCGCTCATTAGAGAGGATTAATCAATCAAATCTCTTTCTATTTACCCTAACCTAAGATTATTGATCACTTTTCAAGGGCATGTGATAAGCACATTTTATTCTCACTCTGAGTACAAACTTTTTTCACATTTGATGAAGCCTTTACAATAGTACGAAAACTCGAGATCTAGGCTATAAATGAAGACATAATCAAGTTGCATAGTAGGAAAGCCAATTCAAAATCAAATGACTCCTCTTCTTCTAAAGCTTCTCCTTCTAACCAAAAATATAAAGGCTCTATTAATGCGGTGGTTTTTAAATTAGCTTCTTCCATAACCACAAACCAACCTAATTCCTCAACCTCACAAAATTTGACTAAGCAATTCCAACAATGGCACAAATAAAGATGATACACTCCCATTGGAGAATAATATACTTCCATTTTATAAATACTATTGTAACAAGGAGCCATAACCCTTCCTCAAATCAAGCCTCCTATATAGTTTCATTCCTCTCATCCTATTCCTACATGGTACAAGGAGGATGATTTTTGTGGCTACCATCGAGTCAAAGGCTACAATTCTAATAACTGCAAAACACTAAAGAACATTGTTTAAGACATGCTTGATAGGGGTGATCTCATCTTGGATAACCCTGATGCACATGCTAATCAAAATATGGATGTGTTCAAATAACCTTTTGTTAACCATTCACTCAATAAAAATATTGTTTAGACCATGACTAATGAATCATGTGATCATAATATCCATATGATCAATATGGTATTTCCTTTACCTCTACTCCAACCTCTCTCACAATAGGAGGCACCCATTTTACTTACTCCTCCCCCATAATCTATGGAGTTTTTTTTCCCATCCTTCCTCCTCAAGTAGAAGATCCTACTTCACCCATTCCACTCCCACATGAGGAAGGATCTCCTTTACCTCTCCTTTTGCCACAAGAAGAACCTATATTTCTAGTTCCTTTTGTACTTATTTTACCTATTCTCTTACCACTTGAGGACCATGCCTCATCCATTCCTGAATTACATGTTGAGGGGAACATAAATCCTATGCTATACTCTCTTTAGGAACCTTATTCACTTACCTTTCCTCCATTGATTAAAGGTAGTACCCCATCCACTTCTCCTTCATACCTAGAGGAGTTAGTGTTATATACCTCTACATTAGATGAGAGACCTATTGTGCTTACTCCAATTCAACCAATTTTACCACTTATTTTACCTATAGAAGATCATACTTTACCTATTCCTCACCCACATGTTGAGGGATCAATTATACCTATGCTCTACCCCCTTGAGGGTCCTTCTTTTCCTACCTCTCCCCCACGCATGGAAGACTATGCCTCTTCTCCCATCTCTGTTGAAGAAGACCCTGTTGTGGTTCTTTCTTATCTTTAGCCCAAGGTAGTAGAGGCCAAAAATTTCCCTCTTTCTCAATCACCTAATCCTTCTAAAGAAGCAACTGTAAGGCCTACATCAAATCCATCTAAACCCTTCTCAAGGTTAGTGGAAAATCTAGAATTTCTTGACTCCATGAAGCTAAATCATGTGAAATTTTGGGACATACTTAAAACTCTTTATCCTATATAAAAAATGTCATCCTCTACCACCAATCCTCTCTCTACCCTTTACCCCAATGTCTTTGATAAAGTCAGAGCTTATTCAGTAAAATCACCAGAAGCTTGTTCATCTACATCAAAACCCTCACCCTGACAAGCATCTGCCACATTAAAGCAGATCAAGTCTTTAGGCATTCACTCAGTCTCTAATCTAATTCATCCATAGGTGAAATTATATCTGACTCTCCAACCATAAGTTGGAGTTTTATGGCCTAAACTAAGGAAGAATGTTAAGCTTCCTAGATCTCACCGATCCTTCCCTCTTCCACCCTCAACTTTGCCTTCAATTTTGGGACCACATCCCTCTAATTTAGTTAGGGTATCACTAATCTAAGTGAAATAAAAGGCTAAGTTACCTCCACTACTACCTCTACCACCTAATAGGTCTTTCATATCTAACACCATGACACTTACCACCAAGAAAGTGTTAGCAAAACATGTGGCTCCACCACTACCTAAAAGGGTCCCATGTAAAATCACCCCCGTGAATCCTAAACCAAAGAAAGTGTCCACTCCTATTACAACAATAAGTGCTAGCCCACTTGCAAGTTCTCAAATATTTTTCCCATGCTAGTTTTTGAAATTATTTGCATTAACTCTTCCTCCAATTAAGACTTATAACCCTCTTAGATTGAATCCATCTTGGGTTAATGATACACAAGTGTGTCTATATCATCGTTCACTTAGACATGATACTGAGAGTTGTAAAGTTCTCATGGTAGTCATTCAATAACACTTTGATATTGACACTCTCTTTATTGATACTCCCATTAACCTTCTTGTTGTTCCACACTTGGCATTCATAATGCCTCCTACCATTCCACCTGAATTCAAACCCAAAGATGTTGTCATACCCCCTTTGCCACCTCCTTCACCTATGTTTCAGATCAACATGGTTAATGTGGCCACGTGGTCATAAAATCAAAAGGATAAAGGAAAGGAAAAGGTCACTGCCTCTTGGGCTCATCCATTCTCTAAAGACACTCTTCCTCTGAATCCCATGATTTCCATATTTGGTGTCTCAAAACCAACATCTTCAAAAGTTATTCAAAACTCGATGGTGAAACAAATTCACCAAACCCTTATGAAAATGTTCTTATATGAGTTAATCCAAAACTCACCCCAATACGGTCAAGATTTGATTAGTTCCTTTCAATTGGTTGAGGTATAACTTGATGATCCCTAGCCTCTTGCAGCTTTTGTCAGCTCTCTTAACACCATCTCCTTGATTTCCTTTAGTGATTTAGAAATTCCATCTCAACACCCTAAATATCAAGATTTTGCCCTTTTTATCAATGAATATATCAATCAAACTCATGTCAAAAGAGTCATGATCAATGGTGGATCTAGTATTAATAATATCTCTACCCATGCCTATAAATAGCTAGCTCTTCTCGATAATTGCATGTCTCAAACTGAAATGGTGTTTCACTGCTTTAACAAAACCATAGCTACTATAATGGGCACTATTGTATTATATATCTATGTGGGTCCTTGCACAATTTTTGAGATCTTATATGCTATAGAAGGAGATTTATAGTACAACATATTGCTTGGATGACCTTAGATACGAGCTATGGCATGTGTGCCCTTGACTTTGCACCACTGCATCAAGTTTGAGAATAATGGATAAATACATGTTATTCCTGTCGACCCACCTTATTCAAAACATCCAACATGACTTATAGCAGTAATGATTTTCTCATTCCATTAAAGATATCATCTCCTCCACATTATACTTCTAAAGCTTCCACAAGCTCCACTATCTTGGTTGTACAGATATTGGCAACACAAATTCTTGACAAAGACCCTATGGAGGAAACTTTCAAGCATCTGTTGCTCAGATAATATCATTTATTGACACTCGACATGTTTCATACTCAAAAAGAGTATGGAAAGCTTCATATGCACCCCAATTATGATCCTCATATTAGGATGGTTATCTTGTATGGTCCCTCTAACCTTATAACTAATTTCACATATAGAAGAATTGATCGAGCTCTCACTATTAGCAATCCATCCTCTTCACCACTTCCATTTACTCGTGACTTCTCTTTCCTAGACAACATTAGCTTTGCTCACATCTATCTTTATAGGTGTGCCTAGAAAGGATTTGGTTTAGGTCATTATGATCATGTTCATACATTTGTTAAATATCCCACCAACAAAATCATTGAAAATTCCAAAAAGTGGCATAGAGTGGGTATTGATGAACCAACAAAAATCACCAAAGCTTCTCATATACCAATTATCAAAGATCCAGTCTCTCTTTTTCCATCCTCTCCTCCACTATCACCTATTGAATTAGAGGTATCTATACTTCCTATTTTTTTTTTCAATAAATGCTATCCATTTGGGCCCCCTCACCTATCACCTAGGTAAGGAAACATGGTCCTATCCTCTCATTCATCTTGAAAGGATTGATGAAGACTCTCCCACTATCAACACTATCCAATGTCAAGATGATGATGCTATTATCACATACATGGGTGTAGATGATTCTTCTATCCAAAAATTACTCCCATTTGAAACACAAACTATGTTAAGTGAATCAACCATTGACATCAATTTGAAATCTCATGATAACACCCATGCCCTTAATATTGGCCAATATTTGGACTCCTCTGAGCAAGCTAATTATGCAAAATTTATTAATGACCATAATAAAGCCTTCACTTGTTATTATAATGACATGCCTAATATCAACCCCTCTATCATCACCCATAACATTGTCACCAATTGAGATGTTAAACTTTTTAAGTAGAAGCTTCAAAAAATACATTCTCTTATTGCTCTCCTTATCAAAGAAGAGCTCCAATGCCTCCTTTTTTTTAACTTTATTCAACCTATAGACTACCCACAATGGGTTTCCAATATTGTGCCTATCATAAAAATGATAGGGGGAATCTACATCTACACTGACTACCATGACCTAAACCTCACTTGTCCAAAATATGACTTCCCTTTGCCAAGTATCAAGCAACTTGTTGATCTAATAGCTAGCTATGAGATGCTATCACTTATAGATAGGTTCTCAAGTTATAATCAAATCTTGGTTGCTCTTGAGGATCAACACAAGATAACTTTCATTACCCCATGGGGGAATTTTTGTTATTAGGTCATGTCCTTTGGTCTAAAGAAATCTGGTGCCACCTACCATTTCACCATGACTTACATCTTCCACGATCTCCTACACAAAATTATGAAAGACTACATGGATGACTTACTCAAAAAGTCTAAACTTTGCTAAGATTACTTGATGATTCTCAAAGTAATATTCACTCATCTCCTCCAATATAACATTCAACTAAACCCAAAGAAATGCATCTTCGGTGTCCTTTTTAATAAGCTCTTAGGCTTTATCATTTCTCTCTGTGGTATTGAAGTTGACCCTACTAAGGTTTGAGCAATACTAGACATGCCTCCACCTACTAATATCAAATAACTATGTAGTCAGTAAGGTAAGCTTTAATAAATCCATTGCTTCATCTCCCAATTGTTAGATCTTTGCCAACCCTTTCACCATCTCCTCAAAAAAGATGTCTCCTTCCATTGTAATATAGATTGTTAGGAAGCTTTTAACACACTCAAATGATATCTCCTTTCCCCACCAATTCTTATTCCACTTAAGGAAAACCAACCTTTATACCTTTACATCTCTACAATAGATGATTCTCTAGGCATTATGATTTCACATCGGGATCATCACCATTGAGAACAAGTAGTTTACTACATAAGCTGCACACTTATTGATTATAAAACTCGATATACCCATACCAAAATGCTTTATCTTGCATTGGTATTTACAACATCCAAGCTCCGTCATTACCTCTTAAATCAAAAAACCTATGTCATCACCCATACTCATCCCCTCAAATACATGTATTCTAAGCCATATCACAACTAACATGTAGCTTGGTGGCTCATGCTCCTTGCTGAATTTGACTTGGAATTTATTCAACAAAATTCTATCAAGGGGCAAATGATTACTAACTAGTTAGTTACTACTCCTTTACCTAACAACCAACCTTCAAACCTAATATTCCATGACAAATCTATCACAATGCTTTCTACCAATGATATCTCCTATAAAATGATGATGTTCTTTAATGGTTCTAAATGTTAACACGGTGGGGGTGCAGGGGTCATCCTCATTCCTCTTGAAGGTAAGCCTATGCCTTTGTCATTTAAACTAGATTTTGAATGTACTAACAATATGGATGAATATGAAGCTTTAATCTTAGGGATTCAAATAGCTATTTTCTTGGGTGTTAAATCAATAACCATTTTTGGTGACTCCTAGCTAGTGGTTAATCATGTTAATGGTTCCTACCTATGTAAAAATGAAATTTTGCAATGATATAAACATAGTGTAGATATACTATTAGAATCAATCAACTCATACCTCTTGTAAACTATTCCTTGATCTACAAACAATTTTGCTAATATAATGGCTTCTATTACTACACACATACCCTCTTCACCCTCTTCCTCAAAAATCTATGTCATTGTACATCACTAACATTGCCCTCCTATGTATCAACTAACATCCTTTTTATAGGCAATGTAACACATAACCCACATGATTTATGGTATAATCAACTCATGAATCACCTCTCTTTTTATATTACCCCTTCTAACCTCTATAATATGGGAGACGTGCCTTCATGAAATGTGCTGCTTGTTACACTATGCTATGGGGACTTCTCTACAAGTGAGGTTTTGATGGTCTCCTCCTTAGATGCTTCACTAACAATGAGATCCTTTTCTCCATTAAGTTCATGATGGGATTTGTGGTGGACATTTCAATGGTAACATAGTTTCCAAACATATCCTTTGACTTGGCTACTATTGGCCAACACTCCATCAAGATTATAGTGATTAAGTTTGGTGTTATGTCAAATGTCAACAACATGCTAACTTCTTTCATGTTACAAGCCATGCCTTACAAGTCACCAAAAACATCCAGAACTTCTCTTAATGGGGTTTAGATCTAATCAGTGAGATTAATCCTCATTCATCTCTTCATCACCATTCCATCATTACTACTACTGAATAATTCACCAAATGGGTTGAGGCCATTCCTCTCATCACCACTAAGGTTGACAATTTTTTTGAATTTATCAACCATCACATTATTTATAATTTTGGTGTCCCCCATAAAATTATAATAGATAAAGGAAAATCTTTCAAAAATAAGACTGCCCAAAAGCTTTGTGATGATTTTCCATAAGAAAATAGATAGGGAGAAGCTTTTAATAAAACTTAACTAAAATCCTCATGAAAGTAGTCAATGATACTGGCAAGGATTAACACATACACATTTCCTTTGCTTTATGGGCTTATCGCACTAGCATTCAAACCCCTATAGATGTTACACCTTTTTCCCTAGTCTATGGAATGGAAGCTATTTTACATCTTGAGGTCTAGATTCCTTCTATTCGCATCTCTCTACAAGACATACTAACAATGAATTTCACCAAGAACGTTTGGCTCAACTTGAGTTGGTTGATGAATGCCATCTCATAGCCCTCAACCACCTCTAAGTCTATCAAGAGCGTATCAAACACGCTTACAAGAAAAAACTCAAAGAGCAAGATTTCAATATCAGAGATCTCATCTTAAAGGAAAATCAACATATGATGAACATGGAGAAAAGAAAATGGGTTAAGTTTTCTCCTAATTGGCTTGGTCCCTATATCATAACTCACAAGTATGGCTCAAGAACTTATCACTTATGTTCTCTTAAAGGAAGACCAAAAATTGAGCCTTTAAATACTTTGCACCTATGACCATTCTTTTCTTAATCAAGTGATGTTTCACCTCGTGTTTAACTTGAGCTCATCCCTTGAGCAATCCTATTACATTCATCTCCATTCCTCTTAACCCTTAATCCTACACACTTAGTTAACCTATGAAGTGCTATGGTTTTGCCCTCAAGGTGGAAAACCTCTAAGCCTCTATAGTCTTATCCATGACTAAAGTAAAAAAAATTTAAAAAAATGGGATATGTAGACAAGTTATAATCTCTCAGGTCATAATTCTCAACATAGACTGATCCCTTGAAGGACAACTATGTAACTTCTCCTTGATAGTATAAATAGACTGTTCCCTTGAAGGATAGCTATTAAAAATAAAAAACAAAAGCTTAGACCACTCCCTTGAAGGATGGCTAAGCCAAGCTTTGTTAACAAGGGAAATAATGACTTAGAAGCTTCTCGTATTGATCAGCTTCATATGACCTCAACATAAACAAAATCCCATTGTAGGCTTCCCATATTGATCAGCTTACACACACACAAAAAAACTTTAAGTCATGGAATTGCCCATAGTAGCTCTCAGGTCACCCACAAAAGGGCCATACCTCCCCACTAAGAAGGTTATGCTACCCAAACACTCTCATTCCTTTTACCTTTTTCCCCTCATACTCTTTCAGGAGAATTTGAACTCACTTGACACAAAGTGAGTATGACGCTTCACTAATGAACAAATGGTCAAATGATGTAAAGAATGAAAGAGGCTCATACTCCTGAGCTCATTTATGTTTTGATTATGGTCTTTGACAATATGTGAGCATCATGCCTCTTTCTTTCCCATCCCAATAACATGTCGATTTCTCTTCTGAGATCACATCTCACAACAAGATTTAATCACCTTGTCTCCTTTTGCCAATTTTTCTTGATTCTTAGAGTTATGTGTTTAAAAAATATTATCACTCACATATCCATCTCAAGAAAAGATACTCAAATAACTACCTAAAACCATACTAAAACTAATAAATCATTTCCCATTAATCCATTTCATATAATCTTATGTGAAATGCACCCAATATTCAACCATAGTTTATCTAAACAACAATAAATAGGATAACTATCAATCCTACACCATTTATTTTAAGCATACACCATCAAAAATATGGAAAAATTCTGAAATTAAAAAACATACCAAACCCATTCATTTTAAGCATACACCATCATAAATATGGAAAATTGTTAAGATGAAGCTAACCAATCAACTATGCATATACCATCACACATATGGGAAATTCTAGTCTAACTCAACTAACATGCTCAACATTGACATAAAACTAACATAACATAAATATCCACATCATTATAATAACTTTAACATCATCACCATCACATAAACACATCTAAAAAACATAAACACTGATATATATATATATATATATATATATATATATATATATATATATATGTTGAATATGAATGTACATCAATAGATCATATCAATATCATCTCTCTCTCAGAAAGTACATCTCTCATATTTAGGTTATAGGTTGATGTGTATACAACATATATAACAACATTAAAAATATCATCTAGCCCTCAGAATACTCAAGGCTATGATCATGGTCATAAAGTATTAGTATCATCATCACTATCTACCTGTCTACATTTGCATGAGCTAGAAGCTATGGCACATATCACTAATATCTCCTACTCTCTAGCCTTAGAATACCTATAAATCTATAGGAACTCCTTGATGGCTCTCTCATAATATGAAATTTCATTTAAAATAATGTTATACCTTGCTAGAGATATAGTCTATGACAAACCCATCAAACCTACTGTAGGACCCTATACTATTTGCTTTGGTGGAGGAGGAGTAGCCTATCTTGCTACTCTCAAACTATCTCTCTCTACTGTCAGTAAAATAACCTGGCCTTATAATACCCTGACCTATCCTTACAGTGTATAAACCTGGCCCTATAAGACCAAAACCTATACATGTGTTACATCTCAAGCGTATACCACTGCATCCCAAGCCTGTACAGTTACAATGTGCTCCCACTCATCCGTGGTGACCTCCCTCCTCATCCTCATCAATAACATAGTTAGTCGATCTCATAATGACAACTCCTTCTTAGCCTCCATCCACACACAAATCTCAAATCATAAAATTTATAATATATAAACTTATACCCTTTTTTCCCTCCTTTTTAAGAGAACTAAATTGGCTTAAGGCCCTCAATCAGGCTATGTAAGTAGCACTCAGTTGATACAGGGTCTTCTAAGGCTTGCTCGATCATTAGGTTCATTGACTAATTCAACTATGGATCTAAATTGGGAATTTGCTTCCTATTTGGGTTTTTTTCTTATGACCAACACCAATCTTATATGCTGATATCGATATTGTGTTCATTGACATCAGTATTGATATTGGTTGACATCGATGAGACCCACCGACATCGACTATTGGTTCGGCCCTAGGGCTAAATAACCCACCTCCAAAATTTATGTTTTTTCCTAAAAACTATACCTAACCCCTCCTAAATTCACCCAAACCTAACCTTACCCCATTTATTACCCCTCTAATTACACTTTCTCCCCCTAAACATTCAAAACTAGCTACATAACAAATGAACTACCTTAAATTAAACTTGAACTCAAAGAGCATCCTATCTCATCTCTCTATCTCTTCCAAGCTAGAATGGCTGGCACTTGTGATGGTGCATCTCTAGCTAGGTCCTCTCCTATCTCTACCATTTCTACCCACACTAACACTCTCTTGATCATACTATGGCCCACCAAGTGCTCGATCACACCCTCACTCTCACACATTCTTCTCAATCACTTAGATCTTAACAACTCACCTCAAATAGACAAGCTAGAGCTATCCTATGCCCCATAACACTTAGAACTCTTTTTCTCCAATCAATTATTACAAATGAGTTTTGGTGGGCCATCAAACCCTTTTTATCAGATTTGGTCACCCATCGACATCAACAATCTTGATGTAAGATACTGATGTCAGTAATACTTACTACTGATATCAGTGACATAATTGATGTTGACAAAATTAAAATTAGAGTTTTTAACCCCAACCACCACCTTTTAGACTATGCCCTCAGCCTAGGGTAACTTGGAGATCATGGATATCTCTTTGACCATGACAACAAACTTTGGAGATTATATATATCTCCTTAACCATGACAACAAACCTTATAGATCATATATATCTCCCCAACCATGACAAGCAACCTTGGAGATCACTTAAATCCCCACCCATGATGACTCTGACCAGAGATCATGAATATCTCCTCGAGTATTGACCCTTTTGAACCCACCATGCAATTTTTGTCTTTACCACTTATGCTACCTCACTATAAATTAGATATTGTACACACACATGTATATCAAGTGTTTTAGATCGCAACCAAGCTAGTCCTATCACTTATAACCTTTTGTGTTTACAAGGATCACTTCCTACCTCAGATACCTAAAACACATGGACCATTAGAGCTATAAATTTGATCCTTTTAACCTTATCAACTATCACTTACAAGCTATGATTTGGTTATTTCTATCTAAGGCTTCCTTACCTTTACCTATTATTGATTATATCAACTATAACTCGTAGTAGTATACACACAAGCAGTGATGTTACCACATTTTCACTCAACATCCACCCACCTAAATAACTCCTTATCAAACTAGTACCTGATTCTAGATTCTCCTTCGTTGGTTCCCATTTTGAGGGGGGATATCTCATCTCATACCAAGAGCATATAACTCCTATTTTCATCTTACAACTTGTTAGTATAAATTACAAGACAAAAAAGGGCAAATGTAGACACCAAAATTACATCACACACATGTGTAACTCCCTGTGTTGAAAACCCCCTTGATCCCCTTTTAATAATTAGCCTTCCTAACCCATGTTTTCACCTCTCACACATTTTATTAATTTAAAAATATTTAATTAAGTTAAATAAAAACTACTTATACCACCTTACTTGGCCACCTAATCTTAAGCCTAATTCTTACCCTCTGAGTCACCTCAAGTCCCCTAATCCTAACTACCCATGACTTGTTCTCACCCCTAACATAAATGCCTAACTAACTATGATCTTCTCAAACTCACATTTCTACCATTCTCTAACAGATACCACACTTGGCAAGAGAAGGAACAAAAAATAGGCTAAAAATAGCCCTTTTACCTTCTCTCATACCACCAACATCTGTTAACCCGTAGCCGATGTCAGTGAGATCACTGACATCAATTACTTAAGCCAAATTCTAAGCTAATTTTTAGGTTAGCAAACATTAGAAAATTCAATCATTCATGTACAAGCTTTGGCATTCAACATTCTACATCCAAGCTTACCATTACTTTGCATAAATTAGTCCAAATTAAAAATTGATATACTACACAGAGCTTGCATTCTTCTGAACTGGTAGCACACACTTGTCTTTTCTATTCACGTATTACTTCAAACATACCTCATCAAAGCCATCTATTTGACACTCATGATTTATCCATTTCACTAGCTAAGTATATCTCTATGTTTTATAATTCCTTTAAATAATCATTTTATAATTACTTTACATTATACTATTTATCATTTTATGAATGTCTAGACTCTCCCTATGAAGGAGTTGTAAAACTCTTTCACCTATTTCCCTTTTTTTCAAACATACCAACCCTCTATCTAGACCCACCTAAGTCTTACCCACTCCCTTATGACTCTTTCCAACCTCACAAACTTGATCAACATCTACCTCACAACTTAGAAAAGTATCTTGCAACCTCCTGAGAAGCTACTACCCCTACTGATATTGGTCACATAACTGAAATTAGTCATATCTCCTTATCAACATTGGTAGCCTAATAACTCACATTACTTGCATTATGTCACTCTCTACTAAACTCAGACTACAAGAATGGTATAAATATCTCTCTCTTATTCTCTATTTCATTTTGTTATTTATTACCATTTTGTTTCAAAAAGTGTGCTGTCATCCCTATGGAAGTTCAACACTTCTAGAAATAAGCACGTAGCTTGGCAGCCCACTCATATATCTACTAAAAAATATTTTTAGTGGTAGTGTTTTCTTATTCATAGGTATTCCTCCCTATCCAAAGAGGAGTGATCATTATCATCTAGATATGGTACATAACCAATCTAGGTTCTCTCTAATCTCTAATCCCTACCCTTCATCTTAGTTTCTTGTTAAACATCAAATAGATTCAAAATTTAATGAAATAATGTGTCGATTAATTATGTGATTTTATTAAGTGTGTGATAATAAGAGTGAAAATATGATTAATTACTTTGCCTTTAAGTTACTAGATGAACTAAAACAAGCAAGCAATCAATGTATGTAAAATATTTATTTTAAGCCCAAAAGAAATTTTAGATTTCATTTGATGAGCATACAATAAAGGAAGAAAAAGGGATGCTAGGTCCCACTAGGTGTGCCAAAATGTTTCTCTTAATTTCTACTCATTTATTAATTTAGAAGTAAGTAAGAAACTAGTAAAAGGTGTGTGTAAAGGAATACTTGGTAAAAGTGTGCATGTGATCCATATGATGATAGGAAATCCTCTTTGTCTTGGAAGGAATAACCTATAGATAAGAAAGATAGTAGAAAAGGGGGTTGTTATCAAAATAGTTGAATGGACTAACTAGCGTGAGCTAGATCCAAGAAGCGTATGCTTGTTATGAGGTTGTCAATCCATTGTTTATAACAATTGACTTGATATTGATGAAAAGAAAGAAACACTTGTACTCAATAACATGAAAGTAAATGCATGCAAGAAGAAGGTCAAATGCTTGTTTAAATAAAATGACTAAATGTAGAAATAGTGGGTTAATTCTCATGCTAAAATAGTTGGGGTCAGGTACAAAAAGTTAGAGAAGTCTTTGTGAACAAGCAAGAACATATAAAGTAGGGTTTGGTTGAGGTAGAGGGACTGAAAATAACTTGCTAGTATTTTCCACCATAATGATCATTGATGGTTGGCTAAACCATTGACAGTTAGGCTAATTTTCAATGGTTGGATGACCATCAATGGTTGAGGTGACTGTTGGCATTTACTTATGTGTTTTTGGGAATGTTAAAAAAAGGAATGGAAGACTAGGTAAGTGATCAGATAGGGTTTGACTATGGATCTATTCAAAAATAGAAGGTGGGTGGATAGATTTGATTAGGCTAGGGGATTTAGAAATGAAATATAATGAAGAAACAAGAATGAAGTTACCTGTAACTTGTTAGATGACTGATGAAATTTGGTTAGAGTGATAATACTTTTGCCTTGAGAGTAATTCGGATGGAGGTTTGATTCTCCATTATTGCTATTTACTTGTTGAAGGAATGCTATACACCTGTGTGCAAGAAGAATTGATATCTTGAACTTGGGTTTGTGGATTTTTGGATCCTTTTCATTTCCTACTTCTCTCTTTTTATATGATCACATTACTAATTGGGTAGGAGAATAAATTTGTTATTTATGATTCTTTAAATCTTATTAGCATCATAAAAGAAAAGTTGCTAAATTATACCATGCTTATCTCATACATTGCTAGCAATGGCTTTAAAATAGGTTGATGACCTGATCGTCGATAGTTAGGCTAATCATCGATGGTTAGGCTGACTGTCAATGATCAAATGTCTAAGGTAATTTGGTCAAGGAAGGGGTTTTTAAAAAGTTTTGAGTTAAAGGTATTAAGTTAGTGGTTTGATAGGTTTGAGTTAGTAAATGAGTTTAGTTAACTAGGTGGTCAACTAGACTCGAGGTTAGATGAAGATCAGGGCACTTTGACATCTAAAACTGTCATGTGCAATTTTTAAGTCTCTACATATGGGGCTAGCACGTGTCGAGATGGTGCTCCATCAGAGTGAGATGAAAGTCTCTACAAGCCAAATAAGCATCAGGGTACCATGTGAAAGAGGTGGACAAAGGTTGGTACTTAGGAAAAATTCTAAAAGGGGGTTCTGAAGAGTGAAGGAGCCAAAAGGGGAACCACTATAAGGTACCAAAGAATTGCTAACTACCAAATAATCTTGAAGCTAGACATGAACTACTCTAAAAATAACAATCATAGATTTCTAATCCATAGTTTCTAGTGACTCATAGGGGCATATACCTGTAGGCAAGAGAAACCAAAACTTTAGTACTTAGATCAGTCAAAGAAAAACTATGAAAATAAGGGAAGGAATGAATACCTACAATTTTTGAAGGGTCATCTATAAGGGTACCCATTATTCCTCCTTCAATTGGTTCTTTTTATTGAGAGCCTCAAAGGCTCTATCTAGATCTATTATCTCATCAAAAGAAATGTTTCCCAAGCCTTTAATAACTGCTAGAATCTAAAATTCTAGCTCAATGAGTGGGTGCAAACTTTTCTCCACATTGGAGATATTAGGTGCCTAACTGAGAGCCATGAAAATGGTCTATTCATTCTGCTTTTACTCAAGCAGTGCCTTGATTTGGTCCTTGAGGAGGATGGTATTATTTTCCAAGAAAGAGGAGGGAAGTCCCAACTAGAATAATTACTCTATGTCCCTACCTCTATTATACTACTTGATCCAAGGTATTAAGGAATGCCTTACATTTATTTTCTACTTTATTGTAGCCTATGAACTCATTAACCTTTATCACCACCTATCTCCAATCAACCACCCCTGTTGCTTGTAGCATCTTGGGAGAAACACTGCAGATATTTTTAACAAAGCTTTGTGATTTTAGGAATTTAGGGGAGATGAATTTGATCACCTAATCAATATATGTGCTCACCTGAGAGGTCAGCTTTTATGTATCTATGATTAAAACTAGCTCTATCCCTAGGTTTGCTGCTATGACCTTAATCCTTTCCTAATAGGATTTGTATAATTTCTATATTATGGGAATGATTTCGATCACCTATGGGTGAGCAACAAGTTCTTTCTTCAGCTTCTTGATATCCTAATCCTTGATTGAGGAGTCTTGCTATGCCTTGTACTAAAATTATTAATATGACCAATTTAAATCAAAGAGCTTTTGGCAAGTTTTGATTAGCTCTGTCTCCTTCTCTTGTAGCTTAGTTTTGGTAGTTATTCATAGGCTAAATTTTGCTTCGAAGATTTAATTTGAGATGCTACCATAGAGGTCAAATTTTGCCTTATTAAGGCTGACATCCTTGGATTTAGCCTTGGTATTGATGCAATCAACTGTAGCCTTCACCTTTATGAGCTCCAGCTTGGTCTTTTACAACTGTTGAGCTACCTTTATATAGTTTGTAGTCATAAAATTTTATGTCTCCTTCATGAGTTCAAACTTGTCAATAGGTTTGGCCTGACCAAGATTGAGACTAATAATTTGAATGGTGTAGTCCCCCCACTGCATCTATTCTTCGGGCTTAACTACTTTAGGGGTTAGATAAGAAATCATAAGGGATTATTATGTAGGGTCATAAAATTATGGAATGTGAGTCTTGGCTTTGGCATTCACCCATTTCCCCCTCTTTTGTTCTATTCAAGCCTCTTAGTTTACCCTTGATGCATCTACCTACTATTGGTACTGATCTAACACTTGAATGGTCTCTCTTAAAAAGGGGATTCCCTATGACAACATGAATGGAATATCTATTTTCTACTATGAAGTAGCAGACCATGCTCCCATGGAAGCAAGTGAATGGGTGGTGAGGGTTAAAGGGGAAAAAGGTGGGAGCCTATAGGGTAGGGTGAAAGATGATTACATTATGAGGGAGGATAAGGATGATGTAGGTAGGGGGTGAGGAAAGGCATGTGAGAATAGATAGGTATTACAAAGGGAAAAGGGACAAGCCCATTTATAGGTTAGGTGGATGAGGAGAAGACCAGAGCTAAGGTGGTTTTGGGTCAAGGAATGAAAAGTGCCACAACTCACAATGGGATTGTGAGGGTAGATGAAGAGGTTATGAGAGGGGTTGAAGTGCTTGGCTAGACAATGGGTAATGCTATAACCTATAATAAACTTGTCGAAGGAGATGGGGAAGTGGATAAATAAGTAGAGGTGGAGAGAAGGGGATATATAAAGTGGATTTTATTTTATGGGTGTGTTGATGGTGTGCTAGAAATGGGTGCCTCAGACCACTTGATCTAGGATGACCCAGCCATGAGGTGATCAAAGGGATATTGATATTGTTGCAAGACTATAGTATATGGGAATAGGGGTTGTGCCCTTATATAAGGACTCCAAGTTGGTATGACCTCTACCATAGCTACTTCTTTCTTTAGAGGAATGCCTTTTACCTCTACTTTAAGAGCATCTTCTTCTTCCTCATCATCTCCTATTTTGATTTCAGGAGTGGATTCCTCCTATTGATACAACTAATCCCAAATATTCTCAAATGTCTCATCTTGATCTTAATCATTAAATCTAACATAAGGATTATTGATTTCATACCTATATTTCATGAAGGTACCCATTTTTCCTTGCTCTAATTTAGTTGGTTGAGCTACTTCTTCATCCCCTATGATAATTTCTTCATTAGGTCATGTGCTTGGACCTTGACATAAAAGAACTCCCATAGTTTAAGGGTATCTTGCAAGACTAAACTAGGTCCACATAATTCTAGGGAATGTCCTCCACGGGTGATTTTTTTTGCTCCAGGTAAGGCCATGCTTGATGCTTGGGAGTGCTAGCGATCTTTAAGTTGGTTATGTATCTTATCAGATCATAGTCCAATCTATCGTTTATTAAGTTAAGGATGATATCTATAAGTTTGGATATGAGTAGGCATCCATGGTGCCTTTTTAGCACTATGATACCATCCTTTGTGAAAGGGACATCATATACACTTTTATTTTTCTTCCCTATCCTGTAGATGGAGTCCACTACATCGATTTAGTGAGCCAAATCTAGGGCTAAGGTTCTATCAGTCATCATGTGGGGGAGATGGAAGTGATCTCCTTATAATCCATGCATTCAGATAAATAAAAAGTGGGCTCCCCAAAACCAATCAGCTGGGACTCTACTGCTTGCGAGCTGGACTTGTTACCAATCCATCATACTAGAAGTGATAGCTTGTCAACTAAGGTCTACAAGAATTGGAGACATAAATAGTTCTGAGAAGTCATAGTAGTCTTTGTTTATTGATAAGACATGAGTCCACATGGTGAATACTTCTATGTTAGAAGGGTTAAGTTGGAGGTACCTAAAGAAGAAATGGGAGTGATATTATAGAATGAGTTACATGAGCAAGGATGAGTACCAAAAGGTACCCCTTACTAAAAAATTATCTAGTTCATCTCTCATGGTAGAGGTGATGGCTTCATTAAAGTCCATCTTGAACTCCTATCCCTTTTACATCATGGCCATGAGGTAAAGGGTGCCTAATTGATAGTCATTGATGCTATCATCAACATCCATACCTAGGATGAAGGCTAGCATGGATAGGGTGTCCCTTAAAATCTATGTGGGGAAAGTTGATAGGGGCATGGTTAGAGGAGGCATCTTTGTGAGGTTGATTCTAAGGAGAGCTTTGAGAAAGTGAATTTTTTCCTTGACCTAAGAATCCTAGATGCTTTGAAGGATCTTGATGCTATAGATAATGGACTTATAATCATATTGGATCTAGAGCATATTTTTGATGTCAATTTTACCAATTATCACCCTTAAATGGGCATTACCCATGATTACTCTAGTGCTATCATCATATCTCTCTATGAAAAGACCAACAATTTTTGGGCATGGGTGCACATATAACACCATGTATTATACTAGTGTGCACTCCCAAATTCTACATATAAAAGAGTTTTACTCTTTCTTACTAATGCTATCAAGTATTTAGGCATGGGAACCTTCTCTCAAATTCTTGGGATTTTGGGCTAACTCTATATCAAATATTTTGTTTGTAAAGTCAATTACCAATGTCTTATCCTTACAAGGTCCCTTGGTTGCCTTTTGGTCTTTGGCACCTTTTCCTTCACTTTAGTAGGGGCTAAGGTGTAAGATTTACTCAGAATATTTGGGGGGATGGTCTCCCCCATTACTCAAACTATAGGTAATCTAATTTTAAGGATGATTACCACTCCTGGATGAAGATGGGGAAGCTTCCATTATGGAGCAATCTATTCCAAATTTCACTCTCTATTCTTGTTGGAAACACCAAATTATTGACTCTTTGCTTAATTCATCCAATATATATATTCGATCTCTACTCTTCTCAATTACTCAACATTTTATAAAATATCAAAGTGTCAAGTGTTTGGCTCAAATCAGAGAGGGGGGATTTTGCATTAATTCCACTAGGTAGGCTCATCATTAGAATTTCAAAAATTGAGTGTTCTTATAAATGATAAGAGTGGTACACATGCTCAAAGGGCCATTTATAGATATTTTGTGGTGATCATTATGGGAAATCATGCATAATGGAGTGTCTGACATTAATGGCATGTGAAGCAGGTAGATAACCATCTTTCTAGAATGTCTTTAAGGTTTGGGAGGGCTAGGGATGAGGATGTATGGTGATTCGATCAACCATTTGTGCTAATGACACTTATTTGTAAAAGGAAGCAATAAAGGGAAGGAAAAAAAAGTAAGGGAAATAACAATGAGGAAAATAAACAAACAATAAGAAAGGGAAACTAACTAATTATGTACAAGGGGTAGACGGGCCAGCTAGTTAAAAAATGCTTCAGGTATATCCTATTGATAGGGATATCCAACATGTTTCCCTCTTGATTTTATAATTTGAATGCATTAAACTACTTTTCATTGATGATGAAAAAAGGTCCTCTCTAAAGAGTTTCAAACTTCACATGTTGTCTTGGCTTTACACCGATCATATATGAAAACTAAATTTCCTAGTTTAAATCTCAAGTCTAATAACTTTTTGTCAAAGCATTGATTAACCACATGTTATTGACTGAGTTTCAAATCACTTTCTTATTCTCTTACCTCCTGGAGTCTAATCAATTCAACAAGTTGAACCTTCATTTCTCTATTTTCTTCAATTTTGATAGCCTTCAAAAGCTACCATGTAGGGATTTATGATGATACTAACATAATTACTTCCTTCCTGTATACAAGTTCATACAAAAAAGTTTTCAAAATATTCTTGGGGTGATGTAATCTACCCATAAGGCCATATTTACATATAAGTTCCATTCTCTTTACTTATCATTGCACATCCTTTTGATTAGCGTGATCAAATTTTTGTTAGTAGATTTTACTAATCTGTTCCTTTATGAGTAGTAATTGGATGAAGCTTTTAGGAATATAACATTTTGGAGTATAAATTCATAAATTTTAAACCAAGGAAGGATTTTTCATTATCAAAAATTATATTTTTAGGGGTGTTGAACATTACCATAAGTTCTTCTAAGAAGTCAAGGATCACATTATCGGCTGCCTTCCTCAATGGGACTACTTTGGTCCACTTGGTGAAGTAGTCGATGGCTATTAATATCCATTTGTGACTAGTACTAAAGGTTAAATTAGTCATCCCGATGAAGTCTAAGCCCCACTATGTGAAAGGTTCATTGGTCATAATCAGGTTGAGAGGCATGGCATATTATTTCCTCTTTCCTATAAAGAATTAGCATTTTTGGCACTTCTTGACTACATGATGGTAGTCCACAAACATGGTCAGCCAGTAATACCCTACATGCATGATTTTTATCATGGTGGTTTTAGCTAAGAAGTGTCCACCTAGTGGATTGAAGTGCATATCTTGGAGAATTTTCTTCACTCATGGTTTATGAACTATGAACGCATCAGAGGAGATCTCCATCAAAATTTCTCTTGAATAGGACCCCTTGGACTAACATGTAGATAGACCCATGTAGCCTATAAAAGTGCCTTTTATATGTTGGGAGACCATTAGGATACTAGCCAGTCTACATAAATCAAACCCTATCTATCACCCAAGACTTGTCAGCTTTGAATTGGTTTACCAAGGCTACTTCTAACATGTTTTGATCTTCTTCTAGAATATTTGTGTATTAAGCTAGATAATTAGATTCCTCTCCATTGGATTATCTTTATTGACCTAACTTATACATCATATTCTAGGATCTTGGTGATGCAATTAGATATTTTATCTATAATCTCTCCTTTCATGATGTACTTTTAGATGCTAGAGTGTGATACGTACACCATTATTTTGCTACCTACCATAAGGTGCCTAAACTTCTTAAGGCCCTTGATGATGGTGAAGGCTTGTTTCTCAACAAAGTTATATTTAGATTCATACCCACATAATGTTCTATAGTAGAATGTAATTGCGTGTTCATTCCTTTCCTCCTCTTCTTTTTGATTTAACACAATTGTGAGGCTATGCTCACTCCCATATATGTACATAATGAAATCCCTAAAAAAGTTAGGGTTAACAAGAATGAACACAATAGATATTGAACTTTTGGTTTCTTCAAATATTGCTCTTCCTTTAGTTTTCCATTTAAGGGTTTGGTCCCTTTTTAGCATTAAAATGATTGGTCTAACCAATCCAACAAAATTAGATATAAACCTACTGATGAAATTAATCTTATTGAGGAAAGATTGGACCCCTTTCTTGTTTATTATCAAAGCCAAGTATCTAATGGATTTTATCCTCTCTGGGTCAATAACAATCCCATCCTTGGATACCACATATCTAAGTAACTTGCCCTTTGGGAGTTTGAAAACACATTTTTTTGGGGTTTAGAAGCACCCCAAATTCTTGGAATTTTTGGAAGACCTTCTTTAGATGGTCTAAGTGATCCTCTTTCTTCTTGAAAAACATAGTGAGGTCATCTAGGTAGATGATGATGATCTTATTAATTATCCCCTTGAAGGCTACATCAATCACTCATTAGAATGTTACATCAGTATTTAAAAGGTTAAAAGGCATCTTTACATATGTGAAGGTTCCTTATTTTGTGGTGAAAGTGGTCTTTTGTTGGTCTTATTCATTCACCCATACCTAGCTGTACTTAGAGAATCCATCTGATAGGGAAAACATCTCTTTACCTACTAAATCTAAAGGATATGCTCCATAGAGGGAAAGGGGTAATGGTATTTTAGGGATGCCTTATTTAGGTCTCAAAAATATACATAGTTAGATTTCTCCACTTTTCTTCTATATAGGCACTAGATTGGAAACCTAAGTCGAAGGCTTTATTGGGTATATGATCTCTGAGTCAATTATTTTCTTGATCTCTTGAGCCATGAGGGACTCAATAGTTGGTTTTATTGGCCTTTGTTTCTACTAGACTAGCTTGGCCCCTTATACCAAATCTATGGTGTGCTGGATAATCTCACAGTCATATCCCTTCAAATCATCATAAGTCCATGTGATGACTCTTTCATATTTATCACAGAAAGAGACTAACCACTCTATCCTTTTGGGGATCTTCTTTTCCAATTTTTAACTTTATTTCACCCCTAACATTGAGCTCATAATAATCACCCTTATCTATAAAAAACTTGAATTTGCCATTTCTTACATCATCAAAGTCAAAAATATTTTCTAAGGTGATGAAACCTTTTGGAAACTTATTGGTCTTAACAATATAATTTGGTCTCTATAGGCCTCTTAAATTTTTGATTGTAGTTTCTCAACAAAATTTCATGATTAATGGATGAACATAGAAATTTGACTATCACTTTAGAATACCTACCAATTTTGGTCATTGTTTGGGATAACTAGCCTGATGATTACTCATACTACTTGTTCGTTGGTGAATAAGTCCATTACTGGGTCAAATTAGGAGCTTATCATTTCCATCCTTTTGGCCTTCACATTTATGATTCTTATGATGATCTAAATGTTGAAGGCTTCGAAAGATTCAATTAGATCCCATATGTGGTGGTGGTAATACCTCATATGCACATTCTTTATGGCTATTATCCTTCTTACCTACCTCACCACTAATTTGGAATCCCCAAATACCTTTAGCTATTTGATGTTCTTTCACTTAATGAGACTGAGGCCATGGATTAGAGCCTTATATTCAACCTCATTATTTTTGAAAGTGAATTGAAATAAAAAAACTTGGAGGGATTAGTTTTTGAAAGGAGATATTAGACAGATGCCAGCTTTGGAGCTAATCTTTCATTTCACACCATTGAAATGCAGAGTCTAGAGTTTAGACTCATCCTTGAGCCTTCCATTCTGATTTATTTCATCCTTTAATACTTTTGGAATGACCTAGTCCTCATCATGGATTACATAGGTTTTGAGACTCATGGAATTGGAGTTTGAAAATGGGTCATTCTCAATGAACTCATTGACAAGGGCCTCCTCTTTAGGGCTTTTATTGTTTGTTACCTTTTCTTCTTCAAGAATCTCTATATAGTGTGTCTCCATATTAAAGAATGAGGTGTGTGTTACTTCTAAATTCACCATCACCTTCATCCACTATGTGTTTTAGGTGAATTAGTTTAGAAAACACCTTCAAATTTGACACATATTTGGTCCTTAGAATCAAATGAGACTAGTCCAATGATAAGTATCTACCAATTTTGGTAGTAAAATATATTGATAAACATATCTTGAACACTGACATAATGTCTATTACCATAATGTATTGAGGTACAATGATGCTAGGGCAAGAGTACAATGTGAGGGGAAGACCCTAAATGATCCCTAAGGTTTGGACCTTCTTCCCATCTAGTTGCATCACCCTTTTATTCAAGGGTTCATACCTCAATTGTAATGTATCAAATATATATTTGGGTATGACTATTGTGCTTGTGCCCAAACCTATCATTGAATTATGTAATGATTTCTTTCCCATAATCAATGTTATATAGAATATGGCAGGGTTTGTTTTGCTTACCCCTTCTTTGGTATTGATAAATGTAGAAGATAGCTGGGGATAGATGGGACATCCTAGAGGGAAACGTTGGCTAGAACCTTCTTCAACTGCTCTACAAAATTATATGATCCAAAAGGTAATACTTTAGGATCTTTTGACTTGCTCTACATTACCTCAATCCATTTTGGGTAGACTAAAGGTGGATGTTGAGGTGATAGAGTCCTTTCAAAAGTTACATTGGGCCTTCCAAAAATGTTATGGATTTTAGATAACCTTTTCTTAGAGTGAGTGTAGTAGTTCGATTATACTTGTAGGGTTTTATATACAGGGACCTCATTTACATAGACTATGCCTTTACCCTCTACCAAAGATACCAACACATGTTATGGGTCTATTTTGTCTTCTTACTCCAGGGACATCCCTTGAATTTATTCCATCATGACTGCATCCTCAATCCTTGGGGATTGGTATGCATATGCTAAGCTAGGTGAATTCCTTTATCATCATTGCTCAAAAAAATTTTGTTGTAGAAATCCCCTTGGATAAGTTTGGGGCCCATGGGCATCATTTCAAGGAAAGCACCATGAGTTAGAATCATTTGTCAAGTTATTCTAGCTAACCACTAGCTCTCTACTTACACTTGTAATACTATGTGTAAAGGATATAGAACTGCAACTATAATCAAGGAATTTGACAAAGAGGGGAGGTTAGATCAAGTGTTAGTCCATAAAACCATGAAATTAATACACTAACATACTAACATCTCTAATCCTAGATATTATGGGGAGCTTAATGAACAAAAAATAATTGAAAACCCATGTAAAATTCAAAGAACGATAATCTTTACCTTCCTTGAGAGCTCCAAATGATTTCTTTGTTTGGCTTGTTTGGATTATGCATAAGAAGTCTTCATCAATGACATATGGATAACATCATCTCCTTTATGCACCGTTATTGAATGCTTGGCTTGATTGATATGGATTGGCTCAATTTTGACATTATAACACTAGGATTTTAGCTTAATGAATCTATTCCTGCATTATAACTCTACTTTGATTGAACTCCCTAAATGAAGAGCTCTATTCTTGGTTTTATAGGCTTTTAAATCCCTTGAAATGGGTTAAATATGACCATGGTTGAGTTTGACATATTCTTAAGATATTCTTTTAGATATTTTCCAAAAGTGACAACTCACAAAGGTAATGAATATATCCTAGGATGTTCTAAGATGCTCTTGAATTTCCTTTTTAATAATTGATTTATTAGCTCATGGGTAAACTCTATTAGGATTTGAAATTGATTTAACTTGCTAATTGATTTTAATTAGGGTGTGCAAGTTAATTAATTATTTATAAGTATTTGGTCATTTGTTTGATTTTGATTAATTCAATGTGTATATTGCCTTGTTTAATTGATTCAATAGGCCAAATTTATTTAATGCAAGGTTATGAAGCCAAATTAAAAACTAATAGAAATTCTTAGGTTAAATTTTTGATGATTGGTAAGTATTGGTCTAATAGTTTGATGCAAATCCATTGGTGGCTAGATTTACATGTTTATAGTTTGCCCCTATTTAGGAAGATGTTGCAAGCTATGAGCATAGTAACATATTTTCAAAGAATAAAATGGTTATTTATGCTTATGACTACAATGGTAATGATTAAATTGTAGTTGTTCCCTCAAGGGAGTTGTTTGTAAGTGTCTAAGTGAATGGTCCCTTGAAAGAAAGAAGAAAAATGAGAGGACCAAAAAAATGAAGATGATGGGGTGATAACACAATGATTCACCTAAAGTTGGGCAAAATCTTTGGGAAATGTAAGTGGGATGATGTACAATGGTTTTCCCAAAGGTAGTTATAAGCATTGTACCTCGATAGTGGAAACATGGTATGATAACACAATGATTTGCCCTAATATGCAATATAATCATTGAGAAATGCAAGTGGGATGATGTAGAATGGTTTTCCCAAAGGTGGTTATAAGCATTGTAACTTGATAGTTGCAATGTGGTATGATAACACAATGATTTTTCCTAGCAGACGATATAATCATTGAGAATATTGGAGCTACCCTAGTTAGGATGGATAAATAAGAAAGGAAATTGGTAATAACATAATAATTTGCCCCATCAGGTGATATAATCATTGAGAATGCATGTGGGACAATGTATAGTGCTAATGTAGTATACCCTGATTATGAAAAACATGATTGATGGCTAATGATTAATAACTTGATACAAAGGATAAAGATGAATTAGGATAACCTATTAGTATGGAGATGCTTGTCTGAACTAAAAAAATTTAAAATTCTTTTGTTACTTAATTACTCTAGTTGGAATATGATTGGGATTATTTTTGATGCTGGTACTGAGGAGATGGTGATGTTGTATTGATGTTGTAGACCTCTCAAAGCTAATTTTTGCTGTAGCACATAATGGTAGGACTCATGATAGAACACCATGGGGGTTTGGCCAAAATATGTATAAGGACTGACTTTCAATATCTAATACTCAATGGAAAATAATTATACAGATGATAAAAACCATGATGATAATGTAGACATTTAAATATGGATAGATTTAAGAATAATATGCAAGGAATCACCCAATAAACACACATAGTTTGAATCAACGCCACATTACTGAAAGTAAACAAATAAGCACACAAACAAATAAAAAAATAGACAAATAAAGAAATAAACAAGACAAATAAAGAAATAAACAAGATTTAGTCCCTATGTTAGTATAAACAATGCAATGAAGATTACCCATAGAAACTAGGTGAAAATTGAAAAAACAAACAAGATGGGGGAATAAAATAAAAGGAAGGGGGTGGCTAAGCTGTCTCTATATACGCTAGGCAAGTGGATGTTGCCTACATAGTTTCATGGACATGCTGATCCAATAAAACTTCAAGCCAAATGTAGTTCTCCCATGAAATGGGAAGAAAATGATGATTGATAGAAGACATCATGGATGTGCTAGAAGAATAGGGATGAACTCACAAAATGGGGATAGTGTATGATAAAAGGCCAAAAAGGATGGGGAAACTAAGGAACAAGTGGTTTGTTTGTGACTTAGTGAGGGTTCCCAAAATTCTTAAGGCAAAGAAGTGGTTAATGTTTTTGTTTTTTCTAAATGATTTTCAAATGTTTTAAAAAATTTCAAAGCATCTTAGCTCAATCGATAATGATAAGACACTAAAATGGTCTAAGTTTGAAAAATGGTGAGAGTGTTATAACTTGAAATGATGCTTGTAACATGGCAAGATCATGGATGAAGTTACTCTCAAAATGGTGAGAGCATGGCTAAAGGGGGACTGAGCTGACCTCAACATTAATTAAACATGACCCACATAGTCCCAAAATGGTTTTAGTTCACAGTAGCTCACCTCATAATGGAGGAATTTGACTAGTGTAGAAACCAATTCAAATAAAATGGGCATAGTTGGTATGATGGCATAGTATGACATAAGAATGACTAAGTGATATGTCAAGGCAAAATAAACAAATGTTTCCCCTAGTTTGCCCATAGGTGGTTATAACTAGGATACAACTGATAGATCAATGATACCGATTTACCCCAACAGGGGATATAATTAGTATCAAGATCGGTGAACATTGATTTTCCCTAGCAAGTGATATAATTAGGCTCACATAAACACACTTGAGAAGAAGGGAATATGAAATGAAGGATCCAACTACAAATTTTTTATCATACTATTCCAAAATACTACCTCTATTTGAAATGCTTGAAATAACTGTTGAAACTGATTTGATTCTCTAAGCTAAAAATGTGAAACCAATAGATGAACCAAGGTCAAACAGGCTAGGTTAATAGGATTCAAAACATTTTTGGTCGAGTAGGAATGGAATGGTTAGATGGTCTAGTTAGAATGTCAAAATGAGAGGATGGTAGAACAAATAGTTTGATAATAATATAGAGAAGAATATTAATAATAAAATATAACTTGAAATGGTCCTTATAGATAATACATCAAGTTAATCAAGCATAATACTGCTTGAGGTGAATAATGTTCATCAGGTCATCAAGTTCATTTCCATCTGGTGTGGCGAGCTTATATGCTCTAGTGTCATAGTCTATAGTGATGATGAAAGGACCCACTCAATTGGGTTTGAAATTTACTTTATGTTTCTTTTCATCCATGGTATTATTTGGTTCTTTTTTATGACAAGATCACAAGGTTCAAATGTTCTATGTTTTACATGCTGATTGTATTGACCTTCAAGTCAGTTCTAATAGGCCTACAGATTGTTCATAACATCTATGCACTTCTCATTAAGTAATTCGAGCTCTTATAATAAATCTACTTGATATTCATTATCATGAAGAATAAGCTTGAAAGATATACATAATGAAGGTAACTCAACCTCAATGGGAAGCATGGCTTTAGGAATATATACAAGTGAGTATGGAGTGGATCCTATGGGTGTGTGATAATTGGTATAGTATACCCAAAGGGCAAAAAATATCTAAAGGTACCAATCACGACTGACATCATTAAAAATATTTTTGAGAATGTTGACAATGGTTTCTTTTGATGCTTCAGTCTGACCATTACTTTGAGGGTAATACACATTTTAAAAGTGCTATGTGATATTATATTCAACACATAACTTATAAACATCCTTGTTCTTAAATGATCCTCCATTATTAGATATAAATTCAAAATGGATACCATAGTGGTAGATGAGATGGTTAAAGATAAATTTTGAAATTTGATTTTTGGTCATGTGAGGGGTATAGCTTCAACCCACTTAGTGAAATATTCAATGGTAGTGAGAATGTGTTTATGGCCATCTGATGAGGTGGGGTTTATCTTCTCAATGAGGTCAAGACCCCATGTAGAAAATGGCCATGGTATTATCATTGGTTTTAAGGTCTTGGTAGGTACATGAATCAAATTAGCATGCTATTGACACTTGTCACATTTCTTGACATATGCATCCATATCTACATCTATTGTCAGCTAATAGTAACTAGTGCATAATTTTTTTTTGGATAGGAATTTCTTGTTGGTGTGGGATCCACATAATCCTTCATGAAATTCTTATAACACTAGTATATATTCTATTGAAGGTAAACAATAAAGTAGAGTTCCATCAAAACTATGATAATATAGGGTTGGTCTGAGTAGGGTATAACATTGGGAATTGTGGATGAAATCTTTGGTTTGTTTCTAGGATAATTTTAGTGGGAGTATTTACTCATGTAAATAGGCATATAGGTTTGAGTACCAATTAGAGTTGGGACTAATAATATCGCATCTTATTGCAACAATTGAAGGTTCATGAGATGGTGCTATTAGATTTTCTATAAGAAATTGATACTCATTAGGTGTGTCTGCATGATGAATCAATGATCTAATGGTAGCCATGACATATTTTATTATATTGTTTTCTCTTGGTATATGCTCAAATTGAATGTTGATAATCTGTTACTTGAGAGTGTCAACCATTGCCTTATATGGAACCAGCTTGTCATCTTTAGTTTAGAAGTGATCTATAACCTGATTGATGATCAACCGAGAATCACCATAAACTATTAGATGACATATGTTCCATTGTACCACCTATTGAATCCCTATGATGAGTGCTTCATATTTGACCATGTTATTGGTATAAGGAAATTTGATTCTAGATAACTTGGGGATTAGATCCCCTTGAGGAATTATGAATAAAAGGCTTACCCCCAATCCACGTGTAGTGAATGATTCATCAAAATATAGCTTCCAGTACTAATATTTAATAGGTGTTTTAATGATGGTCATGATGGATTCGTCAAGAAATTGGAATGTTAATGGCTCTGTGTCTTTAAGAGGTGCTTCAATAAGATGATCTACAAAATTGCCCCTTGATTATTTTCTAGTTTACATACTCTATCTAAAAATAACTGAGTAGCATAATCTATTTGGTCATATGGCCTTGCAAACCTATTTTTGATAGTAGATACTTAATTGGATTTACTTTGAAATAACTATGGTATTATTGTTAAACATGTAGTGGTACAGTTTCTGAGCTATAAAGACCATAACAAGACAAGATTTTTTGATGGGAATATAGTTGTGCTCATATGTAACTAGTGTATGGCTTAGATGGTAAATTTCATGCTATTTTACCTTATCATCATGTTGAGATATAAGTTATACTAGAGCATTATAAGTAGTAGAAAGATATAACAAGAATGGATTCCCTAGTGTCAGAGGCAATAGAAATGGGGAACTTGTGAGATAGTCCTTTAGCTACTGAAAGGCCTTTTGATAACCTTTATCCTAATTAAATGTGAGATATTTCTTTATTAGGTGAGTAAATGGATGGAAATTATCTAATAATTGAGATATGCATTTTCAGATGGACTGGATCTTGCCCTACAAACTATAAAGTTACTTTAAATTGGTCAGTGGTAGAATCTCTATTATGACTCTTACTTTAGCTAGATTGACTTCAATACCCTTGCAAGACATGATGAAACCCAATAATTTTACTAATGTATCTCCAAAAACACACTTCTTAGGGTTGAACCTGACTTTGTATTATCGTAGTCACTCAAAGATCCTCCTTAATGCTACTGGATGGTCAGCCCTAGTTTTGTATTTGCCTAGTATGTCATCGACATAGTCTTTGGTAGTGTCCTGCATCATATCATGAAATATGACTATTATATCTCTTTGAGAATTGGCCTTTATGTTCTTAAGGCCAAACAACATGACTTGATAACATAATTTTCCCCATGGAATAATGAATGCTATTTTGTGTTGATCTTCTGGTGCTATTCTGATTTTATTATAACTTGAGAAGCTATCCATTAGTGAAAGCATTTCATAACCCATTATGGAGTTGAATATCATATCAATGTTAGGTAGTGTAATTTCATCCTTAGGGCATGCATTGTTAATGTCATGAAAATTAGTACATATTCTGATTCCCTCTAATTTCTTGTTGATAGGTACTATGTTGAAAATCTATTTAGAGTAGTCAATTGGTCTAATACATCCTGCTTCTAAGAGTTTCTCTAACTCTTTATTCATAATACAACAATACAAAGATGTATCTCTCATAGCTTTTATTTTATTGGTTTGGCATCAAGATTGACCACAAGGTGGTACAGAACCAAGGTAGGGTCCAAACCAAACATATCAGAATATGCCCAAGAAAATATATCTACAAACTCTCTTAATAGGGCTGTAAAGACTTCTCGCTCCTTCTTAGTAAGGAATGCACCTAGCTTGATCCACTTTGGGTCATTTGAGGACCCAATGTTAACCTCTATTGTATCTTCCAATAGAAGAGTTCAACCATCTTCAAGGATAATTGGTAATGATTTGAATTGATTGGTAACATTAGAGTCCTTTGTTAGGACTGGTTCTTGGACAAGCTCTCCAAGACATGATGAATCAAAATATCTTATTTGGATATTAGGCCATGTGACAAAGATAGTTAGAAATTCTTGTATGACTTGATCAAAGGCTTTCTACCTTTCAATATTGAATTTGGACCCATTATCATGTTCATTATTAGTATCCTCTTGAATGATTTGATCAAAATCCTGTGCTCTCTTGGGCTGAACTCAGATCCATAAATAACTTCATCATTGTTAGTTTCTTACATGATTTTCTCAAAATATTGATGCTCTTCAATACTAAAATTAGACCCATAGACAATTTCATCATTGGTGGGCTCCTAGTCTATACATGAAAAAGGTTAAACACCCCCATTTAGTGGTGCATGAAACAGGTTTTCACCACTAGACTGGCCTTTATATTTACTATTTCCCTGGTCAAAAAACATCTCAAATAGGTTTTCACTTTGAGACCTCAATATTTTATACATTTGATTTTGGCTAAGGGTGTTCAACCATTCTCCAAAATAGGCTTTAGGATCTTATTTTATTGAGAATCTTGATTTATGATCTCCCAATAAAACACTTTCCCTAAGGCCTAGAAAATCACAAAATGCTTCATCATTTTGAAACTCATCAATTGGTATGTGTGTTTCTTTTTGGTCTCAGTCTATTAGTTGGTGATAATAAAATGGTAGGGGAATGTTATGAATGATTGGACAAAAAGTGTAAATGGTGTGATTATCAAACATGTTGGTTTGGGCTAAGTCATTAAATAAGCTATGAATAGAATCTACTTCACTGACGACATCCTCATCACTATTAAATGGTGATGGAATATGAGTAAGGTATATTGGGTCACCCCTAGGTGGTTTAAATCCAACTCCATAAGGTCCTTTGTACTTGGTCATATAAATAGGTTTTAACATTCCCTGTATATTTGGATCGAGGCACCTTCCTTCATAATCTCTATTTTCCATGATGTGATTGGGAATGGGATACTTGGGGTTCTTTTAAAAATAATCTAAATTATCATTATACAACCATGAATCGTCTCCTTTGAGAGGGTCTTGTTTTAGGCTAGAAGTTGGTATGAAAAGGACTGGTCCTAGATTATGAACATGGCATTTGCTCTTTCTTTGGTAGTGCATACATAACATAACTTTAGGTCTTCTAGAGGCTTTTGGGTTTTGAGGAAGCTTTGTGATATGAAATGTATCATGAGTTAAGTACTCTCTTGGGCTATGATCTGAGATGGTAAAATGATTAGATACTTTAGGATGTAGCATGTGATTAAGAAAATCAAGGGTACTAGGATCAATGCAATTGTCCTTTGGCAATTTGAGGAGCATTGCCTTCCTCTTATCCTAATTATTGGATGGATTCATGATAAAATGGTAGTTATAACTTTGGAACTCAGCCTCTAGATGTTTTCAATGCTCATATAGATACAAATCTCCTAGAATGTTAACCTTCATCCCTGAATGGGAGAACTTGATACATTGGTTCAATGTCGATGGGATTGCATGAATCTCATGTAACCAAAGCCTACCCATAAGCATATTGTATGAAAAATTAATATCCAACACATGGAACAAGGTATCATGAGTCAAGGGCCCAATGATAATTGGAAAGCTAATGGTGCACTGTGATTTATGCTTTTGATTATCGTATGCTTTGATAACGATCATTTCTTCTTGGAGATCCACCATTGTATACCCAAGAAACTTGATGATCTTGAGAGACATTATGTTTAGACCTGATACATTATATATAATAACACATTTCACTTTGTGTTGTATTATATATACTTTAATGTATAACAAATTGTTATGTAGTGGACCAAGAGGGTACATATCACTTTGGTTGAATGTGACTTGTTGGGTTGGAGGTAGGTGTCCAAACAAAGCTTGAAATTAGTTAGGGGATATGTCATTTGGAATAGTGGATTGGCTAAGGTATTCATTCAATATTTTCTTGTGGATTGTTGACATGCATAATAAATCTAAAAGGGATATTTGTGCTAGCATATTTTGTAATTGTTCCACTATATCAAATGTATTTTCTTGAACAATGTTAAATGGCTTATTCTAAGGCTGAATGATGGGTTAGATGATGGGTCAAGTGCTAGGTGGTTATGGGCCTAGTCTAGTAATTGTATAAAACTAAGTTGTGATTGCATAGTTAGGATTAGATATAGGAATATTATTGCTAATCGATGATGGTAGAGGGAAGCCAGATAATAAAAATCTTGGTCATTGATGCACTTGAGTGAGGTCATGGGTGAATGATGAGTTATCATTATAAGGGGCTAATGTGGGAATCCTTACTTCTTGGTTCACCTGTGTGTAGTCCCAAGTTAAAGAAGGGTTATTAAAATGATTGGATTGGTTTGGTATGAATAACAATGGTCTTGTTTAGTTCAAATTTGTTGTAGTATTGATGGAAATGGTGTTAACACTACCTCTTGAGATATGACCTACAACTAAGTTATAGTCATGTGTAAAAACATGGTAGGTTTTTTGGTTATGGCCATTTTTTTAGCCTTGGCTCTATCCATTATTTTGGCTTTGTTGGTTCCACTATTGATTTGTTTGATTTGGCCTTTGTTTTTGATGTTGTTGTTGTTATTGTTGTACTAACTGATTGTTATGTTGAGGAAATGGGTTTTGATAGATGTCAAAGTTCTAATTGGATGTGAAAGCTCCATTATCTAATGTGATCTTTCCATTCTCTAACATATTTTGAATGACATGTTTGATTTGCATACAACATTACAAATTATGGCCTTTAACCCCATAAAACTCATAGAATTATTTTGGCTTGTACTAGTTTGGCATGTCTGTACCCTCATGATATTACTATTTTAGAATAGGGTATTTGATTAGGTTAGCTGTTATGAGCTTTCAAAAGACTGATTTAATGGTTTTTCCAAGGTTGGTAAAAGAATGATGAGTAGGTGGGTTCTCTTTGAAGGAGGTGGGTTTTGCAAAGCCAAAGGCTACTGTGGTTATTGCATTTGTTACCCTAGCTTAGGTTGTGCTTGTTGTGCATGATGTGACTATTGAAGAGGTTATTGGGCAGGAGTAAGGTGGAAATGTGGCATTGGATGAGTAGATGGTGTTTTCACTATTTGGAGATTGCATGACTTTGTTACTCCATTCCTAACAACATTCTTGTTATGGTTAAATTGTTTTGGCCTATCATTGTTATTGGCTTGTGTTGGTTGTGATGCTTGTGCTTGGTTTGGTTTTTGATGCTAATTATTGGTCTAATTTTGGTTTTGGCCATTGTTATGATTGGTTGAGTTTAGTTTTACGATCCCTTTGTTGATGATCTCTTTGAACGTATGTGCACATTGAAACTCCAGATAGGAGGATATTTCACTATGTACATTTTTGGTAAACATAACTACTAGTTGCTTATCTGGTAGACTATAGGTAAAGTAGCTTGCAAGGGCTCTCCATCACTATAGATAACTTGTGAATCTTTCACCTAGTTTTTGATTTGCTTGTGTTAAGTCAACTAATGAATCTCATGCTCAAGATTGTATGATAAGTGTTACATAAACTTATTTGATAGATCATCAAAGTTATAAACTAAGTTCTTTGGTAGTTATAGAAATCATTCCAAGGCCTATCCAAATAAACTCCTTGGAAATAATAACAATAGATAAATGTCAGTATATGCCATTGGCTAACATGCAATAAAGAACTTCATCAGATGTGCTTTTGGATCACCTTTCCCCTTGTATTTGTCAAACTTGGGTGGCTCATATCCTAGAGGGAATGGAATCTATAAATACTCCATGTTAAAAATATATGAACACACATCATCCAATTTGAACTTTTAAACCTATTTCCCAGCATCTTTCATTTGTTGTAATTGTTGCTCAAAGAGACTTGTTAAAATATTAACTTGGGTTAATGGTTGGGCATTCACAAGTGGATGACTTGGACTGGGATATGATGGAGGGATTCCCTGGGGTAGGTTATAATGGCTAGGGAATGGTCCAAGAATGCACATACATGGATTAGGGTGCATTTATTAAAATTATACCTATGATGGTGTGACATTCTAGTTACGATTAGATATATGATTGATTTTATAGATATTGAGGTTGGGATGGAGGGATATAACTATACTATTCATATTGTGGTTGAATAAGGACTTGATGTTGACTATTCAAACCTTGTTGTTGAGTGGGAACTTGTGAGACAAAATCCTATCTCTAAACTTGTGGTATGTTTTGCACAAAAGGAAATTGCTACCTAGAAGGAACTTGAGGAACATTGGAACCACTTTTTTTCATGAATACATATTGAGAAGTGGATGTATGTTGGATATTCAATACCTATCACTAACTAATATGAATACATTGTTGATTAGACATCATTTGATTTTGGATTGGTATATTGGCTTATGAGGAAATAGGTATGTTTGTTGCTACTTGGTGAGGTGGAACATTGGTTTCCCCCTATTGAGGTGGTAATGTGTTCAACCTCTATTACATTATGATACTTGATTGTTTGCTATTATGGAATACTACTCATCACATTTTAGGGAAAAGAAGGATTCAACACATTTTATTGCATTGTAACAATGCTTGTTGGCTCGCTACTTAATCCTATTAGTTGTGTGTTTGAAGAAGCATCTGGTTGAGGATTAGAAATAGTTGGTTGAGGTTATAATGTATAAGCTCCTACTACCTAATTTAGAAAACCACTAACGATGCTAGCTAAAGGCACATTTTTTTATTGATTGATTATTTATGTGCTAATACCACTTTGGTTTAAATTAGACATTGCTTGTACATTATCCTTTATGTTTTGCTCAGTGTCTTATGTAGAAGCCAAAGATATTTCATCTATAATCAGTGTATTGAACATGGTTTCTATTGAAGTGTTTTTCATAAATGGGTCTAAACCCTAATTTTATTGACCTGTTAACTCCTTTAAAACTTCTATTTGAGGAGCTAGATTAATAAGAGATGTATTTGACAAGGCCATATTAGTGAAGTTACATGTTAAATTGAGATATGTCTGGTATGTTTGATGCATTTGATCGAAGTGGTCATCCATGGGACCTCTTTGTGGGATAACCAAACACAAGTTTTGATAAGGTATTAGTACAATGGCATCAAGATTTCTAAAAGAGAACTATTCATCAGTCTGAATATAAAACATGTTGGAAGGCCCTCTTTCTAGATTTTGTAAGTTTTCATGCCCTACCTATAGAGTTCTATTAGGATCATACATTAACGGTATTATGATGTGATAAGGTTGTTTTTGAGTAATTTCTATAATTGATGGTATGTTAGATAAGTATTGGGATATTATCTCTTGATCTTGCTCTATATATGGAGCTGTACTAACTAAATAGTTGGCCAAAGGATCTTGACTTTGTCCCCTTATTTGAATGTTTTGGGGTGAATAAAAATCTATTTCCCAAATGACATTATCTTTAGTAGGGTTTTCCACAAAGTCCCCTTGTGTGAAAGGATTTCCATATCCTAAATTATACATAGTTCCACTACATGTTTAGTGAGCCATGTTTAATTTAAATGACAAATATTTCACAACAAGACAAGGGATTAGGGTTCTATAAAATCTGGAAAAGCTATGCATTTTGGAAAGATAAAGGGTTCAAATGTGATCTAGCTTGGTCAAAGGTGGAGCTAAATATCCAAAAAGTCTATGTAAAGACTTGATAAAAAAAAATGTAGCATCAAATGAAAAATGCTAAATGTCTGATACACATAAAGGTCATGCAAAATGACCCAAGAAGCAAACTACCAATGTCTAATGTTGAATCATGTTCTAAGTAGGTCTAAGCTACTAAAGGGAAAAATTGTTAGGTCTTTTGTCTAAATGTGGAGTCAAAAGTTAAGCTCAAATAGGATATGTGAGGACTAATGGTGAAAAGGAGACAAAAGATTGACTTAAAAAGGATGATTTATTAATCTAACAAACTTGGAATAGTTTAAGATAGACAAGGTACATGAATCTAGGCATAAAACATGATCTAATTGGTATAGGATGTTAAACAAGGGATGTATGAAGATAAACTGATTTGACCAAAATAAAATCTCAAAATATTATAATTTTTTGAATTTGAGTGACAAATTAACCCAAGTTACATAATCCAAAAGACAAAGATCTGGGTATCAACTCCATGAATTGAGGTCTAAACCAAAATCAACCAATATTTGAATTTGAACTTGTAATAGTTAATCAAGGACTCAACTAAGGATAAACTATAAATTTGATGATAAAGAGCTAGAAATATTTGAATAGTATGACCATGTTAATCCAAGATTCAACAAGGATCAAGCGATTGGTTGTAAACAAATGATAATAGAGATGCATGATGAAACAAGATAAGTATTATGAAACAAAATGGGTATCCTAAAAATGTTAGCACTCCCAAAAGATGATGTCATAAATGGTTTATGTTTCAAGACTTCAAAGGCACAAGATTTTGAAATGATTTGGGTAGCGTAATAGTGCCCTCCTTAATCAAGTGTTATTCTCAATGTTTTGCACAAAAAAGGAAAAGTTTTCTAAGTTAAATAAAATTATCATACAGATGGTGTAATGCCTCCTCAAACAATGGAGTGATATGGATTCATGACTCATCAAATGACATGGTTTGAATAATACAAGTTTAGTCTAACACACCAAGAAAAAATTACCAAAATATACTAAGTATAATCATCCAAATCCTAACAAGGGTATGACAATGTGGGGTTAACTAAAATAATTGTTTTTTGAATGTTTCTAGATGGATCAATTGCATAATGAATTTAATACCAAATGATAAAAAAGAAGTTCACTTTAATTAGGTGTCCATGGCACATAGCTTATTGTAAAAATGTCTTTCTTTTTTTGTAACCACTACATCCATCACTTGTTTAGTATATTACGATGTCCAATGTGTAGATACATCTTGATGTTTAACCCCAACACTAAAAAATGGTTTAACCACTCAAAAATTTGATCCTAGTGAGGGTGATGAAGTTGATGCCAAGAGATGAAACCCTAGGTCAAATCTTCCCTAAATAACTTGTGGAAGGTAATGAAGTCCCCCTCACAAGCCAAGATGCATGAAATAAATGATACAATAGAAAGACTTTATGATCGCCTCAAGATCACCGAATACTATTGTGAGTTTTTGGGGAGGCATTTAAATAAAATTATTTCCATGTCTTGGAATAGGCTCAAAGTGTGATGAGGTGGTACTTTTGATCCCAAAATTTCCCTAGAGGGGAAAAATGGAAGAGCATACACACATATCTCTTTTTGCTAAAACACACAATCAACAAATAAGTTTACAAATAATTAAAGTGAGGTTAATTATTACACCAAATTGTAAGTGTTTTATTAGATTCATTACTATCCCCTTGGATTTAAGATGTGAAAATAAAAATAATTGAAAACCACCCAAAAAGAAGTTAGCGCTTTTGATCCCAAAAGTTCCCTAAAAGGGACATATAGGAGAGAATACATGCACAACTCCCTATTTACTCAAATAAGTTTAGAATAAATAGATAAATAATTTTTTTTGTAAATACCTTGAAGTTTATTCAATTTTATATCACTTAATGAAACGTGTGGTGGTGTTCTTTTAGCCCCTTGGCTTTAAGTTGTGAACTTAAAAAAATAATCAAAACATTTAACACAAACATGCAAAAATTTCCTTTTAAATATAAAAATAAATTCTTAATTAATTTTAAAAAATCCCAAAAAAAGTATGAAGAATTAATTAAGCTTGTTTTTAATATTTTTCAAATGGGCCCTATAAGAAAAAGGTCAACACTTTGTTTAGCCTTGAAGCTTATTTATTAAATGAGACAAGTAACTTTGAAGGGTAAAATATGTCGACCCAAAGACAAAACCAAAAAATATAAGCATGTTAATTTAGAAAATGGTTAGAAAAAACCTCAATAAAAAACTCAAAAAAATCTCAAAAAAAAAAAAAAAACCTATGAAACATGCAAACAATAAGCTAGAAGGTTAAGAGAAAGAAAATCGAACACATAAATCATAAAACCTGCATTTAGTATTTTTACCATAACTTTTAAAATATACATCCATTTATCACAAAACTTTTGGAGGTTATTTATAGGTACAAGTTACACTTATATGAAAAAATTTGAGTTAAAATAGTGAAAAAAATAGCTCTATACTAACCATTTTTATGAAAAAATTAGAAAATAAAAAGTGAGAGTCACTAAAAGAGTCATAACTTATAAACTACAAATCAAATTTTAATGAAATTTTTAGAGAATGAAGATGAAACTAGTAATAATATCTTATAAAAAATTTAGGAAAAATAATAAATAGATTAAAAATTAGAGTTATTTTAACAAGCATTTTTATTCAAAAATGTGGGGTGTGCAATCGTGTCCCACTGGGCATGCCATTTATGATCAAAGAATTTGATAAAGAGAAGAGGTTAGATCAAGTGTTAGTACATAAAACCATGAAATATACACACTATCATACTAAAATATCTAAGCCTAAATCTTAGGGGGAGCTTAATGAATAAATAACAATTGAAAACCCAACTAAAATGCAAAGAACAACAATCTTTACCTTCCTTGAGAGCTCCAAATGATTTCTTCATTTGGCTTGTTTAGATTATACATACGAAGTATTCATCAATGAAATATGGCTAACATCATCTCCTCTATGCACCATTTTTTAATTCTTGACTTGATTGATATGGCTTGGCTCAATTTCAATATTATAACATTAGGCTTTTAGCTTCATGAATCTATTCTTGCATTATAACTCTACTTTGATTGAGCTCCCTAAATGAAGAGCACTAGGCTTGATTTTATAAGCTTTCAAATCTGTTGGAATGGGTTAAATCTAAACATGGTTGAGTTTATTAAGCTTGGTTGAGTTTGACATATTCTTAAGATATTATCTTAGATATTTTCTAAAAGTGACAACTCACAAAGGTAATGAGTGTATTCTAGGATGTTCTAAGATACTCTTGAATTTTTTTTTAGTAATTGATTTATTAGCTGATGGGTAAAATTAATTAGGATTTAAACTTGATTTAAATTGATAATTTATTTTTATTAGGGTGTAAAAGTTAATTAATTTTTTTAGGCATTTGGTCATTTGTTTGATTTTGATTAATTTAATGTGTGTATTTGTCTTGTTTAATTGATTTAATAGGATAAATTGATTTAATGCAAGGTTATGAAGCTAAATTCGAGACCAAGAAAAATTCTTAGGTTAAATATTTAATGATTTATAAGAATTGGTCTAATAATTTGATGCAAAACCATTGGTGGCTAAATTTTCATGTCTACAATAACCATTTGATTTACAAGTTATGCCCGATGACTCAATCCCTGATGATTTGGAGCTTAGTGATTTGGTGCTTGGCAGTTTGGCCTTTACCTCTCATAGTATTGATTTTATTGGTAAGGTGGTCTCTTTTCTTGGTAGTTATTCAAAAGAGACTTTAGAGGCATAGCTTTTTTCCTTTTTCGAATGATTATCTCATTAGAGAAATTTCACAAAATAAATTTCATATCATTCATATTGGAAGTTATTGAAGATATGGTGGATGTGTTTACTTGAGTGGGCATGTACACATACATAGAAGGAGGTGGGGATATTGAAGTGTTTGGGACCTTTTGTTGTATAGGTATGGACATCTCAGGGAACATCAACATTGATGGTCAAGGGGGAATCCTCATTGTATTGATTAGGTTGTTCTTAGCCCTTATTATGATTTCATATGCATTTGATAATGTCTATCTTCAAAGTAATTGAATCATGACCACAATGTCTGAATTAAGGGTCTTGAGGTAAAAAAAATGGCCATGCCCATGGGTGGTTGAGCCATTAGCAGGATCCTTTGCCAATTTTTTTGAACCTGGTGTTAAAATCAACCATGGATTATTGTATAGCCCTTTTGATGTTTATTAACTGCTATAAGAGGGATGATCGATTCACCTTATCATTGAATCACTCAAATAATTTATCACCTCAGTCATCCTAGGTTCTTATTGAGTTGCCTGGAAAATATTGATACCAGTTAAGAGCTTGTTCTTTGAAAGAGGCTACTAGTAGCCTTAAGGCTACATTTTACATGTTGACATAGTGAATAGTGCACACATTTGCCACATCTTAGAGATGTTCAGCTAATATCTTGAAATATTCTTCCAAAAACATGGGGAGCACCTTAGATTCATTTAATACCATATGGTCGATGGTGTCAAAGGAATAAGTGAGCTACCATTGTCCCATGACACAAAGTTCCTTAGTGGACCTAGGTGCACCATTTGCTATTATTATTGTTGTGCAGTGTTAGAACCTGAGGCTCTTTGGTGAATATGGGCTCCTAAAAGTGGTGTTAAAATATTTGGATTATTCATAGTTTATGACCTTGTTATAGGCCTGTGGCTCATAAACTCATGTTCTTAGTCAATCAAATTGATAGGGTCCTATCGAGTATGATGGAAAAGATTAAATTGTTGATGCCTAAATTTTTTTATTTAGTGTAAATAACCATCTATGGGAAGATTTATAGATGTGATATAAAATGAGGTCTATAGAGTAACGTCTGAGATTTTAAGAAGTTGGCTCCTGGTTTAATTTTGGGGTTTAAAAAAGATAGAAGAAAGAAAAATAGACAACATGAAAGTAAATCTAATCTAAGGTGATGTGCTGAGAGATTTTGTAACATTAATCTATGATTGCATAAAATATATTAGATCCTCAAGCATCATAGACCATAAGGGAACATAAAGCATGAACTACAACCTATTATGAAAATGAAGACTAAAACTATAAAAGCATAAGAAGATAAACAATAGATAGAGATAACTTTTCACTCCAAATAACATTGAAAATCACATCCTCTTTATTATAGATGGAAAAAAATATTTAAGGTGGTACGGGGTACATACAAATAATCTAATCACATTCATGAGGTACACCTGCTAAGGTTGCAGATTAAAAAAAATGCTAATTGCTATTATCCCTAGTTTATTACAATGGCTGCTCATAAAATAGAGAGAGATAAAAATTATAACCAACCCCTTTCAATAGGATGAACCCAGAATAAATAGGTGAGGAGGTTACTCGAAGAGAGTGATATCTAGAAATTATAGCACTCACACCCATGATGCTGTCATTACAAATGAAAATAGGATATCAATCTTATGAGTGTAGTTAGCCTGCAAATCTTAGATATGGTGTAACTTCATCATTCTATTACATCCACTTCACTTAGGAGAAGTGAGGTGGTGCCATGTGTACACTTTTGGATCTCTCTTACCTACACTACATTCTATAGCCTCGGTTCCCCCTCAAAATCAATGGATTACACTTTGATCTAGCCTAAAGTGTTTTAAAAGCTTTACTCTAAAGGAGGGCCCTAAAAACTCATCCAATGGTGTTACTTTAAGTTTTGACAAACTAAAATTGCTCCTAAGTAAGCATGGAGATGACACGCATCAAGTTAGCACTCATCAAGAGGGGAAGAGGACTTTTTTTGGCAAGATTGAGTGCAAGGCTACCACATGTCAAGTTGGCACTCCACTAGAGTGAGATGAAAGTCTCCTCAAACTAGATGAGTGTCAGGTTACCACATGGAAGAAGTGGACAGAGGATAGTACTTAGGTAAAATTTGAAAAGGGGATTTTGAAGAGTGAAGAGGATAAAAGGGGAGCCACCAAAAGGTACTGAGGAACTGTTAACTACCAAATGAGCCTGAAGCTAAAGATGAATTGCTCCAAAAATAACAACCATGGATTTTTTATCCATAATATTATCACTATCAATGATACTTTGTATTTTGTTCTTTAAAGCCCAATAAATGTTTATATGATATCCATGCATTATATGATCTATGTATAATGGTATTTTGATCTATTGAGAGGATGCATAAGAGGTAATTATTTTAACTTATTTCTAAGCATTTCTCTTAAAATCTCACTTGAACTCTTATTATCCTTTTGTATACTTTTTGAATCAATAGTTGTAGATATATGTTGTTTTTTAACACATATTTGAGATGATTTATTTTAAGGTGTAGATATATGATTAAAACTTGCATACTTTAGAGTATTTGTGTGTGACATTATTTTCCAGTGATGTAATCATTAAACTAAAATATTGATTTTTTTCAATTCTTTGATGAATGCTCTTAGGGTGATTACTTGATCTTGAAGGGCTTCATAAGCACAAGCCTTAGGTTTTTTTGATTAGATATGCATATAAACACCATCAATAGGATGTGTGGGAGGTGGAGGGAGTTGAGTAAGGACATGTTGGTTTTGTCTATAATGTGGTGGCCTACCTCTTTGGGTCTTAACAATATGGACCATATAATTTAGTATAAGCCATGGCCAAATAATAGGAGTGGGGATGTAACTATTACAATCTTGATGCCTAGAAGGATGAGCAATGAAGGAGTCATACATGCCATTTGTCATCTAGTAGTAACTAATATAAGTTTTGTTTGAATGTTGAAACAATAAGTTTTAAATAAACTTGAGGTTTAGTTTTTTTGGCCTTAGTAGATTGGATATGTTTTATTACATGATTCTTAATCATGTTCCTTATTAGGGAAAGACAAAAAGTAATGAAAACTAAGAAATATTGAAGAAAAAATTAAATAATATGCTCATCCATTATAGCCATATATTTTGTGCAAATTGAAAAGCCAACAACAACAAGTTGAAATGTATGTCTTATCAAAAGAAAAAAATGTATATGGAGATTAGTAAATTCTCTTGAAATACAAGGTCAAAAGAAAGTGATTTTAGTGTTAGATATTAGATCCAAAGTGAAAAGGAAGTGTTAGCAGTGTCCAATATTGAATCTAAGGTCATTTTTTTTTCAGTGTCAAATATTAGATCCAAGGTTGAAAGAAAGTTATTTTAGTGTTAAATATTTAAGAATTTATCTAAACCCTAAGATAATTTTTTTAAACCAATGCTTGAACAAAATGTATGGGTTCACTAATATGTTTTTATCATAATTTGGAATTAATTAGTGTATTAACTCTAATTAAGATAAAATGAATAGAAGTTATAATAAATGTTGTAAATGACTTACAACTATAAGAATGGAAGTAAAATTACTAAAATAGATAAAGCTTGAATAAAAAGAAGTTGATTATGAAAATAACAAGATGCTTTAGGTTTTTTATACATATAGGTGTACACACCCTAAATTGGTTAAGCAACACAAGTACAATGTTTTTTTCATCTCTTTCACAAAAAATCCTTAAAAATGAATGAAGGTCTTGTTTGCATGGTCATTTCAGTATTTTAGTGTTTATTATGACTTATTTTCCCTACTTGTTGCACCTCCAATGGTCTTATGTCATTCCAATTCTAGTCATAGGCCCCCCTAACCTAATTACTTTAGCCACAACCCAATTTTTTGCATACAAAATAATAGTGTGGCCCTAAACAATAGTGCATTGTGCTAGTGTCCACCATTGTGCTATTATCCAATGATCATTTTTTCAATGTGTCTTGGGTCCTTACCCTTTTGATCTCTTATGATTTTGTCTTTCTTTTCACCTTGTCAACCTAAAAATAAGCATTTTACATTCAAATCAAAGTTAATTCTATATAAAAGGCCTCAAAAGGCATTCTACATCTAACACTTACTACTTTGGCACATAATTACATAAAAATCAGTCAATAGTATAGCTCAACACACTGTATATTACTCAACATCATACCTAGCCATGCATACTTGATCAAATAAGGGCCTAATAAAAAATAATTCTAGCATACCATGTGCATTAATTATGCATGTTACCTAAGGGATAAATACACATGATCTAATAACCCTATCATTAGGGTTAATGTAGACAATAATTAGAATAACATGGGTTCTACATCACACAATCGTAATAAACCGCAACCCATCTTTTCCCTTCTTTTTGCATTTCATTCCATTGTTGTTTTATGTGTGAAAGTAATCACTAGGATTTTAAAGGAAAACCAACTAAAATTTGACACAAAAGTATGATCAAAAGCCCATGATAACACCTATATAACCCTAAAGTTCCCTCCCAATAGCCTCAAAAGCTTCAGGGCCCCTATCCATAAAAGAACACTACCATAGTACTTTAGACATTAACACAATGCACTACTATCCCTCTGATCATGATAATGTCTTAAAGTAGTAATATATCAAATTATAGAAATAAAAGGGATATATAACATCTTCTTGACCTATTTCAATGCCATTACCATTTAGAGACATAAGTTTTTACTCTAGATAAGTGAATCTTCTCCTTACACATTATTTTGGGTAAATCAATTTAATTAGCTATTTACAATATATATTTGTATTTACCCTTTGTATTCAACCCATTAATAACCTATTATTTAAATATTTTAAGTCCTTAAAAGTTAAATAATTTGGTGAACCCAACTTACTTAGAATATTTCTTAACAACCCTAGTTCCATCCTAGGGTTTGCCTTCTCCATTTTTATGTATTAAATTAGGCTTTATAATTTTTTTTTCTTGTATTTTAAACATCCTAACTAATCCATATCAGTCATATATTATAGGTTCATTAATTTAATATATTTTAAATTTTTATAAATACCCTTGAAACCCTAGATCCACATACTAGGTCCTTATACATCCAAACATTAGCCCTTAGGGTTTCAAATCAATTTCTGATTTTCCTATACTTTAGGCTAAATATGTAGCATATTTTTAAATTTATCCATTCTATAATATATTCTCCCCATTTTTGCCTATTATTCATTTTTTACATTCTATTATGTGGTAAGTTTAAAATGACTTATCGAGAACCTCTTACCCCTCACCTAGTTGACCAATTTCTAATCTTTTCACATAATTATACAAATGAATGGACCAATTCTCAAAATTTTACATTAGCATATGATAATGAACATGATTTCATTTATAATTATGATGATTATTGTTATGACCATGGATATGATGATTACTATGAGCATAATAATGCACGTGATAATAAGGATAAATTAGATGAATCTTCTTCACCTTTTCCAATTCAATTCAAAAAAGTAAGTACAAATGATGTTACACCTTTTAAAAATTCACAAACTAAAGTAGATGATATTATTTTGTCACCTTATTTTACATTTCAAGCTCAACATAGTGATTGCATACCAAATATAGATAATTAAAATCTCTCTAACCTTCTATTACATGTCATAATATGCCGAATGAAAACACGATTGGTACTTATTTTACCTTTGTCTCCATTATTAAACATAAAAATAACATGGGCATTCCACTCATAGCTAGTGAAGATACACATTGAATTTCACCTACATATGATTATATGTTGCATAGCATTAAAAAGCTAAGATCTTCTTGTACTACGCCTCTTTTTGAGCATGAAAGTGATAGTTCTACTCTTACCTCTACAAGTGAATTAAATTCTGATTTTGATAAAACTTGAATAAAAATTATTAATATGACTATATTGAAGAAGATATTAAATCTATTCCTCTCTCTAATTCACCCATATCTCATGTTAAAATTTATTGCTTATTAAATGTTAATTCAAGCAATAATATGTCTTCAAATAAAAGTGTGTGAACGTATACTCATGTTATTAATTTATATGGTTTACATTCAATTGATACAAAGGTTTCTTATATTCCATTAGCATGTGATATTACTTTACCAAATAAAAATATAGGAGATACCAATGAATCTCCCCCATCCTCCTTACTACATTAGAATCCATTTTCATACTAACCTCCATGAGGGTGATAACTAATTTTCCTCTCACTAGGTCTAAGTTATCACCCCTCCAAAGGTTAGAATGAGAAAACCCACTATCTCTATAAATATTCCTTGATGTAGTGTACCAATGGATAAAATTAATAGTAATATTCAAGGTTTAACTGAACCTCTTGATAATATTTATATACTTTCACAATAGGTCATCTCTTTGATGCATGTTATGGGTACTTTACAACAACAAGTACAATGACTCACCTTGGAAAGTAAATCATACTACTCCTAGGTTGATGATAATGCTATTCATGTTAATCCTATTCCATATAGAATCTTTAATATAAAATTACCAAAGTAGTTTTAGATACCAATATTACAAAAGTTCAAGGGACACAGAGACCCATACTTGCCCCTCAAATCTTATAGAAAGGCTATGGCACAAGTCACTCACAGTTTGATTCTCTTATAATTAATTTTCCATATTCTAAAAGGTGAGGCCTTATTATAACAACCTCATTGGGTGCTAACTAGAAAAATGTAATTTTGATTCAACATATATACTAATAACAGATTACACCATGATAATCTAAGTAGTGATCATATAAAATACTCTAAGAGTGATAATTATAAATAAGCATGTGACAACTAAAAGTCATTGAGCACTATCAATATATGAAACACATCATACTACAATCATATAAAGTAATTACAAATAACCAGCCACTACTAGTATGATACACATCCACTATTGTCAATCTAAAGTAAATAGGTAATTAGAATTCTTCATGATAATACTTACCATAATAAATGTAATATAATACAATATAAAATAATAAGATACAAGGATTCCTAGAGCTTAAGTTCCCCTATCTCTCTAGTTTCTGTGGCAATCTCAAGACTCTTCTCAAAAGTAGTACTGCTATAGGGAGGGAGAGCATCATTTGAGTGCTTTTTCATACCAATCATGGACCAAAAATCCCTACACTAATCCAATTAGGGAATGACCCTCCCTTAATGGATGGGTAGATAGTGATGGAATGGAAATATAGAGAAATAAGCAAGTATCCATGTGCTGTATGATTTCTAAAAATAAATATGTGTGAACTAGGAATTTGACTAAGAAGAGGAGATTAGTATGGTGTTAGTGAAAAAATAAACACAAAAAATTGATAAAGAATAAACTAAGCTAGGGTGAGCTTAGTAAAAAAAACAAATGACAAACCCAACTAAAAAGCAAGGAAAAACACAAGAATTCCTTCACCTTCATTGGATGCTCTAAATGTCTTTGTAGTAGTGGCTTGCTTAGTTTTATGCTCATGAATTCCTTGGTACCTTTGGCTTGTGGCTTGGAATCAATTTGGCATGGTAACACTAGTCTTTTGAAGCTTTTGGAACCAATCCTGCATTAAACTTTGCACAAATTAAGCTTATAAATGATGTTCATGGCCTCTCTATTTTTAGATCTTTGAGAATGTCTAGAATCAACCTGAACCATCCATCTTGAGATTGAGATGTGTAGTTGAGAATTAATTTAATTTTTGGAATTAAGTTTATAATTATCCTCATCATAACATTGGAAGAAGGGGTAATTAATAGGCATGGACGGCATCAAGAAGGTATTGATGAGGCATAGACGGCATGAATCTTGATATTTATGGCATTTATGGCCTAGGGATGTCTTCCCAAGAAATGAAGTCACTTGATGATGCAATTATTCAATATTCATTTCTAAAACAAAGTTTTCAATAAGTTTCCATGGAATTATTAATTAAGCCTTGATTTGGGTTAATTAGTTCTAAAGCATGTTTAAGCACTTTGTGCACAAATTAATCAAATTGATCATAATGCTTTATTATTGGTCCAAAATTCAACTGGATTGGAATGGGAAGGCAATGTTAGACGCATTAGATCTATTATAAAATTTAGGAAGTTACTAAAAATAAATGACAAAAGCACATGTCTTATGTAAGATATTTGATAGGAAAGAGCAATCCAGAGTACCTAGGTGTAAAATTGGCAATTTGACTCAGATTGATCTAATCAAAGTTAGCTGGCCCATAAATTACATTGCCCCATTTAGGGATACCCTGGCTAAAATTGGCATTTGAATATGTTAGTTTAAAATCTTTTACTGTGCTTTAGTGTTTTTAGGCCAAATTGTGTATTTTAAGTGGAAATTGACTAAAATCCTAGTTGGAGGTTATTGGTGGCTAGATTTAGGTGTCTACAACATGTAGTATATTATAGAAAACCCATTTTATTTCAAGATATTGCACAAACATGTAAATCATACTCATAAAATGATATTGTCTCACTAAACATAATATAACCCCAAGATTCATTCAACTTAGATCCTATTGGTAATTATATCACAAAACATGCTAAACATAGGAGTAATCAAAGCAAACAATTATTTTATCAAATATATGAATGATACTTACATTTTTTTCTATCCCATACTAGAAATAATGACTATAATTTTTACCATATAGGTAAAAAGACACATTTAACTATAGATTATAACTACCATAATTCATTTACAACATATTACACCTCATAATTGCCCATATTACCATAATATAATATTTTGAGACATAACTACTAGTTTTTCACAAAAAATCATATAAAGTAGTCTTAAATACATGGAAACATAAGCTTCTATTCAAGCAATTGGATATAACAAAGAAAGTCACAGTTTCCATGAACACACAAATATTCTAACATAGCATTAATTACACTCTTAAAGGTTGTATAAATGCATACATAATGTCCTACTATCATAAATTATTTTATTCCTAGGAATGATCAACACATATGCATTTAATTAGTCAAATGTAGGTATGAGTCTAGACATAACAATTACATTATGTACCATCTGAGTATAACATACTTTTATACTATAGTAATCTATGACATTAATATCATAGCTATTTGTGCATGATCACCCTACTTAGTCATGAACAATCAATATTACACTCATAAATAATAATAAATCAAGTACGGGATTATACCACCTAGGTATATCCTAGATTATATTGCAAATTATCAATCAAAAGAAACTTAATCTCTAGGCACACATCATCATGCACTATTTTATGCTTTAAATATCTAAACACTTACAAATATTAATACTCTCATAATATGTACTGCACATAATTTTTTAATACTATCTGCATATATATACTAACATTCATTTATGACACAAGTCAAGGTTTTGCAAGATTTCACAATCATTACTTCCATGAACCTTTAATATATAATCTGAGTATTACAATCATTTAGACCTCTCTATAAATAAATATCCAATTCTCATTATTTACTACTAGTTCTCAACATAGAATAAAACAATCTTTAACTCAAAACCACCATATAACACATTCACATTTTGTTTTATGTTTTTATACTCTACATATTCTATGCATTTCATATTTATATGATACTAAAAATTTGACCCTATCGACATATTTGCATACACTACTGTGCTACATATATACTACTTAGATTCTACTAGAATTCAAAGCATAACCAAAGTATATATTTAGATCATATAATTGTATCAATCATGGATATAATATTAATCATTCAAGAGTATAGTAACATTACCACATAAATGTCTCTCTTTGCTATTGTTTACATAAATTATAGTGATATTCCTAAACTATATAACACTATTCATCTCACTATAATAATGTACATTTATGTACATGCATATATTGGTTTACAAAAGATTATCTTCCATAAAATAATCACATATTACTTAGCTACAGTGTATATATACGAGTGTGGTAACATACCTATGCATTTAGTCCATCAAATGCATTTAATGAGTCTCACACATAATGATATTTGATATATAGAATGAACATAACTATTTACTATTCAAAGATTCTACCCCTATTTTATTTGTAGTAAAGAAAGTTTCCACACTACACTTATCATTTCTTTCCCAAACGGAGTATACAGAGCATTCCTAAAATGTTAGTTAAATTCTTCATATATTATACCTCATTTCTAACATAAAGCTGACATCCATCCAATATACAGTCAAGACTAAAACAATTGTAAAGTTATTTATTCCATTCAAGTCACTAAGAACATCAATACTAAAATACATTATAGTTCAAATTGATTGCATGAAGAAACCTCAACGATCTAAATTTTCATCTCCTTATCCAATACTAATATCGTTAAATTTTTCAAAATTCCCCTTTGGTTATTATTGTAATTTTAATTTTAATAAACTTTCAATCATCTCAAAGAGACATTTTATAGACACAAGAACATACAAGGGAATGAGGCTTTTTACAAGCACATGTAAGAGCTAGATACAAATATTTTAAATTTTAGCAATTTTTTTTCATGATATCATATACAGCTTACCATAGAGCAGACATCATACTTGTGGCATGAAATTACATCCAAGACTCATTCAAGAAATCAATTAGCCCATCAAAAATAGAAATTGAGTTGTCAACATTCACATTTCCCATGTCGGATTTTGTGCCTATGCTTTCTGCCTCACGTTTTGCATGCAAATAAATTTTATTGATTAATTTCAAAAAATTATGGTTTAATTTGGTGCATTATTGCTATGTGAGTGTCCTTAGGATATAGAATTTGTTATATTTTGGGTAATATTCATGGTGAAAAGTTAAATTTGAGTGTGGATTTGGAGTATCATTAATTTATTTACAAGGAAATGATTTGAATGATAAAAGGAAGAACATGAATGTAAGGATGGAGAACTATAAACTATGTTTAGGTGCCTCATTATATGTGGCATTAAGTAGAAACACTATGCAATAAAACTTGTTCAATTCAGGGGATAATTTTAAAAACTATAGTCCAATGCTTAGTCACAAGATCGATACAACTGACTAGTAAAGAAGTAGAAATTTCTCAAGATCAAAAAGGAGTCTAAATGCAGGAAATATTTCTTATAGAATTTTAAACCCACCAGATCTCAAATATAAAAGACTCAAATAGATTTTTCATTTCTCATTAACATTATATAGATTGAATATAACTTTCTGTAATACATAAGAATAGAATTATATATATATATATATATATATATATATATATATATATACTATTTTCAACTATCTTGCTAAAATAAAAGAGGTCAACTTAAACACACACAACTATTCTTGTAGGTCCATAAAATAGTTCATAATTTCAAAAATAAGGAAAAATACACACAGTTCTTTTGAAGTAAACACAATATTTTCTTTGTTATGAATAACATGAATGCAATTACACCACCTACAGGTAATTTTATCCAAGATCATTCTCCTTCCTCTTGAATGTATTTTTTCCCAAGGTTACTCTCTACTAACCTCTTTCTTATTTTTTGTATCTTCATCATACCCTCTTCTCCTCCATCGCCATACTCTCCTCTCTTCTATCATCATACTCCATTTCTATTTCCATCACCATCTTTTTTTTGTATCTTTTTCCATACCCTCCTACTTTCCTTTCCCTACTCTATTTCGCTCTTATGATAATCTCTCCTTTTTAAATATTCCCTTCATGCATAAGTTAATGCTTTATTATCTTTTGTTTCAAAATATTAACTCGAGTTTTTATTTTTTCATATTTATTACATGCTTAAATATTTGAGTCTAAATTGAGTTAATTATTATTTTAAGTTCACTTATATTTCAAAATGATAATTTTAGACCTTTATACTCAATTTATTCCATGTAAAGGACTTATCACTTTAAGTTAACATTATCTTGATAATTAAATTTTATTAATTTAATTTTACTAGGTAATTATCTCTTTAAAAGATAAATTAAACAAAATTAATAATTCTATTTATAACATAAGATTAATGCCACTTAAATTAAAAAACTTTAGCTAATGGTTAATTTCCTAAGATATCAATGTAACTATTGGCATTAACTCAAAAACGTTAACTATATTATATTTTTGAATAAAAATGTGACTATGGAGAAATCAATAACCAACTTTCAACCATAAGATAACCCTATTGAACATTATAATCTTTCATCACACACAAAGATGTTAAAATAATGCTAGCATTGTCATTATCTAATCATATATTTATTCTAATGCCTTGACTATTTCTTATACATAAAGACATCAAATCAAGACAATGATATTTACTAAATATCATTTAAATTGATCATTATGTTAGACAAAAAATTAGTGTAAGTATTGACAACATTATCACAACAAGAGTATGTTACCATTAAAAAACAAAAAAATTATTTAAATCAAATAGAGAGTTAAATAAGTTATTATATTATGGTGTGTGTTGGGTTACTAGTAGTTTCTTTGACATCTCCAAATCATCCCATCTATGCCACCCTCTCTGATGATGCTCTCCCTCCATCATGATTTATAGGAGAAATCAATCTTGCATCCACCTTGTGATAAGTAGGTAGTTATTCTGAGTCATCATATGTATGAAACTAATGATGCATAACTAACAAATATACATCCAAAATGTACAAAAATAAAAAAGTACATCTGTCACATAACTAATCCATTATGTAAACTAACCAATATATCACTGTCTTATAACTAGTATATGTCATAAATCTCAATTAAAGTAATAACAATCCAATGATAACCATAATAATCCATGGATTCAAACGTTATAAAACTTAGGGTGAAATCGAGATGTAACACTTAAATTAGTTCCATCATTCACTCCCTAGTGGTTCTTTACATATATATGATGATTTATAACAAGTATTTCTGATGAATTATATTCAAAATAAGGGACCTCAAGTCACATATGAGAGATTGCCTTCACTACACCAAGGTAAGTCAGAAATAGTAAATGATTACATCTTACAGTTAAAATCATGTATGTAACAATTGATCTACTAATTGATAGATTTAGAGACACAATATATCTTTGATAGAGGCCTTAATTTCCCTCTTATATATATTGTTATATGAGATATCCAAATCATTCTAGCATCTATGTTACATAGCTTTCACATTAGAGAATAAGTTGGGACTAGTTGAGACACATTCAAAGTCATATTAAAATTTTGATCTCTCACATACATAGTCATCTAATATGGTAAAATAGCCTAATCCACCTATGATCAATGAAAAAGTAGAATGGAAAAAACCAATAAAGATACTCAACAAAAGAAAAGAGCCAATTCACATAGCATCTCCCATAGTGAGTAGAGTACATGCCGCCAATAAAGGGGCTATATAGTTTTCAAATAGAGATAGACCTCGTGACATATTATTTACATTATTAGATAGGGGGAGGATCACACTTTATCCTACTAATCATCCAACAAATCGGTTGCACAGAATAAGGAATAAACCATATTTCAATTATCATCCAACAAATGGACATTAGGACAATAGTTATTGTGCACTAAGAGATCATATTATCTAGTTTTCAATAGAGGCATTATAACATTCACACATAGGGTATTGATATGTCCTTCTCCACACTCTCCTAGATCAAGTTCCTCTATGATTGAGTTATCCTAGGATGTTCCTTTCAAGGAGTCGTTAGTTACTCATTATATGAGCCATGTGGTTTCTAAGACACCTACTTATGAAAGATCTCTTTCACCATAGATTCAATAGATATGGAAACCAATACATAGAAATAAACCTACTTACAATTGAATGGTAACAAAATGGAAAGCAACTCAACCATAAGTATTAGTATGAAAACTGATTAAGATATTTTCTAGAGATCATAGAAATTAGAGCAAGTTTTAGTATGATAACACATTAATATATTTTACAAAGATCGCAGAGATCATAACATAGTTTTAACACAGTAACCAATTAAGCTATTTGCTATAGAGTATACACATCTAGCTACCATTAGTGTACCATGAGTAGTATCAGTCCCAAAGTCTACTTCTATACCAACACAATATGCATAATATAGTCACTTATTTACTATGCCATTGGGGTTTAGATAGTGCATACCAAAGTCAAATGATCTATAACTACTTATAATACAACACTCTTATGACATCAATACTAACAACTAACATGCCTATTAAAATACACATATCTACTTAAAACATCTCTATACAATCAACATCAATTACCATTATCTAGTCAAAAAAGATAATTTAATATCAATACATAAGCAATGAATATAATCAAACATTTACATAAGTAAAAAATGTAATAATTTGAAATTCCAAGTAACATTATATTCATATAAAAATAATTCCATATATAGAAATAAAAAACAAATTCAATATAATGATACATAGTCACTCAATAATTAGAGCTTGGTCACTAGGACTAGCCTCATCACCCTCATTCTTAGATGTATACACACTATAAATATATGATCCTATATTCCCTATAGATCTAGATCTAAATCAAGATATAAAATTGTGCTCCCTCTCTCATAAAATCATATCCTCAGCTATAGAGATGGAATCCAAAGTGATTTAGATCAAGCATTAGTCAAGAAAACTCAAGAAATACATAAATAACATAACTAACTAAGCCAACTCCTTAAACAAGGTTTTAAAATGAAAATTAAAAGCTACTAAAATAAATAATATTCATCAAACCTTCCCAAGAGCATCCCATCACCTAAATGTGGCTCAAAACAAGATTTTCCCATTGATTGGTTGCTCAAATCTTTATCAATGATGAATGACAATGCTCCTCCATCATCTTAAGTACACTAATGAAACTAGGCTCATGATATTTAATCCATGTTATGCCTATAATGAAGCTATCCTATTATAAAAAAAGCATAATAAGTTTACACAAATGAAGCTTAAAAATGTGAATATGAGGCCTCCTATTTATAAATTTTTGAATTTGATCAGAATCAACCATGACCATCCATATTGAGATCAAGATGTGTGGCCATGAATTCATTAAATTTTGGAGACTTAAATCATAATTAGACTCATAAATATTTATAAGGAAGGGGCATTGAAGAGGTGTGAAAGGTCTTAAACCTGATATTTGTGTAGACACCAAAATTGTGTTGAATCCCCTTGGTCCTAACCCACACCTTATTAATTTAAAATAAACTATTTATTTTAAATTATGACCTCACCTAGGACACCTCACCTAGGACACCTCGCATTGGACACCTCACCTTGGACCATTTCCTACCCTATGACTCACCTTGAGACTAAGTCATCTACCTATGACCTATTCTCACTCCTTTCCAACCACCTAACCAACACTCATGCATAATAACCTCACCTTTTGACAGTTCTCCAATGGAAAATGCACATGGTAGATGGAGAAATGGGCAAAGGGCCAAAAATAGCCCTTTTACCCATTCTCTAGCCACTGACGTTGGTCAACTATCAGCCAACGTTGGTAGGATTGCTGACGTTGATTTCTTAAACTGAGTTTTAATCGACCTCTATCTCTCTTGAATCGCTAATCTAGAATCTATAATCTAATCTCTCTCTCTCTCTCTCTCTCTCTCTCTCTCTCTCTCTCTCTCCCCCTTAGACTCTTGGACGTGAACGTGCACACTCTGATACCAAGCATCAAAATTAGACTAACGCTCACCTAGCTCTAGAGACTCTATAGAAGTGACTCCAGATTGGATTGGAACATTGCACGAGGTCTTTGACATCAGCCACAATGGGAACAAACATTCTACACCTCTTGTTCTCTACCAAGCAGAGCTAAGTTTCTTCTATCTCATTTTAGTAATTTAGAATACATTAGTAATTAGATTCTATTTACTATTTCTAAATACTATCAACCCAACCCAACTTTCTTCCTAGAGAGGCTGAGAGGCCTTCCTTTCATTCTTACCCTCTTCTCATACCTATCCCCTACCTTTGCCTTTCCTCACATCTTAATCACCCTCCTACAACCTTGCACAAACCTTTAAATGTCAAGACTCCTTCCAGACTCCTCTGTCAACCATAGACATAACCTTGAGGCCTGTCCAAGGCCGATTACCCCTATCGACATTGACAGAATAACCGACATTGACATCATTGACCAACCGACGCTGGTAGGATTATCGACATCGGTGACTATGACAGACTGATTGCAGAGAATAGGTACGCATTGTCTACTTTCTCTTTCTTAGTCTTTCATTATTTTTCTTTATACGATAATCTTTTTATCAAATAGTGGACTGTCATCCCCCAAAGAAGTTTCTACACTTCTAGGATTGAGCATATTGCTTGGCAGTCCACCATATCTGTCTCTAACATTCTCTTTGTTTGAATCTCTTTCTTATCTACAGGTGTCATCCTCCACAGCCAAAGAGGAGCTCCTACAACATCTGGATACGGTGCGCAACTTAATTTGGGTAATGTATAAACCCCTAACCCTTAACTTTAGTTTCTTCTTTCTTCTGAATGTAAAAAGCAAAAATGAGTAGAAACATTCTAGCACGCCCGGTGGGACCTTGGAGTTTTCCTTGGGTTCATTTCTTCTAAAAGCAAACTTTCATATAGGTGCATTAGGAATTTTTTTCTCTCCTTGCATCCTTCTTCTATCTTTTTATTTTCAAAAGAAATCATAAGCACAAGTTAAAAAGAAAATATTTATTTTTCTTCTTGTCCCTTATTTCCTTGCATCTTAGAGTAGTGAAAATTCATACTCTTAACCTTTTCCTCACTTGTTTGCATCTGAACAAAACATTTCAATTTGGGTTAAATACACTAATGCATTTCATTCCTTCTTGGATGCATATTTAGCCCTCTCATTTAGTAATTAAAATGCATTATGAATAAATCGTAGTGCACATATGTTACACAACCTGACCACATTCACAAAATCAAACATATAAACATACTTGAGACAAGGCCCGACTAGGATTTCACCACCTAGCAGATACCTTACCCTTCTTGGTGATCCTACTTGGACTTCACAACCAAGGGGAGGACCCACTCTATTCTTTGACAGAGTATAAACTATAGGCAAAGTATATATTAGCTAAGCAGCCCAGCTCGGCTCTAGGTTTGTGAAGTGAAGGGAGCAAGCCCCCAGCACCAGGCCACATACAAAACCTAACACAGACATTTGAGCACCAAAACATAACTCGAAACCAACCATAGACTTCCTCTTTAGGACCCGTTCTAAAAGCCCAACTTCCAACACATTCTTCTAAGGCATAAGCCACCATGACTCTAAAATCTATTCTTAAGAATTTAACGTTTAGAGGTTACTTGCTGTCATCATTTCTACTATTCTTATCTAGTTTTTTGAGCTGGTAAGGTCGCATTGTTTTGAGGTCTAAAAACACCTCAAAATTTCTCTTTTTTTTCAAAAACTTTCAATTTTTTGAGTTTTTGGAAACACACAGACACCGACATCAATTTTTCCATCAACGTTGGCAACTTATCTTCATCGACATCGGTTTTTCCACCTACGTCGGCAACTATATTCACTGACATCGGTCATACCACTGACGTCGGTCACTGTCAAAAATTTTCTTTCCAAAACAAAAACTTTAAAACCTAACTTTTTTGCTGTTAAACACACATTTTGGGTTTTCTAAAACTGAAATACAAAGTTTTTAGAACCTAAGCACATTTCATCTTGGATGGCTTTGACACATAGTCAAGCCAAAACTCTTATTGACTATGTAAGGCAACAACCACTTCAACCTTCACCCTTCATACCAAGTCCCCTAATGGAGTATACTTCAGACACTGAGCGTATTCCTATCTAACCTACCCCAAATCAAACTCTAATTGTTCCTGAAGGAGATCAAAATTTTGAGAGATTCCTTGACCACAACATCAAGGCTTTCCAACACTACCCCACAAGAAGCCAAACATGAGATCTTTCAGGTAACCCAATTTATGGGATGCCAACTTGCTTGACTGAATTGAAAATGATATCAACAACATCTGCTACTCAATCCATTGCCTCAACCACTAACCCAACCATGGCCAATGTTCAAGATTTGGCCTCCCCTTTTATTTCTGGACCTACCTCCATCGAAGTTTTTGTACCCCCTCAACCACAAACAATTCAAACAAGTTCAACGCCTTTTCAAAACTTGCTTGTTTCTATCCTGCCCACTCTTGCACCCATAAATACAAGAGCGACCACCTACCCTTTAACCAGTGTTACCAATATTCAACCACCTTTGGCAGCACCTAGTCAAGTTGTGCCCTCCAACTTCATGGCACAAGCCCCCTTGCCTTCAACATCAATCCCCATGACGAACTACCAATATGTTACATCTACACAAATGCAACCAACTATGTCATATGCCCCTCCCAACACCTTCCAAGTACCCTTTAACTTAGGGGTGCCCCACCTACCAATCCATCAACTGATCTAATTAAGATGCTGATGGATAAGATGTCTAACCTTGAGACATTTATTTTAGGTTCAAGCAATGTTCTTTCATAGGAACAAATATGCAACGAACCCATTCACCCTTCGATGCCTATTCAACCATACCCTAACCAGTGAGAACTCCTTAAATTTACTCACTTTCAGAGTAAAGAGGACCCACAACAACATTTACGAGTGTTTAGACATGCTTGCTACTTATAGCACATGACGATGTGTTATTACTTTGCATGTTTCCCATGTCACTTTCTGGCACCGCCCTTGACTGGTATAGCTTCATTACCAGTCATTGTCTCTTTTCTTTCACTCAACTCACCCAATTATTTCTTGACCATTTCTCAATTAACATCACCAAAAAGGTCTCCATCACAGACCTATATTCTATTAAACAATTTGACGATGAGTCAATAGTTGACTTCGTTGCCCGTTGGAGAGGTTTCATCAACCAACTCTCTTTTTCATTACCTCAACCTGAGCTGATTGAGCTCTTTTCAAGAGCATGTGCCAAGCACATCTCATCCACTCTGTGGGTTCAAACATTCCACACATTTGACGAAGCTTTTACCATGGCCTCCGTGCTGTCGAAGAGGATAAAGTCAAATTACATAGTAAAAATACCAATGCAAAAGCCAATGACCCTTCTTCTTCTAGACCTTCTTCTTCCCACTCCAAGTCCAAGGGGCCGATAAATGCTATGGTCTTTAGATCATCATCTACCATAACTAACCAAACTGAGCCCTCCACATCACAATACATCACACGACAATTCCAACAATGATACATACAACGTCAATACACTCCAATAGGAGAATCATATGCTTCCGTGTTGGATAAACTAGTCAAGTAGGGGGTCCTCAATCTCCCTCAAATTTGACTACCTCAATTTGACCCCTCAAAAGCCATCCCTACATGGTACAGGGAAAATGACTTTTATAATTATCATCGTGTCAAGGGTCACGACATAGACAATTACAAAACCTTCAAAAACATTATTCAGGACATGCTAGACAAGGGGGATCTTATTTTGGATAACTCAAATGCACCAGCTAACCAAAACATCGACATCTTTAGGCAACCATTCCCTAATCATCCAACAACGTTGAGACCATGGCCGATGACCTCCAAGAGCATAATATACGCAAGGTCGACATGGTTTCTCCTTTCATCCCTAACCAACCTCTCCCACAGTCTGAAGAGGTTAGTCAACCTATTTCTCCACCACAGGTAGAAGAATTTTCTTCTCCTAATAGTCCTCCATCCACACCTATTTCACATGAAGGAGAGTCTACTTCAAACTCTCCCATATTGGAAGACGCTTTGACGATACCAACACCGGCGGCCTCGCCCTCATCCTTCCTATTACCAATGGAGGATCATACTTTCCCCACTCCTCGACCACATGAGGAAGCCATGATCATCCCTGTGCTCTATCCCATCGAAGAGCCAAATTCCCCAATCCCTTTTCCATCGAGAGAAGAACTTGTCCCTTCACCTACTTCGGTTGAAGAAGATCCGGTAACGGTTTTCTCTCACCTTTGGCCTGAGATCACTGCGTCTAACACGTTTCCACTCTCACAATCACCTAAATTCTCTAAAAGACCAACTGCAAGACCTCACATGATGTCACCTAAACCATTTTCTCAATTGGAAAAAAACTTAGGATTTATCCATTCGAGAAACTTAAAACATGAGGCGTTATGGGAGCGACTTAAGGCTCCTCATCTTTCACATCCCGCCTCGACTGCCAACCCTTTTGTGACAAATTACCCAAAAATCTCTAACAAGGATCAGGCTTCTAATTTTAAATCTTTAGAAGCTCAACCATCCACATCTGAACCCAAACCCTCACAGGCGTCCATCATGCCGAAATAGATTAAATCTCTCGGTGTTCACCCTGTATCAAACCTCAATCACCCACAAGTGAAGGTAGACTTGAACCTCACCCCGCATAATAGTGGTCCTCATACCAAACTAAAGAAAGCTACTAAACCACATCAGAGAAATCCTCCCCCACCTTCACCATTGCCCTCTATTTTGGGCCCACACCCATCTACTTTAATAGGAGTGCTCCCAACTCCAACACCTCACAAAAAAAAATCGCCTCTATTACTCCCTCTACCCATCAAAAAAATATTTCCTCCAAAACATCCAACACCTCTCACCACAAAAGTGTCATCTACACATGTGGTCACACCACCAAACAAAAAGATGGTACGAAAAACTCCTTTTATAACTCCTAAACAGAAGTTGTCTCCTCCTACAACTCCTAAATAGAAGTTATCAACCCCTATTGCAACAAAACATGTAGACTCATTAGCGGGTTCCTATGCTTTGCTGTTACACCAATTGTTGCAATCTTCTCGCATCAGTCTCCCACCTCTTAAATCATTCCAACCTCTCGAACCAAAACCATCTTGGTTTGATGACACTAAAATATGTGCATATCATCACACACCTGGACATGACACTGAGCATTGCTGCGCTCTTAAGGCTATCATTTGCCAACACCTAAAAAAGGACACCCTTTTCATTAAGGATCCTCTTGACCACCCTTCCAACAAACCACCAAAACCATCCCATGTCTCCCAAACATCCTCACCTAAATTGGGATCCCATCATCAGACTATGGCCCCTCTACCACCTTCACTCCCTTTATTTGAAATCAAAACCATTAATGTGGCCACCAGGTCACAAACCTTGAAAGATAATGGAAAAGATAATGTTTCTATTCCTTGGACTTATCCATTCATCAAGACTTCTCCACCACCAAAGCCAAAGATTTCTATTTTGGACACATCTCAACCAAGATTTTTGAAGTCGATTCATGACTCCATGGTGAAACAACTTCACCAAACCCCTATGAATATGTCCTTATATGATCTCATTCAAAGCTCTCCACAACATCACCAAACTTTAATCAAAGCTTTACAGACAATGGAGGTCCAACCTGAAGACCCCCAACCACTGGCTACTTTTGTCAAATCATTACCCACTATTGCCTCCATCATCGTCCATGATTATGAGATTCTAGACTACAACCTAGAAGATCAGGATCCCACCCTCTCAAACTAATCCTATCAGGAAAAAGCTTCATAGGATGCATCCTTGCGTTGCACTCCTTGTCTAAGAGGAGCTTCATCGTCTTCTCTTCATCTCATTTATCCAACCCATTGATTATCTATAATGGGTGTCAGACATTGTCCCCATTACAAAAGCAACTGGGGGAATTTGACTTTATACTAACTATCATGACATCAACCAAACATCAACTAACCAAGCATCGACCAACACATGACCAATATGGAAAGAAGAAAATAGGGCAAGTTTGCTCCTAATTGGCTCAGACCTTACATAATAACACATGGATCAGGCACTTATCGTCTGTCTTCTCTTGAAGGCTGGCTAGAAATTGAGCCCATTAATGCCTTGCATCTATGACCATTCTACTATTAATCAAGTAATCATTCACTTGACGTTTAATTTGAGCTCATCCCTTGAGTAACCCCCATCATTTCCATTCCTATTCCTTTCAACCCTCTTTCCCTACAAACATTAGTCAACCCTTTTGTCAAGCATGAATGCTTTGTCCTAATAAAAGGGAAACCTTTAAACCTCTATAGACCATTCCATGACTAAAATTCCAGTCAACAAATAACACATAAAATGGGGATACCTAACCAAAGGTCATAAACTATAAATGTAGACTGCTCCCTTGAAGGACAGCTACATAATTGCTATAATTGATAGACTGCTCCCTTAAAGGACAACTATTCAAAGACATTCAACCATAAAAGGCAAAATATAGACCACCCCTTTGAAGGATGGCTATGACCAAATTTTGCTACATACACAACACCACATGACCATAAAACAAAACAACATCCCTAAGTAGACTGGTATATATATATAAATATATATATATATATATATATATATATATATATATATATATATATATATATATAAAGTGACTGACCCACTATTAAGTCATGGACTTGCCTATAGTCATTCTCTAGGTCACCTATCAAAGGGGCAAAGTTATCCCTACTAAAAAAAGGTTACACTATCCTAACATATCACATAATCCTACCTATTACCCCAACATACTCAAGGGATTTTGAGCTCACTTAATGTCAAGTGATTCGACAATTTCTCTAACATAAACCAATGGTCAACGACGTAATTCATGAATGGGGCTTTTGTTTGCAAAAGTCTTATCTATGCCATCATTATGGTTCTTGTCAATGAAAGAGTGATATGCCTTTCACTTCTTACACATCTTCGTCACATACAACCAACCCAACTTTTTTGTAACCACTAACATGACATCATGATAGCCTATTCACATTAGTTTCTATGGAAAACAATACACATGGAAACTAACAACCAAACACAATTTATGTCAAGCATATACCATCACCAATATGGACACTTGCTGAAGGCTATAACATCATCACTCATTTCATTTTTAGCATACATCCATCACCAATATGGAAAATTGCTAGGGATGAAAAACCATGTCACAAATGTTATAAAATACACCATCACATAATATGGAAAAGGCTGTAACATCATCATGCATTCATCATTTCAAGCATATACCATTAAACATATGGAAAATGCTAACAACACTAACCTGACCAAAACAACTATCAACCACTTTGACTCCTTCCTCCCTTTTAGGGAGAACTACATTAGCTTGAGGCCCTTAAAACAAGGGCTATGTAGGCAGCGCTCAGTTGACATGGAGTCTTTTGGGGTTAGCTCGGCCATTTGCCTGATCATCTCCCTAATGATGTCAGCCATTTATTCATTTGTCTACTTGATGAACCAACCATATAACCTTTAACCATGACCCAAAATAGTCCAAACTCAATCTATAACTTACCCGCTTCCTCCCTTTTGGGAAGAACTACATTGGCCTGAGGTCCTTAAAATAGGGGCTATGTAGGCAGCACTCAGTTGACACAAAGTCTTTTGGAGTTATCTTGGCCATTTACCCGTGCGTCTCCCTAATGATGTCGGCCATCCATTCGTTTGTTCATCTACTTGATGGACTAACCATTTAACCTTTGACCATGACCAAACAACCTGTCCAAAATCATGACCAAACAATCCACCTTGACATTGTAGAAGTCACCTTTGACTTCTCATGGGGCACATTGGAGATCACATATATATCCCATACAACATCAAACATTGAGATCACTTATATCTCAACTCAACCCAACCAATGACTTTGGAGATCGTGACTATCTCCTTCGATCACGACCACTTTTGAGACAACTTTGCCTTGGTTGTTTTGATTGCATATATGCTACCTCACGAATAGATATCAATTTATACGCACCCTATATTATGACCCTCACACGTATTGTCGGATCATGCCCAAGTTGATCCCCAATATGTGTGACACTTTCATGTTTTTCAAGAGCACTTCCTAAGCCCAAGATACTTGGAACATGACGACCATTGGAGCTACGGCTTTGATCATTTAACCCAATCAGCTACTACTAAAAGCTGGGGCTTGATTACTTTAATTTTAGCACTCCTCGACCTTGATCGCGACAATTTGACCTATCTATCACGTGAAGTGGTATACATGCAATCTCAACTATTGTAGCATTCACACTCAAACTTCACCATACCCATTGACTACCTATCAAATCAGCAATCAATTTCAGGTTCCCTTTCCTCGACTCCTGCTTTGAGGGGAAATACCTCATCCCTTACTTGGGGCAACTAACACCTTATTTTTGTCTTGTAGTTTGTCAAGAACAACCAACAAGACAAAAAGGGGCAAATGTAGACACCAAAATTGTGTCGACTCCCCTTGGTCCTAACCCACACCTTATTAATTTAAAATAAACTATTTGTTTTAAATTATGACCTCACCTAGGACACCTCACCTAGGACACCTCACCTTAGACACCTCACCTTGGACTATTTCCTACCCTATGACTCACCTTGAGACTAAGTCATCTACCTATGACCTATTCTCACTCCTTTCCAACCGCCTAACCAACACTCATGCATAAAAACCTCGCCTTTTGTTCATTTTCCAATGGCAAATGGAGAAATGGGCAAAGGGCCAAAAATAGCCCTTTTACCCATTCTCTGGCCACCTACATCGATCAACTATCAGTCGACACTGGTGGGATCACTGATGTCAGTTTCTTAAATTGAGTTCTAATCGACCTCTATCTCTCTCGAATCACTAATCTAGAATCTAGAATCTAATCTCTCTCGCTCAGACTCTCTCTCTCTCTCTCTCTCTCTCGCTCTCCCCTAGGACTCTTAGATGTGAACGTGCACACTCTGAGACCAAGCATCAAAATTATACTAACACTCACCTGGCTATATAGACTCTACAAAAGTGACTCCAAATTGGATTGGAGCATTGCATGAGGTCTTTGACATCAGCCACAATGAGAACAAGTGTTCTACACCTCTGGTTCTCTACCAAGTAGAGCTAAGTTTCTTCTATCTCATTTCAGTAATTTAGAATACATTAGTAATAAGATTATATTTACTATTTATAAATACTATCAACCTAACCTGACTTTCTTCTTGGAGAGGCTGAGAGGCCTTCCTCTCATTCTTACCCTCTTCTCATACCTATCCCATACCTTTTCCTTTCCTCACATCTTAATCACCCTCTTGCAACCCTGCAAAAAACTTTAAACGTCCAGACTCCTTCCAGACTCCTCTATCAACCATAGACATAACCCTAAGGCCCATCCAAGGCTGATTTCCCCTATCGACATCGATAGAATAATTGACGTCAGCATCATTGACCAACTAATGCCAACAGGACTACCGACATCGGTGATTGTGACAGACTGATTGTAGAGAATAGGTACACGTTGTCTACTTTCTCTTTCTTAGTCTTTCATTATTTTTCTTTATATGGCAATCTTTTTATCAAATAGTGGACTGTCATCCCCCAAGGAAGTTTCTATGCTTCCAAGATTGAGCATATTGCTTGGCAATCCACCATATCTGTCTCTAATATTCTCTTTGTTTGAGTCTCTTTCTTATCTACAGGTGTCATCCTCCACAACCAAAGAGGAGCTCTTAAAATGTCTGGATATGGTGTGCAACTTAATCTGGGTAACGTACAAACCCCTAACCCTTAACTTTAGTTTCTTCTTTCTTCTGAATGTAAAAAGCAAAAATGAGTAGAAACAATTTGTTGCATTTATGGATTATGGATGCCACCCCACAAATGATTTCATTTGATGATGCATGTATTAGAAATCAATTTTTAATTAAGAAATATTCAATAACTTCCATGAATTTTCTATTTAAGCTCTTGATTTGAATTAATTTGCCTAAATGAGATTAATCAAATTTTATACAATTCTTTGGATATTGGTTGTATATTATTAATCAAACTAGTCATAATGTCATATTACTGGGTCATAATTTGAGTAGAGTGGAATTAGAATAAGGTGTTAGTTGCATACGAACCAATATCCTATTTAGGACATTGTCGACACAAAATAACACATGCATGTGTCACGTGCATCTAAATTAGAAGAATTCAATGATTTAGAGTGTCAAATTATATTTTTTCTATTTTGACTTGAAGTGGTTTAGGAAAAGTTAATAATCACATAAAATGCATTACCCCATTTATAGATACATTATAGCCTAAATCAGCACTTGTAAACAACAAGTTGAAATCAGTTAGTGCATTTTATGGATTTTGGCTTAAATTATGCATTTGAGTGAATTTCAAGTAAGATTGACAATTTCAACACAATGGTGTTAGGAATTGGATGTCTACATTTTCCCCCTATTTGATAAGGCATGGTGATACATTCTAATGAAATAATGTCTTTTAAAATAAAAGAGTTTTCTAGAAGAAGTTAGAAGGAAATAACCCATGATTCCCCATCAAGAGGACATATGAGGATGAAAGAGAAGGATGGACTTTGAAAAAGGGAGAGGAAGAGTGAAATTAACCCATGGGTGAGATTAAATCTAGATTGAGATAATGCTTACATGTATTGATTCTCAATGATCAAAATATAATTAGAGTATAATGGGACCCAAGGATGGGGGGAAGTGGGAAGGATATGTATGCAATCAAAAATGCATCATCTCTATAAATCAATCCTAGCTAGAAGAAGATAGAACATACCTACACTTTCGATTGGGGATACATTTGTTAAACAAGATCATGACCAATATGGAGCTATTCTAGACCCAATTATAGGATCAATTATCGTAATACACCATGTGAGGTAGGGTTCCAAAGCCTGTGGGCCAACACAATCATGCAACAACCTTAAAAGAGTCCTAGGTTTAATATTTCATCTATGTCTAATAAACAAGAAATTATATCTAATCCAGTTCACACTAAATATTACGGCACAAAGTGGGGGTTAGAAACAAAATATATAGCTAAACTAAACATAAATAAAAGACATATAATCATGTGAATGTATGTATAATCCTAATGCATGAAAGAGAAAAACACAACTACATTATATATCTACTCTTAAAAAAGAGAAATAAAGTTAGGAATAATTACCTTGAATATGAACTCATCGAGCCTCAATCTCTCCCTTGGCCAAGGTGATTCGCAAGAGATTATTGTGGTATGTAAGGATAACAAAGACAAGTTATCTATAAGCTACACAACCTATTTATGCATTCAAAAGACTTCTCTACAAGACAAGATCTATATCTCCAAAGAAATTATGGAATAATAAGATTTATTCCTCAAGTAGAATGGTCAAAGAGTAGATGTTCAATCACACTTAATCTTCTTCACTTATTTTTTCTCAAAAGGTTGGAAATGAACTTGTATATACAGGTGAATCTTTCCCTAAATCCTCCCAAAAATGTCAGCTGTACAAGGTCAGCCATGGTCGACCCAATATGTTTTCAGGGATAATTCACTAGGTCTAAGCTAGATCGGTTGAAAGGATAACAAACCCAAAAATTGAAAAATACCTTAAACTATACACGGTTGGCCATGGTTGACCTAGTAAAACTGACAGTTAAAAAGGAAATTAAGGCAAGAAAAGGGGGATGGAAAGAGGAAAATGATTAGAATGGGTAGGACTAAGAATAATAAGATGAAGGTTAATGGTTTTAGGAGATGAGTGTGTAGATGGCAAGTAGAAAAAGGGACAAAAATATTATGAAGCACTGATGGTCTACCCATCCCTTTCTTGGTACACCCCTTAAGGCATGTACTCAGAGAGATTAAGACTCGACAGGTTCCTGCAAGATACAAAGTTTTAGTATTAAAAAAAATTTAAAATATTATATGTATATAGGATACAATTCAAAAAAATAAGTGACATATTTTGAACACACCCAAAAGAGGGTTTAGGCTATGCACTTAGGGAATGATCAATCTTGAGACAAGTTACACACTTTGAAATTGCTAGAACAAGGGAAAAAGTCTATAGAGCTTGGAATTAGAAAAAATGGGAGAACATTGCTCTAGAGAATGGAAATAATAATGTGTCTCAGTAGAATGGATTTGATCAGTTGATAAAGCAACTTTTCCTAAGTAGGGTTGATTTTGATTTTTAATAATGAATTATGCCCAAATAGGGTTATTTTGATTTGAAAATTGGTCTAAATGTTATTCCCTAATAAGGAAAATTGGCAAGCATAACTTAACGATATAACATAATATATAAATTAAAGATGAGTGGGCACAAATGTAAATGCTAGGGTCAAATGACTGAATAAGCCACCTTAAACCCAACATATAAGGAAACACAAATGTGATGAAAGAAATGACGTGGTCAAGCTAACCCAAGATATGTCATGTATCCAAGTGCTACCTACATAGTCCAAATGGACCTCAAGCCATTGAAGTTCATCTAGAAGTGGGATAAAATAGAATGAGAAATGAAGAATAGAATAATTATGGAGCACTATTAGATTAGACTCATAATATATGCTAAGATATGCATGTCTTACATACAGTCTTGTGCATAAGACATTGGTGTTTAGTTTCATTGGTGCACTAAGAGTTGATCTTTGGAGCTGTACTGACTTTAAGACTTGGATCCAAATCACTTGGTGCTTAATATAGAAAAATGAAATTATGCATCATAAGTATGAGTAACTTATAATGAAATTGTATTTTAATTTTGATGATCTGATTAAAATATAAATATTTTTAACTAAGGAATGATAAGAACTACCAATACCAAAGTTACAACTATCTACATTTAAACAAAAAGCAAAAAAAAAAAGATAAAAGAACACCTAAATGTAACCTAAATTAAAATCAGGATATGAACAATCAAGATTTAATTAAGAACAAGAATGTACCAAAGCAAAGCAATAAAAATTGAATAAACAACATTAGAGCAAGATATGAATAATCAAGATCCATGTGTACTATTAAGATGTTTGTTTAAAAAAAAAAAAAAAAGCAAGATAAAACAGTAACACAAAAGACCAAGAAGAAATAAGAAAAAACAACAAAAGAATAAAACTGAAACAAATAAAAAAATAAAAGAAATGGAGAGACAATAAAGCAATCAAAACAACAATAAAAAAAAAAAACACACATACACACACAAACAAGAGTTAGTTGTAAAACTAGTGCAAATAGAAAATAATTATTCATACATGTGTAGTAGAGGTATTACTTTCTACAATGGTGCAATAAGAACAAAGGACATAAAGTTGCCCCTAAGTAATAGGGAAACAACAAGATAAAACAAAATGGGGGAAAAGAAGAAAAGCAAGGGAGTGGCTGAGCTGACTCCATATATACAAGACAAGTAGATGCTACGTACATAGTTTTATAGACACAAGATCCAACATGAACTTTAGAGAAAATGTAGTTCTCTTTAGAAATGGGATAGAAGAAAAATGATGATAGGAAAACATAATTAATGTTGTAGAGGAAATAAGGAAAATGGGTTTGTAAAATGTTGAGATCATGGAGATAAAAATAATAAATTATAGAAGACAATGTTTTTGATCTTTTTATTGATCATTTTCTAATGTTTTTGTGTTTTTGGACTAAGAAACATAAATGAAATAGGAACAAAAGGTCCATGGAATTGCCTAGCTAAAGAGATGCATGCCCATAGGTAAGAGTTCAATGTACAACTAAATTGACTACAATAGGGATAGTGAATATAAACAATAGTAAAGGGAACCAACTAATAAGGGAGATGCATGTCCAAGAGTAGAAGTTCCAATAATAAATAAATCTAGCTACAATGACCCATGCTCATGAATTAGAGAGAGCAAGAGGATCCTTATAAGTCAACAATGCATACCAAAAAACAAAAAAATAATAATAGAATGGTATAAAACACTAGATAAATATGAATAACCATTCAACAAGCAAAAACTATGTGCTATTGTGCATGTGTTCACTTGTTTTTAAGTAGAAGCTATAAAATATTGTTCAGACTCAATTACTTTGTAGAACTATTACTGAGTGTGTCCAGAACATTTAAACTTAAATGGCTCACAAAATAGTGAGAACATTTAGACTTATATGGCTCGTAAAATGGTGAGAGCATATGAAAAAGGGGGACTGATTTGACCTCAACATGAATCATGCATGACTTAGATAATCTCACTAGGACCTCAAGTTACATTAATTATGCCAACACAAAAAGGTAGTGAACAATTGGCTAAGTCATAACAATTTCTCAAATTTGGTCCAAATAATAATGCAAATGATAATAACAATGGCAAGGTGATGTGATAATGCATGATAAAAAGGCATTATTCCTAATTTGCCAATAGGTAGGTATAATTAAGAAATAACATCATAATACTGATTTTACCAAAGGCAATTATAATCAGTGGTACTAAATTAAATACTAATTTGCCTATAGGTAGTTATAATTAGTAGCACTAGATAAAATGAAAATGAAAGATAACTTGTCATATCAACTATCACACTAATTTTATATACCATCATTTAAACACAAAATTCTTAAGACTGCTAAAATTAGATCAAAATCCCCTCACAGAAGGTATAGTAAGAACTAAAGGAAGTGAAATAAAAAAAGGTTGGTTAGGATGGATAAAAATAGGCTTTGGTCAATAGTAAAGGCATGGTATAATAAAATGGTATAAGGCATAACATAAAGAAAATGTTAAGATGATACTTAGATATAATGGTAATAGGGTTGCCCCAAAGTGAAGATTACTTATAAAACAATGAGAGTGTGGGTTTAGTTTGCATGTAAAATGGTGAGAGCATGGATAAAATGATTGAGTTGACCTCAATAGAAATTAAGTGCTAGCTACATAGTCCTGAAGGACCTTAAGTCAATGTAGTTCAAATAGCATGGTAAATGGGACATAAGGGTATAAGTTTCCTAGAATGAAATGGTCTATAAGGGTAATGGGGTTTCCCCCAAGAGACAAAGAAAGGAAAAAATAATTTAAGGGTAAATGGAAAATGAAAAATGGTTTTGTCACTCTTGCTAATGTGGAGATGCACATCCTAATCAACATATGAGATAACTAGAATAATCAATCACATAACAATTGCTAGTCCACACCCTTTTAGAATAATTGCTCCATCAAGAACCTACTATAGATTTGAACTACACAAATGTTGATGTGATGTTTGTTGATCATTGATTCTCTTTCCTTCAAAAACTGAGACAAGATATCTTTGTAGCCTCTATAAAAGAAAGTGCTACCAAAAATGGTAAATAATGTTAGGCATAGGATAAATGGTATAAGTTGGTAATGAAAATGTGGGTGATAATAGATTGTATAATGGGTGGGAAATAAATGAAGATTAGGACTTTCAATCACACACAATGTATATAATTCTAGATTCAACATAATTTTAGTTATGGTGGGGATGAAAACTTCTAAATATGCTCTCGATAGGACCACCAAATTTTGTTGTTGTTTAGTCTTGAGAGTATCCACCATCTAATTATGTTGTAGATTAGAAGCTATACTATTTTGATCCTTGATAATGTCTTCATCAAATAATGCAAAAAATTTGTGCTCAACTATTGGCACCTTGAAGAGGTTTTCACCAATGAAGTTGTCTTGATTATTCCATAGTGCCTCCGAGAAGGTTTCCCCAAGGGATGATAACATTTGACTTCGATTATCTTCTAGCACCTTTGAAAATGTTTCACTAAAATATGGTGAATTTGAACTTTGATCATCCCCTAGCATCTCTGAAAAGTTTTTAGTAGGAAATTCTTATTCTTTTGAGTAAATGTGGTCTTGTCCCTTGATATTTTGCACTTGATATATTTCCGTAGATGCAGTTCAACAAATTTTGATTCTATTGGTCCTAATCAACACTTGTGGGAAGTGAAATGTCAATATAATGGTTATATTGGGTGGTGATAATGGGATGATGAAATGAAACATAATCTTAATAGAAGATACTAGGAGAACCTGTGTCAATGCTAAAGTAATCATCCTAAAATACTATAGAAGAATCACAATTATGTTCAAATTAATCCTTAAGGTAGGTGTAACCAATGTTGTAAAAACCACGAACATATTCTGATTTAGAATTTGAGTTTGAGTCAAGGGACTCTAAATTTAATGTTGAGATTGATCATGATTCTAATTTTGATGCTAAATCTAATGTCAGTTCAAAAAGGGAACTTGAATTTAATGCTAATTCTTCATTTGATGCTAAATCTGATGTCAATTTAGAAAGGCAACCTGACTCTAATGTTGATTCTTCATTTGATGTGGCTATTTCTATAATTATGTTTTGTTGAATGATTAATTTTGGATCAATAATGGCCTATGATAGCATAATGGGTTATGTAAAAATTGATTCATCTAGGAAGGGTTCAACATAGACTAGTTCATCTAGGTGAAGCCCCTCAAAGAGAGGGAATCTCTTGAGGGATGATTTGATAGAAAATGGTCTGTCAAAATGAGACTCCTCAACAAGTGGAAAAAGATCAAGAGATAACTCTGTAGAGACTACGTTATAAAAAGGGTGGGGATCTTTAAAAATGGGATAATGCTTAAGGTAATGATTTACCCAAAGGTAGTTATACTCATTAAGAAGTGACTTAACAAAGACTGGCTTGTTAGAGTGAGATTAATCAATAATAGGTATAGTATTAATGTGTGATTCATCATAGGTTAAATCATCACAAATTGGTGTTGAAACAATATATCATGATGTTGGTTTACAATCGGTTGGAAAATATCAAATTTGAACACATTTTGGTCCTCAAAAGATGGTTCTTAAAGAGGTAATGGTTGGTTCTGTTGTGGCTCAAAGATTGGCACATAATTTCTAAAGTGGGGAATAGTTGGGATTGGATGAATAATGTCTTATGGTTCAATAATGGGCCCTCAAAAAATTATACTAATGAAGAAGGGATAAAAAAAGATTGGTTCATCAATTTGATGTTCTTCAATAATAGGTTTAATAAATACCGATGATGCGCCTAGAATAGTAATAATGGGTCATTATGGAGCTTGGTTGCTCACACAAGCCAAAGGAGGAGAACCTAAAATGGTAACATTTGAGCATTATAGAACTTGGTTTCTCATTCAAGCTGAAATAAAAGGATAACCTAAAATAGTAACCTTTTAGTGTTGTAGAGCTTGATCACTCACATGATTTGAAAGAGAAGGATAACCTAAAATGGTAACCTTCAAGCATTGAAAAGTTTAGTTTCTTATGCAAGATGAAATAGAAGGATATCTTATAATGGTAACCTTCAAAATTTATGGATCTTAATTGCTTGCACAAGTTGAAGGAGAAGGATGGGGGTGACGTATAAAAATCAACATGGATTGGTTTGGTATTTAAAGATTAGGCCCAAAGAGGATGATATATTCAAACATGATGGAGTGCTCATGCCCATCATAAAAATGCTCTTTTTCACAACTAGGACCACAAAATACCCCATTGAGAGTATACCTTTGCATCATGTCTAGAAGATTGTCCTCTACATTTGCTAATATTTGGAATGCATTTTTCAAATGTTTACAAAGTGTGCTTTGATTTTATCCAAACAAGTGACAAGGTAAAAAGAGAATATAATAAAGAGAAGTGGTATAGTACCACAAAATTACAAGAAATAGTTATAAAATTACTCAACTTTGGTGGGTTGAAACCATCAAATTGGAAGAGGGTATGATAACTCTAGAGCCTAAAGTGTAAAATAGTATATCAAATGTATATCAAAGATAAGTCAATACCATAAAAGATAGGGACTATTTTGACAAGATATGACTATAAAATTAGAATAAAATCTTTCTAATGAGGAAAGTAACAATGCAAACTAAGAAAATCAAGATGTGAAAACACATAAGAATTCCTATGTATAAAACTAAAACCAAACAGATAGAACCATGCCACCACATGGTAATATGAGGTAAAATTGGTTCTAGAAATTAGAGCATAAGTAACATGCAAGATAACCTAAGTCAAAAAGGATCAAAAGGGTGATGAGTCTATATAATGACCTTTAAAACAAATAGGAAATTTTACCCAAGTTAACTCAATCCAAGTGAAAACAACAAACTGCTTAACACCTTGGCCTAGAACTTAGAAAGGTGAGATTTTGAATTTGAATTAAAAATGAAGGACTTAAAGATTTTTGGAAAATTATTTAGACTCATATGGACAAAATAATGATGTTGTTTAGATAAGACAAACATTATGTTTCAAATGAGGATTTGAACAAGGTAAAAGATGATTTTTATTTGGTCAACATAACGCCTCCTTGTTCAAATAAAATAGTGGATAATAAATGTGTTTGGCTGATGTGTTTTGATTTAGAAATAAGTTTTATACTTTAATAAGACCAGGAAAGTAAAGGAAAATGTCTAAATATAACTAAGTATAATGTCCAAATCTTTAAACTAACAAGGTTGCTTTGAATCACTAAATTCCATCTATATACATGCTATTGGGAGGATTTTAAGTGCTAATCCAAAAATAAAAGCACATGAAGTAATAGGGTTTTTACACCCCCTTCTCCTAAGAGATTATAGGTGATATGAAACTTTAGGCTACTCGCCCTACATAACAAATATGCCCACAACAAGTGGGGTCATTATAAAACTAAATTTTTGATTATCTAGATGGTCCCAAGTATGGTTAACACTAGAGACGCTTTACGTAAATTGTGTTCATATCAACTAACTTACTATACAAGGGTATATTCCTTTACATAGAGATTCCATCTGTGTACTTCTTTGTGGAATCCTTTGTTTATCTAAAGTTGACCTAGATTTTCATTACAATTGGAGAGGCTAGCCACTCAGACCAATAGTAATTTTAGTATACATGCCTTGATTTATATACCCCACCATAGAGAAAGGTTGAAACAATGCTAGGAGATGAAACCATAGGTCAAAGCTTCCCTAAATAAATTGTGAGGAGGCTATGAACTCCTACTCATAAACCAAGTAGGTTTTGGGGAGAGCCTTAACAACATTCTTTTCACACCTTGGATAAGGCACAATTTTTAAGGAAAGAACATTTTTGGTCACTTGAGTTCCCTAAAGGGGATGAGGGCAGAGCATACATGCATCCTTCATTTAAAAAAAATACACAAGTATAAAGTGATATAGCATAAAATAAACAATTGTTTACTTTAATGCACCAAATGGAAGTGTTTATGAAACATTATTGGCCCCTTGGTTTTAGTTGTAAATTTTTAAAATTTTCATAAAACACACTAAGGATAAAACCTGTAAATTTATTTTAAGCACAAAATGAGAAGTTCAAGACTTAATCAATGTCAAATTTGTGTTTTTTTCTAGCATGTGACCTCTAATTTTTAAAGGTTTTACTTTTGATTTGAATCATAATTATCAATGAGAAAATCAAGATTTAAAAAATTTCTCTTGGGTAGGTTTCTCTATTTTTATTACATTGAGACCGATGTCAGTCACAAATGGCTTATGGCAATTATAATAAAATTGATGGTGGTTATAATAAAACCAATGCTAGTAGAAATACAAATGATGTTGGTTATCTATGAACCCTTAGATAAAATAATTTTTTTCAAAAGACGTTAGTTAGCCCAAAATAATATAAAATATCTAGAAAAAACCTCTGGATCTTGTAATAAAATGATTAGATAGAACCTAGAAAACTTTAAAATCTAAAATGATAACTTACAACTCTTAAGAAAGCTTAAAAACCATTTTTTTCAATCATGTTCTACCTTACACAAGGAATAATGCCAGTTAGATAGGACCAATGTGGGTTATAGAGAATTGATATCGGTTATTGTGGAAATTGTGTGTCAACAAAAGCACAAAAACATGAGAAAAATAATGACAAAACTTGATTTTTATAGATTTTTTAACATTTTTTAGAAAATCTAAGAATGCCAAAGTGTTCTCCCTCCTTGTATGGGATGTGTGGTCCCATCGGGCATGCCAAGATGTGGAGATGGAATCCAAAGTGAGGTAGATCAAGCATTAGTCAATAAAACTCAAGAAATATATAAAGAACACAAATAACTAATCCAACTTATTCAAAGGGCTTTGAAAATGACAATTAAGAGCTATTGAAAGAAAGCATATTCATCAAACCTTCCCAAGAGCATCCCATCACCCAAATATGGCTCAAAATGTATTTTTCCCCTTGATTTGGTGTCAAGTCTTTATCAATGATGAATGACAATGATCCTCCATCATCACAAGTGCACCAATGAAACTAGGATCATGATATTTGGTCCATGTTATGCTGATAATGAAGCTATTTTATTACAAATTAAGCATAATAACACTACACACAAATGACTTATGGAGAGAATTATGAATAATAAGTTTATACAAATAAAGCTTAAAAATGTGAGTGAGAGGCCTCCTATTTATAGATTTTTGAATTTTATTAGAATCAACCATGACTATCCATCTTGAGACCAAGATATGTGGCTATGAATTCATACAATTTTGGAGACTTAAATCATAAATACCCTCATAAATATTTAGAAAGAAGGGGCATTAAAGAGGTATGGGAGGCCTTAACTTGATATTTGTTATGTTTATGGCTTGTGGATGCCACCCCAAAAATGATGTCACCTAATGATGTAAATAGTAGAAATCAATTTTCAATGAATAAATCTTCAATAACTTCCATGGTTTTCCACTTAAGCTCTTTTTTGAATTAATTTGCCTAAGTGAGATTAATCAAATTTTATGCAATTATTTGGAAATTGGTTGCACACCACTAATCAAATTGGTCAAAATGTCATATTACTGAGTCATAATTTGATTGGAGTAGAAATAAAAGAAGATGTCAGCTATGTACAGACCAATATCCCATTTAGGACATTTTCAACACAAAATAACACATGCACATATTGTGTACCTTCGAATTAGAAGCATTTAATGATTAAGAGCATCAAATTATGTTTTTTCCATTTTGACTCAAAGTGATTTGAGAAAAGTTAATAATCATATAAAATGTAATGCCCTATTTAAGGATACATTAGCCTAAATTGACACTTTTAAATGACAAGCTTGAACCATTTAGCACATTTTATGGATTTTGGCTTAAATTATGCATTTGAGTGAATTTTGAGTAAGATTGACAATTTCAACATAATGGTGTTATGAATTAGATGTCTACATTAGACACCAGATCTCAATACTCTTGCTACAGATGAATATAGTCATCCACAATCCTATATGTAAGATCATTTCACCATTATAAAAAGAAGATAAGAAGTAAGAACTATGTTGATAGTGTCGACCTAGCCTTGTCTCTATCCATAATTTCCAAACTATATGCTACAGTGGTAATGTTCACTCTATCAAATAGGTTGGTATGAATGCATGTAACTTATGTATCTCTCTCCAATAGCCCATCATCTAAAATATCATCAAGGATGTGTCATGTAAGCTCTTATAAAGTAACCTTCATGTTGGTCTCCTAGTAATCATGATATCCTACACCTACAAACAAAAATAAAATACATTAGACCAAATTAACAAAATAAATTAGACCAAATTAAACAAACCAATAAGCCAATAGTCAACAAATAAACATGAAATAATCTACAAATGACAATGTACCATCAACTACCCAAATGAGCAATAGATCCAATACATCCTCAACTATAGCCCCATATCCCAATAATAGTGGCATCCATCTATGTTTTCCTTATATACACATAATATTTTTAATCTTTTATCAATTATTGGCATTCTTTATCTTTCAGGAACCCATCGAGTCTCAATCTCTCTAAGTACATGCCCTAAAGGGTGCATTGGGAAAGTGGTGGGTAGACCATTGGTGTTATGTAGGATTATTGTCCTTTTTATCACTTGTTATCTACACACTTATCTCTTGAAAACCATTCCCCTAAGCTTATTCTTCTCTTTTATATACTCCTCAAGTCATTTCTTACCTTTTATCCCCCTTTTTATAATCTAAAACCCCTTTTGATAGTTTATAATACTAGGTCGACTAGGTCAACCTTGTACTCTTATTGGTGAAATTCATTCAGGGTCTAGGTCAAAACTTGGCCAACCTAGGCCATGACATAGTGAATTTTGTCAATAAAAATACTAGGTTGACTAGGTTTACCCTATCGACTAAAACTTTTAAAAGGGCTTAGGGTTAAATCTACTATATATACAAGAAGTATGAGCTATTGCACATCTGCTTATCCACCATTCTACTTGAGAAACAGGATTAAGGGTTCATACTTTCTTTGGAGATATGGATGTTGTCTTGTGGAGAAGTCTTTTAGATGCATTGATAGGTTGTGTAGCCTAGAGCTGATTTATCTTTGTCATCCTTACATACCATAAAACCTCTTATGAAGCACCTTGGACAAGGGAGATATTGAGGTTCGGTGGGATCACCTTTAAAGGTAAGTACTCCTAACTTTGTTTCTCCTTTGTAAGAGTAGATAGATATGCATTTTTACTTCTCTTTTATGCATTAGGATTTTATATACATTGATGTGAGTATATGTATTTTATGCATGTTTACTTTTTTTATTTATTACCCCCACTTTGTGCCACAAGATTTGGTGAGTAATAGATTATATTTATTTGATGTACTTATTATTAATATAATGAATATGAAAACATAGGGATTAATTAGGGTTATTACTTGATTGTGCTTGACTAGAGCTTGTAGAACCCTCCCAAGTATTATTGTTGTGATAAAATATCCCCTAATTAGGTCCAATAGATGGACATATTGGTCATGTTCCTGATTATCTAAAATATCCCCAATTAGAAGTGTAAGTATGATATATCTTTTTTGAGTTAGGATTGATTTATAGATATGATGCATTTTTGATTGCATATATTCTGGTGAACCTGACGTGAATCTAACCCTTGAAAATTTTATTTCATGTTTTACATTTTCTGTCATTTTATTTATTATTTTTCTATAGTTATGATGCTAAGTCGATAGGGACTTTATAGTTTATAACTTTTATGCATAGGTTTAACACAAAATCACATAAAAAATGACCATATTCTATTTGTGCAAGTCTTCATCAAATACAGAGTATTATTTCAAATAGGTTGACATAGTACTCTTAGAGGCTTTCAAGAAACATACTATGTTGACTAAGATGGTATAGTCATCTTATAGGTTTTTATAAAGATAGACTAGGTCGATCAGGTCGATATATTATTTTAGATAGCTTCTAAAAAACATACTAGGTCTTCTAGGCTGGTAAAGTCATCTTCACAGGCTTTATCAAATAGGGAACTATAAAACTAGGTCAATGTAGTCAACAAAGTTGGTAGAATTTACAAGTAACATTCAAGGCACTTTAGTAGAAATCTCACATTCCTCTACATATTTTAATCCACCACGGTTCATTTATCTCTTTCTCTTTCATTTCAGTTATTCCTTATAATTCTATTTTGCATAATTTATAGTCTTTAAAACTACCCTCATATAGAAAACTAGGTTGACCTAGTTGACCTAGTTCTATATTCTATCTTCTGTTTGAATAATTAGGTTGACATTATCGACATAGTTATTTAAAACCTCTAATTTAGTAGTAAAGTAGAGACATTGTTGACTTTGTACTATAATGTTTACATATACTATCATTTGAACTAACACTGTACTATATTTTAAATTGGAATTAATATCTATATGCTAGTAATTAGTTCACACTTTCACTTTCAGTTGTTTACATGCTTATAATAGATCACATAATCTAATTAGGTGGTTTTTTAATATAATGTTTAGTTTAATTATTTTTATCTTTCTTTCACATAATATAAAATCACATAATTTCAAAATGCATTTAAACATTTATCTACCCAAGGCCCACCTACTTGGATTTAATCACCAAGGGGGAAGCCGATTTGGGGTTTTAGCCAAGTATAAACACATGGTTAATATTATGTATTGGTAAATCACTTGACACCTTTATCTCTATGGGATTATGAAGTGAGGGGGTAGGCCCCAATACCAAGCCAGTACCATTTACAACATAGATCCCTTTTAGCCTAAACATCCTAACACCATCCATATATTTCTTTCTAGTTCTCTACTTTCAAGCAACTTCCCTATCACACTTAAAACAACACTTTATAAATCTAAAAACTTTTAGGGTGACCACTTAGTTAACATTTTCTTTTCAAGTTGATTGCTTACACCTTTCTCATTGTATGTTATATTTTAAAAACTTGCATTGGCCAGTGTTGGTGCAAGGTTTTGTGCTATGTGCTCCAATTGGATCATATTCATTGATCCAATTGCTTGTGTGTTTCCTTTGATTTCTTACTTTCAATTACACTATAATATGTTTCCCTGTTTTTAGTACATTGTCATTCTATTTGAGATAGTCTTTTACAGACTATTTTTCTTCTTGCCTATAGTACTAAGTCAAACCAATTGACCATGTATCTCTTTTACCAGTTAGATAAAAATATTAGGTCGATCTAGTTGACTCTATACTTTTATCAGACTCTATTTTCCTTAGTTTACAATATTAGATCAACCTAGTGAAATTTGTACTCTTATCAGACTCTATTTTTCCTAGTTTATAATACTAGGTTGACCCAATCGAATTTGTACTCTTACTTCCCACCCTATCCATCTGACTTAATTCTCTATTTTTCCTTCAAATTTTGTTCATTTTTATCAGGTCATCATGAATACACTTATCAAGTTCTTTATTGATAGTCTCAACCCATTCAAAATTTATATGGTTTATTCTCTCTTAACTTACCTATCCACCATAGAAGACAAGTCTTTATGGTGTAGATTTTCACCACATGGTTCCAAATCTTCTAAATCTTGATCTACCCCATACCATATAGTAGATCCAAATAATCCTAGTAGACAAATCCCAAACCATGACAATTATATACCTTATATGACTTTTACACCTTCTAAACCTAAAAGTAATAAAATAGTCAACCCATCTACATTGAATGCTGGAACCTCACACTATGTTCCACCTCTTCCAAGAGAATCTAGCTAAACAAATTGAGGAATTAGAGGCAAAGATCAAGTTTCTTAGTCAAGGGGAGATGGAAGGTTAGACCTAAAATAAAATCGTATGCCTAAACACAACCCATCTACCTTTCATCAAGAGAGTCCTCAAGATAATTTTGATGTTGATGAAGTGTTGGTAAAGTGGAAAGAAAAGAATCAAATGATTTTGGCCCAAGGTTTGCATCCTCTCTTTCATGAGCTGTCAAAAGAACCTCTCATGTGTCATTCCAAATCTGATTTTGAGAGTCCTTGTGTTGAACCTCTTGGCTTGGGTGATGAAGAATGTTTTCCTTGTGTTGGAGTGTATCTTGAGAAAGGTAAGTGAAGAGGAATGTGCTAAATTCATGACTTATCAAAGAGACTTCATGAGTGTGAAGATGAAGAAATCAGCATAGGTACCCCTCATGGTGAACAAAAAGACAATTCACAAGCTTTTGAAGAAGGGTGTTTTCTTTTTTCTAAAGAAGAAGAAATGATCATTAGTTCCTTTCTCACCTTGAAAAACAACATAGATGGACATAATAAAGTCCATAATTAGTATTTGGATGACTTGTTTAAAGTAATTGGAGTAGGCTATACTAATATCCAAGGAGACCAGGAACTGATCAAGCATGAATAAGGTGGAATGGGGACTCAAGCAAGTATGCAAAGGAAAAACAAACATTTATGTTTATTCTTTCACGGGGTTTGTGAATCTAGGAATGATAGTTTTGAAGTCATCAATAGGGGTTAATATCTTCTACAAGGAGATCATCAGCTCTTGAAGGATGAAGAAGGATCATATTGGCCTAAAGTTTCTAGTGAACATGAAATGAATCCTTTTGAAATCATGTCTATAAAGAGAATGGGAGTTGATCATGAGAAAGTGAAGGGGAAGCAATATGAAACAAGTGATGATGTATAAGAAGAATTCATTTCCTTGGTCAGATTGTTTGGAGTTTCTTGGTTCCTAATGAGCACCATGCCAATGAAGTTGGTAGACTTTGTGAGAAGCATGGAGGTAGCAATGATAAGAGACAAAAGGTTGTTGACTCATCTAATCCTTCATGCCATGAAGTAAGAGGAATCTCAATCTTCCCTTTTAGTCCAGGGGGAGGTATGTTTATAGTTAGTTTTATATAATAATTATCTTTTGTCTCTCTTAAGTGCCTTGAGTAGATATGTGTCTTGTGTGTGTTTATCTTCTTTGTTGTGTGTGTTCTTCTCCTTTATGTGTTGAGGTAGTCACTTGTTATCTTGGTCAATGGTCAAATATATTATTTGTTTCAGTCCTGAGATGATTCCTAAACCCAATGGAATGATAAGGCTACTAGTCTAGTTAGTATAACAAGCATACTACACCCATGAGTCACCATATTATTGACCAAGTTTGACTTTTTAGTCAAACTAGGGCACCTATAGGCAAAAAAATTGAGTTTTAGGGTCTATAGGGGGTATAAATAGATGATATAAGGTATTTAAAGGGTAAATTAATGTAATTTAATGTTATAATACCTTTGGTTATTAGTCTCCTAGGTTTATTTATTCTTTTGGGTCATTTAGAGGTCATTTTAAAGTGCATTTAATGTTTTGTATAGATTTTTTGGGAAGTGTGCAAGTGTAAAAAAGTAATATCATGTGAAATATGTCCTAAAGAGTCTATATTATCTGTACCTAACTAAAATTTTGTAGGTTGATCAAGAAAGAGCAATTTTCCCTCAAAAATAGAAGCTTTTGGGCACTTGTACGGACTTCCCAAGTCCATCATCATTCAAAAACGTGGGAAGAGAAAATATTAACCTTCCCACACCCATTTCCATGTTTAAAATTCAAGGGAAATTCAAAAATGCATCTTCAACTAAATTTTCTCCCTTTTCCTCTTGGTATGCAAATGAAGGCCAACATCAATCACTTGGTATGGAAGGTACAGGTGGAATTGGGAGGCATGCTTGTAGGTGTGGATAGAAATATGAGTCCACTTCATATCCATAATAAGAACTTGTATTTTGTTTCCTTTTTCCTTATGAACCATTAGTTTGAATCCATGTAGCTTTTTGGGAGTTTGCATTGAAGAGGGGGTCTCCTTTTGAGCTAGTTTCAGAAGTTTTTGATTTGATTTCATAGGTGAAGTGTTTCCATGAGATCCTTAAGGTATTCCTAAAAGTTCTCCATTGTTCTCTTGGCTTTAGTATGCTCATGAACTTATCAAGCCTCTTTTAGGCTTTTTTTGGTTTTTCATGTCTTGCTTTTCCATCTACAAGTGACTTGTAGATGATTGTCACATGATGAAGAGTGTTTTAAGGTTTTTCTCAAGGTGTTATTCATGGAGGTTATCCATTTTGAATGTTACAATTATATTTGAAGTGATGGGAGGTCACTAAACAAGCATACCAATGCCCATTTTGCACTCTCGCTATCTTGCATCTCAAAATGAGTATCTATCGGATCCTTATAAGGTCATTATGCCTTGAGAAGAATCTTGATAGGGTTTTCAACTTCTTAAATACCTTGGAATTATGGTTGATGATCAAGGAAGAGACTCTAAGGCCTAAACTATGCACCGTTGTTCACCTCCCCCTCCTACTACCTATATGTACATAATTATTGTTGACAAATAATCAATGGAGGAATAAAAAAAAGTCATGTTGGAACTACAAAACACATGATGGGATCCTTTTTTAAGCCCTAATATGAGAAAGGTATTATGACAATCTTGTTTAAGGTGTCAAAGTAACATAAAGAGTCTAAAATAAGTTAAGAGAAAGTGAAGACTGATTTTAGTGTCCCAGTCCCTAAAATCCAAAACAGAGGCCCAGGAGGGTGTTTGAAATATCATATAACATTTTTTTATGATCCCTAAGGTGTACTAAAAATAGTCTTGTAGTCTTATCATAGGAAAATGGATCTGCAAAATTTGAAGGAAGAATATGCAATGAAGGGTAGGTTTTTCAATAACTAAATGTGCCCTCAAAGTCATTGAATTGTGATAGTGAACTCTATAGGATTTGATAAAAACTTGATTATCTAATAGGGAAAATACTTAATGTGTTGTCTCAGAGTAGGGGTAGTTTTGGTGTGCATGGAGGAACCAATTTTGGAAAAAATGATGAAATGTTGAACCAAAAGGATAGAAAAGGAAATTTATGATTTGATAAGAACTATGGGACAAAAATAAGCCTAATAAACCTTAATATAAGGTTTGAAAGCATACAAGTTATTCCAACCTACTAGGTTTGCATGCATACCTAGCGGGAATCTTTAGGCCTAAAAGCCCAAGTAAGGGTCATTTGTATTTTTAAAAATTTCCATACCTTCCAATTGGTTGATACATGTTTGAATAGGTATAAATTTTTTTAGAGCCATCAGAGGTCAAATAAAACCATTGGAGTGTCAATTTGAGTCTCAAATGGCAAGCAAACCTATTGGCAAGGTTTAGGCCTAAGGCCAAACAAGGGTAAGTTTTCATTTTTGGATATTAAGGAGATAAAAAAATGATGGGAAAATGTTTATGGGGTTAATATATATGTATCTAAGCCATTTTTTTGCAAATAATTTTATTTGAAGGCCAATTCTTTGTTTTGAGGCTCCCAAACCCTCACCAAATGCACTCAATAGCTCAAATAGTCAACTTCAAGTACTTATAACTTTAATATACATTTTCATGGGACTTGGAGTTGTTTGGATATGTTAGGGAGGGTCCTTGAGGATCCTTAAATGGAATTTTTAGGGAGGTTTAATGTCTGACCTTTATGAACCAAGGTTAAGAGTCGAGGTCACTCAAAACCCTTGCAAAACCCTCATAGTGACCTAGTTGGGAAAATTGAGTTGGTAAGGCACCAAGATGAAATGATGAGGATAGGGGTATAAAATTAAAGTTTTATAAGACATCAGGTTTCTTAAAATTTACTTGGTTTGTATGGAACTATAATAACAAGGTCAAAAACATGCCTTTTATCACCGTTTTATATGTTCTGTAGGATTCAGGATGAATTAAGAGATGAAACAAAGTTTGGGTGGAATATTTAATCTTAATACCTTAAAATAATCACTTAATGTCATGAATAAACTTATAAGTGCTTTAAAAAGGTCCTTACTTTCAGCCAGTCAAAACTAGCCTAATGCACAAGCTAAGGAGAAGAGAGAAATTCTTCAAGTGAAGTGATTTTAAAGTACCCATGATGATTACAACTCCACAGAGTGATTTTAAACTTTTAAAATCACTCCATTATATGGAATTTCATGGATAACTATTGACAATTTGGAAGCCAAGTGTGCAGGGTGCATGGAAGGGCAATTTTTAAGACAACAAATTATGATGGCTCTCTACCAATTATTTTTAAAAGACCAGGCATACATCTAATCCATGGAGATGAATTTATAAGACTCTCCCATTACATCCCAATCATTAGACATATCTTATATTAGTTACAATATTTTCAAATAGGCCTAGTCATGAAGGCAGTGTTTCTATGCAAAGAGAGGAGTTTTGTGCTATTTTATCTAACTTTGATGACTTGGATTGACACTTGTTGATCATAAAATTGAATGGTTTAACCCATATCATATTTCCATGCATGTATAACTAAATTTATTAGCTTAACACATGTCCAATTGATCCTTGGACTTCTCTTTCTCTCCCCCTCTCTCAAACTTTATAAGAGTTGGCCATTTTGGCATTGTATGCATGCTCCACCAGAGTATGGTGAAGCCCTTCTCAATTTTACAATTTTTGATCAATAAAATGATTAAATGTTTACATATATATTTATTTTTCATAGTTTTATTTACCTAAATGTTAAATTTTCTTAGTGAAGACGACAGATTCCTTAGCATTGTACTTCATTCTTTCACCTATTTACTGCCTTTTCTTGTAGGGAATGTGAAATGTTCCAGGAGATGTTCATGGTTGAAGTGAGTAGTATTTTCATTAGATTCATTCAAGACCTTTTTTATAGTCCTCCTAACCTTGCATATCATCTAAGAACCCACAATGTAATATTGATGCAAGAAGACATAGATTTGAGAAAGAGTATGTTTTAATTGTTTTCTTAGTCTCAAGTGTGAAGGGCAAGTGGTTAGACGTCATAAAACATTTGGTGTATCACCTATATTATAATGAGTTATTTTTCATGTCATTCTCAACCATTTTCAACCCCCCAAGTTGATAGTAGTAGAAGCATGAGCTTAAATGGTGCATCAAGGGGAGCTAGCCCCTAATCTAGAGGTTCATCTCACAAGTTTGGTCACACACAACAAGTGAGATGTCCCCATTTTGCCACTTGGATTAGAGGCCTAGGAAACCTCTTCTCATAGGGTGCATCCAAGTGAAAATAATTTTTTGAATTCCTAGTGGGACTATTTGTCCAAGGAGTTGAAGAATTCTTAGTGTGTTCTTCAACCAATTAGAATTTGGAGGCATTTCAATCAACACCAATGGTGACTCCGAGTTAAATCAGCTGGTCAAGAAACCCTAGTGCATCAAGAAATATTATTTGGTATGTATAATTGCATTAGTGAGTAGTATGGACCTTATGTTCCTTCATATAGTTTTGATCAAGCTCATGTTGTTCATGGAATCACCTCAAGTAGCTCTCCTAATTATCTTTCTCCTAGTCAATCCAAGAGTAATAGGGAGATAATGTTGGAGTTTGAAAAGAAAATGTTGGAGATAGATAGGGAGAATGAGAAAAATAGATATTATTAAGAGCTAATGTTAAAAAAAGAGTGTTTGTTAAGACAAGCTCAAGCAATGTAATCCATGAAGGAGAAACTAGTAAGATGGAGGAGTCAACCCACTGAAGACAATCGGCCTTGTATGCCTTTTTCCATCCCAAGACAACCTTCTCCCATACAAAATAAACCTTCCTCTTGTACACCAAATCCTTTATAACAAGTATCAATTTCTCACCAAAATAAAGTGAGCTAACCTCCTAGCCAATCTAATGCATCTTCTCCTATACAAAAAATAACTACTCTTGTTGTTAATCCTTTGCACCTAGCAATCCAACACCAAAGGATATTAGAAAAACCTTTTATGGAGACTAACTATTTCAATTCCTTGCATTATGAGACCTCATTTGAAGAAAGTCATCTTATTTCCTTTGAAAACCAACATAATCATCCTCAAGTAACTATTTATATACATAAAAAAACTCTTCCTAATCTCCCTCGACCTCCTCAAGTCCTCAAATCTAATGTTAAGATTTCAAGTTGGGAAAATGTCTATCATAAACCAACTAAAGACATTGAGAAAGATGAAATTATTGTCTATCCTCAAGAAGAGAGTTCCAATCCTAAGGTCATGAGTTGGAGTGAAATAGTGAATCATGGGGTAAGAAAGAAGAGAATAATATTGTTCAAGAGTGTGAAATGGAAAATGAAACTAGTCCTTGTCAAATCCCTCCCACCCTTCCTCAAGAAGATTCTTGTATATCATGGAAGCCCTCATGTGCTCCCAATATCCATGATTATTCCTATGAGATTCAAGAAAGACTCTTCTAAGAGAATCTAGCTAAAGAAATTGAGGAATTAGAGGCAAATATTAAGTTATCTAGTCAAGAGGAGATGGAAGGTTTAGAGCTAAAAGAAGATCCTATACATTAATACATCCCATCCACCTTTCATCAAGATATTCCTCAAGATAATTTTGATGTTGATGAAGCGTTGGTCAAGTGAAAATAAGAGAATCAAATGATTTTGGCCCAAGGTTTTCCTCTTCTTTCTCATGAGGTGTCAAAAGAACCTCTCACGTGTCATTCCCAATCTGATTTTGAGAGTCCTTGTGTTGAACCTCTTGGCTTGGGTGATGAAGAATGTCTTCCTTGTGTTGAGGAGCCTATCTTGAGAAAGGTAAGTGAAGAGGAATGTGATAAATTCATGAATGATCAAAGTTATTTCATGAGTGTGCAAAAGGAAGAAATCACCATAGGTACCCTCTTGGTGAACAAAAAGACAATTCACAAGCTTTTGAAGAAGGGTGTTTTCTTTTTTCTAAAGAAGAAGAAATGATCATTAGTTCCTTTCTCACCTTGAAAAACACCATATATGAACATGAAAAATTCCATAATTATTCTTTGGATGACTTGTATGAAGTCATTGGAGTAGGGTATACTCCTCTCCAAAGAAACCATGAGCTAATCAAGCATGAATAAGGTGGCATGGGCACATGATGAAGAGTGTTTTAAGGTTTTTATCAAGGTTTTATGCATGGAGTTTATCCATTTTAAAGTTTAAAATTTCATTTGAAGTTATGGGAGGTCTCTAAATAAGCATACCGATGCCCATTTTGCACTCTCACTATCTTGCATCTAAAAATGTGCATCTACAGGCTCCTAATAAGCTCATCCTTCCTTGAGAAGAATCTTGATAGGATTTTAAACTTATTAGAGACCTTGGAATTATGGTTTATGATCAAATAAGAGACTCTAAGGCCTAAAATATGCACCATTATTCACCTCCCCCACCTACTGCCTATATGCACAAAATTCTTCCCTGCAAACAATCAATGGAGGAACAAAATAAGTCATGTTGGAACTAAAAAACACATGATAGGATCATTTTTAAATCCATAATATGAAAAAGGTATTATGAAAATATTGTTTAAGGTGTCAAAGTAGCATAAAGATTCTAAAACAACTCAAGAGAAAGTGAAGACTAAGTTTAGTGTCCCAGTCACTAAAATGCCCAAATAGAGGCCTATAAGGGATTTTTGAGATATCATAGAACATGTTTGTATGGTACCTAAGGTGTCTACTTGAAATAGTCTTGTATTCCTATCATAGGAAAATGTTCCTATAAAAATTTTAAGGAAGAATATGCAATGGAGGGTAGGTTTTATAACACCCAAAAGTGCCCTCAAATTCACTAAATTGTGACATTGAACTCTATAGGAGTTGATGAAAGCTTGATTTTGCACTTCATATGGAAGGTCCTAAAACATTATACCAATATTAGACTATTAAAACTAGTATTAATAGAATTAATATGAAAAATTAGCAAGAAAAGGAGTGTTTTGATGCTTTGACCCCAAAACATCACTCCCCTGTCAATATAGGCCTGGTCTTAAGAAACACCTACACCAAGCTTTAGTTAAACTCCACTTTAAGTGGGTATATGGTAGTAAAGTGAAAGATTTGAATTGAATTAAATTATTATAGGGCACTAAGTCATAATTTGGAGATTTTTATTGGCAATCATATGACCTAAGAGAGTAAAAATAGACCTACAGGCAACCCTAATGCATAAAAACATAGCCAAGGCAGAGTAGGTTGACAGTGAGGTGTAAGTTTGGAAGTTAAGCTTAGTTTTGTGTTATTTAAGGGGTTTTAAGGTGAAATGAGTGATATATTACCTAAATTTACTTAATAACAACTTTAACACTTGAAAAAGGCCTTTGCCAAGCTCAAAAAGCCACTAAACAAAGGCATGAATAGAGATAAACACAGTGAAGGCAGGGGTATGCCAAATGCGGGACCTAGACATAGTAATGAATGGTTTTAAGGTTTTAAAGGTGAATAAAAGTATGATAATTTTTTATTAAAATGAAACAATTAAATAACATATTAAACATCCCAAAACAAGCTCATGATAACTTACAACAAACAGAAGGCAACAATTTCCTTTTCTAGGCATTATAGGCCTATTCTAGGTTTTCATGGCAAAGAAGGTGTTTGAGGTGGAAATAGTATATATAATTATTTAAAAACAACATAAAATTTATTTATATTCCATAAAATTTCACAATCAAGAGAAAATAATTCTTTTTCTCTCTAAGTGCATCCTATACCCTGCCTACCCTTAAACTATGCTTTTCCCAACAGTTTGCCTTGTAAATTGGTTGAGTTGGAGGACCAAATGGAAGAGTTAGGTGATAAAATTTGGTATATATTACAATTATGACCAATATTAAATTATAAAATAATAATATTTGATGATATAAAATTTTAAATACTCATTATTTTTTCTCAAAGTAGGGGCAGTTTTGGTGTGCATGGAGGTACCAATTTTGGAAAAAATGATGAAATGTTGAACTAAATGGATATAAAATAAAAATTAATGATTTAATAAGATTTATGGGACATAAATAATCCTATTAAAATTTAATATAAGGTATTTAAGCATACATGTTGTTTCAACCTACTAGGTTTGCATGCATACCTAGTGGGAATCCTTAGGCCTAAAAACCCAACTAAGGGTCATTTGCATTTTTATAATTTTACATAACTAAAAATTGGTTATAAAATGTTTTAATAGGTATAAAATATGTTTTTTATCCATAATATGTCAAATAAAACCATTGGAGTGTCAAGTTGAGTCTCAAATGGCAAGCAGAGCTATTGACAAGGTCTAGGCCTAAGGCCAACAAGGGTAAGTTTTTATTTTTGGATCTTAAGGAGATAATATAATTATGGGAATTTTTTTTTGGGATTAATATATATTTTTTTGATACATTTTTTTTCAAATGAATTCATCATAAGTATAATTCTTGGTTTTTAGCTCCCAAACCCTCACTGAATGCACTAAATAGCTCAAATGGTCAACTTCAAGTACTTAGAAATTTCATATAACTTTTCATGGGACATGGATAGGTTTGGATATGTTAGGGAGGGTCCTTTAGGAGACATTATAATAATTTTTATGGAGGTTAAATTTCTTAACTTTATGAACAAAGGTTAAGAGTCTAGGTCACACAAAACCCTCGTAGTGACTTGTTTGGTAAAATTGAGTTGGTAAGGAACCAAGATGAAATAATGAGGCTAGGGGTATAAAATTAAAGTTGTATGTGACATTATAATGTTTCTTAAAATTTATTTTTTTTGTATGGAACTATATGGACAAGTTCAAAAACATTATTTTTGTCACCATTTTATGTGTTGTGTAGGATACAAGATGAATTAAGAGATGAAAAAAAGTTTGGGTGGAATATTTAATCTTAATATAACTCCAAATATTAATTTAATGTCATGATTAAACTTATAATTTCTTAAAATAGGTCCTTACTTTAAGCCAGTCAAAACTAGCCTAATGCATAAGCTAAGGAGAAGAGATAAATTCTTCAAGTGAAGTGATTTTAAATTACCCCTGATGATTAAAAATACATGGATTGAATTGAAAAATTCATTCACTCCATCCCATGGAATTTAAATGACAATTGATGACCATTTGGAAGCCAAGTGTGCAGGGTATATAGAAGGGCAATTTTTAGAACAACAAATGATGATGGCTCTCTACTAGTTGTTTTTAGAAGACTAGGCATGCATCCATTTAATATAGATGAATGTATGAGAGAATCCAATTACATCCCAATCATTTTACCTATCCTAGATCAATTACAATATATTCAAACATGCCTAATCATGAAGGCAATTTTTCCATGCAAAGAGAGGAGTTTTGTACCATTTTGCCTAACTTTGATGACTTGGATTGACACTTGTTACTATTTAACTTGAATGGTTTGACCAATTTACTATTTCCATGCATGGATAACTAAAATTATCAGATTTTAACATGTCCAAATGACCCTTGGACTTCTCTTTCTCTCCCCCTCTCTCAAACTTTATAAGAGTTGGCCATTTTGGCATTGTATGCATGCTCCACCAGAGTATGGAAAATGCTTAATCAATTTTACACATTTTGATCAATAAAATAACTAATTATTTACCTCTATCTTGAATTTTCATAGTTTTCTCTACTTTAATGTTTAATTTTCTTAGTGAAGACTATGGATTCCTTAGTATTGTACTTGATTCTTTCACCTCTTTGCAACCTCTTCTTGTAGGGAATGTGAAGTGTTCCAAGAGATGTTAATGGTTGAAGTGAGTAGTGTTTTTATTATATTAATTCAAGACATTTTTTATATTCCTCCTAACCTTACATATCATCTATGACCCCACAATGCAATATTAATGCAAGAAGACATAGATTTGAGAAAGAGTATGTTTTAGTTGGCTTCTTGGTCTCAAGTGTGAAGTGTAAGTGGTTGGAAGGCATAAAATATTTGGTGTATCAGCTATATTATAATAAGTTAATTTTAATGTCATTATTCACCCTTTTCAACCCCCCAAGTTAATATTATTAGAAGCATGATCTTAAATGGTGCATTAAAGGGAGCTAACCCCTAATCTAGAGGTTCATCTTATAAGTTTGCTCACCCAAAGTAAGTGAGATGTCCCCATTTTCCCACTTGGATTAGATACCTGTAAAAAATCTTCTCATAGGGTGAACCCAAGTGAAAATATTTCAAAAAATGAACATCATTCAAACAAATAATCATTCTCAAATGATGCACATGCAACAACATTTATTACACATGACTAGTCAACCACCTTAAGTCATCATGTCTCAACCAAATCAAAATTTTATCTCTCCTCCTCTTAGAGATGCTAATGGTAATATCATCCCTCAACCTACAATTAATAATAAAATGATTCAACATCTTTAAAATGAACCTTTATCCCCATTCATTGCATCCATAGATATTGGAAACATTTATCCAACTATCACATATTATGGGACTGCGGACCTTACTATCTTTCTTATGTCTTTTGGTAATATATATAAAGAATGGGTCCAAACTAAAACCTTTTCTACCACCAAGATCATATCCAAAACTTTTATTGGTGATTTATTTGAATGGTACAACCAAATTCCTAGACATTCTATCTCATAACTAGAGGATTTAGTTAATGATCTAGTGAAGGAATTCCAACATGATGACCTTCCTAAAAATTACCTTAGCCATTTATTCAATGCCAAAAAACTTCCTAATGAATCACTCATAATTTCATCAAATGATGGAAGTATCTATCTCACAAAGTGGATAATAACGTGAATGATGACACTCTTTTAAAATTATTTGTTACTTCTCTTAAATCTCCCCTTCAATACAAATTTCAATTTTTTTTGCTTGAAACTTTAGAAGAAGACTTAGACCTAGTAAAACAAAAATAATTTCTTATGACTCCATTTGAAACAACTAAAATAACTACTAAAGAAACTTTCCAATAATTTTTTCATAATATTGATTCATCCAAGCCACCCCAACCTCAAAATGGAGCATCCAATTCAACAAAATTTAACCCAACCCATCCTTACTTGAGTCTAGAACAACTTAAGAAGAAATTGCCACCATCTAAACCCATGAGCCTTGATCCGTCAAAAATTCTTTCAAAATGGTACAATATTGATAAATTTTGTTGGTGGAATGATACTATAGGTCATTCTCATGAGTCTTGTTATGATCATCAATTTATTCTTTATTCCTTACTTGGTCCACATTTTAATATTGATACTCTCACAAAACAATGTTATCAAGACTATCTTCAAGCTTATCAAATTAAATCTCAAGAACCAAAATCACATCAACATCAACTACTAATGGGAAACAACAAACATCCCATACCTACACCTCATCCACTAATGTTGTTCAAACCATAGTTGATCCTTCTTCCTACATAAATAAGGAAAGGATAGCTAACATAAAAAACTTTAAACATATCATTGGATCCATTAAACCTAAACCTCTTAGGTCACATGAACCAAAGGAATATCTAGTTTAAATGCTTACTCTAAATCATATCATATATGGTCCTCCTTTACCTCCTTTTCCTCCTCATACCTCTCTTACACATCCTATGTCAAATTCAACATCCTAATAATCTAACAAACCAACACATTTACCTATCTCCAAATGCACCTACCAACCCAATGCAAATAATTTTAATGGTTCAATGTTACCTCACTCCACCTCACATGTTGGGGCCTCTTGAGATGCCCATCTACATGTCCCTTTAGACTTTGGGGCATCTTACGATGCCCATCCTTACATCCAATCACCCATTGAGGCATTTTACGATGCCCACTCTTATTCTAAAATTCATAATAACAAAAAAATTCAACTTCAAGAAACCTTTCATGACTTATATACTTGTATTTCACATGATTATCTTTGATAAAGTCATTAGCATAGATTTTAGTTTTTTTTGGTCTCACATTTGTTTGTTTTTGTGTACTTTACTTTACTTATTTTCACTTTACTAAAATCATTGTTGCCTTTGGGTTATTTGGTTTTATTACACATTACATTTAGTATTTATTTTCATTTTGGTCCTTATATATCTATTTCATTTTTGTTTTTTTATGCCACTCTTTTCCTTAGTAGCTTTATGATTATTTCCCCCCATTATTAAGCATTACCTCGTTGGTGTTCACCTTGTGAGTTGTAGTGTAAGACCATGGAAATGACTAGGCCATATTCACAAATTACCATATTAAGACATATTTAAATCAATTTTTAGGATGATTACTACTTTCATTTGTGCTTGTGGTAGAACTATTGTAGGTTAACATGGCTTCTCTAGTGACATGACTATCATAACATAGCCCCATCCATTTCATAGCACTATTTTACCTCCTTATGATCAAATATGAGCACATTCATCATTATATCAGTTATTACATATATGAATCTTTTATGATCCCCATATTTCCTTTATTTCATTTCATTTAAGGCTCACATCTATCAATTTTGAGATTGCACACTTACTTGTGGGCAAGTCTAGGAGCCTTTAGACACCTTGGTCCTTAAGTCCTTTTTTGTAGTAACCAAGTGTAATATCTCTTATGTTTGTATCCTATTTCACTCATGTTTGGTTTTATTAATCCATATGGAGGAAGAGGAATATAAAAAGCTAAAACAAGTTAAAATATGAATTATAAAATACAAATAAAAGGTAATAATTCAAAAATAAAAATAATCTTAAAAGTCAGATCACTCTAAAAGATGTGATCTATATTTAGCACATATCCTATCTTAGTTGAAGCTCAAAATCCATAGTTGGCATCATGATAGAGCCAAGTACCATTAGGGTGTGGTAGGAGTTCTCATTATATCATATACTATATAGTACCACCTAATTTATCATACAAGTACCTAATCTTTCTAGTAGTCTGATGGATTTGTAAGGGGTCCTAAGGAATGAGGAAAACATTATGGGAAGGTAGGAACATTTTCATTTGCATGCATATAGCCTTTATGTGTTGATATATGTACTTCACTTGTTAGCCCAAGCTTTGTGTTTCTTAGTCAAAATGACCTTAGTCCTTGGTGTTAATAGTTCTTAGCCTTTTTCACTTGCCTAGTGTGTCTCATTCTTGCTAAAGATCTTCAAATCACCCAGGTGGTGCCTCAAATTCCTCATTTACATCATATTTCCCTTGTTGGATATTGTTTTTAGCTGATCACATCCTTGATCACATCTCCCTTATTATGCCTCTTGGTTTATAGTTTGTGAGTTACAATGTAAAACCTTGGATAAGACTGGGCCTTCCTCCTAAAAAAAAGACTTATACCATATCATTGTAATATTAGTCATGTAATTAGGTGGTGGTGTTTTCTTACATTGTATCTTAAGAACAAACACTCAGTTTGAGTTTTCATCCTTTAGAGCTTTTTGATTTTTATTTATTCATCATGTTCTTGTTTGATTTTTATGAACTTCACTTGTCTTACATATGATATTTGGCATTCTTACATGTTTCTCTTTATGCATGACTTCATCATGTTTTTCTCACATCTTGAATTACATTTCATTTGAAATCATTCTTGTTTTTTTTTAGGTTTGATTTGACATGCTTAGCTTACATGGGATTACTTGTCACTTACTTTCATATCTTTGTTCAAGTTTTTGTATTGATATATCATTTGTTATTAATGTTTTACATGCTTCAAAATGTGATTTAGGATGTTATATATTTCATTTATCATTCATGTTTTACATGCTTCCTAACGCAATTTAGTATGTTCTATATTTCATTTGTAATTCATGTTTTACATGCTTTCCAGTGTGATTTAGTATGTTCTACATTATTTTTTTACCATTCATGTTTTACACACTTTCTATTGTGATTTAATGTGTTCTAAAATAATTTTTCATTTATTTTACATCATCTTTTCATTCATTTATCCTAAATCTTTTTGTTCTAACCTTGCCTTAACAATCCTAATTTGCCAATTTTCCTAAGACTCTCATATATTTGTTTCTACTAACTCTCATTTTTTGAACTATAAAAAGTTATGAAATTATGACATCATAGAGAATATTTTCCACTAATATATGACTATATTCCAATTTTTTTGGTTTGAGCTCTTTCTTGCACTAATCTCTACAGGGTTGCCCAATGTTCCTTACATTGGATGCTTTCACATCTCTTATAGTCTCCTTATTTATCTATAGCACTAAGGTAAGTAAAGGAATGTATTTTTTAATTTTTTTCTTTCATTTATTTTATTATATTCTTAATACATTTTACTTAGCATCAATGTTATGTGTCATTATGTTCCATTCCTAAAGCACCATCCTGTGTTATACCTAAGTGACATGTGATGAGCTTTGAGTAGGGCATATGTATACACATAATATTTTCAAAATTTTATCAATTAACGATGCTATTTATCTTGAAAAAACCTATCAAGTCTTAATATCTTTGAGTGCATGCACTAAAGGGTGCATCAAGAAAGGGATGGGCAGAGCACTGGTGCTTCAGAAGATTATTATCCCTTTTGCCACTTGTTATCTACACACTTGTCTCCTAAAAACCATTAACCTAAGCTTATTATTCTCTCTTTTATACTCCAGTCATTTCCTAACCTAAAACCAATTTTTATAGTTTATAGTACTAGGCAGATTGGGTCAACCTTGTGCTCTTATTGGTGAAATTCATTTAGGGTGTAGGTTAGCTCTTGATTGACCTAACCCATGACTTAGTGAATTTTTGTCAATAATAGTACTAGGTCAATTGGGTCAACCCTATTATATAATTTTTTTTAAGGGATTAGGGATAAATACACCTATATATACAAGATCATTTTTTCATTATTTATAAAAGAGAATAAGTAAGAACTGTTGCACATCTGCTTATCGACCATTCTACTTGAGGATCAAGCTTAGGGTTTCATAATTTCTTTAGAGATATAAATATTATCTTGTGAAGATGTATTTTGGATGAATTTATAGGCCATTTAGCTTAGAGATGATTTATCTTTATCATCCTTACATACCATAACAACCTCTTGTGAAGCACCTTGGCCAAGGGAGAGATTGAAGCTGAACGGGTTTGCCTTCAAAGGTAGGTATTGCTAGCTTTTTTCCTCCTTTGTAAGAGTAGATAGATATATATTTGTACTTATCTTCTATGTATTATAATTCCATATACATTGACATGAGTATATGTATTTTATCCATGTTTAATTTTGTTGTTTGTTACCTTGACTTTGTGCCAAAATATTTAGTGAGCACTAGATTAGACTTCTTTAATTTACATATTATTAGTATAGTGAATATGAAAACATAGGGCTTAGTTAAGGTTATTACTTGATTGTGATTAATTGGAGGCTTTAGAACCCTCCCTAGTGTTATTGTTATGATAAGAGACCCCCTAATTGGGTCTAGTAAATCCATATATTGGTTATGTTTTCAATTATCTAATGTATCCCCAATAAAAAGTGTAAGTATGATCTATCTTATCTGAGTTAGGATTGATTTATAGATATGATGAATTTTTGATTGTATACATTTTGGTGAACCTGATGTGAATCTAACCCTTCTAAGTTTTCTTTCACATTTTTCATTTTCTATCATTTTATTTATTATTTTTCTATATTTATGATACTAGGTCAATAGGGCTAATATAGTTTCTAACTTCTATGCATAGGTTTAACACATAGTCATATAAAAAATGACTATATTCTATTTGTGTAGGTATTCATCAAATACAAGTTCTTGGGTCAAACAAGTTGACACAATACTCTTACAGGATTCTAAAAAAATTCTACGTCAGATAGGTCAGTATAATCATCTAACAGGTTTCCAAAAAAAATATTATGTCGATTAGACTAGTATAGTATTCTAAATAGCTTCCAAAAAACATGCTAGGTTGACCAAGTTGGTATAGTCATCTTTGGAGGCTTTAATAAATAAGGAATTATAGAACTAGGTTGACCTAGTTGACATAATTGGAAAAAATTGCAAGTAACATTCAAGGCACTTCAATAGCAATCTCACATTCCTCTGCATCTTCCAACCCACTAAGATTCCTTTTAATCTTTATCTTTCATTCTAGTTATTCATTATAGTTCTATTTTACACAATTTACAATCTTTAAAACTGTCCTTATATAACAAACTAGGTCAACCTAGTTGACCTAATTTTCTATTCTATCTTGTGTCTAAAAGACTAGGTCGACACTATCAACATAGTTCTTAAATACCCCTACTTTAATAGTAAAATGGTGACACTATCAACTCTATAATATAATGTTTTCATACACTATTGTCTAAACCAATACTGTACTATCTTTCAAATTAGAATTAACATCTATATACTAGTAATTACTTCACACTTTCACGTTTAGTTGTTTGCATGCTTAGAATAAATCACATAGTCTAATTAGGTGGTTTTTCAATATACCATTTTGTTGCACTATTTTTATCTTTATTTCACACACCACCAAATCACATAATTTCAAAACACATATAAATATTTATCTACCCAAGGCCTACCTACTTAGATTTCATCACCAAGGAGGAAACCAACTTGGTTTTTTGGCCAAGTATAAACATGTGGTTAATGGTATATATTGGAAAAGAACCTGAAAAACTTATCATTGTAAGATTATGAAGTGAAGGGGTAGGCCCCAATACCAAGCTAGTACCATTAACAACATAGATCCCTTTCAACCTAAACATCCTAAAACCATCCATAGATTGCTTTCTAGTTCCCTAATTTCAACCAAATTCCCTATCAAACTTAAAATAACACTTTATAAATCTAACAACATTTAGGATGACCACCTAGTTAGCATTTAAATTTTAAGTTGACAGCTTACTCTTTGTTCATTATATGTTGTATTAAAAAAACTTGCATTGGATAGTGTTGGTGCAAGGTTATATGTTGAGTGACCCAATTGGATCATCCTCATTGATCTAATTACTTGTGTTTCCTTTCATTTCTTACTTTCAAGTACACTATAATATTTTCCTTTATTTTTAGTATATTATCATTCTATTCAACACAACCTTTTACAAACTATTTTTCTTCCTACCTATAGTACTACATTGACCCAATCAACCCTGTATCTCTTTTACCAATCAGATACTTTTATCAAACTCCTAAGTAAAATAGTACAAATACTAATATAGGTGGGATAAAATAGTATAAACCCATGAGTATACAATCTCATGATCCTTTATGTCCTACACAATCCCATGCATCATGTATGAAATGGATACCTTGATACATCCATAATAATAAATGAAGCGAGTAACACTACCAAAAAATTTCACAACCATGGAACATTGGCTTTAATAATCATAAATAAAAATACATAACTACTACTCCATCGATGATGGGTCCCCATAGATATAGTTGAAAAATACTTTGAGTCCTAGTCTATAACTATATCCATACTTATTCCTATGATACTACCTGTTGATGCTTAAAATTGCGCTTGATTCTAATCAACAACAATGGGAAGTTTCAAGCTGTGGGATATTGCAACTTGAAACAACCTCCAAATTTTAGAGAAGCTGGTCTCTTCTTTTATATCAAGTGTGGTGGGGAAAAGGATAGGAAATTAAATAGAAATGCAAATGCAAGAATTGAAACCTAACTATGGTGATGCACCTTAGTGTAATTTGATCCTAATCCTGAGCACAGTGAGACTATATGTAGGATTCATTCACATTTAAGAGAAAACAAGTGCATGATCAATGTAAAAGATTGAATAATAGAAACAAAGCCTAAGATACAAAAATGTCAACAAAGGCATAGGGTTCAGTCTTCTTATAAGAATCTTCCAATCACATAAGAGGCGTAGAAACATGTACAGTTATGTAGAACTTCCGACTGAAGAAAATGAGACAAAAGCAAATGACATTCCTAATTACAACTCCAAAAAATCTATAGTATAGACTACTTTTGGAAATGACACAAATAATATCAACAAAGGTATAGAGTTCAATCTTCTTAATTCATTCAGCCATATAAAAGGCACATAAACATGCACAGTTACATCAACTTTACAACTCAAGAAAATGAGACAAAAATAAATGATAGTACTTGGTCACAAATTGTAGAAGTTTAAAACTATTGAAAAGTCCTCTCTTCAAGTATCTCCTCCTTTTTTTACAATAATCCTGACCCCTCTTTATAGCCTCAAATTTTTCAAATAAAATAGCGCGGTATTCATCACATTCAATGCCTTGGATGTATCCTAGTCTTATCAAGAAGGGCCATGCTGGGGCGGGGTGGCTGCCCTGACTGCGGCATGGTGATTCATGTCTAGTACCTCCTTTTGCACCTAAATTTCCTCATTCCATCACCTGCTTAGCTACGTAACTGTCCATTCTACCTTCGCTTATAGGGGACAAATAGGTGGCCCTTTTAATGCTTATAGGCCCCAAAAATCTACCCTATGAACTGTTCCATCTACCAGGAATAACTCCCACTGAGTTTCCCTCCATCTCACTTTGCTATAATAGATACACGGAACACTCTATTATATTAAAATGGAAGAGGACACCTAGTCAATTCTCTAAAAATCTTCTTGTTACTTAAAAGGCACCAGAGAATGACACTTGGCATTTTCTACCTAATTTATCGAGGACACGTAGCTCTCTCGACTTCTCTTTAGCTATGCTGTAGATTTATCCAAGGCACATAGTAGGCTTCTACAGATGGTGACACTTGGTAGCTTTCATAGACCCTTGAAATAACACTTGAGACTCACCACCATTTTATTCAGCAATGAAGCTTGAAGATGATCTCTCAGAAGTTGACAGTGGTGGCCTCTGCTATTCTTGGGAAGATACGTGGCATCTTCCACTCCTCTTGCAGGGGTATGTGGCATCTTCTGCCCCTTTCAGGAATGGATTAGAAAGGGGGCTAAAAAAGTGACACTTGGTGGCCTCCACTACTCTTTGGCACTTAAAAAAAATGAAATGATGCCTTGTTGCCTTCTAAAAAGGTACTTGACCCCTTTGGTTTTTGGGACACTCCCTTGAACTGCCTGATGAACCAAAATGGTTCAATGGTTCAACACTGTGCACCATTTACATGTTAAATAAGGTATTAAACCAAAATGTTGAACCATTGTATTGAACCCAGGCATTGAACCAACTATCTCTCAAATGTTGACACATGGTGACTTTCACTTTCCTCTGAAAAATTAGTCCAGGGTCTTCCATGACTACCACCTGGCACTTTTCACTTGATCCTGATACTTAGCTTATTAAAACCCTTTCACCAAAAAATAGATGAAATGTAGGTGCCGATATGAGATGTAGATGCTGACACATGGTGCATTCCACTTAGCTATTGTTGGATACGTGCCATGATCTGCAACTCTCTTGAAAATTATGGAAAGTGTCTTAGACGACACCAGTTGGTCAGCTCTGTGTTTTAAAAAGTGACACTTGCCAGCTTCTACTTGATATCAACACTTGGGAAAAAATGAAGCAAAAGAAACAATAAAAAGGGAAAATAGAACTCATGCTCAGACTACGCCACTTGGTATCCTCCACTACAATTTGACACTTAGATGGAAAAGAAACATGTGCTCTACTCCAAAACTCTGCTGCCATGACCAATGTATGTGGGAACCAAAACTGCAGTGCCTGACGAAAAATTTGAAAGCCACGTATAGTGAAAATTTACTCTACAATTACTGGTGACCCTCAAGACTTTTGAGCTTGCTCAAAAAGAAACCCAACTCCCACTTTGTCAAAATTTCAAAATTTTACAGCTTCAAAAGTGCTGTCTGGTAGATGGACCATTCATGGTTAGATATCCCTTGCTTGATCTGTAATTCAATGAAAGCTAGATCAAGGTTAATGATATCCTTGTGCAAATTTTTTTGTAGAATCTAGATTGTAGCTTTTAGTTTGAATTCTAGCTGGGAAATAGGAACCATAACAACTTCATATTTTGAGATTGAGGAATCATCCCATAGGGCCTGGAAAACTATTTGATCCTTCTATTTGGCCAGTAGAAATGGTACAATTTGATCAACCATCAGCACTGTGTTAGCATCTGAAAATGGAGAAGGAAGGCCTAGTTGCACTAGATCTTTAATGTGTTGTCTCATCTCGCCGATGCCTTCTTTCATGACTTCGAGAAGCTCTTTGCAATTGTTGGCCACGGCATTGCAACTGAGCACCTCATTGACCCATTTCACAGCAACCATTTTGTTAGTGATTCTCGCAGCTACCAATGTCACATCCATTTCATCATAGAGCTTTTGAAACAAGGTTTGGGAGTCCATGACTCTATTGGAGACTGTAGCTAGAGTGTTCTTCACTAGATCTTACACCTTCTCACATAATTGCTATGCATTGAGTAGGAAGGTGAGAGATGGCCTAAGCTAAATAATCTCTAATGAGATTCTTTCCCACATTGATTCATAGAGCTCCTTTACCAGTTGTATCACTCTGACACCTTTTGGCCTATTAGCCAGCTCTAGTGTCAGTTGTGCTACTTTTTGTTGCTCTACTTGGAACTGGGCTTGAAAAGCCATAGACTTATTTTGTTCATCCAACAACTTCTATTACAATTGAGTAACTTATAGCTGATGTCCTTCAAGTCTTCTCTGCAATGCTACTTTCTCCCACCTAAGGGCCATTGATGCATCCTCTACATGTGCAAGCTCTACTTTTAATGAATCCTTCTAGGCTTGTACTGCCCGGTGAGTCTGAAGGGAAATAGTATCTTGCAACTGTTTATTCAAGCTTGCTATTTCATTATCTTTTTTATTGATTTCTTTGACCAAACTATTATAGTTTGCCTTTTCTTTGGCCAAATCAACCTCCATCTTCTGTAGTTTTCTTGATGTTTTCAAATAATTTTTTGTGACTATAGAAGTGGATTCTGTCAACAGCTCAACTCTATCTTGGGGCCTGAACAGGGACATATCAATGGCCACTATGTTCATGGTATAGTCCTCCAATTACATTTTCTCGCTCAGCTTGATGATGTTGGGTGACAAATGGGCCACCATCAGCTGTTACCGAATAGGGTCAAATTATGACAATAGGTGTGGGGTAGCCAATGCTTTATTCTCTTTAATTGTCTTTTTCTTTGACCAAGCTTCTCTAGCCTTCTTAGCAGCATTGGCCTGCATCAAGAAGGTGGAAGGAGATGCAATGTGTCTTCCTACAAAAGGATATCCCTGTGGTAGGCCATATTAAATAGCCAGTGGTTGGCTATGGGTGAGATGAAGGGGCATATTTTTGGGAATAAAGGGGGAGAAATGAGGTAACATTAGGGCTTGAGGTGTCAAGGATGGGGTGAATTGTGAAATGGGGATGGTAGAGGTGATAGGAGGTGTCATTTGGCTAGGTGGAGGCATCACACCGATAGGGGAAGGAACAAACTGATAGGGGGGAAGAGGAGTAATAATTACCTGAGGGGAAATTACAGTGATCTATAATTGGCACTGTGAAGGCTCCTCTTCCTCCTCTGAATCAAAATGGAACTGCACCCTCTTTCTCTTCCTAGGTGTCTCCAACTCTAGCTATGTCTGCTTCCCTTCCACTTTTGCTATTGCTGATGGTGCTTATGGAGAACCGGGGACTTCAATAACTTCCATTGATGGGGAAGCTTTTGGTGGTGAATAACCACACTCCTTTGTTATTCCATAGTGCTAAGAGGTTGGGGCTAGGTTGATGTAGTGACTGCAGCTGCAGCTTGCTCTGGGGCCTATGGTTGCTGGCTTGGTCCTACTCTAGCTTCTTGCCCTATACCGAGTGTCAGCAATTGACTTGTTTCTAAGCTAGATGTAGGGGAGGGATGACAGTCATCCTAGAGTTCCTTCCATCTTTCATTTGAATCCATGCTTCCAAAAGTATGGGTGGTTTGAGAAATTTCTTGCCTATATTTCCAATAGGCTTCAATCTTCTCTGCATCCCAATATTTGTTCTTCAATGTCCTTCTCAAACCAAAAGTCATCTTGACTTTGGGATCATAATCCCTCTACTTATCATAGAAGGTTTCCCATGGCCTATTCTATGGTAGGGGCAAATCTGTCAATTCAACATAGAGACCAGGAGCATCTTCTATAGGGTTTTTTCTAGTCTCTCAAAAAGGGTGGCCTTCATGTGCAATCCTGGCCCCAATCCTATTGGTCCTTACCCAGGAAGCTATGAAACTACTTGGGTCATAAACCCATTTGTCTTCAGCTAGAAAGAAACCTAGGAAGGCCAGCTTTTTTAGCAACATAGTCTCAACATCTTTGGTTTCTAGACTTATATTGTTGGTCATCTAGGGAGATTGTACATTTTTCTCTTCTTCTTCTCAAAGCCATACTCATTTTTGACTATTGACACTTGCTTGGTGACTTCTAGGAATGCCAACCTAAGAGTTAAAGTCTTCGGTAGCAACATTGGTTCCCCACAAAACCCATGAACCCTTATGATCGTGTGGTGAGACCCATAATAGAAGTCACACGGGATTGGACAACTGACCAGGAGGTTTAAAACACTTGGAAATAACCTGTTTATGACAGGTTTAGGGCTAAGGCAACAAAAAAAGGGGGGTAACGAATAGTTCCCAAAAATCATATAGGTCACTAGTTCTTGATAAAATGTGTGTCCATGCAGACATAGGGATGGTCCTTTTGGGGTCAAAATCTGGGTCATATATGTTTAGATTCATATGTTAGGTGAAAATATTAGGGTTCTAATATAGTATGAGATGGAACAAATAAAAAGAATACCTAAACACCCCTTTTGATTTGGACTAGGTTAGCTATTCCACTATTGAAAAGGCAATATGCTTTGAGAAGTCAAGTCGATACTCCTGCATCTTGTCGACTGTCTTCAACCTAAAAAGGATGGCCATTTATTCTACATATACCACCATGTCATCCTTCATGCCAAAAATGAGAGCCATCATTGACAACACGTCTTGGCTAGCTGGCATGAATTGAGCTCTTGGTGTAGGGAGCATGGGTACCATAGTGTTACCATCAGCCATTTATAACTCAGACCTCAAAAACCTTGTCTGAGTGTTGACGTTTGCCTACGTCCTTTGCATCCTATCAATAGTGGGGAATGTAGCGGTATTGTCATAATGCATGGCTAGCATGTCCCTAATAGCTTGTGGGGTGATCTGCACCATGAAGGGACCCTATTGAATGGTGCAATATGGTGCATGGAGCAAGTTTGCACATAATTCAATCAAATTGGGGCATGGATGCATAGCTGGGACAATGAACTAAGCCAGTTGTGAGGTCCACATCCTTATTTCGAATGTCTTGTATTCCTACTCTAGCCTTTTGAAGACACCTCTTGTGTGCCCCTTATCTAAGATTATTGCTACTAGTATTTTTCAAGATTGGGTTCATGATCCCATCTGCATAATCCTTTACTTTTGATGGGTCACTAGCTTGACCAACTCCTAAGATTCTAGTTCTCAGATAGGTCCTTGATAGTTGTGTAGGAGCTAAAGCATATGATTTACTAGTAAGCAACTTATCAAGAGCCTAGCTCTTTGTTGTGAAGATGATGATCCTGCCATCTCTTTTCTATAATACCTGGTATGAACCTTGTGCAAGATAGAAACATGCTTGCTGTAGCAAATTTTACTAGGTGCTAAAAAATTGTGAGGAGTAGGATAGTTTTGCAGGTGCAGGAGTGCTTGAGAGTTTGTAAACTTCAAATCTTGCTAAGAGATATTTATGGACCTATCAAGTCTCAAATAACATTAAATTTAGATGACCATTAGCAGATCCTACTCAATCTTTGGGAAACAATGAGGTGAACATGCTATGCAAGTTACAGCGCAAGGTACCTTAGAGATTTCAAAAGATTTGGGAAGTATTTAATGTAACAAAAATTTAAATAATTGAAAAATTTCTAAGCCACCAACTCTGTGTTTATAACACTTATCTAAAAGGAAAGCGGAAAAGTAACAATAGAAAATAAAACAATGCGGGAATGGGAAACTACCTAACTACATTAATTAAGCATCTTTATCTCCCTCTAGAATCAAAAACAAAATTGCTAACATCTCCTTCGTGACAAGCTAGATTATGTTGCCATACAAGTGATTGAAAACGGGTATATCTTTGGTGAAATGTCCTCTATGTAGGCCATACGAATTTGCCTACATTTGAGTGAGTCTGAGTCAAACATGCTTTCGACATCCATAAGCTCTTCTTGTTCTTGGAAGCTCATCAAATATCGGCTCCTGATGTTGGTATGCCTTACCAGGAAATCAATGATGGTTTGTTCATCAATAGTAGCCTTTTGAACTATATCATTTATTGACTTAACTTCTTCAAACTCTAGATCTATTGTATTATCCTCCTCTTTCATGACTTTAACCTCCTAAAAGGATGATCTTGAAAGAGTGCAATAATTTTGCACATGTAATTGAGGCTTAATGGTATTCTATTCATCTGTAACCAATTCACAGCCATCTTGCAAAATGGTATAACTTGATCCAATAATTTCAAACAAATCATTTGAAACATGATCCAGGGATTGTCCATGTTCTTCCTCATTATCTTGCAAAGTGAGAAGAAAGTCTGAGATTATTTCCTCTTCATCAGCATTCTAGCTTGCATAATTTCTTGGAGAAATAGGAGCTCCCATATTTACTCTCTATACTGGTTGAAACTGATTGACTCTTCTTCTTGGACTAATTACCAAAGGTGGTAAAAGAATACCTAGATTTTGCAGCAGATTGTGATCTAGTGACTGGTCCATAGCTTTGATTCCTCTTAGCTCTCTGGTTCATGTGGTCTTGAAAGGAACTTCAAGACTGGTCCCACCAAGAGTGCCAAAAACTATTGATGCTTAAAATTGTGCTTGATTCTAATCAACAACAATGGGAAGTTTCAAGCTGTGGGATATTGCGGCTTGAAACAACGTCCAAATTTTAGAGAAGCTGATCTCTTCTTTTGTATCAAGTGTGGGGAGGGAAAAGGATATAAAATTAAATAGAAATGCAAATGCAAGAATTGAAACCTAACTATGGCAATGTGCCTGAGTGTAATTTGATCATAATCCTAAGTACAATGAGACTATATGTAGGATTCATTCACATTTAAGAGAAAATAAGTGCATGATTAATGTAAAAGATTGAACAATAGAAATAAAGGCTCATAACAGAGGCTTCTTTTGCTGAGATACAAAAATGTCAACAAAGGCATAGGGTTCAGTCTTCTTATAAGAATCTTCCAATCACATAAGAGGCATAGAAACATGTATAGTTATGTAGAACTTCCGACTCAAGAAAATGAGACAAAAGCAAATGACATTCCTAATTACAACTCTAGAAAATCTACGGTATAGACTACTTTTGCAAATGACACAGATAATATCAACAAAGGCATAGAGTTCAATCTTCTTAATTCATTCAGCCATATAAAAGGCATAGAAACATGCACAGTTACATCAACTTTACAACTCAAGAAAATGAGACAAAAGCAAATGACATTCCTAATTACAACTCTAGAAAATCTATGATATAGACTACTTTTTGCAAATGACACAGATAATATCAACAAAGGCATAGAGTTCAATCTTCTTAATTCATTCAGCCATATAGAAGGCATAGAAATATGCACAGTTACATCAACTTTATAACTCAAGAAAATGAGACAAAAGCAAATGATACTACTTAGTCACAAACTCTAGAAAGTCTAAAACTATCAAAAAGTCTCCTCTTTGAGTATCTCCTCCTTTTTTAAAAATAATCCTAACCCCTCTTTATAGCCTTAGATTTTATAGATAAAATAACACGGTATTCGGCGCATTCAATGCCTTAAATGCATCCTGGTCTTATCAAAAAGGGCCATGCTGGGTTGAGGTGGCTGCCCTGACTACGACATGGCGATTCACATCTAGTACCTCCTTCGGCACCTAAATTTCCTCATTCCATCACCTACTTAGCTGCATAACTGTCCATTCTGCCTCTACTTATAAGGGACAAATAGACGGCCCTTTTAATGCTTGCAACCCCAGAAATCTACCCTGTGAACTGTTTTATCTACCAAGAATAACTCCTGCCAAGTTTCCCTCCATCTCACTTTGCTATAACAGATACATAGAACACTCTATTCTATTAAAATGGAAGAGGACACTTAGTCAATCCTCTAAAAATCTTCTTGTTACTTAGAAGGCATTGGAGAATGACACTTGGCACTTTCCATTTGATTTATCAAGGACACGTGGCTCTCTCTGCTTCTCTTTAGCTATGTTATAGATTTATCCAAGGCACATACTAGGCTTCTACAGATGGTGACACTTGGCAGCTTTTGCAGACCCTTAAAATAACACCTGGGACCCACCACCATTTTATTCAGCAATGAAGCTTGAAGATGATTTCTCAAAAGTTGACATGTGGTAGCCTCTACTATTCTTGGGAAGATACGTGGCATCTTCCACTCCTCTTGCTAGGGGTATGTGGCATCTTTTGCCTCTTTTGGGAATGGAGTAGAAAGGGGGCTTAGAAAGTGAAACTTGGTAGCCTCCGCTACTCTTCGGCCCTCAAACAAAATGAAATGACGCCTTTCCACCTTCCAAAAAGGTACTTGTCCCCTTTGGTTTTTGGGACACTCCCTTGAACTACCTGATGAACCAAAATGGTTCAATGGTTCAACGGTTCAACACTGTGTGCCATTTACAAGTTAATTGAGGTATTGAACCAAAATGTTGAACCATTGTATTGAACCCAGGCATTAAACTAACTTTCTCTTAGATGCTGACACATGGTGACTTCCACTTTCCTCTAAAAATGTAGTCCAGGGTCTTTTAGGACTACCACCTGGCACTTTCCACTTGATCCTGCTACTTAGCTTATTGAAACCCTTTCACCAAAAAATAGATGAAATGCGGGTGCCGATATGAGATGCGGATGCCGACACATGGTGCGTTCTGCTTAGCTATTGTTGGATAGGTGGCATGATCCATGGCTCTCTTGAAAATTATGGAAAGTGTCTCAAATGATGCCAGTTGGTTAGTTTTGTGTTTCAAAAAGTGACACTTGGCGGCTTCTGCTTGATTTCAACACTTGGGTAAAAATGAAGTGAAAGAAATAAAAAAAAGGGAAAAGAGAACTCGTGCTCAGACTATGCCACTTGGTAGCCTCCATTGCACTTTGACACGTAGACAGAAAAGAAACATGTGCTCTGCTCCAAAACTCTGTCGCCATGACCAAGGTATGCGGGAACCAAAACTATAGTGCCTAATTGAAAATTTGAAAGTAACATAGATTGAAAATTTACTCTACACTACCCACTAAACAATAATGACAAATCTTAATATCTTGTACACATCCTCTAAGATAATAATAATTTCCATGGTGGGAAGCCAAAAATTACATGTATCAGTATTCCACCACTCACATAATTTAGTCATCATATGGTAATTTAAGGGCATTGATAAAAGTGATGCCATGTAACCCAGACCAAACTTATCCCTAACTTCTCTCTCATCATCTATCAAGGGTAGACTGGATAGGTACTCCATCATTTGACCACTAAGAAACTCCCTCATATGTACATCCACCTATAAAATACATAGAATCAGACATTAGCATCTCTAAATGATAAATATAAATGCTAAAATAATCATTAAATGGAATTTATAATAGAAAATTATAGTATTAAGTCCATAGGGCATTAACACTATAGACAAGACACTAACACTAGATATTAGCATGGTTTGTAGATGGTAGTGTGATATCTTAGGACATTAGCATTGCCCTTGGGACACTACCAAGACCATCCCAAAATGGGCCCTAATATAGATAAATAACACTAAAAATGATATAAAACTTAATCATAAGGTTAAACAAATATAAAATGAGGGGATCCTTACCAAAATGACCTCCTCATGCACTTGAATGAGTGCTTCCATGTCCTAATAGCAGGTCACATTCATTCCTCATCTCCTCAGCATGTTTCTGGGCTTAGAGCAATAATTCTCTCAAAATCAAAAGATTTAAATGATTTTTGAAATCAATCAACCAACCTGTTTAAACAATGTTTTAAAAATTCTACCCACTTAGTTGACCCTACACACATAATTTCTCCAACTATTACCAAATTTTTCCAATCATGATATCTTGAGAACCATAGCTATAATTTTTGATCTATTTATTATGTGTGTGGGACTTGATAACAATATCCCACACACCATACTAATTACACTTCTATACCATTTGATTTGAAACCACAAAATTACCAAACTCATATTTCTTTGACAAACCCACTATAGACCATAGAGCTATCATAGTCTCAATTTATAAATGATTCCTCTATGATCACCAAAATATTAATCTTACAATCCTATTATCGACACTATCACTAACATGCCTACTAATATCATTTTTTGTTCAATACCCTTACCCCAATTTTGGATCTCTCACTAAAAGGGGGTATATATATACACTATTCACATTGACACTGTTGACTCAAATTTATTGATTCAGTAACTTAGACATACAATTAGTCTCAAATAATTAGATACACATATATTCAGATACATAAATTGGCTTAGATATTCACTATTCATAGACACTCAGATATTTAGATACATAGACTAGCTCAAATATTCACTATTCATAGACCCTCAAATATGTAGATACACAATTGACTCAGATTTCTTGATTCAATAATTTAGATAAAACATTAGGCTCAAATACATATATTGACTCAAATATTTAGATACATAGGTTGACTCATATTTCTAATGTTCTATAACACTAGTTCAAATTCTTAAACTTTACATAGGATTTTGACATAGTTACACACTCAAATTATTATTATGGGTACATTTATGTGGTAAACCATCCCTATATATACATATAAATCCATGCACATGATACATAACTACATTACTTAGATATCAAGTTTGGGGTCATGATGCAAGGCACATGTCCTTAAATACATAGGATTTCACTAGGTTATATAGATGAAATGGAAAAATTATACCATTCTCTATGCAAAAAGTACCATATCATACCCAAATCATCACCATGATGTCACCAAGATTTCCCTAGGTTGGTTCATATGGCCATTTTTAGTGGTTGATGCATAGTTTTACATCAGACCTAGATTACACCAATTTGTGTAGGAAGCAGGTCGAGCAATAGTTTTGACCTTTGAGCACATCTACTTCTCAGACTCAATTACATGACAGAGTGGGGGGAAGTATGGATTGTTATTACACATTCATAGATTACTTCTTAGATTCAATTATGTGTTAGAGTGGGGGAAATTAGGGATTGTTCCTCCATAATCATAGATTAATTCTTAGGATCAGTTACATGCTAGAGTGGGAGCAAGTAGGGATTATTTCTCAATAATTAAGCATTACTCCTCAGACTCAACTACATATCAAGGTGGGGAAAAATAAGTTTTTATTTTTCATAATCTAGTAAGTTATTTAGATTCAATATAAGGGACACACACATTATGGATTTCTTCTTCATAGCCAACATTCTAAACCTCTTATTTGCTTCTCTGACCAAAAAGTGGGCCGAGTCCAAAATACATCCACATAATTAAGTACATGTACACATTTTATTTTACTTTTACTCTAGTACTTTCATTTCCATTTTATTACTAGAATAAAAGGGGGTAAATATACACACTCTAATTTGGTTAAGCAACACAAGTATTAAGTATTTTATAGCTCTTTCATAAGAAGTCCCTAATAATGAATGAAGGTCTTGTTCACATGGTCATTTCAATCATTTAGCCTTTATTATGAATTATTTTCAATACTTGTTTCACATCTAATGGTCTTATGTCATCCCAATCCTAGTCACAAGGGCCCCTACCCTATTTACTTTAGTTAAAATCCAATTTTTCACCTATAAGACAATATCACAACCCTAAATAGTAGTGCACCATATTAGTGTCCACCAACACACTATTATTCAATGGTCACTTTTTAGCATGTGTTGGGTCCTTACCCTTCCTTTTGATCCTTTCTTATGATTTTGTCTTTTTTTGACCTTGTTGGCTTAAAAACAAGTGTCTTGCATTCAAATCAAATTTATTTCTATATAAAAGGCTTCACAAGGAATTATACATCTAGAAATTACTACTTTGGCACATAATTACATAAAAAGTATTCAATAGTATAACTCAATACTCAACATATTACTCAACATCACACCTAGCCTTGCATACTTGATTAAATAAGGGACTAAGAAAAAATCATTCTAGCATACCGTGCACATTGATTATGCACATTCCCTAAGGGAGAACTATATGTGATCTAAGACACCTATTATTAGGATTAATGTAGCAAATAATTAAAAAATAGGGGTTATATATCACAGTATCGTAACATTCGAAAACCCACTTTTTCCCTTCCTTTTACATTTGATTATATTTTTGTTTCATGTGTGTAAGTATGCACTAGGGTTTTGAAGGAAAATCAACCAAATTGTGAGATAAAATGATGATAAAAAACCCCTAAGTATACTTATAGAACCATGAAGTTCCCTCATAGTATCTCCAAAAGTTTTAAGACCCCTATACACAAAAGGACACTATCATGGTACTTTAGACACTAGTATAATGCATTACTATACCTCTAACCATGCTAATGTCCTAAAGTAGAAAAATATCTAGTTCTAAAAATAAAATGGTTCCAAGATATCTTCCTGACCTATTTCAATGTCATTATTATCTAGAGACACAAGTTTTTACTCTAGATAAGTGAATCTTCTCCTTACACTCATTATTTTGAGTAAATCAATTTAATTAGCTATTTGTAATATGTATCTATATTTACTCTTTGTTCTCAGCACCTTAACAACCTATTATTTACATCTATTAAGTCCTTTAAATTTAAATCAATATGCTTATTGTGTATGATTGATAGGTGACTAGAATGATCAACATATATTTGATTATGCATGTGCAATTGAAACAAAAATTGTTACTAGTTTACGTTAAAATCAATTGGAATGGGTTAGGATCAATTTCTATTACTATCTTATATGGGTCAATATTGACCTCTATGAAAAAATAGGAAAGTGATGGCATAATCACTTACACTTACTTGAAATACACCTATGTGTATAAATTTGGCCTCTATATGTGCACATATGACCTAAAAATGACTTATTTAATGTTGAAACCCTAATAGGGCTTGTAATAGCTAAAAATTTGAAAAAGGAAATGAGGGGGGTAGTGTAGTGGGTTTTTTTGACCCTAATCACCCCTATAATAATTGAATGCTACCTATGTATATGATGAGGCCAGGATATGCCCGATAAATATATAATAAATGACATCATCTTACTCTTTCTTTCTATTAAGTTTGATTGCATTTTGTAATTTTATTTTGATTTGAGATGAGTTAGGATGTAATTATCCATCTTTTGTTGATTATGATTTTAATGTTTAAAAAACCTTGTAATTCCTAACAAGTTTGTTGGAAAATTCAAGTTTTGTAATAAAATAGGTCATCATTAGGCTAAAGAACAAATATGAAGTGGATTGCATGTTTTTGAAAGCATTGGAATCAATTCAGCTTAGTTCCAAAACTCCACCATACTATTTTAAGTTATCGTATTTTTAGACTTAGCTCTGAAACTCTTTATTTAGCCACAAAATTATCTAAATTAGCTTCGGTACTCCTGTAGATAAGCTTTGAAACTTTCACAGCTAGATATATAACTGATAAGGATTTATTCCAAAATGGCCAGCGATCTGTCAGGTCAATGATCCCATTAATTCAAGAATATATTTTTGATTTTCATATTTGCAAATCCAAAATATTTATGACACAGTTGGACATCCAACCACATCTTGCTTTAGCATCTATTTTGGGCACAATTTTGTTCCATCATATTTATGAAACAATTACAACCATCAAAGCACCTATATATGTAGACCTGAGAATTTAGGATATAGAGAGAAGACGATCATTGAAGAATAGAGAGAAAAATGATAGATTAGTACATTTTGTAATACAAAATATTTTATCAATGAAATAGCCATTTCTGTTTTGAAAGCAAATTAAATTGTTCAATCTTGTTTTTAGGCGGAGCAAGGGCCCACTCCTCCAAAAAACTAGGATCTTCATTTTTGGTTGGTATTTATATTTTATTAAAGCAAATACGTAACTTTGTTAAATTTATAAATGCTTCCAACTCCTTAAAGTTAAAATTTGTTGATTTGTTCTTGCAAGCGTTTTAGATTAAATTCTCATTTCTTTGCAATCATTTTCCAGCAATCTATTTTATTCTGCAAACATGTGTTTACTTCTAGCAAATTTATTTTTGCAAATGTTTGTTTACTTCTAGAAAATTTATTTATGAAAATGTGTGTTTACTTCTAGCAAATTCATTTTTGCAAACTAAAAAACCTCCAAAACAAAAAGAAAAAATACAGATACCTAAAATCAATTAATAAATTTCTACGATTCATCTTGTTGCATATAGCTTTAGACACAGCCCTGGTTAAATATGACATCAATAGGAAGTTGATTAAATGTAGGGAATAACAACACCCAACATTTTGGCACCATTTTTGGGGACTCGCTAGTTAGAATTTTCTAATTAGGTGTCAACAAGAGCAACAATCATTCATTTAGTAAGTAAAGAAAATTTCCCTTATTTATGAGTAGACCATGAGACTCCAAGGGTAGATTTCTCCCCAAAATATTTGAACAAGAATTCCATCAACCTCTAGTTTAAGTAAGGACGTTGAGCAAGAATTGGAGGCACCATTATCTCCTACAAGTCAAGAAGCAGAATTTTCATTTTTGGAATTTTTGGATTAGTCACCAGAACCAAGTAGAACCTTATGGAGAAGGATTATTTCTCAAGATCCATTGAGGGAAAATTTTGATTCTCAATTGAGTAGTCAACCTCCTACTCCTGAAATTTCACCATCTCCAAAACAGACCACATACCACATTGATTGGGAGAAGGGACTAGAAAATACTAGAGAGATGGCACAAGAAGCTGGAAGAGAACCTGAGAGAACCTTTACCTATCCCATTCAGATTGAGGATGATGAAACCACTATGAAAAACATCTCACCCACACACTTGCCCACATTTAGAGGAATGTCATATGAGGATCCTGACCAATTTCTATTTGAGTTTAAAGCACTATGTCAGACGTATGATTACAAGATAGATAATCAAAAACTCAAGTTGTTTCCATCTACTTTGAAGGATGTAGGAATGAGGTGGTTTATGGGATTATCATCTAATTCTATTACCAATTGGGAAAAAATGGAAACTATCTTCTTAGACAAATATTAAGATTATTGTAGAGGAAGAAATTGAAAGGAAGAATTTTTAAAAATCAGATAGGAAGAAGATGAAAATATGGAAGATTATTTGGATAGATTCCTCTTTGTGAGGAAAAAATGTGGATTTGTACTTGAAGAAGATTCAAATAAAACCATTTTTCTCAAATGTCTAGATGATGAATATAGGGAAACCCTTGATTTAATTGGCGGAGGAAACATTGCTCAATTAAGAATGGACAAAATCATAGAAATTTGTAGAAACTATTCAAGGACAAGGGGTGGACCTAGAGAAGGGAAAATGGTTAAAAATTTGAATCCAGATATGAAAAAATTGATGGATGAATTGGTAAACTTTAAAACAAACATATTAGGTCAATTAACCTCCACCATGGATGGATTGCAAGCTAAAGCAAATGCCCAACTTGAACCATTAGCCATGTATTGTCCTAGATGCAGGAAGAAGCATACAATAAGGGAATGTCGTTTGGATAAAATAGAAGTATGTCTTATCTATGAATCTAAATAACATGATACTCATGCTTGGTCTATTCTTCCACTCATAAAAAATAAGCTCAAATAAACCAATAGATCATCCACCACAAAAGAATTGAATTTTGTTCAAAGACAACCCAGCCAAGGACAATTTATGCCAAGACCAGCTCCAAATCCCTGGATGATGCCATGGGCAACTCAAATAGTACCAAAAATTTGGGGACAACCACCTTGGGCCCCTTAAACCACATCACATCCTTAGGATTGGGAAAGTCAATCTTAGTATACTCAAGGACATCAACAACCTTAGGCTGGTCAAGGAAATCCTTATGCTTGGCCACAACCTAGATGGGGCGCTAGTAATTATGTGCAAAGGAAAACATATCCAAATCAAAACCAACAAGCCATAATGGGACCTCCAACACAAAACCCATAGGTTGAAAACATAATCCAAACACAAATGCCAACACAACCAGTAGCAAACCCAAGAAACAAACAACTCATGTATACAAAACAAAACTAGCAAAATCAGTTGATTTAAATACAATGGATTGTAAAAACATTCAAACCAGATTTGGCAAAATAGTTAGTAGTCCACCTATTATAATCACACTGAGATGATAGAAAAAACTAAAACCCCTAGCATAGTTACACCCAAGGAAGATGACAAAGAAAGAGATAAAGAAACAGAAAGAAATTCTATTGAGATTCCATTTCCAAAAAGACTTAAAGAACCATAGAATTTAAGGAATTTGAATTGGTGCAGAAAATAAGAAGATTGAAAATTGAAATACCATTGTTACAAGAAATTAAGGATATTCCAGAGTTAAATAAGTTAATTAAACTATTATGTTTTTAAAAACATGGAAGAAAGAAGCAGTACCCCAGGACTCTTCAAGTAGACGAGAAACTTGTTGATTTATTAGCAGGAAAACTCCTACTACCCAAATATGGAGATCCTAGAAGCCCTATTATTTCTATTTCTATAAGAAATAAGGATATACATAACATTTTGATTGATTTGGGCGTAGCTATCAATGTAATGATAGTGGACACTTTGAAAACATTACCATTACTAGGCATAAAACCTACTAATACCATATTGTAGATGGCAGATCAGTCTGTAGCAAAACCAGGAGTTATTGAAGATGTGGAAGTAATGGTGGAATCATGGGAATATCCAGTTGACTTCCTTATCTTAAAACTAAAAGGTAAAACACTTGGTTATCCCATTATTTTGGGGAGACCATGGTTAGCTACAGTTGCTACCTTAATTGATTTCAGGTTAGGTGATATGACTATTTCAAATGGTAAGAATTCTAAGCAAATTTCATTATATCCATCGCACAACCTTTTATTAATAATCAAGTGAAATTATGGGTTGATAATCTTGATATTAATGACTAAAATCTATCTTCTTTGGCTATGATAACATTGCAAGATCATGCATGAGAAATAGACGATATGGTTAATCCTTCATTAAATGAACATCAATCAGCATTAGAGCAAATATGATTAGTTCTGAAACATGATGAATCTATTCTAGAACCATCACAATTAGTTATGAAACCACACAAATTCTCTGCAAATGAAGATAATTTTGCTCTGGAGGAACATGATTTCTCTTGGGGAGAGGAAGGATCTATAGCTTCAACTTTATAGATATCAGGAGATGATGAAGAATTTATGGACAACAGTAATAAGAAAGAATTTGACCTACAACAAGATAAGTATAATAAGTCTTCTTGTTGTCCTTTGTCCAGCATTCTATCTCAAGGAACTTTTAGAGATGTTGCTACATATCATATGTTGTTACCACATGCATGTCCACTAAACACCTTAATGGAACCCCTTCAACAAATTAGTTCATCATATCTTGGAACCAAACATGTTGAGATTCAACTAGGAATTTTTTTGAATATTAACAATAGGTTAAAGAATGATGAAGAAGTCAAACTATTTGAAGTTTTGAAGGATCATACTAAAGCTTTTGCTTGGGACTATAGAGATACGAAGGGAATTCATCCAAGTATTTTCACCCATCACATTTATACTAAAAACATTAGACTAGTTAAGTAACCTTAGAGAAGGGTTAATCTAGCCTTAAGGGATATAGTCAAACAAGAAATTGAAAAACTATTATAAGTAGGTTTTATCTACCCTATCTTAGATAGCTAGTGGGTGTCTCTTCTTGTAATTATCTCTAAAAAGAATAGAAAATGGAGAATTTGTGTTGACTATAAGGAACTGAACAAAGCCACCCTGAGAGATTATTTTCCCTTACCATTCATAGATCAAGTCTTACACAACCTTTAAGGTAAACAGTACTTTTCCTTCTTGGATGGATTTAGTGGATACAATCAAATCAGAGTTGCTACTGAGGATCAGGACAAAACTACATTTACTTGTCCATGGGGTACCTTTGCTTATAGGGTATTTTTTTTGGACTATGTAATGCTCCAACAACCTTTCAAAGAGCTGTATTAACAATTTTTGTAGACCTAACAAATGACTATGTGGAGCTATACATGGATGACTTTACTGTGTATGGAGATACATTTGATGATGCCTTAAAAAATTTGGATAGAGTATTAACAAGATGTGAACAACATCACTTGTCTCTTAGTCATGAGAAATGTTTGATAATGGTTGATTAAGGGATTGTATTAGGATACCATATTTCAAAAAGAGGAATTCAAGTTGACCAAAACAAAATCAAGATTATTTCAGATTTGTCTCTTCCTCAAACCCCCATAGATATCAAGTCATTTTTATGGCATGCTGGATACTATAGGTGCTTTATTAAGGATTTAAGTAAAATCACTGCTCCCATGTTTAAGTTACTTACCAAAGACTGTGAATTTCCTTGGGATGAACAGTGTCAACATGCTTTTGAAGAAATTAAAGAGAAATTAGTAACTGCCCCAGTATTACAAGGACCTAATTGGGAGGAACCTTTTCACATCCAAATTGATGCCTCAAATACCTCAATTGGTGCAGTTTTGGGACAAAAAGATGAAGAAGGAAGAATGCATGTTATTTACTACCTAAGTAAAAATCTTACTCCCACTAAAAGAAATTACACTACCATTGAAAAATAATTTTTGGCTTTGATCTATGCAATCAATAAATTTAGACATTACATTATAGGGTGCAAAATATTTGTACATATAAATCACTTGGCAATTAAATATTTAATGAACAAACCAGTGGTTGGAGGTAGAATAATTAGATGGTTATTACTTCTACAAGAATTTGATATTACCATTATGGACAATTGAGGAAAATCTAATGTGGTAGCTAATTTCTTGTCAAGATTGACCACTATAGAGGAGCAGGATCCAGTCAAGGACTACTTTCCAAATGAACAATTATTTGTTATTTTAGCTAATACACCATGGTTTTCTAACATGGAAAATTATCTTACAATAGGGAAGTTTCTTCTTTCTTTCACTAAAAAACAAATAAAGAAGTTAATCAAAACCAGTGCACAGTTCAATTGGTTAAATGGAATGCTATTTAAATGTGGTCCTGATTTAGTTTTATGTACGTGTGTGAGAGAAGATGAAATATTTGACATCCTCTAGGCATGTCATGATGAGCCAAGTGGAGGACACTATTCAGTGAAAAGAATAACTCACAAGATACATGGAACTTGTTACTATTGGCCATCTCTGTACAAAGATGTGAAAAGATATATCAGGCAGTGTGATCCTTGTTAAAGGATGGGACATCCAACCATTACCAATGAAATGCCTCTACAACCACAAGTAGTGATTAAATTATTTGAGAGATGGGGATTAGATTTTGTTGGACCCATTAATCCTCCTTCACAAGGAAAAGAGAACATTCTTGTGTGTACTGATTATGTAACAAAATAGGCAGAAGTGTAGGCTTTAACAAATGCCACTAAAGAAGTAGTTACTAATTTCCTTTAGCACATAATTATGGTAAAGTTTGGAGCACCAAGAATCTTAGTTTCAGACCATGGACCACAATTTATGTCCAACATGATCCATGCCTTCACAGTGTATTATCAAATCAATCATAGGAAGTCATCTCCCTATCACCCACAAGCAAATGGACAAGTTGAAGTAAAAAATAGAGAATTAGAAAACATCCTCACTAAAATAGTTGAAGCTGAAAGAAGAGATTGGGTAAAAAAACTACCTGAAGCTGTCTGGGCTTACAATACAACATGGAAAACCATAATAGGGTTTTAACCATATGAGTTAGTCTATGGGAAAAAAACCCTTGTTGCCTATTGAGTTTGAACTATAGACATTAAGGATAGAAGCTAAGGTGGGAATTGAATTAGATGTAGCTCAAAAGGAGCAAATCCTTCATCTCAATGAATTGGATGAATTTAGAATGGAAGCACTTCACCAGATAGAGATAATCCAAGAATAGAGGAGGTAATGGCATGATACACATATCAAGGAAAGACAATTCAAAGTAGGAGACTGGGAATTGCTGTTTGATTCTAAGTACCAACAATTCAAAGGCAAAATAAGAACCAAATGGTTGGGATCTTATCAAATCAAGCAGATATTTGATAATGGTTCTATCTAGTTACTTCTTATTGATGGAAGTAGAAGAGTACTCTTGGTCAATGGACACAGGCTAAAACTTTGTAGGAAGCCTCCTACTAAGGATGAATTCTTGAAGAAAATTGAAGTAAACAAAGAATTTGATCATATGGAAGAACCCAATTCTTCCAAAATGATCAAATAATTAGATGAAAAAATCTAGAATAAAGGGAAGAGGATGAAAACCAGTAAATGGCATTCTCTTCTAAAAAAAGAAAAAAAAGATCAATTGAAAACTAGTAATGGCGATTGATCTTCTCAAATAAATGGATAATTTAAATAAAGATTTTTTCTAACTATTTTCTAATCACTTTTCAGGAATGATGAGTCATCATGACGAAGGGATTACATCATCAAGGATGGTAATTATGTTTTTAACTTGTTAAAGGTTAGATTGAAAGTTTACATTGTGATTAGACTTGATTTAAAAAGATTAGTATGACGAGTCATTTATTATACATCATGGTTAAATGTGCAAAATCATGATAAGGATATTGATGATGGAATGAGTTGGTGGATAGTCATAAAGAATCATTCTTGAACCAACAAAGTAAAAGCTAGTTATAGAAAAATTTCAAAAGAGATACAATGAATTATCTCTGTTAGTTTCGTAGCTAAGTACAATAGTTCTCTAGTTGAAATCGCTAAATTTTGCAACTAAGTACAATAATTCCACTACCAAATTCACCCAATCAGCAACTGAATCTACTAGTTTCATAGTTAAAATCATCAGTTCCATCGATAAGAGAAGTAATCTTCAACTAACCTATGTAAGATTCAAGAAGCACGAATCATGAGAATCAAAAAGAAGTCAGAACCAGAAAATGATACCCAGTTCCTTGTAGATGAAGAAGTAGCAACCATCTTTCAACAGGCAGGTTGGCTAGAGTTTCTAAGGAAATTTCCCAAGTATAACAATGAACTGGTAAGATAATTTGTTATCAATTTAGAGCAATCAAGGACAAAAATTAGGAAGGTTATTATTCCTTTTTTTGCGAACATAATAAGTGAAATGTCTAGAATACGAAAAGTGCATGTCCTAAACCCTATCAAGGGAACATTAAAAGACCTGACTGAAACCCTATTGAAAGAAGGGGAAGCTGAACCCCATTATATTTATAATACAAAGAAAATCATTAAAGGAGTTAAAAGGGTAAGCCTGCCCAAACCCTTTGATAGAGTAGCATTTTGGATAGTTAAGTATTTAACTTGTGATGGATAATTTAGGACAGTAGGAAACGAAGTCCTAAAAATCCTTATACACCTTAGATATGGATTCAAAAAACTAGAATATATAGTAAACCTTCCAGGGTTTCTTTTGGACTCCATCCATATAATGGCCTAGAGGTATTATTGGGGTGTAGGAGAAATCATACATCATGGGTTAGTGCATTTGGTATGCCAGCACCATTTCCTTTCAAATAAAAATGGGGAAGCAATGTTGGACAAATTTCTTGGCAAATTTGGGTAAAACCCTGGTATTTCCAAAAGAATAATAGCAGCTCCTCCTGCCCCTTTAGTTTATTTGAAAATTGATACCATTGCTAAAGAAAAGATTAGGGGAAGAGGAAATAACACAAAGAAGAAAATTTGAAAGAAAAGTTAAAATTATAGACCCTACTATGCCTTCTCAGGACATTTTTTCTTTTGCAAAAGCTACAAAAGAACTGATACCTGTCTCTGACTGTGACAATTCACCTAGACCTGCGCAAAAGGTGAACATAAGAAGAAGTTATAAAAGGAGACCTATGTCTGCACATTTTGAGGCTCCTCAAGAAAGAAGATGTCATAAAAGGTCTAAAGAAAGTCTAGAGGAGATGGAAGAAAAAGCAAGGCTAAAAACTGAAGCTGTTGATATTTTGGGCAGCATGGCCATGACTCCTCCTGGACTAAGCCAAATAGAAAAGGAAGAAGGGGATGAAAGATTTGAAGAACAAGATTTCCAAGAAATGGGTGAGACAGTAGCACCATCACATGCAAAAAATGAACATGCATCTTGGAGAAGGAAATGGAAATCCCCTATGGTGGAAGAGGAATGTTTAATTCCCCAAGAAATTTTAGAGAAAGAAAAAAATTAGTAGATTAAATAAGCTCTATTTTTTCTAGAGTAGAACTCATTATCAAGGAAAAGGATGAGGAATTAAACTTTCTCAAACTCAAATTAGAACAAAAAGAAATGCTCCTTGAAAAATTAACAAACTAGTTCACAGTCAAGAATGAGAAATTAACAGAGATTAAATGGCAACTGATGGAGAATGAGGAAAAATGTACAATACAGACCTCTGTGTCAATAGTCTTTGCACATATTAAATTGACTTATCTGCCACTCAAGGAATTATGGGATGATACATGTAGAGAACTCAGTGTAATCAAGGCATCCAATACAGACTTGAAAGGCAAACTAGTAGAAGAAGAGAAAGCAAGGAAGGAATGGGAAGACAAATTTTACAAGGAGGAAAATGATAAGTATAAATGTCTTTTGAAAATACAAATAGTTTGTATGTTGAGTGAGAAACTGATTACATGTAGAAGACCTTCCCCTGTTTATAGCATGATTTTAGAAGAACAATTCATTTGCTAGCAGTTGGCAAGGATAGCATGTGGCCTTCCACATGAAATAAAAGACGAAGCTAATTTCTTCGCTGCCTACTCCTTAGCTAATATAGAACAAAAAAACCTTCTTTGTGAATTTTACCTCTACAATTTTATGCTAGAAATAAATATAGGTTTTATGATCAATTTGTATGTAGGGGAAATCCATCTTAACACATTTGTCTGTGTTCTTCAAAATCAGATTGCATGGTAGGAAAGGGAGTCAGAGCATTGGTTAAAGGCTAGTTCATTCGGTCTCTATATGATAATTTATTATGGTAACCCACTCGCCTTTGTTACACATTTCCAATCCCATGCATTTAATGACAAATTCAAGGGACCTTATCTTTTCAATTTATAACAAAGCATGGATGTCTTCACCTCTTATGAGACGGAAAATTTTGATAATAGCTATGATGCATGTTTAAAAAGATGAAAATTTCTTTCGATGGCATTAAAAAGAAGGGAAATAATATCCCCTTCAAATTTGATCTAGAGTCTAAAAAGGGAAAAAGCTTTATGCACAATAATTCCTCAAATCAACCCTCGGTGCATATGAATAGGCATGCGGACAAGACCACCTCTACTTCTCACTCCCATATCTCCTTAGAAAAATAGAGAATTTCAAAATCCCACTTAATTTGTGGAATGTAAAAGAAAATTAGAAGCAGGAGCTAGGTATTGTACCTCTGGATCAAAGCATTGGGATATTCAATTCTAGCCATTTGATCTGAGAAATCAAATGGAATACAGGATATACAATCCCAAATTTGAAGAGTGAAGTTTGTAAAGGGACTTACAAACAAGTATGGGGGAAAATGATGAGGCTAGGCTATGCCCGATAAATGTATAATAAATGACCTCATCTTACTCTTTCTTCTTATTAAATTTGATTGCATTTTGTAACTTTTATTTTTATCTGAGATGAGTTAGGATGTAATTATCCATATTTTATTGATTGTGATTCTAACATTTAAAAAACCCTGTAATTCCTAACAAGTGTGTTGGAAAATTCAAGTTTTTCAATAAAACATTGTTAGGGTGTGGAGCTAAAAGCTTCACCAAGGAGCATACTTAAACAGGTTCGGGTCTACACAGACACCGGCGTCGGTCAGGAGCGACTGACGTCGGTTAGTAGTAGTTGCAGAGGCGCCGACGTCGGCAATATGGTCGGCCGGCGACGGTCACAGGCGAACAGGCAGGAACTGACATCGGTTACCTGCGTGTCCAGAAATCTATTTCCGTGGACAGCAGCGAGTGTTTGCATGATAAGTTTGAGTCGTGGACTCAGGGTTGCATCTCTATTATTAGCAATATTATTTTTAGAGCCCTTGTTCAAGAGGCTTAACTATTTGTTGTAAAAGCATGCTCAAGTTTCCTATTTCTATATGTAGGAAGATCTTCTTAGCTTAGAATTGTAAGTGTTGTAGAATGAGAGTGTAGAACTGTAAGAGTAGAACATTGTAAATGTTTGAAAGACAGTACAGAGTTGCATCAATCCAGGTTGTTGGATTTGAGTGTACTTGAGAGAGAGCTCTTGAGGAATAGAGATCTAGTGAGAGATCTTGTGTGCATCTGAGAGAGGTGTGGAAGAACGAAGTTTCTTCAAATTGTATTCCTATTGTAAAGAGTTTCAATACAAGTTTTCAGGGTGTTTTCTTGTATATCTTGTTTTGTGCTATTTATCATTTCAGTTACTTATCTATCTGATTTATTTCTGCGTTTATTGCTTTCACAAGTGTAATCTATTGTTGGTTTGATCCCCCGACAAGTGGTATCAGAGCCTTGGTTACAGGTTACAGGTTACAGATTACAGGTTGCTCACAGGTGTTTCTACAGGAACTTCTGTTTGAGTGGGAGAAGCAATGGCAGAAGAAAGTAAGCTGAGAATGGAAAAGTTTAATGGCAAGAACTACCAACATTGGAGAATGCAGATAGAGGACTATCTGTATCAGAAGGATCTCTACTTACCGTTAGGTGGGATAGTAAAGAAGCCCAAGGACATGGAGGATGAAGAATGGGAAGTTCTTGACAGAAAGGCTCTTGGGTCTATAAGACTGAGTCTGGCCTCCACTATGATATCTAATTTGTCACATGCAAAAACAATGGTAGAGTTGATGACCACGTTAGTAAATATGTATGAAAAACCCTCAGCTTCAAATAAGGTATATCTTATGAAGCAATTATTTAATTTGCATATGAATGAAGGTGGATCTGTTTCTACTCATCTGAATGATTTCAATGGTATTGTAAATCAGTTAAGTTCTGTCAATATTGTATTTGAAGATGAAATAAAAGCTCTTTTGATATTATGTTCTTTGCCTGAACGCTGGCATGGCTTAGTAATGGCAGTTTCTGATACTGCATCTGCATCAAATATTTTGAAAGTAGAGGATGTGGTTAGTGTTATCTTGAATGAGGAAATACGCAGAAAAAACACAAAAGAGACATCTGGGAACGCTTTAAATTTTGAGAGCAGGGGAAGGCAAAAAGAAAAGAGCAAGAGGAGATCAAGATCTAAGTCTAAGGTGAGAGGAAGATCCAAATCCAGGAATGGCAGGAAGCCACAATGCTGGAACTGTGGAAAGATGGGGCACATAAGTAGAGATTGTTGGTCAAAGCCTAAGGAGGACAACCAGCACGAAGGAAAGGAAGAAGCCAAGGTTGCAGGTATTGCACAGGATGCTTTAATTTTCTCTTTGCATAATAACATAGAATCTTGGGTATTAGATTCTGGTGCATCTTTCCATGCTACCCCTAACAGAGAGTATTTCAGTGACTATATCCATGGAGATTTTGGAATAGTGTACTTAGGGGATGATGAGCCTTGTAAGATTACTGGCAAAGGTAAAGTGCAGTTGAAGATGCAGAATGACAACACATGGGTGTTGAGAGAAGTGATGCATGTTCCTAGTTTGAAGAGAAATTTGATTTCTGCAGGTAAGCTAGGTGATGAGGGTTGTACAGTAACTCTCACAGCAGATTCTTGGAAGGTGACCAAGGGTGCACTAGTTATGGCCAGAGGTAAGAGAGAAGGTACTCTCTATTTGTGTAATTGTGTTACTAACAAATCTCCTTCAGTTTTATCTGCTTCAGGTGTGGATTGTAAATTGTGGCACTCAAGGCTTGGCCACATGAGTGAGAAGGGGATGTCAATACTTAAGTCTAAAGGTATGCTTTCAGATTTGAAAAGTATGGATCTAGAATTTTGTGAGCATTGTGTATTTGGAAAACAGAAAAGGGTTAGTTTTCTCAAGACTGGGTCTACTAAGAAAAGGCAGAAGTTGCAGCTTGTTCACACAGATGTGTGGGGACTGACTCAGGTAGCCTCTATTGGCGGATCACGGTACTATGTTACATTCATAGATGACGCCACAAGAAAGGTATGGATCTACTGTATTAAAAAGAAATCTGATGTTTTTGAGACTTTTAAGTTTTGGAAGGCTATGGTTGAGAATGAAACAGGCAGAAAGTTAAAGTGTCTGAGATCTGATTATGGCGGTGAGTTCTGCAGTCTTAAGTTCAAATTGTATTGTTATACACAAGGAATCCATAGGCAAAGGACGGTTCCAAGGACACCTCAGCAGAATGGTATTGCTGAAAGGATGAACAGAACTATCATGGAGTGTGCAAGATGTATGAGATTGCATGCAGGGTTGCCCTTAGAGTTTTGGGTAGAAGCAGTTGACACCGCAGTGTACCTGATCAACAGAGGACCCTCTACAGCTCTGGATGGTGGAATTCCAGAAGAGGCATGGACAGGTAAAAAGGTAGATCTCTCATATCTCAAAGTTTTTGGTAGTGAAGCCTTTGTGCATATAGATAAGGAAAATAGAAAGAAGCTTGATCCTAAGTCTATGAGGTGCACGTTTATAGGCTATGGCTCAGATGATTTTGGTTTCAGATTTTGGAATCTAGGAACTAACAAGGTAATCAAGAGCCGTGATGTTGTTTTCAATGAAAGAGTGATGTACAGTGATTAGATAAGGAAGCTGGATCAATCTGGGCAGAGCAATAGTGAATTGGACGAAGTTATGGTCCAAAATGAGCTCGAAGGAAAAAGAAATAATCACTTGCAGGAAAACACAGAGACCAACGTCGGCAGGGTTGAAACCGGTGTCGGCAGTACAGAGACCGATGTCGGTCATGCAGAGACCGACGTCGGCAAACCAGGCACCGAGGTCGGTCAGGAAGAACCGACGACGGCGAGTGACAGGTCTATAGGTGGCCGAGGTCGGTCACTGTCAGAAAATTTGGGTGGACAGATTGTTGAAAACAAGTCCAAGACACCCACCAGGAGGTCTGAAAGGGTAAGTAAGCCTCCAATTAGATATTCTCCTTCCTTATATTATTTATTGCTAACCAATGGTGGAGAACCAGAGAGTTTTGAAGAAGCATTACAGGTGGAGTCCAGGAGTAAGTGGGAGCGCAGCATGGTTGAGGAGATGGAGTCCTTAAGAGAGAACCAAACATGGGATTTGGTTGAATTGCCAACTGGTAAGAGAACACTGAAGAACAGATGGACCTACAGGTTGAAGGAAAGTGAGGATGGACAAATGCGATATAAGGCCAGATTAGTGGTAAAAGGATTTGCACAAAAGCCAGGTAGTGACTTTGGTGAAATTTTTTCCCCTGTTGTTAAGATGACTTCTATAAGGGTTGTATTGTCTTTGGTTGCTTTTGAGGATTTGCATTTCGAGCAGCTAGATGTTAAGACAACATTTCTTCATGGAGATTTGGATGAGGAAATTTATATGGAACAGCCAGTAGGATTCGAGGTCAAGGGTAAGGAGAAGTTTGTGTTCAAGTTAAAGAAAAGCTTGTATGGCCTCAAGCAAGCTCCAAGGCAATGGTACTTGAAATTTGATAGGTTTATGATTGAGCATGGCTACAGTAGGTGTCAATCAAACCATTGTGTATATTTCAAGAGATTTGATAATGGTAGATATATTATTCTATTGTTGTATGTAGATGACATGCTGGTTGCAGGGTCTCACATGCAGGATATCTCTGAGCTTAAGGAGAAGTTAGCTCAAACTTTTGCTATGAAGGATTTAGGAGCAGCGAAGAAGATCCTTGGCATGAGCATTAGGAGAGATAGGAAAAATCACAGGTTGATATTGTCTCAAGAAGATTATGTGAATAAGGTGTTGGAGAGGTTTAATATGCAGGATGCAAAACCAGTAAGTACACCTATGGCTGGACATTTTAAGTTAAGCAAAGAACAATGTCCCAATTCACATGATGAGGTAGAGTACATGAGTATGGTTCCATATTCTTCTACAGTAGGGAGTTTGATGTATGCAATGGTGTGTACTAGACCTGATATTGCCCAAGCAGTGGGAGTAGTAAGTAAGTATATGGCCAATCCAGGTAAGGAACATTGGAAAGCAGTTCAATGGATCCTTAGATATCTGAGAGGAACCAGCAGCAAGCATTTGTGCTATGGAGGTTTAGGTACTTCTCTACATGGTTATGTAGATTCAGATATGGCAGGGGATTTGGATGGCAGGAGGAGCACCACAGGTTATGTTTTTACTGTAGGTGGAACAGCGGTCAGTTGGATATCTAAGTTGCAGAAGGTTGTAGCCTTGTCAACTACAGAAGCAGAGTATATTGCAGCTATAGAAGCTAGCAAGGAGATGATATGGATGACACGGTTCATGGAAGAGCTTGGAAGGGAGCATGGGAGTTGCAGATTGTACAGTGACAGTCAGAGTGAAATCCATTTGGCTAAGAACTCAGCCTTTCACTCTAGAACCAAGCACATACAGCTAAGGTACCACTTCATACGGCAGGTATTGGAAGATGGTGAGTTGAAGCTGGAGAAAATTCATACAGACAAGAATCCTGCTGATATGCTAACAAAGCCGGTTACTAAGGAGAAGTTGAATCTTCATTCAACTTCTATTGGTCTTCATGATTGAGTTGAAGATGGAGGAGCTAGAAGATGTTGCTATATAGGTTGGTGCAGCTGGTTTATCTCCAAGTGGGAGATTGTTAGGGTGTGGAGCTAAAAGCTTCACCAAGGACCATACTTAAATAGGTTCGGGTCTACACAGATGCCAGTGTCGGTCAGGAGCAACCGACGTCGGTTAGTAGCAGTTGCAGAGGCGCCGACGTCGGCAATATGGTCGGCCGGCGACGGTCACAGGCGAATAGGCAGGAACCGATGTCAGTTACCTGCGTGTCCAGAAATCTATTTTTGTGGACAGCAGCGAGTGTTTGCATGATAAGTTTGAGTCGTGGACTCAGGGTTGCGTCTCTATTATTAGCAATATTATTTTTAGAGCCCTTGTTCAAGAGGCTTAACTGTTTGTTGTAAAAGCATGCTCAAGTTTCCTATTTCTATATGTAGGAAGATCTTCTTAGCTTAGAATTGTAAGTGTTGTAGAATGAGAGTGTAGAACTGTAAGAGTAGAACATTGTGAATGTTTGAAGGACAGTACAGAGTTGCATCAATCCAGGTTGTTGGATTTGAGTGTACTTGAGAGAGAGCTCTTGAGGAATAGAGATCTAGTGAGAGATCTTGTGTGCATCTGAGAGAGGTGTGGAAGAACGAAGTTTCTTCAAATTGTATTCCTATTGTAAAGAGTTTCAATACAAGTTTTCAGGGTGTTTTCTTGTATATCTTGTTCTGTGCTATTTATCATTTCAGTTACTTATCTATCTGATTTATTTCTGCGTTTATTGCTTTCACAAGTGTAATCTATTGTTGGTTTGATCCCCCAACAAACATGTCATTATCAGGCTAAAGAACAAATATGAAGTGGATTGCATGTTTTTATTAGCATTGGAATCAATTTAGCTTATTTTTGAAACCCCACCATACTATTTCAAGTTGTCGCATTTTTAGAATTAGCTCTGAAACTCTATATTTAGCCCTAGAATTATCTGAATTAGCTCTGGTACTCTTATAGATAAGCTCCAAAACATTCACGGCTAGATATAGAACTGATAAGGATTTATTCCAAAATAGTCAGTGGTCTATTAGGTGAATGACCCCATTAAATTAGGAACAGATTCCTAATTTCCATATTGTAGATCCAAGATATTTATCACACAGCTGGAAATCCAGCCACATCTTGATTTAACATCTATTCTGGGTGCAATTCTATTCCATCGTATCTATGAAACATTTATAGCCATCAAAGCATCTATATATGAAGACCTAGGAATTTAGGATATAGAGAGGAGAAGATCATTGAAGAATAGTGAGAAAAAGGATAGATTAGTACATTTTGTAATATTGAACATTTTATCAATGAAATAGCCATTTCTATTTTGAAAGCAAATGAAATTGTTCAATCTTGTTTCTAGGTGGAGCAAGGGCCCACTCCTCCAAAGAACCAGGATTTTCATTTTTGGTCAGTATTTATCTTTTATTCAAGCAAATAGGTAACTCTGTTAAATTTATAAATGCTTTGAACTCCTTAAATTTAAAATTTGTTGATTTTTTCCTGCAGGCATTTTAGATTAAATTCTCATTTCTTTGCAATCATTTTCCAGCAATCTATTTTATCCTGGAAACGTGTGTTTACTTCCAGCAAATTCATTTCTGTAAACGTGTGTTTACTTCTAGTAAATTTATTTCTACAAACATGTGTTTACTTCTAACAAATTCATTTCTACAAATGTGTGTTTACTTTCAGCAATTTTCATCATTTGATTCCAATAAGGTTTTGACCAAGAAGTCCTTAAGACATTAAAAAACCCCCAAAACAAAAATAAGAAATATAGATACCTACAATCAATTACTAAATCACTATGATTCATCTTGTTTCATATAGCTTTAGACATAGCCCTGGTTAAATATGACATCAACAAGAAGTTGTTTAAATGTAGGGAATAATGACACCCAACAGTATATAACACTTCAAAGAGGGAATTAAGCCCACATAGTTCTCCACCTAGTGTGCTTAATGTGATAATGCTCCTTTTTCTACATATATGGATCTAGAGATGGCTTGAATACTTGATAATGTTTTGATTTACATGGATAAAATAGGCTCGTGACTTGGTTAAAGGCTGATATTATTAATAATATTAAATTTGGAAAGATTAAGAAATATTTTGTTTAGTGTGTAATAGTATAATTTTTTTTCAATAGTTAAATTGTCAAGTGGTCATAAAGGTGACTTAGATGTGACTTTATATAAATCCAAAAGGGGAACCTCATTCTACATATCCTAAAAATATGGACCAACATTTTAAGGGAGGGTTTAAATTTGAAAAAGAGTAATTTTTATGAAGGGGGAATATAAACACATAGGAATAAGAATGACTACTGATTTTGACCATGCAGGTCAATTCTGACTTAGAAGGGTAAGATTAATCTTTAGAATTTTTCATACATTTGTACAAGTGCTTAGAGGGGTTTTTTTAGTAATTAGAATATTTATTTAGGTGTAAAACAATAACTTTAGAAGGGATTGGTCTATATAAGAACTTAGGATAGAGTGAGGTGGTGAAATAGGAATAATTTAAGTGGTCAAGTCAATTTAGGTAAAATTTGGCCAAAATTAACACATTATCAAGTATTCATGGCCAATATTGACTATCTACAACTTTCATTGCTATATTACTAGATCTATTCATTGAAATAATTTATTCTTTATTTTGTATAAAACTAGAATTAGGGTAAATATAAATGGTGAACCTCAACATTTTCTCACATTCAATCTAGGATTTCTCAAACCCTCATTCCTCTTAGGTTTTTCATTTGAAATATGATTTTTAGATTTGTGGCTTACATTTAGTATCCATGGCTACTGTAGACACCTAAATTGTGTCGACTCCCCCTTGGTCCTAACCCACATCTTATTAATTTAAAATAAACAGCTTATTTTAAATTATGACCTCACCCTAACACATCACCTAGGACACCTCATCTTGGAAACCTCGCCTTGGACCATTTCCCACCATATGACTCATCTTGAGACTAAGTCATCTCCCTAAGACCTATTCTCACTCCTTTCCAACTGCCTAACTAACCCTCGTGCTTAATAACCCTGCCATTTGAACATTCACCAACAGACTATGCACTTGGCAGATGGAGAATGGGCTTCTTAACCCTTTTACGCATTCTCCACCTGCTGAGGTCGGTCAACTGTCAGCTGATGCCAGTGGAACCATCGACATCGGTTACATAAACCAATGTCTAACATTGAGTTACGCCCCCCAAAAACTCTTAGATAGACTCTCGCTTGGACTCTCAAATCAACTTCTCTCTGGCTCAGATCTGGCTCTCTCTCTCTCTCTCTCTTCCTCTCAGACTCTAAGACATCAACAGGCATCAAAATTCAACTAACGCTCCCTTGGCCATAGAGACTCTACACCAGTCGCTCCAGATTGGACTAAAGCATTACACGGGGACCTAGACATCAGTTTTAACAGGCACAAGCATTCAACACCTTGGTTTTTCATCTCATCAAAGCTATGTATTTCTTCTACCTTTCATTTTATTATTTAGAACACATTAGTAATTAGTCAATTTGCTATCTACTACCAGGACAGACCTGACCTTCAACCAGACTCAACCTTCAACCAAACCCAACTTTCTTCCTAGAGAGGCTATAAAGCCTTTCTTTTATTTTGACCCTTTTTGATAACCTATCATCTACCTTTATCCTTCTACAGACCTTATTTGTCTCCTTGCAACCCTGCACAAACCCAGACTCCTTCCAGACCCCTCTGTCGACCACAAACCCATCTAAGGCCATTGCCCTGACCGTCATTGACCACTACCCCTACTGATGTCAGCAACTTGACCAACTGACACCGGTAGGACTACTGACGTCAGTGACTGTGGCAGACTGACTACAAAGAAATAGGTACGCATTATCTAATTTCTTCTTTGTTAGTCATTTGTCATTTCTTTATTTTTGACACTTTTACTTATAAACAGTGGACTGTCATCCCTCAAGGAAGTCTTTGCACTTCTGGGATCGAGCTTTGCTTGGTAGTCCACCATATCTATCTCTAACATTTTTCTGTTTGAGTCTTATTCCCTCTACAAGTGTCTTCCTCCACAACCAAAGAGGAGCTCCTTCAATCATCTGGATACAATGCGTAGCTTCATCTGGGTATGTACAAACCCCTGACCATTTATCTTTAGTTTCTTATTTCTTCTAAATATTAAATAACAAAAATGAGTAGAAACATTTTGGCATGCCTGGTGGGACCCCTGGAGTTTTCCTTGGGTTCATCATCCTTTTTCTTCTAAAAGGAAAACTTTTCATAAAGGTGCATTAGATTTCTTCTTGCATCCTTCCTCTTCTATCTCTTCATTTCAAAAAGAAACCATAAGCACAAGTTAAAGAGAACCTCTTTCTTTTTCTTCTTGTCATTTCTTTCTGCATCTTAGAGTAGTGAAATTCATGCTCTTAAACCTTTTCGCACTTGTCTACATCTGAAACAACATTTCAATTTGAGTTAAAAGTTAAATGCATTTCACTCCTGCTTGAATGCATATTTAGCTCATCTAGTAATTAGAACACATTATGAATAAATCATAGTGCACATATGTTACACGACCAGACCACATTCACAAATCAAACATCTAAACTTACCTGAGACAAGGCCCGACTAAGATTTCACCACCTAGAGGATACCTTACCTTTCCTGGCAATCCTACTTGGACTTCACAACCAAGAGGAAGACCCACTCTATTCTCTGATAGAGTATAAACTATAGGTGAAGTATATATTGGCTAAACGACCTAGCTTGGCTCTGGGCTCGTGAAGTGAGGGGAGCAAGCCCCTAGCACCAAGCCACATACAAAACCTAACACAGACTTTTCGAGCACCAAAACTAACCTGAAACCAACCTTAGACTACCTCTTTTAGGACCTGTTCTAAAAATCCCACTTTCCAAACATATTCTTCTAAGGCATAAGCCACCATGACTCTAAAACTTTATTCTTTAGGAATTTAACATTTAGAGGTTGCTTGCCTTCATCTACTTTTCTATTCTTATCTAATTTTTTGAGCTGGTGAAGATGCATCATTTTGAGACCAAAAACAACTCAAAATTTTCTTTTTCTTCCATAAACTTTAAATTTTTTGAGTTTTTGGAAACACACAGACATTGACATCAATTTTTCCACTGATGTTGGCAACTTTTATCAACCGACATCGGTTTTACCACTGACGTCGGCAACATATCTCCACCGACATCAGTTTTTCAACCAACGTCGGTCATTGTCATCAAATTTTTTCCAAAACAACAAGCTTAAAACCCGATTTTATTACTATAAAACACACATTCTAACCACTTCTAGTTTTTTGAACTAAAATATATAGTTTTTGGAACCTAGACACCTTTTGCCTTGGATGGATTTGACACATAGTCAAGCCAAATCCCTTATTGACCACGTGAGGCAACAACCACTTCTGCCTTTGCCTTTTATATCAAGTCCTCAAATGGAGTATATTTCTGATATTAAACATACTCTTATCCAACCTACCCCCACCAATCAATCTCTTATTATTCTCAAAGGAGATCAAGACTTTGAGAGACTCCTTAACCACAACATCAAGGCTCTCTAACACTATCTCGCGAGAAGTCAAACACGAGACCCTTCAGGCAATCCTATTTATGGGATGCCAACTACCTTGGCTGAAGTAATAATGACAACATCCGCTACGCAGACCATTGCCTCAACCATTCAAGCCACTACGTCAACTAATAACCCGACCATGGCTAATGTCCATGATTTAGCCTCCCAATCTATTTTTGGACCTACCTCCATTGGGGTTTTCATATCTCCTCAACCATAAACAATTCAACCAAGTTCTACACCATACCAGAATTTGATTGTCTCGACTCCACACACTCTTACACCTATAAACATGGGAGTGACTACCTATCCTTTTACCAATGCTGCCATTCAGCCACCTTTGGTGGTATCTAGTCAACTTGTGCCTTCCAACTTCATGGCACAAGCCCCCTTGACCTCAACATCAGTCCTGATGATGAACTACCAATATGTTGCACCTATGCAAGTGCAACCAAGTACGTCATATGCACTTCCTAACGCCTTCCAGATACTTTACAACTTAGGGGGTGCCCCACCTTCCAATCTGTTAGCCCATCTAATTAAGATGCTGATGGATAAGATGTCTAACCTTGAGACATCCATTTTTGGTTCAAGTAATGTTATTTCATATGAACAAATCTGCAATGAGCCCATTCACCCTTCGGTGCCTATTCGACCATATCCTAACCAGTGGGAACTCCTTAAATTTACTCACTTTTAGAGTAAAGAGGACCCATAACAACATTTATGAGCGTTTAAACATGCTTGTTACCTCATAGCAAACGATGATGCATTACTACTGTGCACATTTCCCATGTCACTTTCGGGGGCCACCCTTGACTGGTATAGCTCTATTGCTAGTCATTCCCTCTTTTCCTTCACTCAACTTGCCCAACTATTCCTTGACCACTTTTCAATCAACATCACTAAGAAGGTCTCCATTACAGACCTCTATTCTATTAAATAATTCGATGATGAGTCCATAGCTGACTTCATTTCCCATTGGAGAGGTTTAATCAACCAACTCTCCTTTTCTTTACCTCAACTTGAGCTCATTGAGATCTTTTCACGAGCATGTGCCAAACACATCTCATCTACTTTACAGGTTCAGACATTTCACACATTTGACGAAGTTTTCACCATGGCCAAAAATCTTGAACTCTGCATGGTCGAAGAAGACAAGGTCACATTGCATATTAAAAATACCAATGCAAAATCCAATGACCCTTCTTCATCCAAACCTTCTTCTTCCCACTCCAAGTCCAAAGGATCAACAAATACTGTGGTCCTTAGACCATCATCTTCAACCACAACTAACCAGTCTCAACCTTCAACATCAGAATATATCACAAGACAATTCCAACAATGGCATGTACAACGTCAATACACTCCAATAGGAGTGTCATACACTTTCGTGTTGGATAAACTCATCAAGCAGGGAGTCCTCAATCTCCCTCAAATTTGACCACCTCAATTTGACCCCTCAAAAGCCATCCCTACATGGTATAGGGAAAATGACTTCTGTCACTATCATCGTGTCAACGGTCATGACATAAACAACTACAAAACATTCATAAACATCATTCAAGACATGCTGGACAAGGGGGATCTTGTTTTGGATAACCCAAATCCACCGGCTAACCAAAACATGGATGTCTTTAGACAACCATTCCCTAACCATCCCCCAAGTCAAAATAACATTCAGACCATAGCCGAAGACCTTTAAGAGCATAATATATGCATGGTCGACATGGTTTCTAACCAACCTCTCCCATAGTCTGAAGAGGTTAATTAACCTATTTATCCACCACAGGTAGAAGAGCCTTCTTCTCCTATTTTTCCATCACAGGTAGAAGAGTCTTCTTCTCTTATTTATCCTCCACCGATGGAGGATAAACCTCCATCTTGCCTCCTTTCACACATAAGAGAGTCCATTTTGACTTCTCCCATATTGGAGGATGCCTTGATGGCACCAATGCCAGCTACCATGGCTTCATCCTTCTTATCATCATTAGGGGATCATACTTTCCCCGCTATTTGACTACACGCAGAATCCATAACCATCCCATGCCTCTCAAACCTCACTCACCCACAAGTGAAGGTAGACTTGAACCTCACCTTGCCCAATAGTAGTCCTCGCACTAAACTAAAGAAGGCTACTAAACCACATCAGAGAACTCCTCTCCCACCTTCATCATTACCTTCCATTTTGGGTCCACATCCTTCTACTTTAGCAGGATTGCTCCTACATCTAACACCTCTCAACAACAAAGTGTCATCGACACATGTGACCACACCACCCATGAAAAAGAAGATACGACAAACTCCCCAAATAAATCCTAAAAAGGAGTTGTCAACCCCAACTACAATAAAAAGCACAAAGCCATTAAGGGGATCTTATGCTTTGATGTTATGCCAATTGTTGCAGCCGTTTAGCATCACTCTTCCACCTATTAAGGCATATCAACCTCTCAGATCAAAACCATCTTGGTTCGATGACACTTGGTATCATCACACACCTGGACATGATACTGAACGTTGTTATACCCTTAAGGCTGTCATTCACCGACACCTGAAAAAGGACACCCCTCACATTGAGGCTTCTTCTGACCACTCTTTTGAAAAAAATTCAACACCATCCCACACCTCCCAAACCTCTTCACCTAAATTAGGATCCCCATACAAGAGTATGGTCCCTTTACCACCATCCACTCCTTTATTTGAAATCAACACAATTGATGTGGCCACTAGGCCCCAAGCTGTGAAGAATAAAGGAAAAGACCAGACTTCTACACCTTTGACATATCCATTATTTGTCAAGACCTCTCAACCAACACAACCCAAGATTTCTAACTTGGACATGTCTCAACCAACATCACTGGGGGAAATTCTTCCTAACCTCTCTAGTCCACATGACGTATGGTATAGGTGACTTGTTGACTACTTGACATATTTTATCATACCTCCCAATCTCTCTAGCAATAGACGGTGGGCTTTTATCAAAAGCACTGCTCGCTACACCATGCTGGGGGGACATCTCTACAAATGAGGTCAAGACAACCTCCTTATCCAATGCCTAACAACCACTAAGACTTCCCATGTCATCAAACAAGTCCATGATAGGACTTGTGAGGGACATTTCAGTGGTAACTTGGTTGCCAAGTGCATCCTTTGCCTGGGCTATTATTGGCCCACTATCAACCAAGACTGCAACAACTATGTTCAGCATTGTACCAAATGCTAACATACTAACCAACATCATACTAACCGAATTCATGACCAACATCAACCAAAACCTACCTACAATAATGACCAACATTTGACCAATTTGGAATGAAGCAAATGGGGCAAGTTTGCTCCTAACTGACTCGGACTTTACATCGACACACAAGCATGGATTAGGGACTTATCATCTATCTTCTCTTGAAGGCCGACCAAAACCTGAGCCCTTTTTATGCCTTATATCTACAACCGTTCTACTGTTAGTCAAGTAATTATTCACTTGACGTTTAACTTGAGCTCATCCCTTGAGCAAGCCCGTCATCATCATCATTCCTATTCCTTTCAACCCTTATTCCCAACATTAGTTAACCCTTTTGTCAAGCATGAATGCTTTGTCCTAATAAAAGGGAAACCCTCTACACCTCTATAGCCTAGTCCATGACAAAAGTCCAATAATAAAAAAAAACATAAATTGGGATGCCTATATTCTAAAGGTCATAAACTATACATGTAGACTACTCCCTCGAAGGATAGCTACATCAACATCATTGCTGTAATTAATAGACTGCTCTCTTGAAGGACATCTATCCACATTAATTATAGCATACAAAGCACAATATAGACCACTCCCTCGAAGGATGGCTATGACCAAATTTTGCTACATACACAGCACGCTCTAAAAAGCTTCTCATACCGATTAGCTTCAACATGACCACATAATAAAACAAAATCCCCAAGTGGACTTCTTGCATTGATCAGTCTACAAACTATTAAGTCATGGACTTGTCTATAGTCGTTCTCAGGGTCACCTATAAAATGGGCAAAGCTATCCCTGCTAAAAAGGGTTACCCTATCCTCTCATATCACAAAATTAAACCTATTACCCCAACATACTCAAGGGATTTTTGAGCTCACTTAATGTCAAGTGATTCAAATACTTCTCTAACATAAACCAATGGTCAACGATGTAATGCATGAAAGGGGATTTTGTTTCCAAAAACCTTATCTATGCTATCATTATAGTCCTTGTCAATGAAAGAGCAATGCGCCTTTCACTTCTTATACATCTTGGTCACATCCAACCAAACCAAACCAAAATTTTTTCAGACCACTAACATGAATTAGCCCATTCACACTAGTTTCTATGGAAAATAATACACATGGAAACTATCGACCACACACAACCAATGTTATAGAATACACCATCACACAATATGGAAGAGACTATAACATCATACTCAATTCATTTTTAGAATACATGATCACCAATATGGAAAATTGCTAGGGATGAAAGACCACATTACCAATGTTACAGAATACACCATCACAAATATGGAAAAGGTTGTAACATCATCATATCTTCATCATTTCAAGCATGTACCATCACACATATGGGAAATGCTGATATCTCTAACCTGACCAACTATCGACCACTTGGACCCTTTTTCAGAACTACATTGGCCTGAGACCCTTAAAATAGGGGCTATGTAGGTAGCACTCAGTCTTTTGAGGTTACCTCGGCCATTCACCTATTCGTCTCCTTAATGACGATGGCTATTCATTCATTCATTTATCAGATGGATGAACTATCTATACCAACCCAACATCATGACCAATCAACCAGCCCTAACACTATAGAAGTCACTTTTAACTTCTCATGGGGCACATTGGAGATCACATACATCTCCCAGACTTGACCACCGACCATAAGATTACGCCTATTTCCTCAGACCATGACCACTTTTGAGACAACTCTGCCTTAGTTGTTTTGATTGCATTTGTGCTACCTCATGAATCGTTAGCCAAATTGTCTGTACCTCACATTACGACCCTCACAAGTATTGGATCATGCCCAAGTTGATCCCCACTACTTGTGACATTTTCATGTTTTCTAAGAGCACTTGTTGAGCCTAGGATACTTGGAACACGATGACCATTGGAGCTACAACTTTGATCATTTAACCCAATCAACTATGACTCAATGATGGGGACCGGTTATTTCAATTTTAGCACTCCTCAACCTTTGACTGTGACAATTTGACCTATCTATCATGTGAAGTGGTGTACGCATAATCCCAACTATTACAGCGTTCACACTCAAACTTCACCATATCCATCAACTGCCTATCAAATTGGCAATCAATTTCAGGTTCCCTTCCCTCGACTCTCGCTTTGAAGGGGAATACCTCATCACCATACCTGGGGCATCTACTCCTATTTTTGTCTTGCAGTTCATCCAGAATAACCAACAAGACAAAAAGGGGCAAATGTAGACCCCTAAATTGTGTCGACTCCCCCTTGGTCCTAACCCACATCTTATTAATTTAAAATAAACAACTTATTTTAAATTATGACCTCACCCTAACACATCACCTAGGACACCTCATCTTGGACACCTTGCCTTGGACCATTTCCCACCATATGACTCATCTTGAGACTAAGTCATCTCCTTAAGACCTATTCTCACTGCTTTCCAACTACCTAACTAACCCTCATGCTTAATAACCCTGCCATTTGAATGTTCACCAATGGACTATGCACTTGGCAGATGGAGAATGGGCTTCTTAGCCCTTTTACTCGTTCTCCACCCACTGACATCGGTCAACTATTGGCTGACACCAATGGAACCACTGACATCAGTTACATAAATTGATGTCTAACGTTGAGTTAATCCCCCCAAAAACTCTTAGATGGACTCTCGCTTGGACTCTCGAATCGACTTCTCTCTGGCTCAGATCTAGCTCTCTCTCTCTCTCTTCATCTCAAACTCTGAGACATCAACAGGCATAAGACTTCAACTAATGCTCCCTTGGCCATAGAGACTCTACACCAGTCACTCCAGATTAGACTGAAGCATTACACAGGGACCTAGACATCAGCTGTAATAGGCATAAGCATTCAACACCTTGGTTCTTCATCTCATCAGAGCTAAGTATTTCTTCTGCCTTTCATTTCAGTATTTAGAACACATTAGTAATTAGTCAATTTGCTATCTCTAAATACTACCAGACCAGACCCGACCTTCAACCAGACCTGACCTTCAACCAGACCCAACTTTCTTCCTGGAGAGGCTATAAAGCCTTCCTTTTGTCTTGACCCTTTTTGATAACCTATCATCTACCTTTATCCTTTTGCAGACCTTATTTGTCTCCCTGCAACCCTACACAGACCCAGACTCCTTCGAGACCCCTCTTTCAACCACAAACCTGTCCAAGGCCATTGCCCTGACTGACATCGACCACTACCCCTACCGACGTCGGCAACTTGACCAACCGATGCCAGCAAGACTACCGATGTCGATGACTGTTGCAGACCAACTACAAAGAAACAGGTACACATTATCTAATTTCTTCTTTGTTAGTCATTAGTCATTTCTTTATTTCTAACACTTTAATTATAAATAGTGGACTGTTAACCCTCAAGGAAGTCTTTGCACTTCTGGGATTGAGCTTTGCTTGGCAGTCCACCATATCTGTCTCTAACATTTTTTTGTTTGAGTCTTATTCCCTCTAGAGGTGTCTTCCTCCACAGCCAAAGAGGAGCTCCTTCAATCATCTGGATATGGTGCACAACTTCATCTGGGTACGTACAAACCCCTGACCATTTATCTTTAGTTTCTTATTTCTTCTAAATATTAAATAGCAAAAACAAGTAAAAATAGCTACTACTCATGATAATCCTTCTATGGTAAGTGTGGATGCAAATGTCTAACTACTTTCTAATAGGGTGTTTATTATTACATTTTATAATCTTGATGACAAAACCTATAAGGACCCTAGCCACCCTAAAGAAGTTGATATACATAAGGTGAAAACTATTGAAATCTTAAAAGTGTAAATTAATGAAAATATTGGACATGTGGAAAATTTATTAAAATAATTTAAAGATCGATGATATGAATTAGAAACAAGAAACCCTTACATGAACAAACCCTATTGAATGGTTATACCCCTCCTACATCAGGTGGTAAGGCTAGTGATCATCATACCACCTTCGATTGATACTACTATTCTTGATGCCTCTATGTTTCCTTCTTAAAATATAAAGTTGAATATGCTTCCAATGAATTCATATATTCAATCTCTTGGTCTTGGACACATTAATGTTAATGCTAATATTACACCTAGTGGAACATATAATGATTAAATCATATAACAAAAACTAAATGGTATGAATACATATTTAGGAATTATCATAAACATCTAAAAAATATAACCATGTGATTTCATCTTTAGACATATTACATAACCCTTTGGATCAAGAGGTGTTTGTGCATCCCTTATCTCCATCATTTAATATATATAAGTTGATAACATTTAATGGAAATATGGATCCTTGTTTACACATCAAAGTTTTTAACACATCTTATCTAGGTTATCAACATGATGAGTTACTCATGATAGAAATATTTATACACCCCTTTTACATTAGGTAGTTAGGCTAATGATCCTCATACAAATCTTTCACCTCATACCACACCATCTTTAGTTGATACTATTATACTTGATGCCTCTACAATTCCCCTCTTAACTATCCAAAGATGAATGTGCCTCCAAATAATTCATATATACAATATATTGGTCTTAGACACATTAATGATAATGTTAATACTACATATAATGGAACATCTAATGATTCCATCATACAACATACACTTAATGAATGAAAGATGCAGAATTTGTAATTATCAATAATATATATCAAATCTAACCATGTAATTTCATATTTTGACATATTACATAACCCTTAAGCTCAATACAATAATTTTTCATCCCTTATCTCCACCATTTCATATACATATTAATGGAAATGGGTATCCCTATTTACACACCAAAGCCTTCAATGCATGTTATCTAGGTTGTCAACATGATGAGTTACTAATGACCAAAATATTTCCATGAAGCCTTACATGATATTTTTTAGATTAGTTATATTATTTATATAAAATACCTAAACATACATTTTATGAGCTACTTGACCTATTCTTAGTAAATTTTTTAATATACATTAGTTAAAGGCTATTTTTTCACAAATTACCTAAATCAAACAAGAACCTAATGAATGTATTATAAATTATATTCTTACATTCAAAATCATGCTTACCAAGATGTTGCATGAGTTTTTATATAGTGAACTTAAAATAACATTCTTAAATAATTTGATCAATCCTCTTAAAGACAAGGTTATGTTATTAAATATGATTAATTTGATGACCTTTGTTATGGTTTGTGCAACATTGAGATTAAGCTTAGGGATGAAAATATGTTAAAGTATACATAAATTTATTAAACGTCTAATTTTCTCAAATATAAAAGAAAATAAACATTCAAACATGAGACTAATGATGCACCTAACTTCCTAGTTAAGAATGAGTCCAAGAGTATCAATATAGTTTCACAACCAATGATAGGATTACATTTCTATCTCCTAAGCAAGGAAGATAATTTACACCTTTACTAGATTAACCTCATAAAGTAATAAAGAGGCTAATTTAATTTAATATCATCCATATACTTGAATAACTTTGATGGGATACAATTCAACCATTACCTAAAGGATATAATTCTAATTTATTTTGGGATCACCATTGTGACTCAAAAATTTCAACTAATAGATGTTTCAAATTGTGTCATAAAATGGAAGACCTAATTGATAACAACCCATTATGATAGATGAATTTTTATGACCTTTCTTGTAATACATTAGAATAATAATGAAAATACTAGAATTAATAATACAAATAAATGGAAAAAGACTATATTGCATTGAAAAGGAAAAAAAATACATTACAATATCACTAGCCTCTTTGAGGGAGAAATCTCCTTTGTGTAAGCTCAATATAGTATAATTTGTTAACACCTTTACACTAGTATAGGATCCTATTTACACTAATTTTATCCTATATAACTATTATTTTCCATGCATGTGGGATTGTTACAATTAGTTCAGGGATAAATTTCAAAGCATATGCATCCGTAGCTTTTATTAAAGATAACAATTATAAACAAAGAGTATAAATAAAAATTTAGAATGAAGGGGTCATAATATGCCCTCACCCTTCAAAATATTTGACCTAAAATCTAAAGATGAGGAAATTATTTTTGGAGTTGAAGGAGGGGTTCCCACGTCACATCTTTTGGTTACATTACATGCCATTGATTAGAACATTTTTGATGGTTTGATTGTAAAGCTAACAAGAGTGACTCTCTAGAATAGCTTCAATTTCAAGGAGATAACCTTGTACATCAAAATTAAGAAGAACTATTTGAGTTATGACATTATGGTTGATAACTTTATTTAAACATGAGACGTGTTTTACCCTAATTTGGATTTATAAACCCTAATAGGATTAAAACATGTAGAATAATTTATATTAACATATACGACATTCATACATACATGTGAATGTAAAACACTAAAAATGATTGAAATGATTTGATAAGTGTCATATGATAACTATAGTAGTTACAACAAAGGGATGAGTTCTTAACTTTCTTGGTTAGATATATGACTGTGGCTATATTATAGAAGTTGAAATTAGATAAAATCAGGCATGTGATTCATTTGGTTTAGGATATATACTTCTATCTATTTAGGGTCTATTTTATTGATCTAGGTTAGTATTTATAGGTAGTATTGAACTATGATAAAATGAGATATTGTGACCATACAATCACATTCATCTACATATGTTTACTTTTCATATTCAATATTGAACCCTGATGATGTGTGTAAATCTATAAATCATTCTCTTTCCACTAAAACCCTAGGTGTAATTATGAAGGTTAGAAACTTGAAAAAAATGAGAAAGTGTATAGGGATGAGCTAACCCCAATCAACCCTATTTGATGATTGACCACTGCCTATGTATTTGATACTTTGAGGATGTAAATCAAGCCACATGTCATTTCCCCACCTAGTGTGATTGTGCAATTAGGCTCCTTTGCTATATGTTTACAACTAATGATTTTGGATTTGATACATGATAATTATTATTTTGACATGGTTTTAGTGTGCTTCAGACTTGGTTTGTGACTGATCTTAGTGATATATTTATAATTTGAGAAGAATAAAACATTTTTTTTCAATGTAAAATAATGTATAAATTTATAATATAAAATTGCAAGTCTCTTTTGAATGATACCTTAATTTTTAAATATATGGGTTTGAATGGGTTATTTATCACACCATTGACATGCTAGGTATATGGGCTAAACCTAAATAAAGGGTTGATTTTAAAAAGTAGTTATTATCAGAAGAGGGTTGGTTCTGACTAGATTAGGTTAGTATTAATTGTGATACTGATCAAAAATAATAGAACTAACCTATATATAAAAAAATTGAACTGAAGGTCTAGAATTATTTGTGTAGGATATTTAATAGGTTTAAAACAAATAGTGAGGTTATTATAGTTGTTTAACATGATAATGAAAGAATCAACTCGTAATATAACATGTAAGTGTGAGAAAATAATAAACTAGTACTATTTTTGTGTGCTCAAGTCATGCATGGTAAATATTTGTCAACCTTATCATTGTCAAGTACCAAATATGATATTTTAATATCTACAAATGCCCCACTTTTATTATAGTAATGAAATTTCTAGAGTAAAAGGATAAAATGTACCTAAGTTTGTACAACACACTCTATCTTTGGTATAAAGCTCTAAATATGAATATCACTCAATAAAAAATCTTATAATCATGTGTAGTCAATGCCCATCGATTGGAAATTTTAGTTTGAAACTAAAATTTTGAAATTTTAAAGAGAAAATGTATGACTATTCCTATATATTAGTGAAAACCATTATTCCCTTGAAACTTATTGGAGATTATTATTTCTTATTCAAGAATTGGAGCAACTTATGCTTCCTCACTGAATCACATAGAGAGTTGGGGTGGTCATGCTAAGAATTTATGTAATTATGTAGGATCTTAGTTTGGAAGACAACATGTCCCTAACTTTAATGATATGCCCCTAACTACACATGTAAAAAGGTAACCACATGATGGGTTATCTCAAATAAATTGAGTCAACCACTATAGATGGATTATAGATTCAATTATATATTTTTGATCAAGTTCACTCCATGTAAACAAAAATGCATGATCAAAATGGAATGAACAATGTTTATGCCCCCATCATGAACACAGGGCTGATTGCATAGTTTCACTCAAGTTATCTCAAGTTTGTTATGGATTAAAATTTATGATTAAAAAAGAATGAATAATTTTTATTCCCCATCATGATCACATATATTATAAGTGTGAATTTAAATGATAAATGTTTTCCATTCAATTGTATACTATGATGTTATGTATGTGCATGAACTTGTATCATGTCTCATGAATCTAAAAGTGTATATATGTGCATGAATTAATATAATTCCCCTTGAATATGTACCAAATAATATAGAATGCTATTGATGATTCCACACTATGACTCATTATATCCATGATATATCATCCTTCATAGCCATAAACATGTCATTTGAGTTGAGTATTGCATGTAGTCTTAGGATTTATAACTATCCTAAGGTAGAAAATGGATGATTTTATCTCTATAAGATCATGTTAGTCTAATTTATCATTATTTTCATGATGTTCTAACTATTTTCATGTTTAGTCTTCCATATTTTGATATGTACAGGTATGATAATATCTAAATAAAACTTTTGCTATGATCTCATGAAGACAAACAATTACCATGACCAAGAAATGATCATTTGAGTGTAGTTATAGATTCTATCAAAAATTCCATGGATTTTGATAGACAACTATGAATTATAATAATCAAGATAAAAATTATGATAGTCAGCTATGGATTATAACAGTCATGCACTGATGCTCACAACTTGCTATAGACTTATCCACAACATATTCTAAGGCATTTCAAAATCTCTTCTATCTATTCCATGATGATATAAGACTCCTCTAAAATAATTTATATTTTTATACATGTATATATATATATATGTGTGTGTGTGTGTGTGTGTGTGTGTGTGTGTGTGTGTGTGTGTGTGTGTGTGTGTGTGTGTGTGTGTGTGTGTGTGTGTGTATATATATTTATTTATAGCTTCTCATTTATGGAAGTTAGTTGATAGAGGTTGCAAATTTAGACAAGATAATATGGAAATATTGTATGTAAGATTTGGTGATCAGATATGGTTAGAAGATGTAGTTACAAATCCTATGAGGATATTCACTACCATGTGTGTATCTTGTTACAAAAATCTTATCTATTTTAGCCATAACACACCAATCTATTTAAATATCTTCTTGCTTGGTTAGTTAAGCTATTACCTAGTTTTTAGGATCGTTAGTTTCTTTTGCATATAATAAAAGGTATATCCATGCTCGATCTGCAAGGGTACATAAATATTGTAAGAATTGTTATTTTTAATATATTAAGATTTCATAGTAGATTAATTTTTCATTATGTGCATTAAGATATCATTTTAAATACTGAGTTGAATTAACCATGAATTTAAGGGTGAGCAAGGGCCCACTCCCCAAGGAGATAGGATGTTACTTTTAATATTTATAAGTTTATTTATTAATTATGTTCAATTAGAATTAATATAAATGCTTTGTGTCTGATTAGACTAATAAATTGTAGGTCAGAATAGATTGTTAATGTGTATTCTTTCAAATTTGAACAAGTATTTATCACTCCTTTATTTTCAACAACTTTTATTTTACAACTTAGGTTAGAAGTGTGGATTTGGGATTTGATTTCAGTATGTAGAATCTACAACATTGTGTGATTGATTTTTAAGTATAAAATTAAGTTTGGTGTATTTACATTTCAAGTGAGTGTGTTTCTTTCAATCATTAGTTTAAACTTTAAGAGCAGACACTTAGGTTTGTACAACATAAAAAAACTCCCAAACAACATTGTTAACTAAAACTAATAAATACCTTACTATAGATAGCCTTGAACACTAGCCTTGGTAAGAAATGACACCAAAATAGATTGTTTAAATGAAGGGGTAAAAATGACTCCTATCATTTTTATAATTGTTGTTGGGGAATTCTTAATAAGTGTTAGTAAGGTTAAACCCTTATGCTAACAGTAAAAACATAAAAAAACAAATAAAATAAAATAAATTACTCTTTTGTCAAATATCGGTATATGAGTAGGAAAATGGATTCACAAGGAAGGTTTGTTCCAAAATATCCTTATCCTTTTGGAGATAAAATTAAGGTACTTTTAGAAAAGATAGAAAGATTGAAGAAAGAAATAAGTGAGCCTTTTAAAAGTACATCCTAGGATCTAGAGGAATCTTCCTTTGAAAAAATTGAACTTTTAGACATTGAATAACCAAAAGACCTTGAAGGACATCCTCCTCTCAATACAACTCTATTTACAATGGGATAAAATCTAGGTCATGTGGAAAACCCTCATAGGAATCCTCTTGAGAGTACTTTCTCTTACCCTATTGTCTTTAAGAATGATGAATGAATAATAATGAAAAATATCTCCCTATCCAATCTACCTACCTTTAGAGGTATATCCATTGAAGACCCAGATAAATTCTTTTTTGAGTTCAAAGTTCTTTGTCAAACTTATGATTACACTTCAAACAATCAAAAGTTAAAACTCTTTCCCTCTACTTTGAAGGAAGGAGCAATGAGTTAGTTTATGGGACTAGAAGGAAACTTTATCAACACTTGGAAGGAAATGGAAACAATATTCTTGAATAAATACCAATATTACTATAGCATCAAGGATAGAAAATATTTTTTTTTCAAAATTAAATATAATGAAGATGAAAATTTTGAAGATTATCTAGACCACTTTGCTTTTGCACACAATAAGTGTAGATATGAGTTATCCAAGGAAGTGACCAAAACTATTTTACTTAAAATATTGGATGATTCATATAGGGATAATTTTAATCTCATGGGAAAGGGAGATATTACCAAACTAGACTTCCAAGAGATTACATGGTTATGTACCAACTACTCTAGGACATAACCTAGTAGTAGGAGAGGAAAACTAGGAAAATCTAGTGATATAAGCCAACTCATGGAGTAACTAACAAATTTCAAAATAGATATATTGGTTAAATTGAACATAATATTATATTTATTTAAATTTAAGGCTAAATATAACACTAACCACTATAAATCTATTTTCCAAAGTGCATATTAAAACACACACACTCAAAAACTATCCTCTATACAAAGTAGAAATCTATGGAATATGTGATGCTCAAAATAATGACACAAGAAATTATAGTCACCTTCATAATCTTAAGAACCAAATAAAATAGAATATACAAACCATAGAGGACATAAATTATGTTCTAAGGTAAGTAAATACCTTCCAATAAAACTAACTACAACAATTTGGCTGAATGATTCCTTTTCCACAATGGCTTGCACCTCAACAAGTTTGGCTAGTACCACCATAATGGGACAACCAAGAATGGATGCCATAATAATTGATGATTTCTAAAAATTATCAATAAAATTGGATACCCTAAGGTCATCAGCATCCATGGGTAAATAAATATTGGAATCTTGGCCTAAACTATAATCAACAACAAAGAAGGTTTCCACAACAAAAAGAATTGATGGCTCCTCAAGAAACTTAACTAACCCCTACATATAAATTAAACCAACCTAAGTTACCTTCCCAACCAATAGTAAATCCAAATAATAGGTATGTTTATGTAAATAAACAAGGTGAAACCATAGGGGTAGGTGCTATTTAATGTGTAAACATACATCTCAAGGAAGAAAAATCATTATAAGAACCTTAGATCATCATCACACAAATGCCTGATGAAAAAATAAGTCAAAAGAGTCAACTAGAGAAAGAAGAAAAGTTACAATAAAAACTCAAAAAAATAGAGGAAATAAAAATAACTCCTCCATATATTCCTTTTCTAGAATGATTAAAGGAAGTGGAAGACAAAAAGGAATCTGAGTTGATTTAGGAACTTAAAAAATTCAATACAGAAATTCCATTATTACAAGCCATTAGGGACACTCCATAACTCAATTAGGTGATTTAAAATTTGTGTATTAAGACACCTGGTAGGAAGAGATAATATCCTAAGACTATATAAGTAGATGACAAACTTACTAATTTATTAACAGATAAGTTATTTTACTTAAATATGGAGACCTAGGAAGTCCTACCATTTCTATAATAATTAGAAAGCAGGAGATACCAAATTTATTGGTGGACTTGGGAGATAACATTAATGTAATGACTATGGACACCATGCAAAATCTCTCTCTAATAGATATGCAACCCACTACCATAATCTTACATGTGGTAGATCATTCTAGTACTAAACTAAAAGGTGTCATTGAGGATATAATGTTGACTATAGAGTAATGGCAATAAACTATTGCTTTTATTATTCTCCAACCTAAAAATAAATAAATTGGATACCCGTTGATCCTAGAAAGGCTTTGGTTAGCAAAAATGACAACATTTATTGATTGTATATTAGGAGATATGACCATCTCAAATGGTCTTAAAGTAAAATGCATTTCTTTATATCCACCTGCATAACCATCAATCAATCTTATAAAAAAACTATGGGTAGATCAAATTGAATAAAAATGTGATAATATCTCCTATCTAACTATGGCCACAATCATTGATCATATGGAAGAAGTAGAAGATGATTTAAAAACAAGTATTGGAACTCTACAAATTTTAATAGTCCAACTACAGAACTTGTCAGTGTAGCTATGGATCTTGACATTCTATCTATGGCTTTTGATATAGGATCTTATAATGAAATAAATTCCTATCCTTATGAACACCCATAATTTTACACGTCTTCTATCATGTTGTACGACCATAAAAACATTCAACATAGTGTTATCTAATGGGCACATGAAGGTCAAAATTCATTTTTAACAACCTTTTATTGTCCTCTAGCTGGAATGATTTTTATAGGAGATAAATTTGTCAAAGATGTCACATTACATATGTTAGTACCACATCCCTACCATATTAAACCTTTGATGAGTGAATTCAAACAAATAGATTCATCCCATCCAGTCACTAAGAAAATCACAGTATCACTAAGGAGGTTACTCAACATAAACAGTTGGTTGACAGATGATCAAGAAATAAAAGTCTTTGATGTACTTGTAGAACATAATAAAGATTTTACTTGGGAATATCAAGACATGAAGGGAATCCATCCAAGTGTATGCACCTACCATATCTACACAAATAACATTAAACTAGTAAGGTAACCTTAGAGAAGAATTAATCCTACTGTAAGAGACATTGTGAAAACTAAGATAAAAAAATTATTAGAGGTGGGATTCATTTATCCTATTTTTGATAGCCAATGAGTCTCTCCCTTATTTATTGTTCCTAATAAAAATGGTAAATGAACAGTATGCATAGACTATAGGGAATTGAATAAAGAAACCATGAGAAATTATTTTCCTTTACCCTTTATTGACCAAGTACTTGATAACTTGGTAGGGAAATATACTTTTCTTTCTTGGATGACTTCAGTGGGTACTATATGCAATCAAAAATGCATCATGTCTATAAATAAATCCTAACTTATAGAAGATAGATCATTCTATACAATTTCAATTAGGGACACATTTGTTAAGCGCGAACATGACCAATATGGGGATATGCTAGACCCGATCAGGGGACCTCTTACCATAATACACCATTTTAGGGAGGGTTCCAAAACCTCCAGTCAAGCATAAAAATGTAATAAAACTAATGGATTCTTGTCATTTGATATCTTAGTAAACTAATAACAATTAAATTAAATGTAATATAGTGCTCCCTAAAGCTTATGACACAAGTGGGGGTTAGAAACAATAAAAGTAAACACGTTTAAGAGACATATACTTAGGTAATGTATATGGAATCCTAATGCATATAAGAGAATTAAAAATACATATCTATATAATATTACAAAGGAGGAATAAATTTAGAATACTTACCTTTGAAGATGAACCCACTGAGCCTCAATCTCTACCTTGGCCAAGGTGCTTCATAAGAGGTTGTTGTCGTATATAAGGGTGACAAAGATAAATCAGATCTAGGATACATAACCTATCAATTCATCCAAAATACTTTTCCACAAGATAAGATTGTTATTTTTAAAGAAAATATGAAACCCTAAGCATGTTCTTCAAGTAGAATGGCTAATAAGCAAATGCACAATCTATCTTCTTCTTTTCCTCTCAATAATGGCAAAATGAACTTGTATATATAGGTGGATTTAACCCTAAACCCTTCCAAAAATATCATCCGATAGGGCTGACCCAGTTGACCTAACATAATTTTGGAAAATAATTCATTAGGTCATGAGCTAGGTCAACCAAGTGCCAAACTAGTTCCTAAGTGAAAATCACCCAAAACTGTACAGGGTCGACCAAGTAGACCTAGTATAATAGACTAAAAAAAGTGGATTAAAGTGATGAAAAGGATGATGCAATGTGGGAAATGACTGGAGAGGGTGAATTAGATAAGAACAAGCTTAATGATAAGGTTTTTAGGAGACAAGTGTGTAAATAACAAGTGGAAAAAAGGATAACAATCCTATGAAGCACCAATGATCTACCCACCCCTTTCCTGAAACACCCCTTAAGGCCTGCACTTAGAAAAATTAAGACTTGACACGTTATTATAAGATTCAAAGTGTTAGTAATCAATAAAAGTTTGAAAATACTATGTGTATACATATAACCCACTTGGAGCGCATCATGTGTCACATGAGTGCAACATGGAATGGTGCTTTGGGAAATAAGACACGATAACACATAAAGTTGATGCTAAGTAAAATGTAGTAAGGAGAAAATAAGATAAATGAAAGGATAAAATTGAAAAACACATAACTTTACTTACCTTAGTGCTTTAGATAAAGAAGTAGACTACAAGAGAAGTGAAGGCATCCAATGTGAAGAACATTAGATGAACCTATAGATGTTAGTGCAAAAATTTGTCAAAAATTAATTTTTTTGGAAGATAGGCATATAGTAGTGGAAAATATTCTCTACATCATCATGATTCTAGAATATTTTAAGGTTCAAAAAATGGATTAGTAAAAATAAAGATATAGGTAAAATTAGGAATATGACAATTTTTTTTGAAATATTTAAGATTTTGGAAAAGTAAGTTTAAATATGGTCAAAGGGAAATCATTTGGTATTTTTGACTTGTAAAGGAGAGAAAAAGAGAGTGGAGAGACCAAGCAAGCTAATATGGCAAGGAGATGATAGTCTAGATGAAAGGGACCCCCAGAAACAATAATAGATGTAGTAAAGGTAAACAATTGAGAATCTAAAGCTAGTTTTTGAATATTTTATTGATTTTAAGTTTTTTTTATAAATTTGTACTTTTGAGCATTTTTAGACACTAGAATGAACCCAAAATAGATGCTAAGGGTATGAAAAACCATTTGGGGAAATGGGTTGGAAAGGTTTTGGGAAATAACTATTGGAAGACATTTCATAAAATGTAAGGGGTCAACAAGTAAAAATAACTAGGTTGACCAATTGAACTAGTAGGTTGAAAATTGGTAAAATCCACACTACTAACTTAGTAGGTATGTGCCAACCTAGTGTGCTTTGTAGACTGCTGACTTAGTATAAAAATCCATTATGATAACTATACTAAGAGGGGAAGAATAGAGGGGTTGACTTAGTTTGGTAAGTCAACTAGATCAAAATAAGGAAATTTTGGTCAAACTAGTGTTTGACCAAGGGACAAAAATAGTATAGAAATGCATGCAATAGGTTAAAAGAGTGCTAGAGTGGCCTAGAATGACAAAGTGAGGGCTAAAAGGGTTGAGTATGCTAATAATAGGTCCAATTGATAAGAATGAACAAATTAAAGCAATTTAGGCTTATTTTTGGCAAAATGTGTAAAGAATGAATTTTGATTATAAATGACATAGAGGATATAATACATCTCTTATTATTTTATGGTTATAAGGATGGATAAGGTTTTGATAATTATTAAATACATCATGGCTTCCAAACTTATTAGAGTGTTTGTATATTGAGGATAGAGCTAGATTGATCTCATTAGGCCTAGAAGGCATAATAGACATGTGTAGGATTCATTTAAGTTCAGATTTGTTAGTCATGTTCCTAAGAGCCTAAGAAAGGTTGACTAACATGTTCATGTGGGAGGTGGAGGGGGATACCATAGGGGTGGGTACCACTTTAGAGGATGTGCATGCCATCTTGGGACTACCCATAGTAGGTACACCCATGGTCACAAGAGTGCTAGATAGTTAGGACGAGAGGAAAACCCTAGCCATATGGGTGGTGGGCTTAGAGATGATATAACTTGGATTGAGGGTTAGTATGTTTGATTTATATACCTTGAAAATTATGGATATTAGAAAGTCTATGATAGGACTTGTGATATCATGGGTATTATGTGATAAGTTAGATAATAAGTTACCATTATATGTGATAGCCTTGAGTCAGATGATATTAGAGTAGAGGATATTCTAGGACTTGGGATCTATCATCCAGGTAAAACTCATGCATGACATGGATGGAGTGTTGTCTAGAGGGAAGAAGTATATGGTAATAATAATATTGTTGATGACATGGATATATGAAAAGTTCTCCATGTATCAACTAGCTGGGTTACCCCATGCAGTCAATGATAGGTTACTTTGGGTTTAGAGATAGATACATGACTAGATAGCATGGGCTATGCCCCATGTACCAGTGCTGTAGATGGTGAGACAAGAATATATTATATGGTAGATTTATGGGTACATCACTATGATATTTCTAAGGTGGGTTATAGTTATAACAACTTTTGCATGGATAGAGGTGACAGGGCACTATACTTGGTGGATGGAGCTACATCTAGTAACACATGTATTAGGGTAGATAAGACAACCTCACCCAATGGGACTAATAGTGGTTCCCACATTTTGGTCCCAACATGTGAGAGAGATAAGAGGGAAAGGAAGACTAGGGACACTAATTGCTAGGTCAGAGCTCAGACCACATCATGAGAGACCATGGACTAGTCGAGCATGATAGGTAACAGAGCAAGATGAGATGGATGTGAAAGCAAGAGTACCAGAGGTACCACCACTAGCTTCATAATAAGAGGAAAACTACCAAAATGGATATGGCATTGATAGAGGCATCAAGAGCAAGAGATATTAGAGACTATTATCATTCTAGATTGCCCATCAGGCAGGCTAAGATAGAGATGGGCAATAAAGAGACCACTTAGGCATAACCTAAGATGGGTATAAGTTATGACTCTAAGATTTATTTTTGGGTGGAAACCAATGTATGAGGTTATTTGAGGATGTGAGAATGGGGAGATCATTATCAGTGGTTGCATAGATGGAAAGACAATGGTAGGCAAGACATGACTAGGTAAAATAAGAGATAGTTAAATTTTTATTTAGGTTATTTGATATTGAGTAGAGATAGATAGATTTTGAGATATATCAGTGATCTAATATCTATCTAATTTGATTTTTTAAGGTGTTATAAAGTATGAGGATACTATATAAGGGTCCTTAATGAGGGGATCACTCCATGATATCCTAGATGAGGCACTAATGCTATATGACCTGACCACATTAGAGGATCCCATGATACCATCTACCCCAGCTCAAGAAATCTAGTTTATATTAGTGGGAAAACCCATAAGGTAGTTATGAGTGTATATAAAGGGGATTTAGCCACTGACATAGGTGGGTAAAGGAGAGGTGTGGGAATGGTAGGACATGGATAAGGAGAGAGCTATGCATATAGCTACTATGACACATATGGGATAGGTACAAACATGAGAGAGAGTGACACATCTAGTGAACCTAACCCAGTTAGCATAGGTACAGACTCAGGTGACTCATCTAAAGGGGTAGGTATTAGGATTGAGATCTTGGATAACCTATTTATAGAATTCCATTCAAAGGAGTCAGATTGAGGCATCTATGGGTAGCATGACTAGGCCACAAGATGGGCATGATGGGGCCCAACCATAGAGCTGGAGCTTTGTATATGGTTTTATTATGTATTAAAGCTTATATATATATATATATATATATATATATATAGAATGAGGTTTAATACAAAATAAAACCATATACAAAGCTCCTCTATTTGGAGGAGTCAAATTGAGGCATTTATGGGTAGCATGGCTAGGCCACAAGATGGGCATGATGGGGCCCAGCCATAGAGATGGAGCTTTGTATATGGTTTTATTGTGTATTAAAACTCATTTTATATATATATATATAAAGTTTGGTATTTGGATGCTAATTGTATGTGTTTGCATTATGGTTGTGGTTGTTGATGCTTGGATATATTTATTTCTAGCACATGTATTTAGTTGTTTGTTGTATATGATATAGGAAATATATGAGTTGTGGTTTCTTTTCTAACTTTATGCATGGTTAAAAAGACACAAGCAAAAAGACTTGGTAAAATATAATCAATCAAAAATGTACTACACACTATTTCAAGTTGAGAAATGTGTAATGATAAGAAAAATGACTAAGTATAAATAACCAAAAAGGTGGTAAACAAGATGGTAAAATGTTTTTTTTTTAAAACCAAGAAAAAAATTGGCACCAAATTAAAACAATTAAAATCAAACTAAATTATGTTGGGAAGTGTAGACACTAGAAAATCATACACTACATTTCTAAGTGTCGTATTACTATTTAACACACCCTTTCACCCATTTACCCCTCTAGATAATTTAATAATTTGATTAAATTATTTAAATCCTAGTTCTACCTCGCCTAACCAAACCCATGCCTAATGTTTTGACACCTAGCCTAAATACCTTTTTTACCTAGACATTTATTGCCTTAACCTCCTAAGACTTCTTCCACATGCATCCTCATGCCCCCTTTATTAACCTAAAACCATTTCCTAACTCCTCAAACACTAATCATAAGTAAAAATGGCTAAGTTTGGCCATTTTGACCTCTTCTCCCTAATCATCAGTGGTTGATCCTTGATTGACGGTGGTTGACTAAGACCATCAATGGTTATTTAGTCTAACCCCATGACCTATGCCCAAAGGTTGGAATGATGGAGGATTGAATGGGACCATTCAAAGAAAATGAATAATAAATCTTGGTGAACTAGAGCCAAACTAGAACTAGTCCAGAGGCTTAGTAAGCACCTCATCATCCTAACATAAATGATTCAAGTACTATCTCTCTACCCACATAGCTCTAGGATCCTAAACAGCTCCACCTCCACTCTAAGTCTTTTTCAAGTTAACAACTACCAATGAAAAGCTAAGTGTCTAGTTATTATTTTAAAGGTTTAATTATTTAGATTTAGTAGTTTAAATATCACAACCACTTTCACCTCTCTTCACACCTTTTTGTGTTAGAGTTACCCATTCCAGACACTGCCTCCTCCATCAAACATCTGCTGACCACTCTTAGCCATTTGAGTGTCAAATACATAACCTTAGAATCTATAAGGCTCCCTCTTTCTTGAATGATGATTAACACACCTAAATCAAACCATAAAACCATTATCCAACCTGACCTAAGTCCATTATACCTAAAATCAACACCCTTTCAAAACCCACAATGATCTCTACAGGTCATCTTTGATCATTAGTGGTCACCTATCGACTGGTGACAATTAGCCCTGACTACCAACTATCATACATTAATCAAAGATAGTTACTATGTAAATTATTTCACCCAAAACAAGCTAAAAACACCTATTCACCTCAACCAAAAATATTGTTTCTTAACCTATGTTACTACATAGACTCAACAACAACCTAAACTACACCTTAACAGTTTAGCATTTATCTTTAATGTTATTTTGTTAAAATAAAAATTAATTTTGAAAAGCATTTGTTTATTTTTATTAAGTACTTTTATTTGTGTTATGAAATATTTCTTATCAACATTTTTATAACATTAACTTGTCTAAAAGGTGGATTGAAAGCCTTCAAGGAAGTCATGTACTTTCTAGATTCAACTCACTCTAGGCAATTCACCCACCTATCTCACTAATCAACCATTCTTCTAGTTATTTTCTTACCTGTAAGCCATCCTCCCTAAATAAAGAGGAATATCTACAACTATCTAGATTGATGTTTGCACAATAAAACCAGGTTCTTATACTACACTCTTCTTTAATTTTTTTGCTTTTCTTCTAGGAAAATAAAATGAAAAAAATAGTGAAACATTCTAGCACACTTGGTGGGACCATTGATTCTTTTCTTGGGTTTGTAGTTTTCATTTAGGTTTTTTTATTCTTATGCTTATTTAAATGAAATCAAAATTTCTTTTGGTATAAATTAACCTTTCATACATTGTTTACTTGCATAGTTAGCTCACATAGCTTAATTAATCAAGTAAATCAATCATAGGCTCACTTCTTAGCACACACAATACCAAACCACTTAAACAAAATCACACATCAAACACTTGACATAAGGCCCAACTACAGTTTCATCACTTAGAAGTAAACCTTTACCCTTGGCTAACCTACTTGGATGTCATTACCAAGAGGAGAAACTTAAACTCAGTTCTCTAATTGAGTATAATCTCTAACATTCGATATATCTTGGCTAAGCACTTGACACCCTTATAACTATAGTGTGTGAAGTGAGGTGGTAGGCCCCAATATCAAGCCATATTCATTTCCTATATAAACAATGTTGAGTACCTAAATTACCTAAAACCAACCTTAGACTTATTTTCTAATACCTAATCTACAAACCAAAGTTGGGTCACAAATTTCTTAAAACTTAAGGCATAACCCACAAGAGAGAAAAAATATCCTTAGGATTTAATGTGATTTAGTGTGTGTTTTATCTTCTTTGAATTTTTTTATTATCTTTTCTTTGTTTGAGTTGTGAGGAATATATCTCCGTTTGAAAAACTTCTACCATCTTACCTTCATCCATCTCATTTCTATTTCCTTATTCAATGGGGAACCCTCTTATATTTTCTCTAGGAGATCAGAACTTTGTTAGACTCCTAGAAGACAACCTTCTTGCCTTATGGTTTTACCTTATATCACGAGCCACTTATGCTCCTATACCACCCTAAAACCAACCCAACCTCCCATATAATCAACCCAACCTTACCTAAAATCAACCCAACCTCACCTATAGTCAACCCAACCTCACCCACAATTAACCCAACCTCACCTATAACCAGCTTAACCTTACCCACAATCAACCCAACCTCACACACAATCAACTTAACCTTACTTATGGCCAACCCAACATTGCCTATAACCAACCTCACCTATAACCAATCAAATCTCAACTACCACCATCCAACAACCTCTCAATACCTATTTGACCATTATCATAACCCACCTCAACTACAACTATCTCAACCTCATCAATCCTTAGACTACCTATCTCAATCATCATATCAACTACCTCAACCTTACCAAACTTTTTATGACCCAACCAAACCATCATATCAACTACCTTAACCCACTTTGTGGCACCCCTCTTTATCTCAAAACCAAGACTTAGTTTATCCCCTCAATCATCCAACCAAAAACTATAAACCAAACTTTCTAAACCAACCTATCCTATCAAACATATCAAATAAACCTAACATAACAACCTCACCAACCTTATCAAATCAAACCAACAATTATCAACTAATTTTTTAAAACCAACCTATCCTATCAAACATATCAAATCAACCAACCCTAACAACCTTACCAACCTTATCAAATCAAACTGATAACTATCAACTAAATTTTTCAAACCCACCAACCCTAAAAACCTTATCTACCTTACCCTATAAATCAAAACAACCCACCTTATCAACCATATCCAACCTATCAATCCAACCAATCTTATCAAACCTACCCCACCTATCAAATCAATTAAATTTATTTAACCAACTTCATCAAACTAACCAATTAGCTTTCCACCTCAAGAGCCATTGGTGCACCCTCTTCCCAAGCAGTACACCCCATTAGGGGAATTATATGTCTCAATCGTTGACAAACTTTTAAAGGATTTTATCATTATACTTCCTAAAATCAAACCGATCAATCATTCTCTTTTAAAACTAATTTGGTTTATAGAGAATGAGTTTTATACTTATCATTGCATAGATAGGCATGTGGTAGATAGATGATAGTCTTTTAAGATGTTTGTCCAAAACCTTATCAATCAAAAGGAGGTCCTAAAGGATAGTCTCCATGTTTCCCCTAATCTAGCCTTGAATGTCTTCAAGTAGTCCATCCCTAAACCTCTTCCTACACCTATTATTGTGGAGACCCATAATCAAAGCCCTCAATACAATAAGGTCCCTTAATTCAATTTGGTCCTTAATGAACCTATAACTAAGGAAACCATAATTAAAACCCAAACTTATTCCCTTGTTAACCAAGTACAACCTTTTCAACTTCCTTTTAAAATCAAAAGTATGGAAGAATCAACCTTAACCCAACCACTTGTTAACCAAATAAAACCTTCTCAAATTTCTTTCGAATCCATAATTAAGGAAACCAACCTACATATTCCACTTCCCCTTTTAGTGGATCAACCTCAAATCAAATTACCTCTTCCGCTTCTCATTTTAGTGGATCAACCTCAAATCAATGTACCTCTTGCTCCTCCTCAGAAAGTAGAATCACTCCCACCAACCATATCTCTTTCACTTAGCCATTTTTTGGAACCAACCAAAACCCCTTCACATATTACACCTACCTTTTTAGTGGAACCAATCAAAACTACCTCAGCTTTTCTATTTCCTATTTTAGTAGAACAAACCTCAACCCAACCCAACAAAGCCAAAATCAAAATACATTAGCTAAATCCAACCCAACCTCAACTAAAAACTAACCCATCTAATTATTATATAATTATATCCATTTAATATACCTAATGAAATTATATTTGGTTTGATTCCTCTTAAAACATGGTCAAATCTTTGTCACCTTACCTCACCAAACAAACAAGCAAACCCAACCAACAAACCAAATAAAAAACTCATCCTACCTCCATCAAATAATCAAACCAACCTATAAACCAAATAAATCAATTAAAATCAACCCACATTTTAACCCAACCATACCCAAATTATCTATCAACCCACACTAAAATCACCCTTTCCTTCAAGATTTCTTAGATAAAAGTCTCGATCACCTTTTTAGCTATGCTACCCATACTACACCTAAGATCCCTCATTGGTACAATAAAAAACTCTTATAAAACCTATATTTATTTTATAATGGTGTTATCAACATAATTTATAGATCCAAAACCTACCCAAATCCAATCTAACAATATTTTTATTACCCTAGCATCTTAGAGGAAATCCTGCCCGAACCACCGCCTACAACTTGAACTCTATACGAAGTAACAAATAATAAAATAAAAACCTTTGGGAGGTAGATGAATTAATTTTCATCCCTCCCAAATCCCTCTTTAATAACCAAGCATCCTCACCTATGAGTCTTTTCCCACCTTACCTATACATGGAAAAAGCAATTGGGGGAACTCTTCCTCCAAAAGTTTTTGACCATCTATATTTGCCAACCTCACCTTATGCAATAACCTAAAAATTCAACCTTAACCTTTTTTCTCTCAACCCAACCAAACCTTTCCTAGATTAATACCAACATAATACCAAAGCCAACACTTGACACTTATACCTCAACCTATGCCTCACCTAGCCTAGCATTGAGACAACCTTGAGCTTAACCAACCTTTAAACAAACCTAATCAAAATATTCAACTTCAAACCACGAATTTGGAACTCTTATACCTTTAAACATTGACCAACACTAGACTTTGGTGAACTATCATCTATTGACCCCTGATCTTCATCTATCACTATCACAACCAATGCTTAACTTGAAACTTGAATTTTCACCCAAAACACTCAAATTTGCCTAACAAACCATAACAAAGCACCATTTCAACCAAGTAAGCCTCCATACCATCACCTAACCAACCTTGGCTCTTGCTTTTGTCAATCCAAAATATTTTCCACGTCTAATCAAGTGTCAGAAAGTAATAGGAGGACATCATCTCTCCTAATTGGCATCAACCATTTATATGTATGTATGGATTTGGGGTATCTGAACGTGAACCCCCTCAAATATTTATATTCACATCTATTATTTTTTTAAACCAATCCTTAAGTCATTTATGTCTAACTTAATCTCATCCCTTATTTTCTACCACCTTCCTCTCCTTGTTTTTAGGACAAATGATTAAAATAGGATTATGTGATTATTTGTCATAGCCTTATCCTAATCTTAAGCATGGGTAACATAACTCTACTTATGGCATGGTTCTGATGGACACTTTTCATCCCTTATAGGATGGATCCCCATGGTCATTGTCACTTAAACCTATTTTACCCATCATCAATCTTCTTGTGCTATGGTTTTGCCTCCATAAAGGAAAGCTTTAGAACCTTTATAGACTAGTTTATCTCTAGACCATCATAATATAAATTTGGGATACCAAAATATCACTTGGGTCAAAAATTTAAATCTTGCAGACTATTACCTTGAAGGAAAAATATCCAAAACTATATAAATTTTTTGAAAAAAGGTAGATCATTCCCTCGAAGGACAACTATCAAAATCCAAAGATTAGACCACTCCCTTGAAAGATGGCCAAGTCAAATTTTTTGTTAGAAAACAACCCCTTAAAAGCTTCCTACATCGATCAACTTCCCATAACCCATTTAATAAAAATAATAAAAATACCCCAAGTCAAAGTCAAAGTTAAAAAAATAAAAAAATAAAAAATAAAACAATCTTAAGAAAGCTTCAATCCACTTTCACATGCCATTCCTAGACTTCCTGCATCAATCAATCTACACCAAGCTTAGAGCGTGGACTTCTTGATAATGGTTCCTAGGTCACCTAAAGAAGGGGAAAACCATCCCTGCAAGGAGGTTACACTACCATCCATTCAACTATTCCATCCATCTCCTTTTTACCCTCTATAAAATCAAGGATTTTGAGCATACTTGGCACTATGTGTTCAAGCTACCTTTTTTAACTAACAAACTAACAACAATGCAAAGCATGAAAGGGATTTAGGTTTATAAGCCCATAAACCTTGCCATTTTTGTCTTTATCAATTAGAGAAATTAACATCCACCTTCTACTTTCATGACCACTTGTTTAAAGGGTGTGTTTCTTTCCCATTTGAGTCATTAAAATCCCCACCTACCCAACTTTCACCCTTTTCACCAAAAAATGGTTCCCCCTTTTACCCAACCAAGTGGTCCACCAAATTGAGCAACCAATTTGATCACCACCTAACCAAACAATTTCATATTTAAGAAACCACCCCACTAAAACCATGCACCTATTGAAGAACACCTTATTTTACACCAACCATACACCTATTAGAGAGCACATTATTCTCCTACCAACCAACTAACTAAATAACCTCACCCTTGGTCATTTTGGCCTACCTTTCACACTTTTTATGACCAACCTTACCTTGCTCATTTTGACCACACCAACTACCTTTCCATACTTGACAACCTTCAAATTTATGCTACTTTTGTGCCCAATCATTTAGGTACCTCAAAGCATGACCCCTTATGATCCTGACACCTATGACCATTTTGTCTTCTCAGGATCACATCCTAATTTTGGATCCATATTAATACATCAACCTTACCTAGGAGACATGAGTTTATAAGAGTAACCCATATTAGCTATGCCTAACACTATGGGCTAGTTTCCCTTTCACTTATCCTTATACTACCAACCCTATGTTACTAACCTACCTATACTATGACAACTTAATCTATGCATGATCTATTATATTGCACTTAGTCACATTTTGTGTGCCTATTCATGATTAATGCCCAAGCAACCAAACCAACCTTGTCACCCACTTATCTAACTTATCAAACCTACACCCTATTTCATTCTTTCATGCTCACCCAACTTTTGGACCCTTGTGACCTTAGACACCTTTTCTCAAGAGACTTTCATTTACATTTACACCCATATATATTGTATCTAATGCGATGACATAGTTTAATTATCCCTTTTTCCATCAATATATCCTTATTTGACACTTCATCTCATATTATGCATTTTTTCACCCATATACACTTATCAAACCTGTACCTGATTCTGCTTCACCTCATCAATTCCTAGTTTTAGATGGAATACCTCCTCCCATATTTGGGGAATCACACCTTATACTAATCATCCATTTTTTTACATCTTATTGATACAAACTACATAATAAAAAAGTGCAAAATATAGACACTAAAAAACTATATACTATGGTTTTAGGTGTCACATTACCCTTTAACAAACCCTTTCACCCATTTACCACTTTAGCTAATTTAATTAATTCATTAAATTAGTTAAATCCTATTTACACCTCACCTACCCAAACCCATGGCTAACCTTTTGACACCTATCTTAAAGACTTTTTTTACCTAGACATTTATTGCCTTAACCTCCTAAGACTTCTTCTGAAGGCATCCCCATGCCCCTTTTATTAACCTTAGACCATTTCATAATTCCTTAACCACTAATAATAAGTACAAATGGATAATTTTATCCATTTAAACCTCTTCTCCATAACCATTTGTAGTCTATCCTCTAACGATGGTAGTTGAATAGGACCGTCGATGATTATTTAGTCTATCCCCAAGACCCATGCCTAGAGGTTGGAAAAATGGAAGATGGAATGGGATCATTTAAAAAAAATGACTAATCACTCTTGGTGAACTAGATCCAAACCAAAACTAGTCCAAAGACTTAGTAAGAACCTCATCATCCAAACACAAAGGATTTAAGTACTATCACTCTGCCCACATAGCTCCAGGCTCCCAAGTAGCTCCACCTCCACTCCAAGGCTTCTTCAAGCTAATAACTTCCAATAACAAGCTGTGTTTGGTTTTTATTTTAAAAGTTTAGTTATTTATATTTGATATATTTAATATTTCAACCAATTTTACCTCTCTCCACACCTTTATTGTGTCAGATTTCTCCACTCCAAACACTACCCCTCTGTCAAACATTCACTGACCACTCTTAGCCATTTAAGTGTTAAATTCTTAACCTTAGAATATTTAAGGCTCCCTCTTACCTCTATGACTATTAACCCACCTCATGAAACCTATAAAAACCTTCTCCAACCTAACCCAAGTCTATTCTACCTAGAACCAATACCCTATCAAAATCCTTAGTGATTACTAGTAGTCATCTTTGACCATTAGCGGTCACCCATCGACTGGAAATGGTCAACCCTAACTGCCGACAGCCATATCTTGATTGCTGACAATCACTATGTAACTTATTTCACCCAAAATAGAAGATGAGAACACCTATTCACCTCAACTAAAAACCTTATTTTTTAACCTCTGTAACCACACATTAATAGTTTAGCATTTATCTTTAATGTTATTTTATTAAAATAAACATTTATTTTAAAAATTATTTATTTATTTTGATTAATTAATTTCATTTATGTTATTCAACCTTTTTTATCAACATTTTTATAACATTATCTTATTTAAAAGGTATTGACAACCTCTAAGGAAGTGTGTACTTCTTGAATTTAGCTCACGCTAGGCAATCCACCCACCTATCTCACTAATAAACCATTATTCTAGTTGTTTTATTATCTATAGGTTATCTTCCCTAGATAAATATAAGTATCTAAAACTATTTAGATTCATGCATGCTCAACAAAACTAGTTTCTTTACCATACCCTTCTTTAAAGTTTCTACTTGTCTTCTAAGAAAATAAAATGAAAAAAATAGTGAAACAGTAAGTATGAAAATAATGTCATAAAATGGAAGTCATGTAAAAAGACAAAAAATGGTATAGAAACAAATCAATTAAGTCATTCAATCATACTAAATCATGTGGGGATTATAAGAGAAAATTAAAATTGGCAAAATTTGGTCTTAAATTTATCATAGTAATTCAAGTTGGGAAGTATGAAAAATTCAAGAAATGGTTGGATTCTCACATGCAATCAAAAAATAAGAAGATAAAATTGAAAAAGAAATTAAGTACACATAAAACATACTAAATAAATATGGGAATCATGTCAATGATGTGTAACTTCATAATCAATCACATCTTATCTCATATTTGACACATGTAATTGTGATTGTGACTTGGATTATTGGAAAATTTTAAGAGGAAGGCCAGGTCCTATCCATGGTCACATAGTTCAAATCACAAAGGGAACACCAATGAGGTGGAATTTAATGTGAAAATCTGGTAATAAATGTTGTTGGTAATAGGAATGTGAAATTATGGTAAATTTTGAGGAAGACCAGGTCCTATCCATAGTCTTACAATGGAACTCACAAATGGAATCCCAAGGGCAGTGATCAATGAACAAAAAAAAATTATTAAGAGGAAATATGAGGAATATATTGAGTGAAAAAGGGAATGTAAAAATCATAACTTAGGCATCTTATGATAAGACCTTAGGAGATAGGAGGTATACTAAGGATATGAGAATACTCTAAGTGACTAGTGACCATCAATATACAAAGGAAACCTGCTTGCTATAGACACAAAGCATTGTAGGAAAATAAGCATGATAATAAGATCAACTCATGAAGGTAGATTGGTAAAGAAAATAAAAATAGACCCACCTTCCCATGATGTGTTCCTCATTTCTTAGGACCCCTTATTGAACCATTAGTCTACTATGAAGATTGGGTAATTATGTGAGAAATTAGGTAGCATTAAAAGATTTTTTTTATTCTCCTTTTCTAATCTACTGGCCTACCACACCCCAATGGACCTCATCTCTATCATGAGGCCAACTATGGAGTTTTATCTTCAACTAGAAAAAAGAGATGTGCTTTGAATCATGCCTTTTAGTGTGATTGTACTTTTAATAAATTTGAAATATTTTTGCCTTTTGTATCATTTCATTTTGTTGAATTATTTGGATTTTGAATGTTTTTAAGGCTTTTTAATATTTTTCCTCCATGCAAACCTAGAATGACCAATCATGAGAGATAGAGTGATACACACAAATGAGATTTAGGCTTAGGCTAAAAGAAGCTAAGTGACCAAATACAAGATTGACTAGAACACTTAGGCTTGATAATGAACTAGCATGTTATCTCAAGTCTCAACCATGTATATGCTTAGTTTGAAAAAGGGGAATAAAGGAAAATAGGAAATCCAAATTCGACTAGTGAAAGGAGAGTTTAATGAGATTAATTATTTACAAACTAATCACATAGTAAATAAGGAATGATGAAAGGGAAAAAGGTATTTATAACCAAGTCATAATGAAAATTATCTGTGTATATAGAGAGAAGAAAGCAAATAATCATGAAGAGAAAACAAGGGAGTTTATAATAAAGAAACTCAAGAATAAAAAAAAAGAAATGATAAACAAGACATTTATAAACAAAGATAAATCATAGTATAAACAATATAAAGGGAAAAAGCAAAAGTCACCATGTAAGATAAATAAGAATTTGACACAATGTCAAATGATATAACAAATAGATAAATATAAAATTGGAGCACACATCCAATCCAAAATGAAAATGTAATAACATAATGCATGTATTCATAAATATTTATAGATTTGCCCACACACATTATTTGGAACATTGGATAGATCTCTATGAAGTTGAATGTGAACTGTAGCTAATATCTCATCTATCTTCAGTGAAAATTAGGAAAATACTTCATGTCTAATCTCCTCAATAAAATTAGTAGGAATGTTTGATGGATCATTTTTAGGAGGGATATTAGGAAAGGGATGCTTAAAAGAATGTATGCGACTGGACTCTATAGGAGATGAAGGAATCACTAGTGGGGAAGGATCCATAAGTAAGGGACTCATAGATAGGGAAGGATCCATAGGTGATGGAAGGTTCACAAGTGAAATATTCATGGGTGTAGGAATAGAAGGTGACAAAAGGACCACAAAAGGGGATAGAATCATAGGAGGTGTAACTATGGGAGAATAAGGGGGAGCCTTATTATGATAATAACCTATGGGGGGAATGGTAGAAGGTCTGAGTATAACTATATGGTGATCTTTAAGAAGTTTCTAAAAGATGTAATAATGATCAGTGTGATGGGTGCCACACTGGTGATAAAGATAATAAACCTCTCAATATTTAGGAATATACTCAGGTAGTACCTTTTGGGGAGGTATGGACTTATTTGAGGGTTGAGGGGTAGAAGGATGTAAAGTATTAATATATTGTTGTAGTTTGTGACAATGCATGGATGAATGATTATTTATGCTATGGAAGTAACATATATGCTTATGAGTGGTCTTGGTAGAGGTACTCATAGGAGGAGGTGTAATAAAAATAGGAGTTTGTGAATGATTTTCATCCTATTTTGTGGGTAATAGATCCATTTATGGTAAAGGAAGTGAACCATCACCAAGGAAAAGTGGTGTTAGTGAAGGAATGTGACTAGGCTCAATGGAAGGAACAATGAGATTAGAAGTAGGAATATATTTAGTGATAGTGGGAATAGGAATGGGATCTAAAGTAGGCTTTACTAAGGGAAGATCAAGGTCTATATAAATCCTAAATAGCATTGCATACATATCAGGGATAAGCAAACTATAAGGGTCATGGTACTTAGCAAAGCGGTAAGTCCTAGTCATAAAATGATCGATAAGCATACTACTACATGATTATTTAGAAATTGGAGGTGTCCACACCATATATATCCTATGATAAATATGAAATATAATAAAATTATGAACTATAAATTATGGAATATGGGAGGATACATAAAATACTAAAGTAAAGAGGAACAATAATAAATAATCTCAGCACTATATGCCTAAATAAGACCACCTAAAAAGGGATCATCCAAGTATAACCATCATCATCATAGTGTGTGTGAAGATAAATGATGTAGGTAGGGATGCCATTATAATTTTATGAGGTGTGATGAATGGAATCCTAAGTCTTAATCAATATAATAGGGATATCATCACAAGGTTGTTTATGAGAATGAGGCTACAAAGAAGTAGGATACTGAGAGATGAGATGAGTTGAGAGATCAAAATTTTTAATATTGAGATTGATCTCATTAGGATCATCATAATTATAATATAAGAGGTTAGGGTGAATATTCACAATGAGTTTAGGATGACCATTGTAACCTCGAGTTGAGTTGATAGGAAAGTTGAATCATTGAGACTCAAAGAATAGAACACTACGTAAAGGCTCAAGAGTCTTAGAATTGTTCAATATTCAAATGGTTAGTGTCACCTTGAATCTTATATATAGATCCATTATGAGGAAATTTAATTAATTTTCAAGTGAAATAAGAAACTACTCTCATAAGTGAATCCACAGCCTATAAATCAAGATGTTATAAGATATAGGAAAGTTAAATATCATCACCTTCACATGAATAATGATAGGTGGGATGGTAATGGGAAGCCATACATAAAATAAAGGATGAATTTTTCTTTGATCATATCCTTAGAATGTGATTCATGTGGATTTGAGATTTCATTTAGAATATCCCTTGGTTTTGATAAAATTGAAAGAAGCAACATAAGTGACATAACCCTTGTCAATCATGACATGCTTGACTTGTATATTTCCAATTTGGATACTAATGAATAGAGGAGGATCATTTGAATTTATCATAATCTCATCAAGAATCATAGAAGTGATGGGAAATTTTAAAGAAAGAGAAATGTCCATTATGTTGTCAACATGGATGGACATCTCTTCTTATTACTATAATATATTATCTTCAGATCTAGATAAGGTTATTTCATGTCCTACTAGGGGAGGATGAGGGATGTTCATTTCAAATAATAGTTACATGAGATAATTTTAATGATGTTGAGAGGTACTCATAAGCTCAAGAAATGGAATTTGGGATGGGAAATTAGTGATTTCCATGATGGGATCCCACTCATCATAATCCATAAAAGGGTTGTTAAAAATAGGTGCATAGTGTTAAGGGATGTTCTCGAAAGGAGGATCCAAAGTACACTAGAATTTATGTCGATAATAAGAAGAAAGTTTATAAAAATGTTGTAAGCTATATTGAGAAGAATATGTAGTTGGTTCAACTTGGTTTTGAGAATCAGTAGAAGTATTGATAGAAGCTTGGTTATCATTGGTATTAGGTAAAGAAGATGGAGGGATGGTAGAAATAGAAAGGGAAGTGTTATCCAAGGGAGGAGTTGGAATTGGATCATCAAAGGTGATAATGTAATCTTTCCCCAAATCATTTAAGTGAGTAGGAGAAGAATCTTGGATAACACAAAATGTGTGAGATAATGGAGTAGTGTAGATAGGTTGAGGGTCAATAAAATCAACCACCCTTCGCATATTAGTCATATTAACCACATTACCTTCAAGATTAGGGTCAACAATAGTTTATAAATTATTGGTGTAAGGGGTGATCTTTCCTTAGGTATCTTGATTAGATTGGTTATTAGTAAGAGGGTCTTGATAGATAACCAAATGAGCATTAACTTGATGCAAAGGTTGAGATTTAGTATGTGTTTCATCAGCCTTAAAAGCAATGCCATAGGGTTTTTAAAATTTTATAATGATAGAGTCATGATCAAAATTAGGACCAAGAAGAAAATCCATAGATAAATTATGAAGTTTCCTACATGTCTCATGAGAATGACCCCAACTAGTGTGAAACCAACAAAACTTGTTAGGATCATACCAAGATTTCATAAGATGAGTGGGATCAAGTTCTCATGGAAGAGGCATAGATAGATGTTTAAGTAATTAAATTGAGGATAAAGGTTTGTGAAAATTGATTTTATTAGGTGAATACAAATGAAGATTATTGATTTTTGTAGAAGGGGGAGCTAGTTCTAAAGTTTGGTTAGGAAAAATAAGTTGAATAGTGTGATTGGTATCATAAGAGTTCATGACACCATCATTAGTATCATTAAGATTTTTATTCTTAAGTAAAATATGAGTACATATATAAGGTTGGGTTGGATAGAAATGATGTATAAAGAAATATTGACATTTATCTTGGTCAATATACTCCTCCAAAGTAAGTGGAGAGAGAGTGCAGACTTGATATTGCAACTTGGGAAAAAGAACATTGGTAAAGAGATGGAAAAGGTTATCATCGACCATGCTATGTTCACATTTGTTAGATAATGTTTTACACCTTTTATAAAAATCTTGGGAAATTTAATTTTCAAGTTGTTTGTAATTTATAAAATGGCCCAAAGTATTTTTGAGATCACTAGTTTGGAACTCTTGGACTAAAGCATTCACTAAATCTTCCAAACTAGTAATAGAGTGAGTTTTAAGTTGGTTGTACCAATCTAAAGCATTCACTTGTGAGAATTTTGGCTAATATCTTGGTAGCAACAAATGTTTTTAACTTGAACCAATATTTATAGATATTTCAAAATTTTTTTAGATGAAGAGTAAGATCAGTTGATCCATTGTAAGAAATGGTAGGGGTGATACCCCCTATATCTATATTAGCAATTTGAGTGGTAAGAGGTTCATTTTGAAGATTTTTAAATTTTGTTTTTAACAAAGGGAGGTTAAGGGATGATATTTCCATGGTAATATCTAAGAGGAGGGGGGAAATTTTGAATATGCATGCCCCAAGCCTTTGGTTGAGGGTGGGTTTAAAGATGAAGAAGGTGATTTTCCATTATCATCATTTAGTTCATATTATGAGCTAGAAAGGTATTCATTTTATTAAGTGTTTGTAACAAGAGTTGATGGGTTTTATTGGCATTAATAGAATTAATTGAAGTATTAGAGTTAGTATTAGTGTTATTGGGTACCACTATTGGTGTTGATAAGATCTTGAGAGGAAATATTAGAATGTGAGGCAGTAGAGGAAAAATTTGCTTGTGTGACAAAAGATGAACTAGTGAAGGGGTGAGAAGAGGAAGCACTATAGTCATGATTACCTTGGGTAGAAAATTATGTAATAGTAGAAGGGTTAAGGAGATTGGGTTTTTGGAGAGGACCACTAGATGTAGAACCTACCATGTTAGTGGATATACTAGGCATAGAGGTAGATGAACTTAAAGAAGAAGAGGTCATGGTATGAGAAAGGGTCATAATAGAGGGAAAAGGCTGATAATCAAAGATGGTATTACCCAAAAATCCTTGTGAGAATATGGGAGAAGGTGAATGAGGCTCTTTAACTTAGCCATTAATCATGATGTGGTAAATGGTAGAGGGATCCTTTCCTTGATTTTGAGGAAACTTAAAAATAAAGAAAAATATATTAGGGTTATACTTTAATTCAGATTGATTTTCTAGTGAGAAGAGAGGATTACATAATGAATAGGAATGAAGAGGTGTACCATAGTTCATTGTGTGAGTGGATATATAAAAATTATTCTCATCTAAGAGAGGAGCCCTACTATGCTTATAGGAAACCCTATGAGGGTTGGTAAAACTCATCATGTTTGTTGAATTCAAATTATTATTGTCTTCAAATAGAAAGTTTATGATGATGGAAAAGGGTTAAAAAAGGCAAGAGAGATGTAAAACAAGGGAATAAAAAGTGAAATAAAACTATACATAGTTGACTAGGTCAACCTAGTATAGAAAATAGGGCCTAAAAACTGTATAGAGTCGATTGGGTCAACCTAGTACAGGAAACAGAGGCTGGAAATTGTATAAAGCTAATAGGGTTGACCTAGTAAGATAGCCTATAAGATACTATGTCGATAGAAATGACTATGTACTAAAATAAGAATTTTTTTCAAGTACTTTAGGAAAGTAATAAATTAAAGGAAACACATAATCAATTGGGTCAATGAGCTTGATCCAGCTGAGGTACACAACACAAAATCTTACACCAACACTAGATAATGCAAGTTTTTGTAATCCAACATACAATTGAGTAAATAATAAGTAGTCAACTTGGAAATTAAAAGCTAACTAATTGGTCAACCTGAATGTTGTTAAATTATTAGAGTATAATTTTAGATGTGATAGGAAGTTGGCTATAATCAAGGAACTAAAAATCAATCTAAGGGTGGTTTTAAGACATTTGGGCTAAAAAGGATATGTATTGGTAATGATATTGGCTTGGTATTTGGGACTATCCCTCACTTCACACACCATAATGACAAGGGTGTCAGGTTCTTAGCCAAAATATACCATTAACCATGTGTTTATTCTTAGCCAAAAAACCAAGTCAACTTCTCCCTCGGTGATGAAATCCAAGCAGGTTGGCCTTGGGTAGACAATTGTTAAAATGATTTTTGAAATTATGTGATTTGGTAGTGTGTTCATAAAAGAGAAAATAGTGAAACTAAATGGTATATTGAAAACCAGCTAATTAGACAATGTGATCTATTCCATGCATGCAAGCAATAATAAATGAAAGTGTGAGCTAATTACTAGCATACAATATAATGCCAATTTAGTTGATAGTGTATGTAGAGAATATAAAATAGGGTTGATAGTGTCACCTCTGTACTATGGAAATAAGGCTTTAAAAATTAACTACATCAATGGAGTCAACCTAGATTTATATATAGAACATAGAATACAGAACTACTTTGACAAAGTTGACCTTGTTGACTGTACAAGGGTAGTTTTATAGACTATAAAATGTAAAAAATAGAAATATAACAAATTATACAAATGATAAAGGATAGAAAGGAACCTTATTGGGTTGGAGGATGAAAATGAAGATGAGATTAATATTAAATAACCTTGATTTGTACTTATAAATTCTACTATGTCAACTGAGTCGACCTAGCTTTGTAGATCCTATTTACTAAAAACTTAAAAATATACAAGGTCGACTAGGTTGACCCAGTATACTGAACTAGAAGTTTGAAAATGTATAGGGTTGACTACATCAACCTAGTAACTTGAACTTAGAAAAAATATTTCATAGATAAAACAAAGTCATATTGATGCAACTGTATGCTAAACATGTACATAGAAGTTACAACTGTGTCGATACAGTCGACCTAGTATCATAAATATATGATAATAAAAATGATATAATAATGAAATAATTTAAATGAAAACTTTCAAGGGTGAGATTCACATTGGGTTTACAAAAATATATGTAATAAAAAATGTATCATGTCTATAAATCAATCCTAAGTCAAAGAACACAGATCATACCATACACTTCCAATTAGGGACATATTTGTTAAGTGGGAACATGACCAATATGGGTATTCACTCAAATCATTTATAGGATCTCTTGTTATATAATAAAACATTCTAGGGAGGGTTCTAAATCTTCTAATCAAGCACAATCACATAATAACCCTAAGGGAGTTCTGTGTTTTATTATCTCACTAAACTAATAAGAAGTAAATTAAATCTAATCTAGTGCTCACCAAAGTTTGTGGCACAAAGTGGGGGTTAGAAACCAAAAAAGTAAACATGCATAAGAGACATATACTCATGTCAATGCATATGGAATAATAATACATAAAAGATAAGTACAAATGTATATTTATCTATTGTTACAAAGGAGAAACAAAGTTAGGAATACCTACCTTTGAAGATGAACCCACTAAGCCTCAATCTTTCCTTTAGCCAAGGTATTATGTTAGAGATTGTTGTGGTATGTAATGATGACAAAGATAAATTAGCTATAGGTTAACAACCCATCAATTCTTCTAAAATACTTCTCCACAAGATAGGATCCATATCTCCAAATAAAATATGGAACTCTAAGCTTGCTCCTTAAGTAGAATGGTTAATAAATAGATGCACAATACGTCTTACTTCTTTTATTATCTAAATAATGGTGAAATGAAATTGTATATATAGGTGGATTTGACCCTAAACCCTTCCAAAAATCTCAATCGATAGGGTCAACTCAGTCAACTTAGCACAATTTTGGACAATAATTCACTAGGTTATGAGCTAGGTCAGCCAAGAGCCAAATTAGTTCCTAAGTGAAAATCACCCAAAACTGTACAAGGTCAACCCAATCAACCTAGTACAACTGACTGACAATAGGGGATTAAGGTGAGAAAAAGGAGGATAAAATGTGGGAAATGACTAAAGAGGGTATAATAAAGAAAAAAATCTTAGGGATAAGGTTTTTAGGAAATATGTTTGTAGATAACAAGTGGAAAAAGGATACTGCTACGATTGGGAAGGAGGCTGTCAAGATGATCATGGAACTGCAATAGATGCTTAGGGTCTTCTTTGTTGGTTTTTTTCCTGTTCAGGTCCTTATTGTTGGTTGTTTTAACTAGTTCTTAATTTTGGTCCTATTTTTTGGTTCTTGGTCTAAAACTTTATTTGAGGTTCCAGGTCCTTGTAAAACCTCGGTACTTTTATTGGACTATGTTTGTGGTTTCAAGTCCCTGTAAAACCTGATTTTGATGCTGCTCTTTAGTAGGTTTTAGGACTGCTTTTCCATGTGGTTGTTAATGCTTTATCTTTTTTGATTTTGTTAAAGTGTTTCAGGGTCCCTTCAAAACTTGATTTTACCATAATCTAAAACAAGTGAAAAAGGGACAATAATCCTATAAAGCACTAATGGTCTATCCACCCCTTTTTTGGTGTAGCCCTTAAGGCACACACTCAGAGATATTGAGACTCAATGGGTTCCTACAAGATATAAAGTATTGATAATTGCTAAAATTTTGAAAATATTATGTGTATATAGATATAAGTAGATAAAAGTGACACCTAAAGACCAAGATAAAACAACCTTCTCTTGTCCATGGGGGACATTTACGTATAGGGTATTTCCATTTGGTTTTTGCAATGCACTTGCTACCTTCTAAAGAGTAGTCTTAGCCATCTTTTTAGATTTAGCCAATGATTATGTGGAAGTTTACAAGGATGATTTTACTGTTAGTGGAAAATACTTTGATGATAGTTTGAGCAATCTAAGAAAAGTACTAAAAATATCTGAAGAACACCATCCATCTTTGAGTCATGAAAAATGTTTGGTCATGGTAGAGGAAGGGATAGTTTTGGGACATCATATTTCTAAAAAAAGAATCCAAGTGGATCCAAAGAAAATTGAAGTCATTTCAAACTTACCTATCCCTAAAAACTAGATTGATATCAAAAGCTTCTTTAGCCATGTAGGATATTACAAAAAGGTTTATAGAAGATTTTAGAAAAAATACTACTCTAATGTTTGCTTTGCTAATAAAATAAAGTGAGTTTGTTTGGAGTCCAAATTGAAAACAAGCCTTTGAGACCATTAATAAAAAATTGAGTTTTGCTTTAGTCCTAAGAGGGCCTAATTAGTCACAACCCTTCCATATTTACATTGATGAATCTAATCATGCTATGGGGGTAGTTCTAAGATAAAAATATGAAGGTTGATAGATGTATGACATATACTACATTAACAAGAACTTGAATCCTACTTAGAAAAACTACACAACCACTGAGAAAGAATTCCTTGTTATGATCTATGCTATAAATACATTTAGGAATTATATCACTAGTTATAAAATATTTATATATATTGACCATGCAACTATCATATATTTGATGAACAAACCAGTATTAGGAGGAAGAATTATAAGATGGCTATTACTATTATAGGAGTTTGATATCATAATTATTGATAAACTTGGAAAGTTCAAAGTGGTTACTAATTTTCTTTCTAGAGTGAACAATGCAAATGAAGAAACTATAGAATTATTAGTATATTATTGTGTTACCTTAGGCTATTTGCTAAGGTATATTTTATATGATTATGGTTATAGTGGTTTTAACCACTTAGATAGGTAGGTTTCATGAGCTTAGCTATTTTATGCTACCCAATGCTTATGGCTGCTCCCACCCCCTATATTCTCAGGTGGATATTTTTGCCTATTTAATAATCCTCTCATATATTATTTAATACTCTGGTTAATTCCATTTCTCAATCTCTTTTTTGAATCTAATATGGTAATAAGGGCTTACGGTTTAGGAAGCTTAGGAAGAAGCTTGTGAAACAAGAGAGGATGGTCTTGTTAGGGAGGAGTGTGAAGTACCCAATGGAGAACTATGAGAGGAAGAAATTTATTTATTTTTTCTATGACCAAAAATTTAATTTGGAAGAAAATATCAAAAAATCATTTGAGCACTATTTTTTATGATTCTTATTTCTATAAAATTCTTTGGATCAGATGAAATTAAAATTTGTTGAGTATTTTGTTCAAAAATTGCATTTGAAGTTGTCTCATTGGTCATTTTCCTACGATTTGGGGAAGAGACCATATTTTCATTAGAGAACTATTTTTTGTGAGTGAGGGGTCTAAAAATTTCTATTTTCTGAGAGGAGATGATAGGAACTGATGGAATTCAATTTAGATGACTATTTCTCTTAGAATCTACATTTGAAGTTTTACAGGTATTCTAATTTTTTGATTGGCTAATTTTTGTTATGAAAGTTTTAATCTAAAGTTTTATTATTTCAATTAATTTGAATTTTTTAATTGAAATAATTCAAAAATTTAGCTTATAAAGGTTATTAGGGACCTACTGGTGACTAATTATCTCAAAAGGTATTAGAAGGTAAAAATTTCACCATTTTTTAGGGTTTTGATCTAGATATTGATGGAGAAGGAATTTTTGAAATTGGAGTTGTAGATCTCTTGATTTAATTGTTTTTATCTATTTTTTAGTGTTTTTAAATATGAAAAATTTAAAATTTCCCAAATGGTGTGGTGTTTTTTGCTAAAAATTGGAGGTATTAAATAGTTTGTGATTTAAATCAGTGGGTAGGAGGAATTTTGTGTAAAGTCATTAGAGTTTTTTTGGTATTTGATTTTTTTTGGAAAAATTAGGTCAAAATGGCTAGTTTACAACACCTCTTATTACCAGATTCACAAAAATTGATAGGCAAAATTTTTATTTTGTAGAGTCAAAATGTTTTCATGATATGTGAATATTAGAACCTTGATCAACTAGTGATCAATAAAGAGCAAAGGCCTGCCACTAGTTATGATGACTATGATAAATTTCATTGAGAAACTCTGATGTTGTTAAAACTGTCAGTAGTAGATAATCTAATATTAGAGGTTAGAAATGTGACCATTGCATCAATTTTATGGACTAGTCTTACTTCTAAATGCTAACTTTTGAAGTCGACATGGTATTATATTTGAAGAATTTTTTGTTTTCTACTAAGATGTAGGAAGGTGGCTCCATTTTTGTTATAGATCAAGAATATCAGTGATCAATTGAAGGCTATAAAAAAGCCTATTGATGAGCAAGATTTGATTGCTTTGGTTATGCAGAATCTTCCACTTTTATTTGAGTCATTTTTAGAGTCCTTACACATGATATTTGAGATGCAGACTTTGGACTTTGAAAATTTATCAACATTTCTATTTTAGAAAGAAAGATGATAGGAGCAAACAGTGTTGTCTGCATCTAATTATATAGAGAGTGTATTTTTCATCAAAGGAAAGGGTAAGTAGTTTGGTAAAAATACTAGTTATTTGATAGAAACTTCACAAGTAAGTGGTTCTAATAAGAGATCTAAGTGGAAATGTTTTTACTATAAGAAACTTGGTCTTCATATGAAAGATTTTAGGAAAAGACAACATGATATGTCTAACCTTAGAAAGAAATCTCATCATGTGAATGTAGATGAAGGTGAAGGTGAGGAATCATCTCCTAATTTTGCTTTCATGGATTCAAGTGGTAATTCTATAATGGAGCAAGCTTGATACTTTGATTCAAGGGCATCTCACCATTATACATGCCATAAGGACTGATATGTGGATTTTATTAAGAATGATAGTAATAATGAATATGTATCTTTGGGATATGGTAGGACTCATTTTGTGAAAGGATATGGTAATGTTTAGATCAGATTTGATGGTACTATCTAGTATATATTTAAGAATGTTAGGTATGTTCTAGACATGAATCAAAATTTTCTTTTCATTAGTGAAATCACTAGAGAATATGATTTTGTTGTAAAGTTTCAAGGACAACAATGTTTAGTCACTATTAGAGATAACAATATTATTGCTATTGGGATTGGTGAGAAAAGCTTGTATAAGATTGAAGATCCACAAAGATTAAAGGAAAATGCACTTACAATAGTTGATAACACAAGTTTACTCTAGAATGAAAGGTATGGGCATTTGCTTTTTTAGTATTTGAATACATTGTACAAGACTAAGATGGTTAAGGGGATTCTTTCTATTTGAGATAGTCATCATGTATTTACTGGATGTCAGTTGGAGAAGCAAGTTAGACATTTGTTTGATGTTGGTAAAGCTTCAAGAGCTAAGGAAGTATTGGATCTAGTACATGTGGATTTGCATGGTCTAATGCAGACACCTACCCCTTCTGAAGTCCATTATTTTCTATTGTTAGTCGATGATTTCTATAAGAAAAAGTGGGTATACTTTCTAGTGAAGAAATCTAATTATTTTTATAACTTCCTTACTTGGAAAGCCATGGTTGAAAAATTGGTTGGAAGGTCAGTGAAATCTCTTAGAATGGATAATAGGGATGAGTTCATCTTAAAAGTTCAAGGAGTTTTATGCCACTAAAGGCATACATAGACAATATACTACCCCTTACACTTTGTAGCAAAATAGAGTTGTGGAAAGGTGAAATATGATGGTGATGGATATGGCTCGTTATATTGTCTAAAACACAAATGCCCCATATAGATATTAGGTGGAAGTAGTGAATACGATGGTGTACATCCTCAATATATGTCTTAAAAAATCATTGGAGAATATGACTCTAAAAGAGGCTTGGTCAGGTTGAACTCCAGATGTAAGTGATTTTCAAATGTATGGTTGTATAGCTTTTGTAGTTATCCCCAGTCAAAAGAGAAGTAAGTTGGATGTGAAAATCAAAGCATACATGTTTGTTGGGTACAGTGAGTAGTCAAAGGCCTATAGATTACTTGATGTTTATACTAACAAAGTTGTGGTAAATAGAGATGTCATAGTAAATGAACAAATGTCATACTTCACAACAACTGGTATAGTTTTAAATATTGAGTCATTGTTTTCTTCTAATTATTCTATTATAAGTTGTGGTGTGAAAGTTGAGAAAGATTCTAGTTCATTAGTAGAATCACATTCTAGGGAGGGAATTAATGTAGGTCATTAAGAGGTTCCAATAGAACAAACAAAGAATCCAAAGTGGTATTTTTCCACTATGGAAACACTAAAGGAGGGAGACTTACCATAAGGTGTGGAAGGAAGAAAATTAAGATCAATAAAGTAGTTTGGTAATAGAGGTGAGCATGATAATTTTTCTCTAACAACTACTATTTCACATGTTTTTAAGCCTAATTATTTTTTAGAGACAAAAGGGAAGCATGAGTGGGAATCAATAATGCAATTGGAATATGATTCCTTGATGAAAAATAAGACTTGGGAGCTCATGGAGCTACCACCAAGAGATAAATCCATTGGTTGTAAATCTATTTACAAAGTAAAATACAAAGAGATGGTTCCTTGGACAAACACAAAGCCAGATTTGTTGTAAAAGGTTATGCACAAGAGGAAGGGGTTGATTATGAGGAGACTTTTTCTCTAACTAAAAATATGGTAACTTTTCATTTTATTATTGTTTTTGTTGCTCAGTTTGGATGGAAGGTGCACCAAATGGATGTTAAGTGTGCTTTCTTGAATGGAGATCTAGAGGAAGAAGTCTACATGGGTTAGCCATAGGGTTTTTAGGTTATTGGTAAGGAACATCTTGTTCTTAGGTTGATCAATTCCTTGTATGGGCTTAAACAGGATCCTCAAGCCTGGTATATGAAGATAGATACATACCTTAGGGAGTCTGGTTTCAAAAGGTGTAACTCTAAACCAACTCTCTATATAAAGGTTTTTGGTGATGTTATCTTGATTCTTATTATATATATTGATGGTATAGCCATAAAAAGGAGTAGTGATAGTCTCCTTTAATAGATAAAGGTTAGTATTTGTTGTACTTTTGACATGACAAACTTAGGACTACTAAAATACTATTTAGGTATTGAGTTTTAGCAAGGTGATTATGTTGTATTCATGTCACAGAGTAAGTATGTCAAATCATTGCTAGAAAAGTTTAGAATGATGGATTGTAATCCAACTCACACACCTATGGAAGTTAGAGCTAAAATTTCACCTAAAACTGATTCACCTCTAGTTAATGAAACAGTGTATTGATACCTAGTAGGTAGTCTCATTTACCTCACTAACACTATATCAGATTTTTGTTTTTTAGTGAGTTTTATATCTCACTTCATGTATAAACCATAGGAAGAACATTTGTTAGCTACAAAATAGGTATTAAGATATGTCAAAGGTACTCTTGACTTTGGAATACTATATAATAGGTCTATAGATTTTGATATTTTAGGATATTTTGACTCTAATTGGGCAGGATCAGTAGATTCAAGAAAATATACAACAAGCTATGTTTTCCCTCTTGATTCAAGAGTTTTCTCATGGAAAAACAAACTAAAAACTATAGTGGCATTATATTCAATAGAAACATAATATAAATCTATTGTCAGTGCAGGTTGTGAAACTATGTGGACAAACAAAATCTTGGAGGATCTTCAGTTTGAGTCATCAAAGACTGCTCTAATTTTCTATGACATCTAGAGTGTTCTAAAGATGGTGAAAAATCTAGTATTCCATGCTATGACCAAACACATTGAGGTTCACCATCATTACATTTGATGGTTGTTTATAAAAGAAGACATCGGTATTTTCTACTACCCTATTGTAGAGCAACCAATTGATATAATGACCAAACCACTTGGTTTAGACAAGTTCATAAATTATAGGACAAACTTGGTCTTGTTTCTAGTTTAGTCATTAAATATATTATTATGTTACCTTAGGCTATCTACTAAGGTATATTTCATATGCTTATGGTTATAGTGGTTTTAACCACTTAGATAGGTAGGTCTCATGGGCTTAGCTATTTTACGCTATCTGATTCTTATGGCTACTCCCACCCCCTATTTTCTAGGGTGGCTCTTTTTACCTATTTAATAGGCCTCTCATGTATTATTTAGTATGTTGGTTAATTCTATTTCTCAATCTCTTTACTGAATCTAATAAGAAGATAGTTTCATACATGACTAACTATTTGCTATTTTAGCACAATCACCTTTATTTGTTGATATAACAAACTTTTTGGCTATAGGGAAGTTTCATTTTTAGTTCACTATAAAATAAAATAAACATTTGATTAAAGCTAATTCTTGTTATAAATGGATTAATGATATATTATTTAAACTTGGACCTAATCATGTTTTTCATAAGTGTGTAAAGGAGAATGAAATGTATGACATCATTCATGATTTTCATGATGAACCTAGTGGAGGACACTACTCAGTCAAAAAAACAACTCACAAGATCTTTGGATCTAACTACTATTGGCCAACTTTTCATAAGTAGGTAAAGAGGAACATTTGGCAATGTGATCCATGATAGATAATGGGTAAACTTACACTATCTTCTAAAATGCCTCTCCATCCTCAAGTAGATTTTTTTTTTTTGAAAAGTGGGGCATTTACTTTATTGGGCCCATAGATCAACCTTCTCAAGGAAAGGATTACTTTCTATTTTGTCTAGATTATGTGACCAAATGGGCTGATGTACAAGCTCTTTCATTTACAAGAGAAGAAATAGTAGCACATTTATTATACTCCAAGATCATGCAGAGATTTGGAGTACCTAGAGAGATAATGTCTAATTAGTGACCCCAGTTCATGTCTAAAATGATTCAAGCATTCACAAAGATCTACCAAGTCAACCATAAAAAATCTTTTCCATACCACACTCAAGAAAATTGACAAGTAGAGGTTACCAATAGAGAATTAGAGAATATCCTTACCAAGATAGTCAGTAACACCATAAAGAATTGGGCAACCAAGATTCCAAAAGTTGTATGGGCATACAACATAATGTGGAAGACCTCTACTAGTTTTTCACCCTATAAATTAGTATTTGATAAGAAATATCTCCTTTCAATTGAAAAAAATTAAGGATTGCAATGGAAGTAGGAATTGACTTGAATGAACCATAGAGAGAGAATTTTACAATTGAATGAGCTAGATGAAATGAGAACATAAGATTTACACCAAATAGAGATGTTGCAATACCAAAATAAATAATGGCATGATTTTCACATCAAGGAAAGATAGTTCAAAGAAGGAGACTGGGCACTTTTGTATGATTCTAAGTATCAACACTTCAAAAGTAAGTTAAAAATTAGATGGATAGGACCATTTTAGATAAAGAATAATTTTGATAATTGTTTAGTATAATTGCTGCATATATATGGTAATTATAAGAAACTCCTATTCAATAGACATAGGTTGAAGTTGTGCAAGAAGCCTTCTAGTAAATAAGAATTCATCTAGTTGATACAAAATGAGATTGGCTTCATGGAAGAACTCAAAGCTCCCATGACTACTAATCCTTGAATACAAGATGGCCTTAATAAAGGAAGATGATCCACATCTTCTCTAAAAATGTAAAAAAAAGGAGTGAAAAAGAAAAAAGAAAAAAATTAAAATTAAAATGAATTTAAATAATGAAAATCATGAGGGAAGTTGTTGACAATCATGAACAAAAAACTAGTTTGCTGGTTGATCATGTATTGTAAGATGAGCCTTGATTAGAAAACAAGTAAAAAGATGGTTAAGGGTAAAAACTAAAAAAAATAAGAAAAAGTGAGTTCAAAAATTTAGGAGCAATGATTGATTCTCCTTGTTTCAAAGCAATAAACATTAATGTTGTCTTATTCTATACCATTCCTTAAACTAATTCATGTAATTTATTTTGTTAGAACAAGTGCAGAAGGTCAAACAAGGACAACATTATGAATTTTGAAAGGTATAGTGTTTATTATTTTACTAAAGGTTAGTCTTTAAATTTTTGAGTCTATATGTATATGCTCAAATCCTTGGCAAAGTTTCCATAAATTCTATACGAAGGATATTCCCACATCATCAATTAATATTTTCAAAAAAGTTACCTTTTTAAACTTGATCACATGCTCTGAACTTTGTCCTATAAAGTCATAAAAACTTCCATGATGACTTTGTCTTTGTCATCATATCACAACTCATGTGAAAAAGTAATTGATAAAGAATTGGTGGCATGATGAATGTGAATAAATGAAAAGGTAATAATCAATAAGAATTATTACTTATGACATGATTAGTTTGCATTATCATCATCACTCAAACACTTAGTAGATTTAGGTTTTGTTTGTCATATTGAATCAAAAAGGATACCATTGATATAATAATCCATTATTTTCTAGTGAAGTATCATTTCCCTCTTGAGTAGAGCTATAGACTATTGTGTTTTGTGCAGAATTGAATTTTTTTTATAATGGGCTAGAAGGAAAAATCTGACCCTGAATTCGTAGAAGGTCTCTTTAGAGATGAAAAAATGAAAAAAGTGTTTACAAGAGCAAGATGTCTCAAGTTTCTAATGAAATTCTAGGGTTTTGATGAAACCCTTATTTTAAATTTCTTCCTCCACCTTAAGATAAATTTTTGCACTGTTAGAGGCATGCAAATTCTATTCTCTAGCCATGTTATTAGTAAATTATCTAAACGTTTAGATGAAGGGGTTAAGATTATAGGAATATCCTCCTTTAATGACCTCATCTGTATTTTCCATGGTAAGGAGAACCAATACTAGTGTATGTTCGAAGCATTAATGGTAGAATCAAAGGTATCAGCAAAGATTATTTATTTGAACCAATTAGAGGTCTATTTTTTTTCAATTATCAAATACATAACTTGTGAGGTTTAGTGTAGTCTTTTAATTTGTATTATGATGATAATGTTGATTCATTTGAGGTATGGATTGAAATAATCCCAACATTGAATCAGCTTACCTTCATTTTTATTAGGGTCTATTCAAGTCATAGATATGAGGTACCCTAATAACCCATCTTCCATCCACCATCATGGACTCATTTAATTGATAATATAACATCATTTTATATAGCAAGAATAGGGCATAGAATCTTGGATTGATTTTTGTGAAGGAAAAAAAAAGAAATACCTAAATTTTTTTAAAAACATACCACAATATCCTTTTGCTTAAAGATCTAAAGCTTTACCAAGGTTTTATTCATCAAAAGTGGTTACTATTGAGTTATTTTGAAGTATGATATTAATTATTAGGTCTATTACAGTTAGACCTCAAAGTACCATCAATGTGATTGCACCATTAAAACCAAGTATAAAATTAAGACTTAGGTCTTCCACAAGAAAACCCTAAGCCATCTTCCCAAACTACTTTTGCATAGGAATGCATTCAAATCATAGAAGATGAACTATCAATAGACCTTGTTTCACATCTAGCACCTCAAGAAACCTCACATGAAGAAATTGTTCTTGTCACTTAGAAGACAAGAAGAAAATTGATACTAGCTATTGATGATGATGAAATAATGGTTGCAAAAAATCTAGATAGACTATGATAGGAACCCACTATCATTGTCAGTATAACACAAGACAAAGAGGAAGTGGAAAATATTTTTCCACAAGATGATGTTGCATAGACTTTTACTATTACCTCAAAACAAATATCTATTAACAAAGGTAAAGCTTCCATGATTTATGAATAAAATCAAAATTTCAAAGAGATAGATGATTTATAACTACAACATGCCTTGACATTATCCCAGTTGGAAGCCATAGTCAAACAGAATGCAGAAGACATTATTGAGGTAATATATTTAGCCTAGAGTAAGGATTTTGTCATCTCTCTTTTGTTAAAACAAATAGAAAGCATTCAAACTCAGTCCTTTGAAAAGTTAGATGAATCTAAGAATGACATAATTGATCTATGGGGTTACACCCAAAAACTTGAAGAAGATAATATATCTTTAAGAAGGAATATTATGAAATATGAATAGGAGAATACCACATTGAAATCCCAAATAACTTCTTATAATGAACCTCCTAAACCCATGGTAGAGAAAAGTTTCCAAACCACTGTATCCTAAGCTAATGTTAGAAGTCATTGGGAGAAAATTTGTTTTGAGATTGGAGAATTGAAGAATCAAAACAAACTTCTTGAGAGGGAGAAACAAAAATTATAGGAAGACTTGACACAAGCATAGTAGTAGGAAGAACAAGTTAGATGAACCATTCAATTTACCTATCAACTTGGTGAAAATATGTTATATTATAAGAGTCCTTCCCCTTCATACAATTTATTCTTTCATGAGCAATTTTATATGGCTGTTACTCTAGATCTCTTGTGAATTGCCACATGAGATTAATACAAGTGAAGAATTCTAGACAGTCTATTTAAACAATACTCCTGATAGACATGATTTATTATGTGAATTTTATATATGTGATATTATTCTAGGGAACACTAATAATTTATTAGTCAATTTATTTGTTGGAGATTTGTAATTAAGAGTTTTTATCTCTACGTACAAGAATAAAATAACATGACAAGATAGATATAATCACCATATAAGTACTACAAGAGAAGTTGGTATATGCATCAGATGCTAGTTTAGTAATACACAATAGATATTGGCAAAATTCCAAAGTTTCTATTATCAATGATCTAAAATCCATGTTCTGTATCTTTATGATTTGTAGGATGGCATTATCAATTTTGAATTGTTTGTCCAACATTTCTTTAACCAAGTGGTGACTGCCTATAGTCAATGCTAGAATTTTTTGACAATCCTTTTAAATACAGAGAAGTTATTTCTCCTACCACTATCATATATAACCTTAGAAGGTATGAGGTAATCACCTAGATAATTATGGATATACTTCATAAATGAGGGTAAAAAATATGTATTGGAATAATATTTAGGACATCTTTATTACTTTCTCCTATGTATCCATGGTAGAATATAGGGCCATAATTTGAAGAATAGTTTGCTATTTGGATTCATTTTAACAAGCATATTGGATTTAATTATCCTAATGAGAGAATATTCTAAGATTTTTACTCCATATATGATCTTAGTCTCAAGATGGAATAGAGGATTCACACTTATGAGGATAGGAGAAGTTAGTTTGTAATGGAACTTGAAAAATGTAATGTGTGGGGGAAATGATGAGTCCACACTATGACTCATTATAGCCATGATATTTCATATTTCATAGCGACAAAGATGAAATTTGAGATGATCATTACATGTATTCATAGGATTTATAACTACCCTAAGGTATAAAATGGATTTTTTAATCTCTATAAGCTCATGTGAGTCTAAGTTAGCATTATTTGCATTTTTAGTCTTCCCTATTTTGATATTTATAGGTATGATAACATCTAAATAAGAGTTTTAATATGATCTCATAAAGACAAGGAAGTGACATGACCAAGAACCAATCATTTAAGCACAAATATAGATTATGTTAGGTGTTATATGGACTTTGATAGATAGTTATGGATTACAATAGTCAAACTATGGACTGTGACAATTAGCTATGAATTACTAGAATCATGCTCTGGATTCTCATCGCCTGCTATAGACTTGTCCATAACATGTTTTATATCATTATAGAAGATCTTCCATCTATTCCATGATGATCTAGGAATCATCTAAGATAATTTCTATTTTTATACATGTCTATATATATATATATTTCTATTTCTCTATAGCTTTCCATTTATGGAAGTTAGTTAATAGAGGTTGCAGCTTTAGATAAGATGATATGGATATATTTCATGTAAGATTTGGTGATCAGATATGGTTAGAAGATGCAATTGTAAATCTCATGAGAATCTTCCCAATTGTATGTGGATCTTATTACAACACTCTTATCTATTTTGACCATAAAAACCAATCTCTCTGAATATTCTCTTATTTGGTTGGTTAATCTATTTCCTAGTTTTTAGGATAGTAAGTTTATTTTACATCCAATAAAAGGCATATCCATGCTCGATCTATATGGGTGTAAAAATGTTTTAATAATTGTTATTTTGAATACAATAAGACTTCATAGTATATTACTCTCTCATTATGTATGTTAAGATACCATTCTAAAGACTAAGTTGATTTAACCTTGAATCCAAGGTTGAGCAAGGGCCCACTCCCTAAGGAGACATGAAATTATTTTTGGTATTTATAAGTTTATTTATTAATTTTTTTCAATTAGAATTAATATAAATGCTCTGTGTGTGATTATATTAATAACTTGTAGGTCAGAATAGACTACTAATGTGTGTGCTTTTAAATTTGAATAAACATTTATCATTCCTTTAATTTTGACAAATTTTATTCTACAACTTAGCTTAAAAGTTTGAATTTGGGATTTGATTTTAGTATGTTTACTTTATAGCATTACGTGATTTCTTTCTAAGTATTCAATTAAGTTTGGTGTGTTTGCATTTCAAGTAATTACATTTCTTTTAAGCATTAGTTTAGACTTTAAGAGTAGACACTTATGTTATTACAACACTAAAAAACCCCCCAAACAACATTGTTAGATAAAACCAATAAATATATCCTAGTAAGAAATGACACCAATATAGATTGGTTAAATGAAGGGGTATTAATGACATACATCATCTATGTATCTATATGTTGAATTTGAGAGCCTATATATCAAATGTATGTGATGTGGAAACTTGTAAATCATGTTCTTATAAAATGTGTTCATATACCCATGAATATACACTGAAGTATGTATGAAGTTGTAACCAAGTATTTGTAAAGTTAGTGTATATGCATGGCATATTCCCCCATAATCTATGCTAATGTACCAATATCTATAATTTGACCAAATCATTTAATATTTGAACCATTTTTAATCCCTTAAATCTGAACTCTAATCTATTTTTTGGCTCATAGAGGCTTATGTCTCTATGAAAAGTTGACTATAATGCCACCTTTTGAGATGAGGAATGTGTCTTGTAAGTCACTCATCTTAAAATAAGATTTAATCGTATCATGTCATACATAAATATAATATCATGTGATATAATGTGAACATGTGGAGAGTATGTCATCATAGTAATGTATATGTTATTCAAGGCATGTATGTAACATATACAATACATGGAATATAAGTATCATGTCTATATAAATGTATTAGTGAATCACATAATAAAAATAACACTAAATAATATTATGTCGTAAAATTTCATGATATGGATTAAATGCCACTCATTGTCAATAATCTCAATAAATGAAACAAACTCAAGTGTTAGTGTCACACATAAGACTAAGGGATGCATATAAGGGACATGAATATGTTAAGAAAAATGCTAAGGGACACACACAAGGGCCATAAGGAAGTAAAAAATAAGATAAATAAAATATGTCACATCAAACAAATCTAAGGACCACATACAAGGGACATAAATATGTCAAATCAAGGCTAAAGGACCACACAATAAAAAAACACAAACTTTTGTATCATGTAATAGAGTAACAACATAAATAGAGCATAGCACAATTAAATACTAGCCTATGCCATCCATATGTATTGATCTCATATCATAGTTGAATAGTATATCCTTATAGCATTGTGTAAGATATGAGTAACTAGCAAGATGTGTAAGCAATAAGGTAGCTCAACATGGTAAGAAGTTCATAGAAAGATATAACTTTTAATAGTGATTTTTTTTGAATAAAATACCCCTACTATCGGCATGACCATTGGGTATAAGAAAGTCTAACATATATATGTCTATGTGTAACTTGTATGCCTTGCATCACATTCATATACTATGAAATGCATGTGTGTATGAAAAGATTATGCCATCTAAGAAACATGTGATAAACAACATATGCAAATAGTTTAATCTAGTAATAATGTCATGCTCAGGTCTTTAATTTTATTTTTTATATATTTTTAAATGTTTTTGTAATATATTTGTAACAAACTGTTACACCAAAACCTTGAGACATTAGTGAAATCCATACGTCAACATAATAGTATCCCCCCATGTTTTTGAAGCCCAAAATTTGGGATAAATTTGTGCCCATACACTAGGACACCCTACATGTACAAGCCCTACATGAACACTATATTGTTGACTTATCTAGTCACTGCATCACTTGAACCTAGGTGGAGGCTCTGATACTAAATGTAACAAACCATTACACCAAAACCTTGAGGTGTTAGTGAAATCCATACATTAGGATCGTATTTATATTATACTTAGGCCATGGTTATTCCATAAGCCAACCTACTAACCAAATGAATGCATAGATAAATGTGGTATAACATAAAAAAGGGATAAATAATCTGTAAGTCAACTATTTTTATCCTAATACATGTAATAGATTAGGGGTGTAGCATGCCATTCCCCTTGGAACCAATGTTGTCCTCAACATTAAACAACTCTAGATGTTATTGAAAAAAATCTTCACCCACCCAAGTTTCATCCTCACTACTCAAGTTCTTCCACTTGATCAGATATTCCTTAATCTCTTGGGCTCTCAACCTTTTATTATGTGTTTGTAGGATCTTCTTTGGTTCCAAAATGACTCATCATTTTTTTTATCTAGTTCTAGTAGATCTATCTAGGCTGAAACTTTCTATCCAGTGAATTTATTCAAGTAAGAAACATGAAATATTGGGTGTATGTGAGATGAATGAGGTAATTATAACTTGTAAGCCACACTTCTAATTTTTTTCAAAACTTGATAAGGGCCATAATACTTAAGAACAACTTTGTTGTCCTTTTTCTATTAATTTAAGGACATATTATTATAAGGTTACAAATGTATAAATACCCAATCAACCAATTCAAAATGTTTCTCACTATGGTGTTAATCTTCTTGCTACTTCCTCTATTTCATGCCAAGACCAAATTCTCTTTCAAACTATCCAAAACCTCTTGTTGATGTTGAATTTGATCCTCTACATATCAAACCTTCTTTTGCCCCCTTAAGGAAGAAGTGATGAAATGTGGATGGTAACCATATAGTGATATAAATAGGGACATTTTAGAAGAGGTATGGAAATATGTGTTATACCACCATTCTTCAAGTGGTATCCATTTAACCCAACATTCCTACTTATCTGATACAAAATAATGGAGATACCCTTCTAAACATTTTTTGACCACTTATGTTTTTCCATCAAATTGGGGATGGTAAGATGAGATATGAGCTATCTGAGTACCCAAATAGGAAAATAGTTTAGTCTAAAACTTACTAGTGAAAATAGGATCATGATTACTTACAATTATTTTTGGGGTTCTATGTAATTTAAGAATTAGCTCTAGGAAAATAGTTGCCACTGTACCTGCTATAAATGAGTGTGAGAGGGAAAAAATGGGCATAGTTTATAAGCCTATCCTCAATTACTAAGATAAAATTATTACCTTTAAAATAAGGAAACCTTATGATAAAATCCATGGAAACCTCCTCCCACCTTTGACTAGGAATTGTTAAAGGTTGTACCATACCTAGGGTCTTAACTGTCTCACCTTTGTTCTATTGGCATATCAAGAATTATGCCATAACATTTTATACATCTCCCTTGATTCCTTCCTTAACTACTAGTCACTTGATTATGTGATAAGTTTTTAAGAACCCAAGTGTCCCCCCAATTAGAGATGCATGCAACTCTATAAGAATCTTTTCCTTTAGTTCTAAAACTTTGCACATGTATAACCTATCCTTATACTATAGGGAATTACATTTCCATTAAATTTTTTTAGAGGATATATAACCTTGTTGGATATTTTAAATAAAAATATGTGTATCCTTATCTTGTTCCCACTTTAACTTGGCTTCATCCACGCAATCTACTTATAATATGGAAATTACACAAAGTAATGCTTCTATGGATGTATCCCTTCTAGATAGTGCATCGGTTACTATATTATCTCTATCCTTACTATATATGGTTTCAAAATCACAACCCAACATTTTTTTTACTCACTTCTGTTGTTCCTTAGATGATAATCTTTGTTCCAAAAAATATCTGAGACTGTCATGATCCATTTTCACCTTAAAGTGTCTATGCATCAAATAGGGCCTCTATTATTTAATTGCATGAAGAATATCCATCATTTATTTCTCATAGATAAGTTTTTGTATATTATTACCTAGGTATTGATGACTCTCAAATACAAGGGTTCTTCCTTCCTATATTAGTACTACTCCCAACCGAGATCTAGAAGCATCACATTTAATAATTAATGTCTTTGAGAAGTCTAAAGTAGCCAAAACTAGGGTGGTGCACATAGATGATTTTAGTTGCTCAAATGGTTTAGTGGCTACATAATGATATTAGAAGGCATGATTATTTATCAATTAAATTAGTGGATCTACTATGCTGCCATAACCTTTCACAAATATTTAGTAGTAACCTGTTAGTCCTGGGAACCCTTAGAGGTTTTTGAGAGTTTTGGGTATTAGACATTCCATCATAGCTTTGATCTTATGAGGATAAATTTTTTCACCTTCAAGGGATATAATATGACCTAGGTACTCTACCTAATGTACTCTAAAATCACATTTGGATGGCTTCTCATAAATCTCCAAAACTATCAACACCTGTTTCATATGTTGTAAGTGTGCTTCCCATGTATTACTATAAATCAAAATGTCATCAAATAAAATTAACATAAAATTCCTTAAAAAAGGCCTAAAAATAGTATTCACAAAGATTTGGAAAGTATATGGTGCATTTGTAAGACTAAAGGGCATTACAAAAATATCATAATGGCCCTCATGATTTATAATCTAGGTACATCAAGTAACAACACCATTCAAATCATCAATTAATAGAATAAGAAACTTATCTTTGATGGTTTACTTATTTATTTATCTATAATATGGGCACATCCTCCATGTGTCATCCTTATTATGCACCATGACCACTGGTGATGAATATGCACTTTAGTTGTGCTTGATGAACCCTGACTCCAACATCTCATGGACCATATTTTTAATTTCAGTTTTATATGCATATGGATATCTATATGGTCTAATATTTGGTGGTTGAATCCATATAATTAGTTGGATAGCATGATCATGTACTCTTTTTAATGGTAGTCTTTTTGGCATGGCCCCAAAAATACATGGGTGGTCATCAAGAATCATCCATAGATCAGGATGTGTAGATGCCTTTATGGGTTAAAATTCTATGGAACGTAATCATGATATAAATAATTATCCTACCTTTTTATCATATTTTTCATTTGATGTGAACTAACTAATTATGGATATTTTTCCCATAATCCATGTAATTCAATTTTCCTACCTTTAGAATGAAAGCTAATGAATATTTATTTGAAGTTCATCTCAATTGTACCCAAGGTTTTGGGCCATTAAAATCCCAAAATAATGTTTATACCACCCATGGGAATAACAAATAGGAGAATATATATTATACTCACCCATAACAAGCTTAATACTATGACATTTTCCTGAATAATTGATTGTGCCACCATCCACAATCATGACTTGAAATTTTGGTGATAGATAAATAAAATAGTTCAATCGAGTGGATAAATTATGGTTGATGAAGTTATGTGTGCTCTGTAAGTCAATAAACACTACCACCTTTTATTTATTTAGGAAACCCACCATCTTAAGTGTTTGAGGAGTGCTAATACCTAGAAGTGCATGATAAGAGATTGTAGGTTGGGAATATTTAGGTAACTCTTCTACCACTTCCTCATCATCATTGGAGGCAACATCCTCTTCATCATCTTCATTATATCCCTTAGTGTAGAATAGCTTCTTCTTAGAACATTTGGCCTTTACTCTACTTGCTGTCATAACCAAAACATAATCCTTTTGCACACTTTTCTTCAATCTACTGAGGGGTCAATCTGGTAGGTGAATGAAATGATGGTGTTGATATGCTATGATATTTGAAGTGAGTGAATGGTTGATTTTGATTGGATATGGAGTTTTCCTCTACCTTGTTTGTCATGATAGTAGAATCAAAAACCTTAAGTGGATTAAACATATGTACCTCATATTGAATGTGGTCCTTGAAGCCATCCAAAAATAGGTCATTCAAGTTCTCATAAAAAATTATCTCCATACATAAAGATAGGTTCTAAACATGATGAATATAATAATTAACTAAGTCAGTTTGTCACAATTTTGATATTTTGCTAAAGTAATTCTTTGTCACATTATTGATATAGTGTAATTATAACTCCTATGTAAAAACTAACCAAGTGACACTGAGTCATCTTTTTGTTTTGAGCACACAACCATTGATACCAAATTAATTGTTACAATCCTTGATAAAAATATGCCATGGTAACCTTTTATCCACATAGGATCTAATATATATCAAAAAATTTCTCCATTTAGTTGATCAAATTAAGGGGATCCTTTCCATCAAATTTATGCATATCTACCTTTGGTACTAGGTTCTTCTATAGCAAGGTACTTGGATTTGGATTAGGCTAGTTAGGAGATACACCATGGTAGGGTTGTGTAATATTTATAAATTCATGTTTTGAATTATTATTTTGTAAATCCATCATGATATTTTCTAAACTATATTATACAACTTTCATATCATATTATATGCCTTACATTTCATGTTGAATGCCTTGAATATTGTAGTCAAGTTGACTCACTTTGTGATATATCTCAAAGAAACTTGTTATAAATGATCCAATAACTCCCCATTATAACTCCATATATTCCTTGTGAGGATTTTTACCTAGAGTTTTGGCACCCTTTCCTTGGCCCGAAGATTGCAATCCTACCATAAAAGGAATGGACAATGTTGATTTTGATTACAACTTTTGACGCAACTTTGACAAAGAATTTTTATACTTGTCACATACTTAAATAAAAAATACAAAGAAGATACCCTAGTTATATTTTTATAATATTTCCAGAAATGTAAAGAGCTCTAAACAATTCTTTGAATTGTGCACTATAGAGCAAATTTATGAAAAAATTAGAATCAAAATATCTCACACAAAAATAACCTCCAATGCTAATATTTATATTGTGATGTCATTTATTTATTTAAAAAATATAGTAAAACTTTTTAGAATTTTTTTAATCAGATTGAAAGATATAAGCAAATGTCTAAAATTAGGCTTTTACCCACAAGATTGCCCAAATCACAGCTCTAATACCATTTGTAATGAAATTACTAAAATAATAAGGTAAAATGATAGTAATATATAAAAATATGATTGAAATATAGTAGAATATATAAATAAAATATAAGCCACTTTGAGGGGGAAACCTCCACAAGCTTTAATAGGAGTAAAAATCACAATATGATGATAAACAACTATCCACTATTATGATCCTGATGTGTGGATTTTACTAACACCTCAAGGTTTTGGTGTAAAAGTTTCTTATATTTGGTATCAAAGGCTCCACCTAGGTTCAAGTCATAGATTGGGTGGCTATGTTGACATTTTAGTATCTATCTAGGGCCCACTCATATGGGGGATCCTTGTGTATGGGTAAAAATCTATCCTAGAGTTTGGGCTTCAAAAGCATGTTGGGATATTATGATCATGATGTGAAGATTTAACTAATGCCTCAAGGTTTTGGTGTAATGGTCCATTAATTTGGTCTCAGATCCTCCATCCAAGTTAATGTCATGGAGTGGGTGGCTACACTGTCATTTCAATTTTCATCTAGGGCTCATAAAGGTGGGGGATCCTGGTGTACAGGTGCAAATCCAACCCAGAGTCTAGGTTTCAAAAGCATGGTGGGATGTTATGACCATGATGTGAGGATTTAAATAATGCCTCAAGGTTTTGGTGTAATGATTTTTTTTATTATTGATCATTCAAACTTTTTATATTTTTAGAATATTTGAGGTTCAAAAAATCTAACAAATGACCACATTAATGAGAGGATCATGGGAAGTGCCTACATCAAGTAGTGTAAGGATCCTCTATCATAGAAAAAAGGTATCAACTATGGGCATGTTTAAAAATGATAATAAGTCATGTATTATATGGTAAATATCATGATCACTACTCAAAAAAATTGGTGTATGATAGGTAGCTATAGATGGTCTATCACTTTGTAGGGTTTGTTGTATAGTAGGAGAATATCTTACTACCCATGTTCATTATGGAACACACCGAACTATATGTAGTGCTAAGTGAGTATGTAATATATGAAATTTTGGTATTTATAGTCATTGAGTAACTTTATGATGTGATTGGTGTTAAATAGTTGGTTGTCTAGTAGGCCCAACTATGTTCCTATGAACTAGCTATATGGAAATATCTTGCATAAATGTAACAACTATTTTTGTATAATGATCATGAATAGGTATACCACCCAAATTTTTATATTGATATTTAATATTTGTAAAAACAAATTATGGTGGTGATGGGGGTGGTGGAGGAGATACCATTGGATGTAGAGGGTACTCATACCATACACCTATAACTATGACTACCTTGTAGTGTATGTAATTTAGACATCGGTGTATTATAGATGGTACTACATGAAGGTTTTACATCCAAGGGAATATTAACACATGTCAAAGACACCATTAATATTTATAAATAATAATGCTATAATTAGTATGGTTTATCCCACTTAAAGAGGTATTACTATGTGTCCTAAGATATTCTATTTATATCCATATAATCCTTTAAGTACTCTTTGTATGCAATCAAAAATGCATCATGTCTATGAATAAATCCTAGATCAAATAAGATAAATCACACCTACACTTATGATTGGTATACACTTTTTAAGTAGGAGCATGACCAATATGGGGATCCATTAAACCCAATTAGGGGATCAGTTGTATCAATTGTCACAACATATCATGTTAGGAAGGGTTACAAAGCCTATAGTCTAACACAATCACACAATAATACTAATGGATTCCTAAGGTTTAAAACATTCACTTTATTCTAATAATAAGAAAGCAAAATCTAATCTAGTGCTCATCAAAGCCTATGGCACAAAGTGGGGGTTAGAAACAATAAAATAAACAACTAAACTAAACATGTATTATAAGACAAATACTCACATCAATGTATATAAAATCCTAAATACATGGAGAGAAGAATATAAAAGATTTATCTATCTACTCTTACACAGGAGAAATAAAGTTAGTAATACTTACCTTTGAAGATGAACCCATCAAGCCTCAATATGTCCCTTGGCCAAGGTGATTCACAATAAATTATTGTGGTATGTAAGGATAACCAAGATAAATCATCTCTAGGCTACATAGCCTATCTAAGCATATAAAAGACCTATCCATAAGACAATATCTGTATCTCAAAAAAAAGTATGGAACCCTAATATTTATTCCATAAGTATAATGGTTAATAAGTTTATGTTCACTCACACTTCTTGGCTAATAATTCTTCTCTTATGAAATGGTGGGAAATGACCTTGTGTATATAGGTGGATCTTGACCTAAAACCTCTTGATAACATCAACTGTACAAGGTCGATCTAGTAAACTCAGTGTGTTTTTAAGGATAACTTACTAGGTTTGTGCGAGGTTGATCAAAAGGCTAACAAACCAAGAAAGTAAAGAATGCCCCTAAATTGTACTGAGTTAACCTAGTCGACCCAGTACAAACAATAGTCCAAAAGGATGTTAAGGCAAGAAAAGGAGGATGTAAAAAGGAAAAATATTGGAGTGGGTAGAATTGAGAAGAATGAGCTTAGGGTAAATGGTTTTAGGAGACAAGTTTGTATATGTAAAGTGGAAAAAATAACAATAATCTTATGAAGCATTGATGGTCTATCCACCCCTTTCCCAGTGTACCCTTTAAGGCATGCACTTAGAGAGATTGAGACTTGACAGGTTCCTATAAGATACAAAGTGTCTGCAATCAATAAAAGTTTGAAAATATTATGTGTATACATATGCCCCATTTTAAGATCATCATGTGTCATGTAAATGCAAAAGGGGATGGTGATTTGAGATAAAACATGATAACACATAATGCTGATGCTAAGTAAAATACAATAAGCAACAAATAAGATAAGTGAAAAGATTGAATAAAAAATCACATACATTTAATCAACTTAGTGCTATAGATAAATAAATAGACTATAAAATATTTGAAGGTATCCAATGTATATAACACTTAAACAAACCTATAAAAGTAGTGCAAAAAAAAGAGCCAAACATGATATTTCTAGAAAATGGGCATATAATGGTTAGTAGAGACAGATATTTTAGTAAAATTTGGAAAATTAGGATTAGTAATGAAATTTTTAGAATATTTAAGGTAAATAAAAGAAAAAATGATGGAAAATGAATGACAAATTATTGGAAAATTAATGACAAATGATTGGTAAATGAATGACAAATGATAGGAAATAAATGACAAATGATAGGAAAACACAATAAATCACGTGAAATAGAAATGACAAAAAAGGAATGTAGAACATACTAAACCATGTTAATAATCATGTAAAACATGAATGAAAAATGAAATATCCATGCAAGAAAACATGAACAAATATATGTAAGAGAGTGAAAAGTAAGCTCATGTAAGATAGGGAAAAAAACATGAAAGACTGAAAATGAAATGTACTTGAACATGTGAGAAAATAGGAAGAAGGCATACATAAAGAGAAACATGTAATAATGGAAAGGGTTTGGACTCAATTATCCATAATATAAGGGTAGTATGATAATGACAAATGAAAAAAAAGAATGATTCATAGTTACTCAAACATGTTTTTCTCTAAGAATAGATAAAATTGAAACAAAGTAATGCTAGCATGTTTTTAAGAGATGAAGAAGAAGGAATTTAAAGAAGAGGTAAAACATATTTGGAGTCACAATTTATCTATCAAGGGGGTAAATGAAATTGGTGTAAGGAAAAATGAAGGAAAAACCAATGTAGAGGAACTCTTTATCGAAGTCAAAACACTCAAATTAGGTTTGTCAAAATAAGAAGACTTTCAACCTTAAGGACTATAAAGAAATTATCTTAGTGACACAAGTCTTAGGTCAATAATTCAAGTGTATAGATCATCCCATGAAGGCTATATACATGAAAAGTAAAATGGACCTACCTCCCCATGATGTGTTCCCCAGTCTTTAAGACTCCTTATAGAGCCATAAGTTTACTACAAAGATTGGGTACTTACATGAGAAAGTAGGTAGCACCATAGAGTTTGTTGAAATCCCATATTCCAATCTACTGGGCTAATTCACCCCAAAGGGCCTTATCTCTATGTGAGGCCAACTATGAAGTTTGAACTTTGATTAGAGATAGGAAATATGCTTGTAATCACATCTTCTAGTGTGAGTTTGAATTTTGAGATTTGTATGTTTCCTTTTAAATATCATTTCATTTTGTTTCAAATGATTTGGATTTTAACTTCTTTATGGCTTTTTCTATTCCTCCTCCATGTGGATTTGGAAGACCAAACATGAGTGCTAAAGATGACTTTCATTTGAATACTTAGGATAGGGTTGCTAAGAGACAGAACTTCAAAGATCATGGGGTCTAAGAGTCTCATAAATCTAGGTGAAATAAAATTGCTATCTTGACTTTTACCTTGTTGTGACACATAGAACTATTTGAATTACTTCAAATCATAAAAAAGTGATAAAGGGTAAAAAGGGATAGAATGATAGTAATGTTGATTCCTTATCATAAGAATGAGGGAAATGGAGGAAAACATGCTAACATATATTGTTGTGAAAACTCCATCTATCAAAAAAAGTAAAAGCTCAAGCTAAGAATAAGTATCAAAAGAATTTTCTAGAAAAGGACGGACAAGATGGTAATTTTATGAGGAGGGTTGAGTCTTATCCATGGTCTTATACTACAACTCATAAAATAAAAAACCATGAGGGTGAAAAAAATAAATGATAAAAGATAAAGAAGACTATGGTAAATCAAGAGGTAAATGATAATGAAAAGGGAAAAATGATCATAAAGCTACTAAGGCAAATAATGGCATAAAAAGATAAAAATAAAAGAAATATATGAGGAAAAAAATGAAAGTAAATGCCAAATGTAATGTGAAATCAAGGAATGTTAAAGGTATATAATGATTATATTAAAATTAAAGTAAAATAAATAAAGATGCACAAAAAAAAAGAAACATGAGAAAAAAAGAACAAGTAAAATCTATGCTAGCATCTGTATCAACGATGAACATATGAAATACAAGTCTGTAAGTCTTAGAATGTTTCTTGAAGATGAATTTGTTTGTTATTATTCATTGGAGAATAAGAGTGGGCATCATAAGATGACCCAATGGGTAAGTGGCTATAGAAATGGGCATCATAAGATGCCCTAAAGTCTAAATAGACATGTGGATAGGCATCACAAGATGCCCCAACATGGGAGTTGGAGTGAGGTAACATTGAAAAATTATAATGGTTTGTATTGGGTTGGTAGGTGCATTTAGGATAGGTAAATGTGTTGGTTTGTTATATTTTAAGGATGTTGAATGTGACATATGATGTGTAGGAGAGGTATGAGGAGGAAGAGGAGGTAAAGGAGGACCATGTATGATATGCTTTGGAGTAGGCATTTGAAATAAGTACTCTTTTGGTTCATGAGACTTACGAGGTTGAGTTTAAATGGATGCAAAAATATGTTTAAATTTGTTCATGTTAGCTATCTTTTCCTTACTGGTGTAGGAAGAAGGATCAACTATGGTTTGAACAAAATTAGCAGATGAGGCATAGGTATGGGATGATTGTTATTGTTCATTAGGTAGTTGATGTTGATGTGATTATGGTTCTTGAGATTGAAGTTGAGAAGGTTGAAGATAGTCTTGATAACATTGTTTGTGAGTTTTTAGGATTGAAATGTGGAACAAGAAAGGAACATATAAGAAAATAGTGAAGATCATGACAAGACTTATGAGAATGGCCTATAGTAGCATGTCACCAACAAAACTTATCAAGATTGTACCATTTTAGAGGAGGTTTGGAAGGATAAAAGCTCATGGGTTTAGAGGGTGAAAATTTCCTCTTAAGTTGTTATAGAGTCAAGGGTAGGTGGGTTGGGTTAAAATTGGTTGAACTAAATTTTCAACTTTGAGGTTGGGGAGGCTTGGATGAATCAATGATATTAGAAAATGATTGGAAAGGTAATTTAGTAGTTGTTTGAGATGGTTCAAATTTAGTCATAAGAAAGTCTTACATTTTTACTTGGTCTAGTACTTTGTCTAAAGTTTGAGGGGAAAATATATAAACTTTGTATTTATGGGGAGGTTTAAGAGTAGTAATAAATAGTTTTAAAAGAGTGTCATTATTTATGTTATGGTCCACTTTATGAATGAGAGACTTTCATCATTTCATGAAAGTACAAGAATATTGATTAGGAAGTTGTTTGGAATTGATAAAATGGGTAAGGTAATTTTTAGGAAGGTCATCATGTTGGAATTCCTTCACTAGATCATTGAATAAATCTTCTAGTTGTGAGATGGAATGACTAGGAAGTTGGTTGTACCATTAAAGTACACCACCAACAAAATTTTTAGCTAAGAGCTTGGTGGTATAAAAGGTGTTAGTTTAGAACCATTCCTTATAGAGATTACCGAAAGACTTAAGAAAGATAGTAGGATCCTTAGTCCCATTATATGTGATAGTAGGAGAAATATTTCCAATGTCTATGGATGAAATAAATGGGGATAAAGGTTAATTTTGAAGATGTTGAAGCATTTTATTATTCATTGGAGGTTTAGGGATGATGTTACCATTGGAATCTCTAAGAGGAGGAGGGATAAAATTTTGATTTGGTTTAGACATGATGAGTTGATGTGGTTGACTAATCATGTTGCATAAATGTTGTTTCATGTTCATCATTTGGGATTGATTAGTTGTTTGCATGATGTTTATTATTTTATGACTTGTGCAAGAAGTTTATTTGTATCAATAGGTGGGTTGGTGTTTTTAGGAAGGGGATTATTTGTAGGTGGAGGATTCCAAAAATTAGTGTTAGTTGTATTAAGCGTGGTAGAAGAAGAAGGAAGCTTGGTAAGGCCACCATTCTTGTACGTTGTGTAAATAATATTATCATAAAGGTTTTTGAATAATTGGGAACCATATAGATTATTAATTTGAGTGGTTTCAACCATGTTACTTTGAGAATTAATAAGGATTGGTGATCTTGTTATCGGTGTAACAAGAGGATTGTGAACATTAGTTGTAAGGGTATGAGTGTTTGATAGAAGGATTCCCAAAATTGGTATTGGGAAGAGGATTAGAATGAAGGACCTAAACTACATTACATTGTGTAGTGATTGGTTTTAGTTTAGGAGAAGGTGAAGGAAGAAATTGGATAATTCTATTAGAAGTAATGAAATAAGTGAGATTATTATCCAAATCCTTAATTATGAAATGTTATTATCTAATGGAAGGTTGAAAAGATGTCATTATGATGCAATGAGAACTAGATAAACACACAAGGAGAACAAAAAGTGACATAAAATGGTACAGGGTTGACTGGGTCAATCCCATACAACAAACATGGGATGAAAAAGGTTTGTAAATAGTATAGGTTGATTGGGTTGATCCTGTCTAACAAATAGATAGAACTAGATAAACACACAAGGAGAACTAGATAAACACAAAAGGAGAACAAAAAGTGACATAAAATGGTATAGGGTTGACTGGGTCAATCCCATACAACATGGGATGAAAAAGGTTTGTAAATAGTATAGGTTGATTGGGTTGATCCTGTATAACAAATAGATATTGAAAAAGGTTTGTAAATTGTACAGGGTCAATTGGGTCAATCCTATATAGTGAATAGAGGATAGAAATTGGTAGATTCCTTGTTTTTCCTATATATTTGTTTTTACTCATCCATTTTACAAACCGTAAAATATATTAGATTCATGATGATGTAGGGAAGATGAAAAAGTTAACAAAAATTTATAAATAATAAAAATTTTCAAGTAATATAAATAAGCAAGTGATAAAAGGAAATCATATTCAATTAGACCAATGTTGACCAATCTAATTGAGGCACACAAAGTAAAATCTTGCACTAATGCTAGATAATGCAAGTTTTTGCACACATAATTGAGCAAAAAGAAAGAAATCAAATTAAAAAGTAAAGTTTTAACTAATTGGTCAACCTAAATGTTTATTATATTATTAAGATATGATTTTTAATGTGATTGAAAGTTGGTGATAAGCAATGTACTAGATAATAATCTAAGGATGGTTTCAAGTAGTTTTAACTGAAAGGGATTGTAGTAGAAATGTTACAAGCTTGGTATTGGGGCCTACCCCCTCACTTAATACACCACAATGATAAGGATTTTGGGTGCTTATCTAGAATATACCATTATCCATGCTTTATACTAGACTAGAGCATCAAGTTATCCTCTTCCTTGGTGAGAAATCCAAGTAGGTTGGCCTAGGGTAGATAGAATGTTAAAATTCTTGTTTATGTTATGTGATTTGGTCATGTGTGCATAAAATATAAATAACGAAACTAAGAGATTAATTGAAAATCCCATAATGAAACTATGTGAACTATTCTAAGAATGCAAACAATAAAAAAAGAAAGGTGTGAGTTAATTACTAACATATATGAGGTTAATTCCAACTTTAAATCAATGCATAGTTTTTATATGTACAAAATATAGAATAGTGTCAACAATGTTAAACCTGTACTATGGAAGTAAGGTCTGAAAATGAACTAGGTCATTAGTGTCAATCTAATTATTTTAGACAACACACATAACATAGAACTAGGTTGGTAATGTTGATCTAATTAACTATGTAAGGGAAATTTTGAAGACTAAACACTGTTAAAGCAAAGATAGTAAAAGAGATAAATATAGAGGTAGAAAATAACCTTGGTGGATCAGAGATGTAATGAATAAGATTGTTAGCCTATAACCTAGAAGTATGCTTGAGAAACCTATAAATTGGGTCAATTGTATTGATCAAGATGTACAATAACCTATTGAAAAGTGATGAAACTCTAAGGCATCAAATGGGTCGACGTAGTATGTTGAATAAAATTTTGAAATAATGGAAACTTGTATTGGGTTGATCTAGTTGCTTATTCTTAGAAACTTACTTACAAAGAAAAATTGATGGGTCAACAAAATCAATCAAGAATGTCAAAAATATATGATAAAAATGATGATAAATTGAGTGAAATAAATGAAGTAAAAGTGAAAAAATATTGAAAGGGTTAGTTCATATCAGGTTCAATAGAATGTAATGAAGGTGAATCCAAAGTGAAATCTAATGCAAATAAGAAAGAAATGAAAATGGAAACATGAAGATAATCAAACCAGTGGTGGGATAGGATTCATGTTAGGTTCACTAGAATGTATGCAATCAAAAATACATCATGTATATAAATTAATCCTACATCAAATAAGGTAGATCACACCTACAATTCTGATTGGGATACACTTTTAAAGTGGGAACATGACCAATATGGGGATCCATTAGCCTTGATTAGGGGATCACTTGTATCACTTGTCACAACATATCATGCTAAGAAGGATTTCAAAGCCTATAGTCTAACATAATTTCACAACAACCCTAATGGAGTCTTATGGTTTAAAATGCTCACTCTATTTTAATAATAAGAAAGTAAAATCTAATTTATTGCTCACCAAAGCTTATGGCATAAAGTGGGGGTTAGAAACAATAAAATAAACAACTAAACTAAACATGTATTAGAAGACATATAATCACGTCAAGGTATATATAATCCTAAATACATGGAGAGAAGAATACACATGCTTCATCTATCTACTCTTATAGAAATAAAGTTAGGAATACTTACCTTTGAAGATGAACCCATTGAGCCTCAATATTTTCCTTGGCCAAGGTGATTTGCAATAAATTATTATGGTATGTAAGGATAACCAAGATAAATTAGCTCTAGGATACACAACCTATCTAAGCATCCAAAATACTTATCCAAAAGACAAGATCCATATCTCCAAAGAAAGTATGGAACCCTAAGATTTATTCCTCAAGTAGAATGGTCAATAAGTAGATGTTTGATTGCACTTATTTGCTAATAATTCTTTTCTTATGAAGTGGTGGGAAATGAACTTATATATATAGTAGATCTTTCCCTAAATCCTCCTAAGAACATCAGATGTATAGGGTCAACCTAGTTAACCTAGTGTGTTTTCAGGGACAATTTACTAGGTTTGTGCTAGTTTAGTTGAAAGGCTAACAAACCAAGAAAGTAAAGAATGCCCCTAAACTATACTGGGTCAACCTAATCGACCTAGTACAACCAACATTCAAAAAGGATGTTAAGGAAAGAAAATGAGGATGGAAAGAGGAAAAAGACTAGAGTGGGTATAACTAATAATAATAAGCTTAGGGTAAATGGTTTTAGGAGATTAGTGTGTAAATGGAAAGTAGAAAAAGGAACAAAAATATTATGAAGCATCGATGGTCTAACTACCTCTTTCTCGGTGCACCACTTAATGCATGTACTTAGAGACATTGAGACTCGATAGGTTCCTAAAAGATTCAAAGTGTTAGTAATCAATAAAAATTTGAAAATATTATGTGTATACATTCTTGATATATCTTATAAATCTTATTGTGTGTACTGAAGGGAGTGAAGATATGTCTTTATGTAAATGTTATCACTTGATCCATTATTGACCATGAAAATATGTATGGGTTACTCATTAATATAGGCTCATATCAAGAGTGCATGAAAATTTAAATCATCATAAAAAATATCATTGTCGTCGAATGTGATCATAGGCTACTACGATGAGGTATAAAAAAGTGTACCAATAATAAAATATATTAGGTGGTCATACATTATAGGTGGAGGAAATGGATAGTGTAATTATGAAGTATCTTTAGTCTCTATTTTCTCATGTCTAGGAAATGGATCATTGAAGATATTTAAATTTTGATTTTCCAGTGCTTTGGTCTAGATTCCTCTATAAATGCCAAAGTCAATAATGTTTTCATCAATAAGATATTGTATCTTATGTCTCAATTAAATCATATGTTTATTGAATATGTTACAATCTAATGATATTCATAATATGCATTGCCATCATAGTTCCATGGTGTAGGTATTTTTGGATTGATCTCTTGTGAAGGAATAAGTGTGATAAGGTTACACTAAAGTTGCTTCTAAAGTACTACATGAGGAGGTGATGACAATAAAAAAATTTCCTCTTTGATGGAGATGTCAATTATATTTAGTTTGTATGTTGTGATACTACATTAATTAAAATATTTTCTCATGTTTGTTATCAGTTGGCTTGACCTTGTAGCTTGGTTTGATTTGAAACTTTATTTTTGAATTAATTTTAGGAGTAGATATATACTTGAATTTGTTCAAAACTATGATCTTAACTTATCTATCCCTTTGTGACATAGTTCATTGAAATATTTGAATCTATTGAATATAATTAACTCATATAATGACACAAGCAAGCCTTGAAAGAATATGTTTTGTAATTCATTATGGGCCATAAAATTAGCAATTTTTTCTAGCATAGTCTTGTAATAAAGTGGATAGTCATTGATTGGCTCATTGGACCTTGTTTGAGTTTTAAAATTTATGTATAAGATGGTTTCTCATGAATTTTGATGAAAAAAATATAATATAAGTTGGTTTTACAAGGGGTTGAATGTGCTTAAAATTGGAGGGGGAGATCAAAAACCATCACAAAGCATATTTATTAAGGCTTCTCAAAAATATATCAGTCAATAATTTATCACTGTATGTATAGTCCAAGGATGCTATGTGGAATGATTGAAGGTGTTTCTTGGGATCACCTTTACCTTTGTATAATGAAATCTTGGGAGATGCATAACTTGTTGGTAAAGGATAAGATGCTATATCAGGGGAAAAGGGGATATGAAAAAAGGAATGTAAATATAAGGAATGTCTATCTATAGATACACTTTTCTATATTTGAAACACATTAACATGTAGAGTTGTAATGATTTAATCAAGGGAACATGCCATAGGTAAGGTTGGTGATAGAACATGTGTAGTCATAATGGGAGGGGTAAAGGTTACATATGTAAGAATATGTATGGAAATATATTAGAGGCCTCATACTATCTAAAAATATTGGGTGGATGTCAAATAGGTCACTGGAGGTATATTTAGTACCATTAGTAAATATTTTAACACCTAAAGTGGAAGTACTAACTTGAAATGATTGGTTAATAAAAATAAATGTATCTTGTTATTTTACCTAAGATGTAGTCCTAGTTTGTTGTGTGAATTTGATTACTAGGATCATTTAGATGATTCTACCTAAGACTTTAATATTTTTACAAAATCCTTGATGAAAATTGGACAAGGATTTAATTTGGTTAGGATCTACCCCATTAAGTTAATTGGGATCAATTCTATCTAGGCCCTCATAATTATCTTGATTATTATGTTCATTTTTATTATCTTAATTATCATGTTTTAATGGAGGCATATTAACATATTGATATATTTAATATATTCATGAATAATTACATCATCAAAAGAAGATGAAACATTCATTATATCAACTTTATCTCAAGTAGAAGGAGTTCAATTATACTCTATATGGGTCCCACTTAGCCTAGCATAGTGTCTTAGAGGGATAAGGGAACTAGAATTATTAGATGGCATAGGATGGGATCATTCAAGTATGCATAAGGATAGGGTCAAAGGTGAAAATATTTATTATATTATGTATGGTGAAATCAGAGATAAGATCTTAAACCCTAAGATATAAATTGAAACTATAGTGAAACATAGTGTTTTGAATGGTTTGATATGTGTACAGATTCACCAATATGTTTACCCTAATTTGGGATTATAAACCCTAATAATATATAAAATTATTTAATAATTCAAATTAATATATATGGCATTCATGCATTCATTTGAATATAAAATATTGAAACTAATTACAATGATTTGACAAGTGATAAATGTTAAATATAGTAAGTATAAAAAGGGGATGATTACTTATATATTTTATATGGTTATCTAAATGTGATTGTATTTTGGAAGTGTAAATTAGATAAAAGAAGTGCTGTGATTTGATTAGTTTAAGAATTGTACTTTTGTTTGTGTAGGGTTAGTTTTGTTGAGCTATGTAAATATTGCTAGTTGATAAATTGACTTGTGCTAGTTGGTACTGATTTATGTAAAAATAAGGTATTATGCCTATATGATCATCTTCACATATCTATTTATGATCTATATATGTTATCCCAAACCTTGATGATGTGCGTAAATGCTAAAAATTATCTCTTTAACCTTGAAAACCTTAATGTGCTTGTGAGGGATATAAACCTGCAAAAAGCATGGAAGTGTAATGAGTTGAGCTAACCTTAATCATCCTTCTTTGATTATTAACCAATGTATAAGTATTTGATAGTTTTATGGAAATAAATCCACATGTAGTTCTTTCACCTAGTGTGATTGTGAAATTTTACTCTATCTTTATATATATTCAGCTAATGATTTTAGATTTGATTATTGACAATGGTTTCTTTGACTTGGATTTAATGTGATTCAGATTTGTCTGATGACTAATCCTAGTGATAGATTCATAATTTGGGAAAAATAGGGATTTTTTATTCAATGTGAAATGGTGTATATATAAGTACTAAATAAATGCCAAGTCCCTTTTGAATGAGACCTTGATTTGTATATATATGAGTTTAATTGGGTAATTTATCATGCCATTGACACACTAGGAAAATGGGCCAATCCTATAGAAAGGTTTAATTTTAAAAATTAAGTATTACCATAAGAGGGTTAGTTTTGAATATATTAGGCTAGTATCAACTCATGATACTAACTGAAACCAACCTATATACAAGATGAATTAATTGAAGATATGGATATGTATGTGTAGGATGTTTATTAGGTTTGAAATAAATAATGAGGTTATTTTAGGTGTGTAACAAAAGAACATAATGATCAACTCATAAAATATCATGTAACTATGAGAGAATAGTGGATAAGGACTATGTTTGAGTGATCAAGTCATGTGTGGTGAATGTGTTCCAAACTTGTCATTAGCAAGTACTAGATACCATATTAGTAATATCATGAAAAACTAGATGGAAACATGAATAAGGTAAAACTTACAAATTATATACATTATTCTCAATATGCTGAAGAACTATATAAGGTCCATATAAATTTAGATAAAGTTTTTAAATTGCATTTATCTTGAGAGAGGACTACTTATAAGGTTGTAGTTAGAGGAAAACGATATCTCCAGGCTAGAAGGAACATTTGAAATGATGTTGATTTGACTACTACATGTAATTTTATGCCATGTGAAGATTGTTCTTAAGAAAGTAAAGAATATTTTCATAGGTTCTTAGGGTAGTGTACATTTAATACACATGAGAGTTTATGGGAAGATAAGAGAGAAAAAATAATGAATTTTGACAATAAATAACTTCATAAAGAGTCAACCTAATGGTCGTGTGATAGGTGGTATTGTGCCACCATTTTTAAAGTGGTAACCATTTGACCCATTGATGTTGTTAATCAAAGGAAAATAAACAAAAAAAATATTTTAGGAATTTATTGATAATTTCATTCTAGACATTTGTCTATGGGTGGTAACCCAAGCTCATTTTAGATGGGTACCTGTGCACTTGAAGAGTTTTGATGTAGAACATCACTAACACAACAAAGCATATAATTATATGTTAGAGTTCATAGTGGTCATTTTTGGTGTGAGAGAAGTGTTATAGGTATTAGGGGGTCCTAATTAGAGGCATTGGATTCATTATATGTATCTAATTTAAGTGTTAGTCAACCTTTTAGAGTTTCCTACCTAAATGGAATATTTGAAAATTTAAATTTCATGAATAGCTTTGAGTGAGAGTTTGGCCAATGAATGTAATAAAAGGTGGTGAAAGAATGTGTTAGATGATAAAAATGTCCTAGGAAGTATGATATAATGTTTTATATGTGTAAATATTATAAAATAAATTTAAATCCAAGAATGGCATATTGGTAACTACCTCCATATGTTGAATGGCAAGATTGTAGGAAGCTATTTACATGTTTAGACATAAAAGAATATAATACATGTTGGAGAGGGAGTGAAGAGAGTGTGAGGGAGGAAGAGAGGGGAGAATATCATAGTTGGTAGATTAGATTAGAAGAAAAAAAAAAGAAATATTCCAATGTGGAATAACTCTTCCCCTTGAATTGATTAGTAAATTATGTATTTGAATATTTTGTATGCATTGAGATCCATATATAAATAAGTATGTTTGGAGTGAGTATTTTTGGAATTCATAATTATTCTTGATATGTGTAGGTGTTTATCCATTGAAAATAAATTTATTATTTCTTGGAAATTATAATGCATTACATAGATTGGTAAAGCTATTATATCACTTGATGTAGAGCCTAGACCTACATATCTTACATTCATTACCTGACTTTAGTTTTTTGCTTTTAATCCCTTTTTTTGTTCTTTGGTTTTAAATAGGCTCATAAACCTCTTCCCATGCATAATATTCTCTAACTGTTGTTCAATCATACCTCATATATATCTGCCACAATTATACTCTTTTACCTCCTTGATGCAACCACCATTTTTTTTCTTAACCTTCTTCCACCGCTTCACTCTACTTACTTGTTCCAAACTTTCCTTTCTTGAATATTGACTCATAGGCTAGTTAGACTAAAACATGCACTCATGGTTATTTATTCTCTTATTGGGCATCATATGGATATTAACTTACAAATTATGAATCCTTTAGATATCCAAGACAATAACACACCATGCAACTAAGAATCCTTCATCAATTTGCACTTTCTTTCTCTAGGGTCTATGTCTAGTAGCCTTTTATTCATACAAATATTGTAGTTGGGAAAAATATAAAAGGTTTAAAAATAAACCATGGGAATTTACATATACCATTTATCCCTTTTGTTCTCCATGCAATTGTTTTTGATCCAATTCTTAGTGTAGACCATGTAACCAAATATCCCTTCTCTCTATTAGGTCTCTTTAAGGCCTAGTTGATTTGCTTAGTACTAACAACCATATTATATGGTAATAAATAATTTTATAAACTCATTAATATTAAATAGAATATGAATATACATCATATTACCAATTTTTAGTAATTTCCAAGGGTGGAGTCTTAAGATAAAGAGATTTGAATGTGAAAACCCTAGTTGAGGGTTACTTAGTCATGTGTGAGCTTGAGCGGCTAAATAAAATATTATTTTGAATTTTAAAGGTATTAAATCCATTATAAGACCTTGATTATTTATATCCATGTTCATTATACCTTCTCTAACCTTTAATTTACCTTGAATAATATCCAAATGACCTTAATGGATAGATATATAAAATTCTGAGTGTAAGTGTATGGCTTCTCAAGCCTAAGGGTTTACTAAAGAGGTTATTTTGAATTTGAAACAATTTTGATTAGTAATAACACCATTTTAAGTTAAATCCTACCTCTATACTCATTATTTAATTATTTTCAATATTCCATTAACTTGCAATACACTCTTTAATACAACTTGATAGAGTTTTAAATATACTTACAAGACTATGTATTATGTTTCATCTGAGTTTTTTGAATTTCAATTTGATTTGACAGATTATCACAAGGTATAAAACATAAGACATAACTGAAAACAAATATCATTATATAATTTATTAAGAAACACTATTATAATTGTCAATAGTTCAAACACTGGTCTCTCTAACTATCTTCTCATGGAATTTCTTATAATAGGATTGTGTACACTTGTTAGTGGAGGTCTAAAGCAAATATTAAGATGAGAGTAATTTAAAAATTATTGGAGGATTAATATAATCTAATGTAAAGGTTAAATATTATTCCATCCTATGAATCACCAAAAATAAACTCATTCTTAATAACCCTACTCTCTTTCCTTTGAACTGTGACAAATAGAGCTTCGCCACTCTCCGTAATGCATTAGAATTTCCAAGAAAGAATACATTAATTTTCAAGAGAGAAAAAATTACACATATAAAGAATCATTATGAATTCCAAAAACACTCACTTCAAACATACTTCTTTCTATATATATCTCAATGCATACAAAATATTTAAATACATAATTTACCAATCATTTTAAGGGTAACCTTCTTCCACAGTAGAAGATTTTTTGTTTTTTTGTTCTTAAACTCTACTCTATCAACTATGAGAGTCTCCCCTCTCTTCTTTCCTCACACTCTCCAAAATCCCTCTCAAATATGTATTCTATTCTTTTATGTCTAAACATGTAAATATCTTCCTACGAATTTGCTATATGTAATCAAAACTACATTATGTTTATATATCAATCGTATATTGGAGAAGATAGACTATAACTACCCTTATGATTAGGAATACATTTGTTAAGTGAGAGCATGATAAATATGGGGATCTACTGGACTTGATTAGGGGATCACTTGTCATAATACACCATGTTAGGAAGGGTTCCAAAGCTTATAGTATAACATAATCACACAACAACCTTAAAAGAGTCCTAGGTTTGATGTTCACTTTATATCTAATAAACAAGAAAGTAAATCTAATCTAGTGCACACCAGATTTTGTGGCACAAATTAAGGGTTATAAACAAAACAAACTAAACTAAACATTCATAGAAGACATATACTCACATAAATTTATAAATAATCTTAATACATAGGATAAAATCATAACTACATTATCTATATACTCTTACAAAGAAAAAATAAAGTTAGGAATACTTACCTTGAAGATGAACCCATTAAGCCTCAATCTCTCCCTTGGCCAAGGTGCTTCAAAAAATAGTTTTTTGGTATGTAACAATATTAAAGACAAGTCAACTCTAGGTTACACAACCTATTTATGCATCCAAAATACTTATCCACAAGACAAGATTCATATCTCCAAAGAGAGTATGGAAGGTTAAGATTCCTCAAGTATAATGGTCAATAAGAAAATGTTTGTTCACACTTATTATTTTCTTATCCTCTATAGTTAGAAATGAAATTTTATATATAGGTGGATCTTTCCCTAAATCCTTTTGAATACGTCGGCTATATAGGGTCAACCCAGTCAACCCTATATGTTTTCAAGAGATAATTCACTAGGTCCTAAGCTAGGTCAGTTGAAAAGATAATAAAACTCTCAAGTGAAAATACCAAAAAATAGTATGGAGTCATCTCAATCAACTTATATAGTAATTAGAGGCTAAAAACTATACAGGGTTGACTTAGTCAATCTAATACAATCAATTGGTGAAAGGGGGTTAAGGCAAGAAAAAGGATGATAAACAATGAAAAATGATTGGAATGGGTAAACTAGAGAAGAATAATCTTAGGGTAAATGGTTTTAGTAGATAAGTATGTAGATGGAAATTGGTAAAAGGGATAATGATGTTACAATGCACCAATGGTTTGCCCACCCCTTTCCTAGTGCACCCCTTAAAGTGTGCACTCAGAGAGATTGAGACTCGATAGGTTCTTGTAAGATACAAATTGTCAATAATCATTAAAATTTTGAAAATATTATGTGTATACATATTCCCCAATCAAAGCTCATCATATGTCACATGAATGCAACATATGATGGTGCTTCAGGAATAGAACATGATAACACATAATGTTGATGCTAAGTAAAGTGTGTTAAGTATAAAATAAGATAAATGAAAGGATAGAATTGAAAAACATATACCTTTACTTACCTTAGTTTTTTATATAAATAAGTAGACTACAAAATAAAGTGAAGGCATCCAATGTGAAGAACACTAGGTGAACCTATAGAAGTTAGTACAAAAAATAGCCAAAAATTAAAATTTTGGGATGATAGGCATATAGTAGTGAAAAATGAGTTAGTAGAGACAAAATATGAGGGATTTATGAAAATTTGGAAAATTAGGATTGTTAAGGCAAGGCTAAAATATTGAAGTCAAATGAATGAAAAAGTAATGGTAAAAGAATGAAAAAATGATGGAAAATGAATGATAAATGATTGGAAAATGAATGAAAAATGATTGTAGAACATAGTAAATCATATTAGAAAGCATGTAAAACATAAATGTAAAAAAGGAATGTAAAACATACGAAATCATTTTTGGAAGTATGTAAAACATGAATGGTAAAAAGGAATGTAGAACATACTAAATCACATTGAAAAGCATATAAAACATGAATGAAAAAGTAGAATGTAGAACACACTAAATAATGTTGGGAAGTATGTTAAAAATGAATGACAAATGAAATATTAGTGAAATAAAAATTGAACAAAGATATGTAAGAAAGTGAAAAGTAAGATCATGTAAGATAGGAAAAAAAATATATGAAAGATTGAAAATGAAATGTAATTAAAGATGTGAGATAAATAGGAAGAAGGCATACATAAAGAGAAACATGTAATAATGGAAAATGTCATATGTAATATAATTGAAGTCCACAAAAATCAAACAAGAACATGATGGAGAAAAGAAAATCAAAAGCTCTAAAGGATGAAGACTCAAACTTAGTGCTTATTCAAAGATATAATGTAAGAAAACATAACCACCTAATGACATGAATAGTATGAAAATGAGGTGGTGTGGTAAGAAAATGGTGTAAGGGTACAATCCATAGTTGATCAAACATGTTGTTTTACACTAAGGATATATACAACTAAAACAAAATAATGATAACATGTTTTTAAGAGGTGAAGAAGAAGGAATAATAGAAGAGGGAAAATAGATTTATAATCATATTTTTTCTATCAAGGGGGAAAATGAAATGGATGGAAGGGATAATGAAGGAAAAACCAAGGTAGTGGAAATCTTTATCTAGGTTAAGACACTCAAATTAGGTTTGTCAAAAAAAGAGGACTTTCAACCTTAAGGACTCTAAATAACTTCTCTAAGCCACACAAGTCTTAGGTCAATAAATGAAGTATATAGATAATCCCATGAAGGCTATATACATGAAAATTAAAATTGACTTACCTTTCCACAATGTGTTCCCCATTCCTCAAGAACCCTTATAGAGCTGTTAGTCTACTATGAAGATTAGGTACTTGCATGAAAAATTAGGTAGCACCATAGAGTTTATTGAATTCTACTATTCCAATCTACTATCCTACTATACCCCAAAGGACATTGACTCTATGTGAGGCCAATTGTAGAGTTTGAGCTTAGATTAAAGATAGGATATTTTCTTGTAGTAATGTCTTTTGGTGTGATTTTAATTTTAAGATTTGTATGTTGTCTTTTATATATCATTGCCTTTGTTTCAAATGATTTAAATTTTAACTTTTTTGATGGCTTTTTTTATTTATCCTCCATACAGATTTGAAAAACCAAACATGGGTGCTAAAGATGACTTTTATTTGAATACTTGGGACTTGGTTTCTAAGAGATATAACTTCAAAGAGCATTAGGTCTAAGAGTCTTGTAAATCTAGGTGAAATAAAAGTGCTATCTTGACTTTGACCTTCTTTTATTCAATGTGGAGTAAAATAAAAGGAAATCAAGAGGAATGACATATTAAACAATTTGAATTACTTCAAATCACCAAAAAATGTGAAAAAGGGTGAAACATGGATAAAATGACAATAGAATGTTATTATTTATCTTAAAAATGAGGGAAATGGAGGAAAACATGTTAACATAGATTGTTGTGAAAATTCCATCTATCAAAAGAATAAAAAACTATAGCTAAGAACAAGGATCAAAATCATTTTCTAAAAAAGGAAGGACAAGATGGTAATTTTATGAGGAGGGTTGAGTCCTATCCTCAGTCCCGGTCTTATACTACTACTCATAAAAGAAAAACCCATGAGGGTGCCAAAAAGCAAAATGTGAAATAATAAAATGAGAAAAGAAGCAAAGGTGGTATTTTCTAAGGAGGGCTAGGCCCTATCCATGGTCTTACAAAGTAACTCACAAAATAAAAACCTAATGGGTGAAAAAAGGTGAATAAGGGAAAAAATAATCATAAAACTACTAAGGCAAAAAAATGACAAAAAAAGACAAAAAAAAGAGATATATAAAAACCAAAATGAAAACAAATGCCAAACGTAATGTGTAATAAAACCAAAGAATCTAAAGGAAAATAATGATGCTAGTGAGATAAAATTCAAAGAAATAAATTGTAGACAGGATTACATAACATGATTAGTTAAACATTAGTCCAATAAATCAAAGAAAGAATGCATAATAAAAAACTGAATTAAGCCTATCTATTCATATAGGAATTACAAAGGATAGCAAGAAAAAATTGAAAGAAAACAACATCATATTACCTTCCCAAATGGATTCACCATATGAATGTGGCTCAAAATCATTTCCTCCCTTTATCAAGAGCTTTTGTCTTCAACAACAATGGTGGCCAACTCCTCCAATGTCTCAAGAACTCTCCACAAAACCTAGGATCGTGATATGGAATCACTAAACTAGCGTATAAATGAAGCTTGAAACTAAAATCAATGGCCAAATTCAAAGGATTGTGGAGATAATTCAACATAATAAATTTTCACAAATAAAGCTTTAAAATTATGTCCATGGCCTCTCTATTTATATATTTTCAAGATTGATTAGAATCAACCTAAACCATCCATCTCAAGATTGAGATATGTGGCCAAGGATTAATTCAATTATGTAATTAAAATCCATAAATAAGCTCATCAATATTTGGGATAGAGGAGCATTTAAGAGGCATGGATGGTCATTATGAGGCATGGGAGACCCATAATCATGATATTTCTGGCATTTATAGCCTAGGGATGTCTTCCCAAGAAATGATTTCATTAGGTGATGAAGTTAATAGAAATTGATTTAAAAAAATAAATATTCAACAACTATCATGGAAAATCCACTTAAGCTCTTGATTTAGATCAATTAGCCTTAAACAAGGTTAATCAACCTTTGTGTAATTATTTGAAAATTGGCCCTCAATTAATCAAAATGGTTAGAAAGTCATATTATTAGGTCGTAATTTGACTCAAGAAGAATTGAAAGGTGACGTTTGATGTATTGAAACCATATTCTCATTTATGATGTTTAAAACACAAAATAATAAAGGTACGTGACATTTACCAACAAATTAGAAGAAAAGAGTGATCTAGAACACAAAAAGGTGAAATCATCATTTTAGCTAAAAATAAATTAAACAAAATTAGTTGCTTCATAAATTGAATTTCCCCATTTAGGGATACATTAGCCTAAATTGTCACTTGTAAATGATACATTTAAACTATTTAGCACATTTTATGTATTTTGACCTAAATGTGCATTTGAGTGAAATTTGAGTAAGATTGACAATTTCAACATAAATGATGTTAAGAATTGGATATCTACATAAAGTTCATAAAAAAATGAGATAAAAAGAACAAGATATATCCTAACATTTGTATCACAAATGAACATATGAAATATAAGTCTATAAGTCTCGAAAGGTTTCTTGAAGTTGAATTTATTTATTATTATGTATTCTAGAATAAGAGTGGGCATCATAAGATGCCCCAATGAGTAAGTGGATGTAGGGATGGGTATCACAAGATCTCCTAAAGTCTAAAGTGACATGTAGATGGGCATTTCAATATGCCCCAACATGTGAGGTGGAGTGAGGTAACATTGAACTATTAAAATGGTTTACATTGGGTTGTTAGGTGAATTTGGATATAGATAAATGTGTTGGTTTGTGAGATTTTAGGGATGTTTAATGTGAAATATGATGTGTAGGAGAGGTATGAAGATATAAAGGAAGTAAAGGAGGACCATGGATGATATGCATTGGAGTAGGAATTTGAACTAGGTACTGATTTGGTTCATGTGATCTAAGAGGTTGAGGTTCAATGGATATAATGATATGTTTAAAGCTATTCATGATAGCTATCATTTCCTTATTAGTGTAGGAAGAAGGATCAACTATGGTTTGAATGAAATTAGTGGATGATGTGTAAGTATGGGATGAGTGTTGTTGATAATTAATTAGTTGATGTTGATGTGATTGTGGTTCTTGAGAAGCTTGAAGATAGTCTTGATAACATTTTTTTGTTAGAGTATCAATATTAAAATGTAGACCAAACAAGGAAGAAATAACAAAATGGTTAAGATCATGTAAATACTCATGAGAATGACATATAGTAACATGTCACCAATAAAACTTATCCAGATTGTACCATTTTGGAGGAGGTTTGGAATAATCAAATCTCATGGGTTTAAAGGGTGGAAATTTATTCTTTAGTTGTTCTAGACTCAAGGTAGGTTGGGTTGGGTTAAAATTGGTTGAATTAGATACTCCATTTTGAGGTTGAGGAGACTTGGATGAACTAATGTTATGAAAAAATTATTGTAAAGGTTCTTTGGTAGTTATTTGAGGTGTTTAAAATTGAGTCATAAGAAAGTCTTACCTTTTTGCTTGGTTTAAGGCTTCTTCTAAAGTTTTAGGGGAAAATATGCGAACTTTGTATTGAAGGCAAGGTTTAAGAGTAGTGAAAAATAGTTTTAAAAGAGTGTCATCATTCATGTTATGGTCCACTTCATGAGCAAGAATCTTCCATCATTTGATGAAATTATGAACATATTCATTAAGAAGATGATTAACACTGATGAAATGGCTAAGCTAATTTTTAAGAAGGTCATCATGTTGGAATTCCTTCACTAGAGAACTAACTAAATCTTCTAGTTGTGAGATGAAATGTCTAGAATTTTTGTTATACCATTCAAGTGCATAACCAATAAATGTTTTGGCTAAGAGCTTGGTGGTAGAAAAGGTGTTAGTTTGGACCCATTCCTTATAGAGATTGTTTCTACGCTAGATTTGCTTTTCACATTCAAGAAAAGGAAATGAGAAACTAAAAAAGAAATGGATGAGGGTTTGTACATACCCGGATTGTAGACGTGTGCACCAGAATTCAGACGTTGTGAGAACTCCTCTTTGGTTTTGGAGGATGACACCAGAAAGAAAAAGACATTAAAACATGAAAAATGTTAGATGACGAAAGGGTGGACTGCCAAGCAAGGGCTTGGTCCTAGAAGCACAAAACCTTCTTGGAGGATGCCAGTCCACTGTTAAAAACAAAATGCTGATCAAAAATAGAAAGTGATAAATGATGAAAAATAGAAAGAAAAAACTTAAGACAAAAGCGTACCTGTTTAGAAGCAATCTGCCTTTGCACAGTCATCGACGTTGGTGGTATTGCTAGCATCAGTCAAGAAGTCACCGACGTCAGTTATTCTGTCGACATCGGTAGGGGTACTAGACGAGGTCAGTCAGGGTAGTAGTCAGGGACAAGTCTTGTCAGGTCACAGGCTGGTTTTAGTCTACAAAATAGGTTAAGGCTTCGTCTAAGGGTCAGGGAGGTCTATTTAGAGGTCTGTGAGATTGCTTGGAGGTCTGAGGGACTTGTTTTGGGTCTGGGGGACTGAGAATGTTGTCCGGAGAAGTGACTAGTTGGGAACCAAAACCACAAAGGGGAATGAATGAGAGGCAGGGGATTGAGGAGGCTTTTCAGCCTCTCAGGGACACATAGGGAAGGTCTAGGTAGTAGATTGGATAGGTAGATGAAACCAAATGATAAAATGAAATGAAAACAATGAAACTACTTACCTCCTGCTTGTTGATTGAAGAATGGAGGAACCTATTGTTGGAGTTGTGGAAGACCTTTTGCAAGAAGAAATGACTGATGCAGAGTACCTGTACCTACTGCTATTGCTGTACGAGGGAGAGAGAAAGGAGAATACAAATGCCATGAGCATCAAGAGAATTTTGTTTGCGGGGGCCAAAGAATGGTTGTAAGAAAACATTTTAAAGGCTGTCAATGGTGGGAGAACCACCAACGTCAGCCGAATAGTGACCGACGTCAGCGGTCGAAGAATGGGCACAGAGGTTAAAATTAGCCTCTGTCTGTTCTTGCATGCTACCAGGTCAAGGGGCTATGGGAAAATGGTTGAGGGAGGCATAAATGGATGTGTGAGGAGGGATAAAGGGGAGATTTGGGCAATAAAGGCTAGAGAGAGGTGGGGGGGATCCAAGGAGGGGATCCAAGGTGGCAAGGGTGAGGTGGAAAGGGGCTAAATATTTAATTATTTTAATTTGATAAATGGAGGGGGCTAGGACAAGGGCTAGGATATGGGCCAAGGGGGACAAGGGTGAAAGATGACCAAGGTGTAGACACGTTTCTGGTGTCTACATTTGCCCCTTTTTGTCTTGTTGGTTGTTTTTGATGAACTGCAAGACAAAAATAGGAGTTGGTTGCCTCAAGAATGGGATGAGGTGTTCCCCCCTCAAAGTGAGAGTCGAGAGAAGGGAACCTGAGATCGAGTGTCAATTTGACAAAGAGATAGATAGAGAGAGGGTGAGTGTGAATGCTACAATAGTTGTGATTGCACGTATACCAATTCATGAGATGGTCAGGTCAAATTGTCACAGGTCGAGGTTCGAGGAGTGCCAAAATTGAAATAATCGGGCCTCAACATTTAGTCATCTGCTGATTAGGTTATTCAATCTAAGCTAAAGCTCCAATGGTCATTGTGTTCCAGGTATCCCAAGCTCAGGAAGTGCTCCCAGAAACATGAAAATGCCACAAGTAGTAGGGATCAATCAGCTTGCGATCCTATACTTGTGAAGGTCAAAATGTGGTCTACAAACAATTTGGCTAACCAGTCGCGGGGTAGCATACATGCAAAAACAACCAAGGCAATGTTTGTCTTGGAAGTGGTCATGGTCAGAGGAGATAGGCATGATCTCCAATGGTCATTGGTCAAGGTGGATGGATGGATGAAAGGATGTGGCCGAGCTAACCTCAAAAGACTGAGTGCTGCCTACATAGCCCTTATGGAAGGGCCTTAGGCCAATGTAGTTCTCCTTAAAAGGGAGGAATTGTCGAAGAGATGGATTGGTCTTGGTCGAGGTCAAGGTCACGGATGGGTTTTGGATGAGGTCAAGGTCATGGTCAAGAGGAGGAATGGTTTTCCCATCAGAGAGATGAACAAACGAGGGTGGTCGAGCTAACCCCAAAAGACATCGTGTCGTCTGAGTGCTGCCTACATAGCCCCGGTCTTAGGGCCTCAGACCAATGTAGTTCAGACTAGGAGAGGAGATTGGTCGATGATCAGTTTGGTCATGTGTCAAAATGATGAGGAGAAAAAGATGTTATAGCCTTTTCCAAATGGTGTATTCTGTAACATTGGTTGAGGGGTCTTTCATCCCTAGCAATTTTCCATAGACGTGATGGATGTATACTAAAAATGAATTGAAGTCTATTTATGCTTTAGCAAGTATTGGTTTATGCTTAACATAAATTGTGTCTGGTCGATAGTTTCCATGTGTATTGGTGTCCATAGAAACTATGTGAATAGGCTATGGGAGTGGTCTGAAAAGAGATGATGAGTTGAGCTGGTTTGACAAATGATGAAGTTAAATGCGACCAAAGTGTAAAGGGAGTGAAAGACATATTCGCCCTATCATTGACGAGGACCATAATAATGGCATAGATAGGGGTTGTTAGAACCAAGAGCCCCTTTCATGCGTTATGTCGTTGACCATGAGTTGTGTTAGAGTGGTAATCGAATCACTTCGAAATTAAAGTGAGCTCGAAGTCCCTTGATCAGGTGTTATGATAGGAGGATAGGGTAACCCATTTCAAGAGCAAGGATGACTTTTCCCCTTTTTATAGGAGACCCTGAGACAACTACAAGCCAAGTCCATGACCCATTTTTTTTTTTGGTGCATATTGATCGATGCGGGAAGTCTACATAGAGATGTCATTTTGTTTTGTGGTCATTTGTGAAGCTGATCAATGCGGGAAGCTTCTAAGAAAGGTGATGTTTGTAACAAAATTTAGTCATAGCCATCCTTCAAGGGAATGGTCTATATTTTTGCTTTATATAAGTTTGAATAACTGTCCTTCAAGGGAGCAGTCTATTAGCTACAACAATGATAGTATAGCTGTCCTTCGAGGGAGTAGTCTACCTTTTGATTTGATTTTGTGACCTTGGATATTTTGACATCTTTTTTTTTGACAGAATTTCGAGTCATGGACAAGACTATATAAGGTCAAGGGCTCCCTTTTATTAGGACAAAGCATCCATGCATCATAAAAGGGTTATAGAAGATTTGTTAAGGGGAATAGGGTTAAAAAGAATGAGGATTAAGAGGATGAGGATTGCTCAAGGGATGAGCTCAAGTTAAATGTCAAGTGGATGAGCACTTGACTAACAGAAGAATGGTCACAGATGTAATGCATTAAGAGGCTCAGGTTCTGGCCATCTATCGAGAGAAGATAGACGATAAATCCCTGACCCATACTTGTGCGTGATGATGAAAGGTCCAAGCCAATTAGGGGAAAATTTGCCTCGTTTACTTTGCTCCATATTGGTGACATGCTGGTTTTCTTTGAGGATGAGGTCTCCGATGTTGAAATCTCGTTCTCACAGATTTTTTTCATAGGCTTGCTTGATGTGATTTTGATAGACATGGAGATGGTTGAGGGCAGTGAGACGGCGTTCGTCAAGTAACTCAAGTTGAGCTAAGCGATCTTGACGAAAGTCATCATTAGAGAGAATGTCATGCAGAGAGATGCAGAGAGACGGGATCTATACTTCAGGAGGTAGGACAGCCTCTATTCTGTACATGAGAGAGAAAGGGGTAACACCTGTAAAGGTTTGGATGCTAGTGCGGTAGGCCCACAAAGTGAAAGGAATGTGAATGTGCCAATCCCTTCCTGTGTCATTGACCACCTTCATGAGAATTTTAGTCAAAATTTTGGTAGAAGCCTCAGCCTGCCCATTTGCTTGTGGGTAGTAAGGCGAAGAAAAGCTGAGTTTGCTGCCAAATGAGTCACATAGTTTTTAGACAGTCTTGTTTTTGAAGGATTTGCCGTTGTCGATGATGATTTTGTGAGGGACACCAAAACACTAGATGATGTGGCTGCTGATGAAGTCGATAATCTTGTTGGCTTTTGTGGAGACAAGAGGAATGGCTTCCACCCACTTGGTGAAATATTCAGTGGCAGTGATGATGGACTGATGACAAAGAGACGAGTGAGGGTTAATCTTATCGATGAGATCCAAGCCCCACTGAGAAAAAGGCAAAAAATCCTGAGTGACTTGTAAGGCATGGCTGGGGAGATGAAGTAAGTTAGAGTGCTGCTGACACTTGATGCAACACCGAACATAGTTGCTACAGTCTTGATGAAGAGTGGCCCAATAATAACCCAGGCAAAGGATGCGCTTGGCAACCAAATTTCCACTAAAGTGTCCACCACAAATCTCGTCATGGACTTGCTTAATGGCATGAGAGGCTTCAGTGGAGGTGAGACAATGAAGAAGGAGGCCGTTGAAGCCTTGGTTATAGAGAAGACCTCCTAGCATGGTGTAGCGAGCTGTGCATTTGATGAAAGCCCACTGCGCATTGCTAGAGAGATGGGGAGGAATGACATAATGAGATAAGTAGTCCATAAATTGCTTATACCAATCATCTCATGGACTAGAGTCTATGGTGTTGACATGGTTGATGTGAGGAGAGATGTATGAAGGCAACGACACATGATGCACCATGATAAAGAGTCTGGATGAAGATGATGAAGATGGGATATGCGAGGTGAGAGAAGCCATGGTGTCAGCAAACTTGTTCATAAAGCGTGGAATAGTCTACAAAAGGTAATGGTCGAAGGAGGTGAGGAGAGTGTCAACACGGTTTTTGTACCTTTGCAAAATTTCATTTTTACAGAGGTATGAACTGTTGACTTGGTTGATGATGAGCTGCGAGTCACCGAAGATATTGATGGACTTGATGCTGAGAGAAAGGGCAGTTTGAAGTCCCAAAATTAAGGCCTCGTATTTAGCCATATTATTGGTACAATCAAAGTCAAGCTTGAAAGACAGAGGCATGGGTTCACCCTCAAGTGGGATGAGAATGACACCCGCACCCCCACCGAGTTGACATTTGGAGCCGTCAAAGAACATGGTCATTTGATAGACGGTGTCATCGGTGGAAAGCACGGTGATAGATTCATCAGGGAACTCGCATTGTGAAGGTTGATTATCAGGAAGAGGGGCATTTACCAGTTGGTCAGTGGTAGTTTGCCCCTTGATAGATTTCTATTGGATGAATTCGAGGTCAAATTCAGCAAGTAGCATGAGCCACCGAGCCATATGTTGATTCTGATATGGCTTGGAGTTCATATACTTGAGAGGGTCAGTGTGAGTGATGACAAAAGTTTTGTGGTTGAGAAGATAGTGGCAGAGCTTGGTAGCGGCAAAGACTAATGCCAAACAGAGTTTTTCGGTATGAGTATACCGAGTTTCATAGTCGACCAGTGTTTAGCTGATATAGTAGACCGCTTGCTCACAGTGATGCTCGTCTCAATGCGTGATCATGGCACCTAACAAATGGTTGGTGGCAGAGATATAAAGGTAGAAGGGTTGGTCGTCTTTAGGTGGAATGAGGACTGGTGGAGAGACCAGATAGCATTTGAGGGCTTCAAAAGCCTCTTGACAGTCCTTAACCCATTTAAAGGAGACATCCTTCTTAAGGAGATGATGAAAAGGTTGGCAGTAGTCAGAAAGCTATGATTTAAAGTGGTAAATGGACTAGAGCTTTGCTTATAGACTGCGAAGCTGCTTGAGATTGGTCAGAGGCGGCATCTCGAGGATAGCATGGATCTTGGTGGGATCTATTTCGATGCCACAGAAGGAAATGATGAAGCTAAGGAGCTTCCCTGAGAGGACCCCAAAGATGCATTTATTGGGGTTGAGGTGGACATTGTATTGAAGAAGGTGAGAGAAGATGATCTTGAGGATGGTTAAATGGTCATGGTGAAGCTTGGACTTGCCAAGCAGGTCATCCACATAGTCCTCCATGATTTTGTGGAGGAGATCATGGAAAATGTAAGTCATGGTGCACTGATAAGTGGCACCTGCATTCTTCAAGCTGAAAGGCATGACCCAATAGCAGAAAGTCCCCCATGGGGTGATAAAGGTAGTCTTGTGCTGGTCTTTCGATACAATCAGGATCTGGTTGTATCTTGAAAACCCATCCATGAGGGATAGCATCTCATGGCCAGCCGTGAGATCAACAAGCTAGTCTATGTTAAGAAGAGGGAAGTCATCTTTGGGATAGGCTAGGTTGAGGTCACGATAGTCCATGCAGATCTAGACCCCTAGTCACCTTGGTGATAGGGATGATGTTAGAGACCCACTGCGGATAATCGATGGGCTGGATGAAGGAGACAGAAAGAAGGCACTGAAGCTCTTCTTTGACAAGGAACACAACGTGAGGATGCATCTTTCAAAGCTTTTTCCTAACAGGCTTAGCCTCTAGTCTGGTGACAATGTTATGGGTAGCGATGGTTGGGTCGATGCCATGCATGTCACTGTAAGTCCAGGCAAAGGCCTTGCTATGGTCTGAGAGGAACTGGGTGTAGTCTAGCTGCTCCTGAGCATCTAAAGATTGGCCAATCTTTAAGACATGAGGAACATCGAAAGAAGGGAGGTTGATGTCAATGGTTGATTCATTTAACATAACTTGGGTCTCATATGGGAGGGAGTGCTGGATGAAAGAGTCGTTGGTGCCCATGTAGGATAGAATGGCATCGTCGTCAATGCAGTAGATAGTGTGGATGGTCATTGACTCATCCTCTATCATGCTGGGATAAATGAGAGGGAAGGACCTGGACACCCCATTTAGCTGATAGGTTAGGGGTTCTTGGCAGATGGTGTTTATGGAAAAAAAAACCTAGGAGGGATGGAAACCACTGACTCCGTAAGTGAAGGGGGAGGGATGGGTGAGCCTGGAGGAGATTGGTCAATGGCTGGCTCAGGGCAAAGGTCTGAAGGGCCCTGAGTGGGGTCGTGATATCCCAAGCCATACCGTTTCTTGGCATCATCATCATTGAGAGGCTCAATAGGCTGATGGGAGCGTTGCTCATAGTGTTTGAAACCAAAACCCTTCCATGCACACCTGTAAAGGTAAGTGTGTGCAAAGGTGGGGTTGCTAAGAAATGAGAAGTCTGATGTGAATGGTTGGGGTGAAGAGAGAGGGTTTCCATCAATAGGAGCTTGATTGAGCCCCCCATAGACAAGATTGGTTTGGAGGTGAGGAGGACCATAAGGCACGACCATCCCGATCTGATGGTCGTAACTAGGGCTATGGTGAAGGCATCCATACTCTTGCAGAATTTGGAACATGTCTAAGACCAACAAGCAATATTCCCCCACATAAAGTCATTGGAAGATGTCTTCCATGGGGTCTTTAGTCATCGCTTGAAGGGGAAGGGTGAGGGCGACCATCGGTTGTAAACTAGTTGAAGCTTCTGCAGATGGAGGCGGTGCCGGGGTTGATGGCTTGATAGGAATGAGGATGTCATTTAGATGGTAGGTTGTGTTACAAGTCTTGAAGGGTGAAGGGTCAATGGGAATGGTGTGGAATTGTCTGTCATGCTCAAATTTTATACAACGGTGCAGGGTGGAGGGGACACAGGCCATGGCGCGGATCCAGGGTCAGCCCAGCAACATGTTGTATTGAAACTCTCCTTCAATGATATAGAAGAGCTCCGAGACTATGCGTGGACCAATGCAAATGTGAAGGATGACTGTGCTAATGGTTGTGGTAGTGGTGTCATTGAAGGAGCGCAAGATTACGTCAGTTTTAGAGATGCAGTTCTTGGGAAGAGCCAACTAATCAAAGGCATGGGTGGAGATAATGTTGATGTTGGTGCCTCTATCGATCATAACGCACTTAATGTGTGTCTGATTGACATAGGTAGTGATGAAAAGGGTGGTGTCCTGATCTTTCGTGTTGGATGTGGGAATCTCAAAGTCGCTGAATGTGATGGAGGCAATAGGAGATAAAGAGTGGACGAGGGCAGCGAGTGGTTGGGGGTCCTTGGGTTGGACCTCCGCTACCTGAAAGGCTCTGATGAGAGCGTGATGATGCTGAGGTGAGGTTTGGATGAGGTCATAAAGGGACATCTTCACAGGTGACTGGTGAAGTTGTTTCAACATGGAGTCATGAATTGGCCCGGAAGAGGAAGAAGAAGAAGGCTGAGATGCGCCAAGGATAGAAATTTTAGGCTCAAGTGCTAGAGGTGGTTTGACGAAAGGATAGTTCCAAGGAATGGCAGCTTTTTCTTTCACCTTGTCCTTTTGTGACCTAGTGGTTATGTGGATGGCATTGATTTCAAAGATAGGAGGTGAAAAAGGGGTCATGGCTTGATGGTGAGATGTTGATGTGGTTGAAGAGGTTGGATGGGAAGGTGTCAAGGGTCGGTCAAGAGTGTCCTCAAGGAGAAGAGTGTCCTTTCCATATAGCGATGAATGACAGCCTTGAGGGCACAACAAGTCTTGGTATCGTGTCTTGGCATACGATGGTATAAACAAATCTTCATGTCATCAAACCAGGAGGGCTTAGACCCGAGAGGTTAGAAAGGCCTGATGGGTGGAAGGGTTATGCTGGAAGTCTGCAAAAGTTGGTGCAATATCAATGAGTATGAGCCCACTAAAGGGTCCATGCTAGTTGATGTGTGCGATGCTGGTGACTTTTGCTTAGGCGAAGCTGGAGGAGGTTTCCGTACCATCTTTTGGGTTGATGGTGTGATTACAGGCAGAGACAACACTTTCTTCATGAGAGGTACCACCTTTTTAGGAGAGGGTAGGCTGGAGGTAGGTAGAGGAAGCAAAGGGGGAAATTGGTTTTGATTAGAGGTCGGAGTGGGAAGGACTCTAGTCAAGGTCGAAGGATGGGGGCCCAAAATGGAAGGTAATGGTGACGGGGGAGGAGGCATTCACTTATATGTTTTGGCAGTCTTCTTTGACTTGGTTAGAAGACTACTATTGGTCGAGGTCTGGTCTAAGTCCACCTTCACTTGCAGGTGAGTGAGGGTAGAGATAGGGTGAACGCTAAGTGACTTGATAGGTTTAGATGGGGTAGATGCAGGTTTTAGTCTTGATGGGGTTGTTTGAGGTTTAGAAGCGGGGATCTGGTCTTTGTTGAGAGTCTTGGGAGATTCTACCTTGGGAGGATTGGTAGCATGAGATGAGAGGGCATGGGCATGTTGAAGAGCTTTAAGATGCTCCCATAATCTCGGATGCTCCACTTTCCTTAAAGGGAGAAGTCTAATTTTCTCCACTAGTCGAGAAAATGGTTGAGAAGAGGTGGGATGAGATTTGGGTCCTTGAGAAGATGATGACAGTTGTGGGGCTAAAGATGAGATGGGTGTAGCAGTCTCAGACCCATGGCATGATGAAGTCATGACAGATTCATCCTTGGTTGGAGATGAAGGAGAGACAGGTTCTTCCCTAGGTGGAGAAGAAACTGGAGAATGAGGCTCCTCAAGCAGGTAAAAGGTAGGGATGATGGTGCCCTCCACTTGCGGTCAAGGAGTAGGAAGGGTCAGGTCCTCCATAGGCAGCAGGAAGGAGGATGGTGAGACTGGTGGTGCCGGTAAGGTTGAGGCATCCTCCAAGATGAGAGAGGTTGACGAAGAACTAATCAGGGAAAGAGGTTCGTCCACATGTGATGGACTGATAGATGGACTAACCTCTTGTTGGTCAGGGATGAAGGGTGAGACCGTATTGACTATTTGAATGTTGTGTTTATGAGTATTGTCAATCAAAGTCTGGACATTGTTTTGGGTCGGTGGATGATTGGGGAATGGTTGCTTGAAGATGTCGATGCCCTGATTAGGGGGTGCATTGGGATTCTCTAGGATGAGGTCACCCTTTTCAAGCATGTCTTGGATTATGTTTTTAAGGGTTTTGCAGTTTCCTGTGTCATGTCCTTTAACACGATGGTAGTTACAAAAGTTATTTTACCTATACCACATAGGGATGGCGTGTGAGGGATCAAATTGTGGAGGTGGTCAGATCTGGGGGAGATTAAGAACCCCCTATCTAACAAGTTTTTCTAGCACAGACGCATATGATTCTCTGAGAGGAGTATACCATCATTGTACGTATCTTTGTTGGAATTAGCGGGTGGTGCTCTAAGATGTGGATGGCTCAAGCTGATTGTTTGAAGGTGAAGAGAATGAAGGTCTAACAACCACAGCATTAGCTAAAGCTTTAGACTTAGGATTGGATGATGAAGGTTTAGAAGAAGAGGAGTCATTGGTCTTAGAGTTAGGATTCTTGCTCTGCAACTTGACTTTATTCTCCTTGATGGCACGTAATTTAAGCTTGTGGGCCATCGTGAAGGCTTTGTCGAAGGTACGGAAGGTCTGAACCTGTAAGGTGGAAGAAAAATGTTTGGCACAGGCTTGGGAGAAAAGTTCAATAAGTTCAGGTTAGGGTAAGGAAAAGGAGAGTTGATTGATGAGGCCTCTCCAGTGAGTGATGAAGTCAGCTATGGATTTGTCCTTGAATTGGCAGATAGAATAGAGGTCTGTGATCGAGACCTTCTTGGTGATGTTGATGGAAAAATGATCAAGAAAGAGCTAGGCTAGCTGTGTGAATGTGAAGATGGAATGGCTGGCAAGGGAGCTGTACCAGTCAAGTGCAGCACCAGAGAGACATAGGAAATGTGCGTAAAAGCAATGCATCATCATGGGAAATAAGGTAATAGGCATGTCTGAATGCCCGTAAGTGTTGTTGTGGGTCTTCCTTGCTTTGAAAATGAGAAAATTTCAAAAGTTCTCACTGGCTGGGATATGGTCTAATCGAGACAGAAGGATGAATGGGCTCATTACAAATTTACTCGTATGAGAGAGCATTGCGTGAGCCAGAAATGGAGGTCTCTAGGCTAGACATCTTTTCCATCAGCATTTTGATGATATCTACTGACGAATTGGCAAGTGGAGCACCCCCTAGGTTGTAGGGCACTTGGAAGAGGCTAGAGGAGGCATACGACATAGTTGGTTGTCCCTGTAAGGGCACAACATAGGGATAACTAGTCATAGGGATAGAAGAGAAGACTAAGGGTGGTTGGGTAGAAGGCATAGCTAGGCTTGATGTTGCCATGAGAGGTTGGATTGTGGTAACAGGGGCTAATGGATAGGAAGCCACCCTAGTGTTGATAGGGGCCAGGGTAGGCAGAATAGAGATGACTAGATTTTGGAAGGGGGTGGAGAGTGGATGAGTGGGCTGAGGTTGATAGGGGGCCGAAACCCTGATGGAAGTGGGACCAAAGATGGAGGGAGAGGCCACACTTGGAAGGTTGGTCAAGGTCTGGTCATTGGTCAAGGTGATAGCTTGGGTGTCTAAAGGTTAAACTATGGATGCTATCAATATGGCCATAGTCGCTACAAGAGAGGTCGGCATTTTGTAAATCTGATTGCCCAAGGAGTCTCATGTTTGGCTATGCATGAGATAGTGCTACAAGGATTTGACGTTGAGGGCCAAGAATCATGCAAAATCTTGGTCCCCTTCTGGGACAATAGGAGTCTGGGGCAGGGTTGGGCGAGTAGGAGTTCTTTCAGTCTCTGAGTGGAACTCCATTATAGGACTGGTTATGGATGGGGTAGATGGAAGCGGTTGATGCCTCACGTGGTTGACTAGAGCCTTGGCTTGACTACGAGTCAGAACCATTCAAGGTAAGAAATGCCATCCTCACAAGCTCAAACAAGCAGATAAGATCAGAAAAGATGAAGAGCACAAGCAAATCCTAAGCATTAAATCCCTAGAAATTTATTAGGATCATGGTGGCTTATGCCTTAGAAATATGTGTAGGAAGATTGGATTTTGAGACGGTTCCTAGAAGAGGTAGTCTATGGATGGTTTCAAGTTTTGTTTAGGTGCTCAAGAAGTTTGGGTTAGGTTTTGTACATGCCCTGTTGCTAAGGAGCAAGCTCCCCTCACTTCACGAGCCCAATGATAAGCTGGTCTCACTTAGCCAAAATATACTTTCCCTAGAGTTTAGACTCTGCCAGAGAATAGAGTGGGCTTTCCCCTTGGTGATGAAATCCAAGTAGGATTATCAAGATGGGTAAGGTATCCACTGGGGGATGAAATCCCAGTCAGGCCTTGTCTCAAGTAAGTTGGATGTTTGATTTAGTGCACGTGGTTTGGTTGTGTAACATCAAGTGATCTACGATTAATTCAATATGCGGTTTGCTAATTACTAAGTGTGGTCTAAGAAATGCAAGCAAGTAGAAATGCAATGCAACATGTTTTAAGCCCCAAGTCGAAATGTTAAGTTACGGATGAAAAACAAGTTGAGAAAGGGTTGAAGGATATGATTTTTGACTAGTCTAGAAATGCAAGAAAAGAAAAGAAAAGTTCTTTTTATTCCTACTTATGATGTCGTTTAGAAGAGAAGAAAGAGGTGAAAAGGGAGGATCCTAATGTACCTTATATGAATGAAAAGAAAAGGAACCCACGGAAGAACCTAGGGTCCCACCGGGCGTGCCAGAATGTTTCTATGCTAGATTTGCTTTTCACATTCAAGAAAAGGAAATGAGAAACTAAAAAAGAAATGGATGAGGGTTTGTACGTACCCAGATTGTAGACGTGCGTACCAGAATTCAGACATTGTGAGAACTCCTCTTTGGTTGTGGAGGATGACACCTGAAAGAAAAAGACACTAAAACATGAAAAATGTTAGATGACGAAAGGGTGGACTGCCAAGCAAGGGCTTGGTCCTAGAAGCACAAAGGCTTCTTGGAGGATGCCAGTACACTGTTAAAAATAAAATGCTGATCAGAAACAAAAAGCGATAAATGATGAAAAATAGAAAGAAAGAACTTAAGACAAAAGCATACCTGTTTAGAAGCAATCTACCTTTGCACAGTCGCCAATGTCGGTGGTATTGCCGACATCAATCAGGAAGTCACCGACATCAGTTATGCTGTCAACGTCGGTAGGGTTACTGGACAAGGTCGGTCGGGGCAGTAGTCAGGGATGAGTCTTGTCGGGTCACAGGCTGGTTTTAGTTTGCAAAATAGACTGAGGCTTTGTCTGAGGGTTAGGGAGATCTATTTAGAGGTCTGTGAGATTGCCTGGAGGTCTGAGGGACTTGTTTTGGGTCTGGGGGATTGAGAATGTTGTCCAAAGAAGTGACTGGTTGGGAACCAGAACCACAAAGGGGAATGAATGAGAGGCAGGGGATTGAGGAGGCTTTTCAGCCTCTCAGGGACACATAGGGAAGGTCTAGGCAATATATTGGATAAGTAGATGAAACCAAATGATAAAATGAAATGAAAACAATGAAACTGCTTACCTCCTGCTTGTTGATTGAAGAATGGAGGAACCTATTGTTGGAGCTGTGGAAGACCTTTTGCAAGAAGAAATGACTGATGTAGAGTACTTGTACCTACTGCTATTACTATACGAGGGAGAGAGAAAGGAGAATACGAATGCCAAGAGCATCAAGAGAATTCTATTTGTGGGGGCCCTAGAATGGTTGTAGGAAAATGTTTTGAAGGCTGCCGACGGTGGTAGAACCATCGACGTCGGTGGCCAAAGAATGGGCACAGAGGTTAAAATTAGCCTCTGTCCGTTCTTGCACGCTGCCAGGTCAAGGGGCCGTGGGAAAATGGTCGAGGGAGGCATAAATGGATGCAGGAGGAGGGATAAAGGGGAGATTTGGGCAATAAAGGCTAGGAGAGAGGTGGGGGGGATCCAAGGAGGGGATCCAAGGTGGCAAGGGTGAGGTGGAAAGGGGCTAAATATTTAATTATTTTAATTTGATAAATGGAGGGGGATAGGACAAGGGCTAGGATATGGGCCAAGGGGGACAAGGGTGAAAGACGACCAAGGTACAGACACATTTCTAGTGTCTATAGAGATAACCAAAATATTTAAGAAAGATAATAGGGTCCTTAGTCCCATTATATGTGATAGATGGAGAAATGTTTCAAATATGTATGGATGCAATAAATGGGGCTAAAGGTTCATTTTGAATATTTTGAAGGATTTTGTTATTTATTGGAGGTTGAGGGATGATATTTCCATTGGTATCTCTAAGAGGAGTGATAAAATTTTGATTTGGTTGAGACATGATGACTTGAGGTGGTTGACTAGTCATGTTTAATAAATGTTGTTTTATGTTCATTATTTGATATTGATTGGTTATTTGCATGATGTTCATTTATTGAATTACTTGTGTAATAAGTTGAGTTGTACCAATAGGTGGGTTTGTGTTTGGAGGAGGGATATTAGTGTTGATAGGAAAAGGATTTTTAGTAGGTGGAGTATTCCAAATATTGGTATTAGGAGGAGGATTAAGATGAATGACCTCAACTACATTACATGGTGTAGTGATTGGTTTTAGTTTAGGAGAAGAGGAAGGAAGAAATTGGATAGTTTCATCTAAAGTAATAAAATAAGTGAGGTTACTATCCAAATAATTATTTATGAAATGTTATTGACTAAAAGAAGGATGAAAATATGTTATCATGATGAGATAATACTAGATAGCCACACAAGAAAGAGATGCAAAAGTAAAAAAGAGATAGGAAGTGATAGAAATAGTATAGAGTCAACTGGGTTGACCTAACATAGAAAATAGGGCTTATAAATAATATAGGGTCATCTGGGTTGACCCAGTATAGTGAACAGAGGTTGGAAAAATAGTGAACAAGGTTTGTAAATAGTATAGGGTTTACTATGTTAACCTATTACATTTAATAAAGGATGGAAAAATGTATAGGGTCGACTGGGTCAACCCAATATAACAGATAGAGAAAATTATAAAGCCTATAACAGATTGTGAAGTAAAATAAGACAATTTTTTCTAGTAATTTGAAAAATATGGAAATTATATGATAAAAATAATGATAAAAATAATGAAATAAGTGAACAAATCCTATAAGGTTAGTTCACATCAGGTTCATCAAAATGTATGTAATTAAAAATGCATCATGTTTATAAATCAATCCTTGCTTAAATAAGATAGAGCATACCTATAGTCTTATGGCACAAAGTGGGGGTTAGAATTAAAAAAAACTAAAATAAACATACATCTAATACATATAATCATGTCAATGTATACATAATCCTAATGCATGTGAGAGAAACAAAATTACATTATCTATCTACTTTGATAAAAGAGAAATAAAGTTATGAATACTTACCTTGAAGATGAACCTATCAAGCCTCAATATCTCCATTATCCAAGGTGATTCACAAGATATTGTTGTGGTATGTAAGGATAACAAATAAAAATCAGCTATAAGATACACAACCTATCTGTTCATCCAAAAAAATTCTCCACAAGACAAGATTTGTATCTCCAAAGAAAGTATGGAACCCTAAGATTTATTCCTCAAGTAGAATGGTCAATAAGTAAATGTTCATTCACACTTGTTCTTCTCCACTTCTCTATTATCAAATGGCTGGAAATGACATTGTATATATAGGTGTATCTTTCCCTAAATCCTTCTAAATATGTTGGATATACAGGGTCAACCAAGTCAACCCTATATGTTTTTAGGAGATAATTCACTAGTTCCTAAGCTAGGTCGACCAAAGGGCTAACAAAAATCTCAAGTGAAACTACCATAAAATAGTATAGGGTTGACCCAATCAACCTTGTATAATAATCAGAGGTTGAAAATTATATAGGGTCGAGCCAATTGACATAGTACAATCAACTACTGAAAGGGGGTCAAGGCAAGAAAAATGATGATAAAGCATGACAAATGACTAGAATAGGTACCATAGAGAAGAATAAGATTAGGGTAAATAGTTTTAGGAGATAAGTATGTAGATAGAAAGTGAAAAAAAAGACAACAATATTATGAAGTACCAATGGTCTACCTACCCCTTTGTTTGTGCACTCCTTATGGTATGCACTCAGAGAGATTGAGACTTGATTGGTTCTTACAAAATACAAAGTATTAGTAATCAATAAAAGTTTGAAAATATTATGTGTATATACTTTCCACTCAATCTATAGAGGTAGTTACCAAGATCCCATAATTGGATTTACATTTCTTTTCTAATATTTACACAACTAAAACATTCTAACATACTTCTTATGACCTTTATATGATATAACACATTATTTCACCACCTTTTATTACATTCAATGGCCAAATTGTCACTCATATATATTCATGAAATTTAAATATTCAAATGTTGCATTTATTTAGGAAACTCTTAAAGGTTCACTAACACTCAAATTAGAAACATCTAATTAATCTAATGCCTCTAATTAGGACCCTTTAAGACCTCTAATAATTATCTCACACGAGAAATGATCATGATGAAATCTAACATCTAATTAAATGCTTTGCTTTGTTAGTGATGTTTTGTATAAAGTTCCCACCAGAAATGACTTGTGAAAGTTGAGTTAAGATAAGATATAACAAAAGATGGGATTTCATAGAGGCATAAGATTTTATCAAGGAATGTTTAGGAAATGGTAGAGGTAGAGTAAGGATGGTCCAAGGCATATAAATGGCCATATTTAGAGAAAAAATTAACACAAATTAAATGAAAAAAATTTCACAAATTATAGGATCCTTTGAGATGTTTGTTCAAATGTGTTGAAAAATGGGTAGGGGTATGAGTAAGGCAAGAACTCCTACTATCTCCCCATTATGATGCTGACAAAATTCACATTCCTTAATAAAATTATTGATATATTACTTGATGCCTTACCAAAATAAATTATAAAAACACATTCATAGGTTTTAAAAAATACTTAATGACATATGAAAGGTGAGGCATGTAACTTGGGAAAAATATTGTATTGGAACCTAGATCAGTAAATCAAGATAATGCAAAATTTTTATGATAAAGATTAGTCATCAAAGTATATTTAGGTTATAAGCCAAGTCTATAGATAACTTTTAGATGATTTAACATGCATGATTGTCTTATTACTACTCTTATTGGATATTACCCATCTATTCTAAAATGGGGATGGATAAGGTAAAAATCTATGTCTTTTTTCATACTCTTGGGATAGTGTATCAATGAAAAGATTTTCCTTGCCCTTATTATAGGTGATATCTTAATCATAACCATTAATTTTAAAACCCAATTTTATTAAACTAAGGAAGATATCCATTACTCCAAGAAGTAGCTGAGGATTTGATGAACAATTTTGATGCAAAAAATATGACCCACTAGATATGGTTGCCACTTACTGAATAACCATTATTTACTTCTCATAGGTTGACTATGCCAATTTATGCCCATTAAGGGATTTACTAGTGAAGGAGATGGTACATCCATATTACATGAGGATAACACAAAGAGTGTTTCCAAATGTGTCACTTTCAATGATATGTCTTCGAGAAATATTTCATGGAAAAAATAGGTTTAATACACATATCCTACTTGAGTATCCAAAAGCTTATTTAGTTGTGACATACTAAAAAATGAATATTTTTAAAGCATGGTAGTCAATGGTGATTTTTTTCCTCTATAATATCTAAAAAAATACTATTAGTACCTAGTGACTTGAGGAAATCTAGGAAGGCTTTTGAGTGTCCTTATTTAGGTTAATTTTTCATAGCCTCAAATTTTCCTTGGTTGACTCGAACACCAAATACTAAGACAATATGGCCTAGGCAATCCACCTCATACTAATCAAAGGAAAATTTGGACATTTTATCATAAGTTTTATGGTCTATGATAAGTTTTAAAACAAATTTGAGGTGTTGGAGATTGCATACTTATAAATTTGAGCTTATAAATTTAAACTACTAAAAATAGCAATTTTACCCAAATCATACAAAACATCAAAATAGAGAGAATATGGAATCAAATTAGAAATTAGATAAGGATTATTACCAAAATATTTCTCCTCTTGTCTTCCCTCCAAGATATCAAAATTTATTTTCCAATAGTTCTAGACTTTTCTTAATGGATTGCTATGGATAGTCTCAGAATTCAAGATAACATGATCTTAGCTTGATGATAGACTAAAATGATAGCATGGACTGATTGATAATATGGAAATGGATTTTATATGGATTAATATATTTAATCATCATGGGCGAATGGTTGGATTTAAATAGAGATAAGGGAGGGAGATTTCATAGAATTTAAAATTCTATGGAATTCTCTATAGAGTTGGAGGAGGATTGAAACATTCTAGACTCCACTAGGGGAACCTAATGTTGTTTAGTCGGGGTTTATCTAGGTTTATAGGATAATTAGGTGGAGGCTAGGTAATAGGCATGTAGGAGATCTTAGAGGATAGGTGGGTAGGTGGGATATGGTAATTTTAAATTAAAACTTGTAAATTTAAGCTTATGAATTTAAACTACTAAAAATAGCACTTTCATACAAATTGTACAAAACATCAAAAGTGAGATAAAATTTAAGAAAATTAAAAATTATATAAGGATTATTATCACCATTTTTATCCTTTTGGATTCCCTCCAAGATCTTCAAATTTATTTTCTAATAATTCTAGATTTTGCTTGATGGATTTCTATGGATAAACTCAGAATTTATGATAGCATGATCTTAACTTGATGATATATTAAAATGATAGCATGTATTTATTTATAATATGGACATGGAGTTTCTATGGATTCATATATTTGATTATCATGGAGGAGTGGTTGGATTTAAATAGAGAGAAAGGAGGGAGATTTTATGGAATTTTAAAAATCCATGGAATTCTCTAGAGAGAGAACTTTGTAGAAAGTTGGAGGAGGATTAGAACATTCTAAACTCCAGTAGGGGAGCCTAATGGGGTTTATTAGGGTTTATATAGGTTTATATGAGAATTAGGTGGAGGATAAGTAATAGGCATGTAGGAAAGCCTAGGGGATAGGTGGGTAGGTGGGATATGAGAATTTTAAATTCCAAAAAATTAGATAAGTGTGGTTAGTTGATAAATAAGACATGATTAAAGGAATTAATTAGTTTTTAGGAAGGATTAAGGTTAGTAGATGAATATGGAACTAGTGGGGAATTAGAATAATAACTAATAAAGGGTTATTAGGAATACATTAAATAGAATTAAATGAAAATTAGTATCGAACTTAACAAGCTGAAGAAGGCAAAAAAATTTAGATGCATATATTTTCTCCCTCTTTGAAATGGCATTACGAGTGGGTGAAGTATAAGGAATAATGGTCTTTAAAATAAGAAATACACTCATGAATGAATTTCATTAAATGATATTAGTGGATATGATACCCCCTTGAGGGGACATACATGGAGGAAGGAGCTAGATGAACACTCGAAAAGAAGAAATGAGGGGTGGGATGTGATGAATAGATAAGGGGATGCAAATGTGTGATGTGAGATAGATGATGAAGAAAAATAACTCGACCAGAGAAGTGAGATACAAAGTGATGATGCCCATAGAAAATGAATATGCATAGGGAGTGGAAACATGATGGTGATAAGATAAAAGGCTGTAAGATTTTGACATATCCCAGGTAAGGATGCATGTTAGGGAGAGTTGTAGACCAAGATGATAAAGGACATAAACTATCAACATATACTAAGTAAGGACACATGATGGGAGAGGATTGATCCAAAGATAAGATAATTATTTGATAAAAATAATGATGACTGTAACTTAAAGATGAAGTCAAGTGATATGATGAAGGAAATGAGAGAGTAGAAAAGGATATGATTGAGTGACCAAAAGATTAAGGGGAAGAATTTGTTAGTGTGATGTATCAAATCAATGAGACATAATGTGATTAATAGTGGTAATGTACCTAGCAAGGATAGAAAAACAAAACATTAAGGGAAATAATTTTTTAGTGTGATGCAATAAATTTATGGTTCTGGTTATGCCCCAATCAAAGGAAGAAACTATAAACCTTAAATGATGAATTTAAAAATGAATGATAATCTAATAAAAGATGGATTTTGTGATTTTATCAAGCCCAATCAAGAGGTGTGGGTAATTAACAAAAATATTAAGGAGATGATTGTAAAGATGGTGATTGATTAATAGACAAACTGGTTAATGATTTATAGCTCAAGTATTTGATTGATGCAAGACATGAGGATAATGAAGAATAAGATAGATGAAATGATGAATGATGGGGAAAGAGGAAAGATTCATTAATTTGACCTTAGGCACACCATGTGACTAAAAACTACCTACATAGTTTAAAAATACCTAAGGCTAATGTAATTTAGACTAGATGATAGACAATGATGATATAATAGATGATGATGATGATGATGATGGATGTTATACATGTTAGTTATTAAATACATGTTCTATATAATGGTGATTACATTAAGACATTGATGATAGATGATTTAATATAGGATATAGATGGGATGATGAATGTTTTGGAGGAATGATTGGACTTTGATGTTCAATTTGAAGATAAATGATTAGATATGGGATGTTGGATGTTTATGACAGGTGATTAGATCAGATTGATGATGGGATAAAGATGATTGGATGATTAGGTAGGTGATTAGTGTGATATATTATTAATCCATCATTTCTATAATAAGTCTTATCATAGTATAAGCAATCAAATGTAAGTATAACACTAGGGAGTATGCCCTAGGTTATAAGTAGGATCAAGAGGATGTTATACCAAAGTGTGTGATTATAAAAGGGGTAAATAGTGAAGTTTGCATCACTAAATGCACCTAAAAATAAATATAAGAAAATAAATGAAACATAAGACAAGCAAATATATACATGATAAAAGACATATAAACAAGGCAAACAACATAGAGCAAACAAGCAACACACACAAGTATCTTATCTAATTATCATGATGAACTAAAAATAACAATTTCAATTAAATCATACAAAACATCAAAAGGGAGAGAATATGAAAGCAAACTATGAATTAGATAAGTATTCTTACCACCATTTTGATCCTCTTGGATTCCCTCCAAGATCTTCAAATCAAATTTTTAATGGTTCTAGAATTTACTTGATGGATTGCTATGGATAGACTCAGAATTTATGATAGCATGATCTTCGCTTGATGATAGACTAAAATGATAGCATGATCTAGTTGATAATATAGACATGGAGTCTTTATGGATTCATCTATTGGATTCTCATGGAGGAGTAGTTGGATTTAAATAGAGAGAAGGGAGGGAGATTTTATGAAATTTAAAATTCCATGGAATTATCTAGAGAGAGAACTCTCTATAAAGTTGGAGGAGGATTGGATCATTATAGACTCCACTAGGGGAGACTAATGGGGTTTAATAGGGGTCTAGCTAGGTTTATAAGAGAATTAGGCAAAGGCTCAGTATTAGGCATGTAGGAGAGCTTGGGGGATAGATTGATAGGTGGTATATAGGAATTTTAAATTAAAAGTTGTAAATTTGAGCTTATGAATTTAAATTACTAAAAATAACAATTTCACCCAAATCATATAAAACATCAAAAGGGAGAGCATTTAAAAGCAAATTAGAAATTAGATAAGGATTCTTACCACCATTTTTATCCTCTTGGCTTCCCACCATGATCTTCAAATCATTTTTCCAATGATTCTAAACTTTTCTTGATGGGTTACTATGGATAGACTTAGACTTTATGATAGCATGATCTTAGCTTGATGATAGATGAAAATGATAGCATGGACTGATTGATAATATGGACATAGGTTTTTTTATGTATTCATCTGATATATTCTCATGGAGGAGTGTTTGGATTTATATAGAGAGAAGGGAGGGAGATTTTATGGAATTTAAAAGTCCATATAATTCTGTAGAGAAAAACCTCTCTAGAGATTTGGAGGAGGATTGGAGCATTCTAGACTCCACTAGGGGAGCCTAATGGGATTTAGTAGGGGTTTAACTAGGTTTATATGATAATTAGGTGTATGATAAGTAATAGGCATGTAGGAGAGCCTAGGGGATAGGTGGATAGGTGGGATATGGAAATTTTAAATTCCCACATATTTGATAAATGGGGTTAGTTAATGAATAAGACATGATTAGAGGAATTAATTTTTGGGAAGGGGTAAGGGTAGTAGGTGAATATGGAATTAGTGGGGAATTAGGATAATAACATAGAAAAGGTTTATTAGGAATAAATTATATATCATTAGATGGAAATTAGTATCAATATTAGTAAGATAAAGAAGGTGAGCAAATTTAGATGCATACATTTTGCCCCTCTTTGAAATGACATTGTGAGTGGGTGAAATATAATGAGCAATGGTCTTTCAAATAATAAAGACACTCATGGATGAATGTAGTAAATGATGTTAGTGGATATGATTCCCCCTTGAGAGGACATGCAAGGAGGAAGGATCCATATGGCTACTTGAAAAGAAGAAATGAGGGGCGGGATGTGACAAATAGATAAAAGGATAGGATTGTGTGATGTGAGATATATGATGAAGAAAAGGAACTCAACTAAAGCACTAAACTACAAAGTGATGATGCCCTTTCCAAATACATATGCATAGGTATTGGAAACAAGATGATGATAAGATAAAAAGATGTAAGATTTTGACATATCCTAGGCAAGGACAGATGCCAGGGAGAGCTGCAGACCAAGATAATAAATGCTATGAGCTATCAACATATCCTAATAAAGGAACATGATAGGAGAGCATCAATCCAAAGATAGGATAATTATTTGATAATATTAATGAGGAGAATAACTCAAAGTTAAAGTCAAGTGATATGATGAAGGAGATGAGAGAGAATAAAATGATATTATTGAGTGACCAAAAGATGAAGGGGAAGAATTTGTTATTGTGATGCATCAAATCAATGAGACATAATGTGATTAATAGTGATGATGTCCATAGAAAGGACACATGCTAGGGAGTGAGAGATGATAATAAAGTTATGGTTTTGATTAGGACCTAATCGAAGGAAGAAATGATAAACCTTAAATGATGAATTGACTAATCTGTGATAATGAAAGAAAAGATGGATGTTGTGATTTTTTTAGGCCCAATTTATAGGTGTGGGTGATTTGTAAAATGATTAAGGAGATGAATATGGGTATGATGACTGATCAATATACTAATTAGTTAATTATTTATATCTCAAGTATTTTATTGATACAAGATATGAGGATGATGAAGAATAAGATAAATATAATGATAAATGGTGGGGAAAGAGGAGAGAGTCACCAATCTAACCTCAAACACACCATGTGACTAAGTGCCATCTACATAGTTTGAAAAGACTCGAAGCTAATGTACTTCAGACTAGATGATAGATGATGATGATGATGGATGCTAGACATGTTAGTAGTTAGATAGATGTTGGGTAGAATGGTGATTATATTGAGACATTGATGATAGCTGATTGATTAGAGGATATAGATAGGATGATGAATTATTTGGAGGAATGAATGTACTTAGATGATCAATTTAAAGATAAAGGAATAATATAAATAATTGGTTATGTGATGTTATATGCTTATGATATGTGATAAAGATGATCAAATGATTAAACAAGTGATGAGTGTGGTCCATTATCAAGCCATCATTACTATAATAAGGTTCATCATAGTCTAAATAATTTGATGTAAGTATAACACTAATCAATATTCCCTAGGATATAAGTAAGACCAAGAGGATGTTGACTCAAAGTGCATGATTATAAAATGGGCAATTAGTGGACTCTTCATCATTGAGGGTACCTAAAATCTTCATTATAATTTTTTTATCATCATAACATCCTCTTTCATTTCCTAGTAGACAAAAAGAGACATGAAAGACTAAAAATAAACATAGATAAACAAATGAAACATAATACAAACAAATATATACATGATAAAAGATATATAATAAAGGAAAACAACATAGAATAGACAAGAAACACACACAAATATCTTGTCTAATTATCCTAATGAGAGTCGATAGAATGATTGATCAAGTGACAAGTAAGACAAAGTGGGTCATGATGATCATGATATGATTAAGGATAATAACTTGGATAAGGTATGGACTTGGAGTAGATGAGGGACTTGGAATAGGATACGGATATGGATTTAGAGTGGAAGAGGGAATTGGATTTGGATAAGTATATTGATGTGGAGTGGATGAGTGAATTGGATTAGGATAATATTATGTATATGGACTTGAATGCCAAGATGAGGACATAAGACAAGACAAGATGATAAGACCAAATAAAACAAGGTAAGATGACAAGATGATAAGATGGATAAGACTTTAGATAGCACAATTGGGATATTTAGGACATAAGACAAGATGACATATGACAAGACAACTTAGATGTTTTTGGATTTGGTGAATTTTATAATTTTTAAGGTTTTTGACATATTTCAATTTTTAGGTCTTTTTGGAATATGTATATACACTATACAAAGGGGGTTACTAGCAACGGGAACACCAAGCCTAGTAACTATGATAAATATGGATGGAATAATTGATGGGATGAAAAAAGGATGAGGGTAATGCTAAAAAAGAGATGAGGACCAAGGAATTATGGACTAGGATTTGCCAATGACCACATCATGAAAGAACTAGATATATAATTTATTGAGTGTCCATTGGAGGATATGCCAAGATGATTCCAATTTTTTTTCAAGACATCTTCGACTCCCTTACGAAGGTCAATATTAGAAGAAAGGATTTGCAAGATATGATAGAAAATGATGTGTAGGAACAATGGACAGAGGGATATGATAGACAAGGATGACATGGATGGGTTGACAAGGGATGAATCTTGCCCCCAAGTGTTGAGGTATCATGTAGAGAATGGATTATTTTACCATGATGCTAGAAACTACTTTTCATCATGGTACTTGACCAAGGTACTAGAAGATTGGTTTTCACCATTCGATGATTTTTTAATACATATATTCAATTTTTTTGAATTTTTACTGATGGCATCTTGATTTATCAGAGATGGGTGAGTTGTAGGATGGAAATTATTACTTGATATTTATACCATAACCTATTTTAGATATGGGTGATGTTGATATCATGTTATTGATTCTAATGTCACAAATTCCCTTATGACATTCATTGATTCTTGATTCAATGTTCTATTGATATCTCGATCAGGTGTCTTTGTAACCCCTATAGGAGACAATGATAAATAGGAATTTAAAGTATGGTATGGATGGTATTAGGTCTTGATTTTGATGATGGGATATAGGATGTGAATGAGTGATATGATTAGGATGGAAAATATGACTAGAAGGAGAGAAGAAATGGGGTTCAAGATTTGTATACACTATTAGATATGGTTAAGGGGACATTTTAGATTGGTGTCATGAGATTAAGGGATCCAAGACCTTCCAACTTTTTGGTTCTTTGATCTAAATATTAAGAGGATTGTCAGACATATTGTTATTAATTTTGATAATGACTTAATTTTTAGACTTAATTATATCTTGACTGCCCCCTGGTGTCTGAATTTGGGCTTCACCAGAGCAGATTGTTCTTTGACTTGATTAATGATGATTATTTTAAATTTGATGGTCTACTAGCACATCAAGGAAATTTATACTATGGGATGATGCTTTTTGACTTCGCTGATTACGAAGCTCTTCTTGACTTTGATTGATTATATTCAGATCACAACTAACTTGATTACTTGACTATATAAATTGATTATTAGCTTGTATCCTTGTATATTCGACACATGATATAACATTCTAAGGGGAATTTAATGATGTTTATTCTTATTTATCCCATTAAAGGAGTTGGATGGAGGGATCGTTAATATGAGATGAATGATTAGGAATATGTGGTGAAAGAGATAAATTAACAAGATGATGGGTAATATAATCATCATAAAATCTATTAGGAGACCTAACCTCAATGTCAGATAAAGAGTCCTTATGAATCTCAAAAGGATCACTAAGACAGTTTGACAAATTAGTATCTAAATCTAAGTCATATACAACTTGATGATCTTTGACTGATAAGCATATAAGAATTGTGTTATGATTTAATCATCTTGAGATGGATCAAGAATCATGCCTTCTAACTAGTCAACATTTGAATAAGAGGCATCCTAAAAGAGAGGTGTCAGCATGACTTTCATTATTAGAAAGGTTTGATGATTATGATGTTTCTAACATGGGTTTTGATTCATATAATGATGCCAAACATGATCCTAACAAATTTGATGATAAATCTAATAGGGATGTTGATAAAGTGATGTCATCAATAGTTGATTTTTTGATAGTATCCATATTATTGTCTATAAGTATCTTTTATACCTTGGCTTTGTGAAGGGATGCATTAGCTTAGTGGATTTGTGAATATGGGGGATTTGATGTGGATAAGATATAGGTATGACTTGACTAGGGATGGTTATGGTATGGCAAGATTTGGGGTCATGACCTTGGTTGAGTAGGGAAGAAGCTTGATCATATTTAGGAATCAATTCTTAGCATCCCCCCTTTTGAACACTCCTAGGAATAAACACATTAGATTCACCCTCAATTTTAACATCACCATTATCAATGAGGTTTTGGATATAATAAATAAAAGGGTGACATATATTAATAGAATGTCCAGGGACTTTATGATATATAAAAGATTTTTCAGATTGATACCATGAGGGCATACATTTAGACAAATCTAGAGGTCTTGTTTTTAGATGGATAATCATGCATATGGACCTTAATTTTCAAATTAGGGATTCTATAGATATTAGGATAGGGTTATATAACTAGTCCCTTATTTTGAATTTAGGGTTGAAATAATATGATGGTGAGGTCATGATATTGGGGGAGAATGAGGTTGATAAGCTAGGCTTCCCTTTGCTAGTAGGATGAGAGAGTTGTGATGGACTATAATTGGTAAATGGAAGGTTTGATTATGGATGGGTATAAACAAAAAAACCACAATCAGGTTAGTTAAATTGGGTCAAGACCTTTGGGAAGTTTGGCACCCATATGAATGAGCCACAAGAGGATTTCATCCTTATTTATAACAATATAGTTATTAAATAAGGTAAGCTTTGGACTAGAAAAACCATGACTAAGACTAAGACTAGTGGCTAGGGGACTGGAATGGGATTGGTTGTCATGATAATTAGATGGGAATAAGGGTTGATAAGGGACTAGTTTAGGAGGTGAATTTAGGCTTAGGGGTTCAAAATCATTAGGAAAGTGAGCACCCATCTCCAAAATCTAAAAAATTCACTTATCCTTATTGGTAAATATATTTTTATTAAATATGGTAACTTTATCATTATATATCAAGGGATGACATGAATATGGTTATGATGAATGGACAAAGGGTTTGAGTGAGATGGGATATTTGGGGGCTAGGTGTAGATGGGGAAGGATATGGGACATTGGTTTAGGCTTGATGGGATCGAGGTCGAAAGGTAAGCGAGCACCCATATATAGGGCCCACAAAAGGATCTCATTTTTGTTGGAAAATAGGTATTATTCCATGATAATGATGTATAAATCCATTTAATCAAATGATGGATAGGTAATGGATGAAATTTTGATAAAAAGGGGGTTAATGTGTAGGTAGATTAGGTCTTGGATAGAAATGTGATCCTTTAAAAAATTAGGTATGAATAATTGAGATAGTATGACATGTGATGATGAGGATGAGATATACTAAATGGATTATGATATAAGACTATTATTAGACTTCAAACTGATTAGTATGATAGGTGATAATGATCTATTGACAATGCCTAGTTTTCTAACTAGTAAGATGATTATTAAATGGGTGCTAATTATGAATAGGCAAGGCATATAGATTTAGAGATGATTGGATTGATGATGAATAGATTGATGATGATTGGCTGATAGATTTAAGTTGACAAAGTGATAGGTTGTTAATAGGGTATTGACTAAGTATGAAATCTAATAAAGTGAGGTGATAGAAAAATGATAGTGGATTAGAGTGATAGAATGATATGGATGGACAAAATAACTAGATCAAGACTTAAAATAATTAGATCAAGGTCAGATGGATATAATATTATGTGATTGAATGGATGGATAAATGAGGATGGGATTAAGATTAGGATAAGTATATAAAGGAAATGATACACTAATGATTAGGGGTATGGTAAATATGGTTTGGACAAGTGCATTACCTAAAAAGTCAACAAAGTAAGATTGTATTTGTTTATACAAAGTAAGAATACATGAGGATGTTATGATAAGGATAGGGTGAAAAATATGTAAGGGGATGCAAGACAAAATTATAATAGGATATGTATAAAATTAAGTATGTACAAGATATGATGAAGGATGGATGTACAAGATGACTAAGAATGTATAAGATGGGAATAATAATATACAATATAGTGATATAGAATTCTTATATAATAATGTATGGGTTTGGGTGAAATTTTGACTCAACTAAAAAAAACACTGGTCTAGCATGACACACACCAAAATAAGCAAACCATAGTCCTAAGACTAGTAAACTTATGGGTGTGTAACCCAATGATTGCACCATACATTGGATTTATGGGTGAGGCTATAAGACGGTGACCTATTATGGTATCTATTAAACCCTCTCAACCTTATGTGCAAATGAAGGTCATTTGGGAGCTGATAATGACTCTAGCAACAAGTTGCCTATTATGGCTAAAAGGTCTTATGCTAGGCTATACATACTTTCTAGGGGAGGCCTTAATATACGCTAGGTACATTGGAACCAAGTCTGTGTAGGGTGTTGTATAATGATTATTTTAGATAATTAACTCTTATACTTCATGAAAGACCTATATGGGATCAAATTCTTAGCCTAATGATAATTATCCCTAATATTTATACTCTACCAAAATATGGAGTGTGGATTAGTGTGTGATGGTAAAATCCATAGTCACTATCCCCTTAAGATTATGAAAAGTGTGTCAGTGTGAAGTACACATCATCTTTACCCTATAAAATAAAATGGGAGGGTTTATTAGTGTTTTTGATCCTCCAAGACTCACTATTAGGATGTAGGGAGGAGAGCATACACCACTATAACCCTCAAGTGACACACAAGCAGACAAAAAGATTTATTAACTGATTTAATGAAGATGTAATATATAAAAATATTTATTCAAAATGGAAAAATGTCTTTGATAGGTTGCCTACAAATCAATCAATTAGTAATTTGAATTTGAAAACCCTGGAGGGAAAACTGTAAGACAGGATGCTAGACAAAAATATGACTCTTAAGTGAAGGTATTAGTAAGCCAAAATTGCCACTAGATTCACCCCTATAAGAAGTAAAATGTTATTAAAATAATTCTTAATAAAATCATTAAAAAAAATCATGATTTTACATTATAACATTTTTAAATGAGGGGCCACGATGCGGGGGTCTAGGGGTGGCAACCCCTAGTGTGGTCAAGGGGCATTACCCCTTTTGGGGCTTAGGGGTAGCACCCCAGGGGTAATCCTGGTCATGGTACCAAGTGGGGTTAAGAGGAAACACTCCTGATACCAAATGCAAGTTGGTTCTTGTGGGATGCTTAGAATTACTAATTTTTTTAAGGAAATGATCTAGAAAGAGAAATAAAAAAGAAGAAATTTTAGAGACAAATAGAGAGTTATTTGTTTTGACTCACATTATTTGACAAGCAGTCCTATAGAGAAAATGATATTAATAGATGTGATTTTTTTAATTTCTAAGGGTTATGTATCTACCAATTGAGAATAAAATATCCCCACTTATGACAAAACAACTAAAATTGACAAAATGATAGTTTAAACACTACAACTTATTAACATACTAATCTAATGACTATTGACTTAAGAAGCTATCATTCGAAATGAACATATATGAAGAGAATGGGTCACATAACAAAATAAAACTAAAATTTGATGTTGGCGCAAATGTCACAGACTAAATATTGAATGAATTTGTCTTAATACAAAATTTAAGTTATTTCAAAAACAAAGTAAGAAGTAATCAAATTATTTTAATGGATTTCTTTCATGAAAGATGTCTCTCTCCTTAATGGGACCTCTTACCAAGGAAATTAAAATGCCTTTACTATATTTTTTTGAGATTAAATATGCTCTATGCTATAATAAATTTTTGGATGGGTCATGTGGCTCAAGGCAGTGTGGAGCTCGAGGAATGACTCGAAATCAAGGTAGAGTGAATGTTGGTCTGAAACATTTTTACCATTTTAAATCCGACACTATAGGATTTTAGAACAAGTATAGACATCCATAAAACATTGATTGAAAGTACATTTTTTCATGAAATCCATAGGTTGGTGAACTAAAAGAGCCATGATTAAGAAACCTGAATCAAAATAAGAGCATCAATAATATAAAAATTTATCAAAGTGTAATTAGAAGTGGCTTTTATTTATTTATTTATTTGTTAGATGTTTACAATTATTGGTACATGTGAATCATTTGGTAGAACATATTAAATAAACGTTACCTCATGGATTATGGTAATTATCAAAATAGGGCAAGGAGTGGATTTTTGGTATATACTACAATGATAATCAACCTAATATGAAAAATTTGGAAACAAGCATGATTTGGTGGGCTATTTGACACAATAAAGGGGTTAAATCATCTAATAAGTTCAAGGTTCAAAAATTGATAGGATTTCTATAATGTATTTGACTAAATGACTAAATAAGACATTAATGTATAATTAATGTAGCTTGGGTATCCTCACGTGGCATTAACACTACCTATAATGGCTTTGAGGTAGGGAAGGGGAAATTTTTTGTTAGATGCTATAGTTACAAATGTCCTAAAAGACACCTAATCTGTTTAAAAAAAATCCTTATGGCTTACACATATGTCAATAAAAATAGAAAACTTGTGACCAGGTCAAAGCCCAGATTAAATTAATGGCTAGACTAAAAGAGAGTAAGCAATCTAATGGAATTATAAATAATGTAAGTGCATACATTATAAATATTATAAAGAGAAGCTTGCTTAAATTTTTTATTAAATTAATAATGTATATTTGACATCTCCTTTGAACCTACATATAAACTTGAGGTCACACTAAAGATCTTAAGTTCATTGAAAAAAGTCATTGATGAGAGATTTAAGATGTTGTAACTAGATAAAAAAACATGAATTATATCAAACATTACAAAAATGCTTTTTGTACCCAAAAAATAAAAATTAGCATAGAATTAAAGTAGCAACATAGACAACCTATCTCAATTGCATTTTGATAATTAATCAATAAAAACATGGTTATTTCATGCTTATACCAAAAGAACAAAATTGTAATTTACTATGATAAGATCAAAAGTCACATTTTCCCTAAGTAGCAATTTTGTTGAAACTGGAAGTTTTGAACTTGGGGGCCATAAATTCTTCTTTGTCTTGACCTGTAACATGTTAACACTCCCAAATGAAACCTAGGAGTGTTAAGCATAGAATATACTGAGAGGGGGGGTGAATCAGTATATCATATATCTTACAAGACTTTCCCTTAATCAATTTCACTTAATCAAACATTCAAGATATGCAATAAAACTCAAACAATAAACATCACACAAGATAGAGAGAGACACTAGATATAACGTGGAAATCCAATGTGGGAAAAACCATGGAAAACAATCTCAAGTATATGAATGAGCATCAACCCAAAAAAAAATTTGCAAGCACCAACTTGCAAGAGCACCAAACCCCTTTGCCAAGCACCAACCCAACAACTATTCATGAGCACCAACCCACAGGAGCACCAAACCCCTTTGTCGAGCACCAACCAAGCTACTAGTCATGAGCACCAACCCACAAGAGCACCATCCCCTTTGTGTATACCACACACCTATCTCTCAATGTTGTTATATCAACAAATGATAGTTCAATACAACATCTCTTTCCTCTCTCTCACCTTTGCTCTTCTAAGCTAGATATAACAAATACAAATCATATTCAACTCTCACAATTTCTCTTCTAAGCTAGATAATACAATATCAAATCAACCTCTATCTTTCATATTTATAAATGGATTCTCAAGCCTTTATTTATAGCTTTCCAAATGACCTTTGGCCTTCCCCCTTTGTGACCCTTCAATCCTCATAGAAAATGGCACCAAACTTGTATGACCCTTCATATTCAAGCCTTTGAAAAGTCATGTGCTGACCCTTCATGATAAAAAATGTCCTCCCCTCTTTTGTCCTCATCTTGGTGACTTTTTGTATTCCTTAAAGTGTCCCTTCATGATAAATTGTGCCCATCCTCTTTTATCTTCACTTGGTAACTCTTGGAATTCCCCAAGATGACTCTTCATGGGAAAATGCATCCCATCCTTCTTTTGTCTTTACCCCATGGCTCTTTGACTTCTCTATGGGTCCTTATTTTATTTCATATGCAACCAAAAATATATTCATTAATATTAAATAAATATTAACTCACATTAGCCAAGATATATCTATTACAAATAACATTAAATGTAATGGGGCCTATATCACCAATAATGCTAGACCTTTGACATCAATAACAATATTTCCAACAATCTCCCCTTTCTCATTGATGGCAACCTCAATCCTGAAACTGCCACATTCTATCACTTGCACATCCTGTCAGCTAAAAATATATAGTAACTCCCCCTTACTATGCAACTTGTACCTATTCCCTGTACCTATTTATGCACCTGTACCTATTATTCTCCCCCTTTGACATCAATGGCAAAGGGCCTACTTGGAGCTAACACTTAGCTCCCCCTCAACTGATGTTGAATCTCAATGGAAGGAAGTAAAGGAAATTAGTCCCAACTTCTCTCGTAGATACTCAAATGTGTCTTTTGGTAGTGCCTTTGTGAAAATATCTACAATTTGCTCTATAGTACTAATATATTCCATCTTAACCTATTGATCTGAACCCTGCTCTCTCAAGAAGTGATATCTAATGGGAATATGTTTTGATCTTGAATGCATTACTAGATTTTTTGAAATATTTATAGCACTTGTGTTATCACAAAAAATGGAAATAGGTTCATCATAGTTTACCTTGATATCTTCCAAAGTTTGCTTCATCCAAAGCACTTGAGTACAACACAATACTGCGACAATATATTTTGCTTCAGCTATAGAAAGTGATACTGAGTTCTACTTCTTACTTAGCCATGATACTAAGCTATCACCAAGGAAGAAATCTCCTCCACTTGTACTCTTTTTGTCATCCAAGCACCCTACCCAATCTGAATCTATATAAGCAACTAAAGTGAAATCTTTACGTGTGGGATACCAAAATCCATAATCCAATGTCCCCTTGATATATCTAAATATTCTTTTCACCATCTAAACATTACTATCTCTTGGAGATGACTGATATCTTGCAACCATACCTACTCCATGCATGATTTTTGGTCTCGATGCTATCAAATATAAAAGACTACCAATCATAGATCTATACAAAGATTGATTTGCAACATGTGAATCTTCATCCTTGCTCACCTTATTTCCTGTAAACATAGGTGTGCCAACTGGTACACAATCCTCAAAACCAAATTTCTTCAACATTTCCTTGGCATATTTACTTTGAGATATAAAAATTCCTTTATTTGATTGAAATATTTGTAATCCTAAGAAAAATTATAATTCTCTAAGCATAGACATTTCAAATTCTTTTTGCATTCTATCAAAAAATTCTTTTGTCATCTTTTCAATATTTCTACCAAAAATGATATCATCAACATATACCACAACAATCAATTGATGCTCACCTTCTATTTTGATGTAAAGATTACTATCAACAAATCCTCTCTTGAATCCTTGATCTTGCAAGTACTTATCAAGACTTGCATACCAAGCTTTGGGAGTTTGTTTTAATCTATACAATGCTTTTCTTCAATATACATACATGATTACTAATATTCGAGAGAATGAACCCCTTAGGTTGCTCAATGTAGACCTCTTCTTCAAGATTCCCATTTAGAAAGGCAGATTTGACATTCATCTGAAACACTTTGAAAATTTTAAATACTACATATGCAAGAAACATTCTAATAGCCTCTAACCTTGCTATTGGTGCAAAAGTTTCTTCAAAATATATTCCCTCAATTTGAGCATATCCTTTACATACTAATCTTGCTTTATTTCTAGTTACTTCTCTATTTTCATTCAACTTATTTCTAAAAACCCATTTTGTTCCTATCACATTGTGATCTTTTGGTCTAGGCACTAATTCGCAAGTATCATTCTTTTTTATTTGATCTAATTATTCATCCATAGCCTTAACCCAATGCTCATCATGTCTAGCTTCTAAAAAATTTCTAGGCTAAATTTTAGATAACAAAGAGAAATTAACTTGTTCAGATTCATTTACCATCATTCTTCTGGTGTGATTTCCTTCTTTTATATCCCCAATGATGTAAATTTCATTATGATTTTTTTGAACATATTTGGATGGAGTCTTGGTGCCCTTTTTCTCCTTCTCCTTTTCCTCATCTTCATCTGATTCTTCAAAGCCTTCCTCTTCAATGATTTCAAGAATGTCTACAGGATCACTGATCTTTTTTGTTCCAACTTCTTTTATCCTGACACTTGAACTTTCCACAATTTTCTTGGTTCTTTTGTTATAACATTTATAAGCTTTACTTTTTCAAGAATAACCAAGAAATATACCTTCATCTACTTTGGATTCAAACTTACCAAGTTTTTCATCAATTCTCTTTATAAAGCATTTGCTACCAAAAACTCTAAAATAATCAACTGTTATTAGTTTGTCTTGTTGAGTTGTGGAGCTAAAAGCTTCACCAAATGAGCAAATGTAGAGGTTTCTGGAGTTACACAGTCATCGACATCAGTTAAGATTGACCGACGTCAGTTAGGGATTGGTATACATCGATCATATGTAGATAGATAGAGACTGGCATCAGTTAACTGTGTGTTCCCAAAATTCTAATTTTGAGGAGAACAGATAGTTTGCATGTAAAGACTAACTGATAGTCTTGAGTCCACTTTTCTATTTTTGGCAAGACATATTTAAACCTTTGATTAAGAGGTGCATCTAACGGTGGAGAATGCATGGCTCATGATCCCTAGTTCTATATAATAGGGTTATATCCTCATAGTTTTCAACGTGGATCAATTCAAGTAGTTGAGTTGGTTGTAATTGAGAGAGAGATAACTCTTGAGGGAAAGAGATATGTACATCTGAGAGGTGTGAGAAGACAGAGATTTCTTCATTGTATTTCATTTTGGAAGAGTTTAATACAAGATTGGTTGTTTCTTGTATCTCCTATTCTTTGCTATTTCTAATTTCTAGTTACTTATTATTTCTGGTTTAATTTCATGTTTAGTTGCTTATACAAAACTAATCAATTATGCTGTAAGTTCTTAACAAGTGGTATCAAAGCCAAGTTCACTAACAAGTGGTATCAGAGCTAGGTTCACTAACAAGTGGTATCAGAGCTTCATTCACTAACAAGTGGTATCAGAGTGTGTTAGTGTTTGTTGATTACAAAATTCACTCACAGGTGTTTCTGATTAAGTGGGAGTAAAGCAATGGTATAAGAAAGTAAACTAAGAATGGAAAAATTTAATGGAAAGAATTATAAATTATAGAGGATGCAGATAGAATATTATCTATATCAGAAAGATTTATACTTACCATTGGGTGGGGTTTCAAGAAAGCCCACAGATATGCAAGATGAAGAATGGAATGTTCTTGATAGAAAGGCTCTTAGATCTATAAGGTTGAGCCTGACATCTTCTGTGATTTCCAACTTATCATAGGAAAAGACAATGGTAGAGTTAATGGATACTTTGACAAATTTATATGAAAAACCCTCAACTTTGAATAAGGTATATATTATGAAGCAATTATTTAATTTGAAAATGTAGAAAGGTGGATCGGTATCTAGTCATCTTAATGATTTCCATGCAATAGTAAATCAGTTAAATTCAATCAAAATAGTTTTTGATGATGAAATTAAGGCTCTCTTAATCTTATGCTCTTTACCTAAAAGTTGGCATAGTTTGGTAATGACAGTTAGTAATACTGCATCTACTTCAAATATCTTGAAAGTTGATGATGTTGTTAGTGTAATCTTGAATGAAGAAATTTGTAGAAAAAGCACAGAGAAAACATCAGGGAATGCTTTAAGTATTGAAAGCAGGGGAAGGCAAAGAGAGAAGGGCAAGCAAGGGAGATCAAATTCAAAGATGAGAAGTAGATCCAAATTCAAAAATGGAAGAATAACCTTTTGGAATTGTAGAAAGAAAGGGCTTGCAAAGAAAGATTGTTGGTTGAAGGATAACAAAGAAAATCAGCATGAAAATAAAGAAGAAGCAAAAGTTGTAGGTATTGTTGCACATGATGCTCTTATATTTTCTTTGGATAATAAAGTAGAATCTTGGGTTTTAGATTTTGGTGCCTCTTTCCATGTAACCCCAAATAGAGAATTTTTCAATGATTATGTCCATAAAATTTTTGGAAAAGTTTATTTATGGGATGATGAACCTTGTCAAATTGTTGGTAAAGGAAAAGTGCAGCTAAAATTGTAGAATGGCAACACATGGGTGTTGAAGGATGTCATGCATTTACCCATCCTGAAGAGGAATCTATTTTTTGCAAGAAAGTTGGGTGATGAGGGTTACACAGTAACTCTCACCGCTAAATCTTGGAAAGTTTCCAAGGGTGCACTTGTATTAGCCAGAGGTAAGAGAGTAGGTACATTTTATCTATCTACTTGTATTACTGATCATTCTCCTTCTATTTTATCTATTTCAGATGTAGATGCAAAGTTGTGGCACTGTAGGCTTGGTCACATGAGTGAGAAGGGAATGAATGTTCGTAAGTCAAAAGGTAAGCTTTCATATTTGAAAATCATAGATCTAGATTTCTAAGAGCATTATATTTTTAAAAAATAGAAGAAAGTGAGGTTTCTCAAAACTGGGTCAACAAAGAAGAAGCACAAGTTAGAGCTTGTTCACATAGACGTGTGGGGACCAGCTTAGGTAGCTTTTATTGGAGGATCACAGTATTATGTTTCTTTCATTGATGATGCTACAAGAAAGGTATGGGTTTATTACATAAAGAGGAAATATGATGTTTTTGACACATTTAAGAAATGGAAAGCTTTGGTTGAGAATGAAATAAGTTTGAGATTGAAGTGCTTTAAATTTGATAATGGTGGTGAGTACTGCAGCAATAAATTCAATAGTTACTATTATATGAATGGAATATGAAGGGAAAGGATGGTTCCAAGGACACCTCAGCAAAATAGAGTTACTAAAAGGATGAATAGAACAATAATGGAGTGTGCACATAGTATGAGGTTGCATGCTGGTTTGCCCTTATAGTTTTGGGCACAAGCTGTAGATACTATGGTTTACCTAATTAACAGAGGACCTTCTACTACATTGGATGGTGGAATTTTAGAAGAGGCATGGACAAGTAAAAAAGTAGATCTTTCATTTCTCAGAGTTTTTGGTTCTAAAGATTTTGTGCACATTGATAAAGAAAATAGAAAGAAGCTAGATGCTAAATCTATGTGGTGCACTTTCATTAGTTATGGTTCTAGAGATTTTGGATTCTGGTTGTGGAATTTAGAAACTAAAAAAATTATTAGAGGTTGTGATGTAGTTTTTAATGAGAAGGTGATGTACAGTGATCAGCTCAAGAGGCTAAATAATTTTGAGTAGGGTAATCATGATTTGGATGATGTTATGATCCAAAATGAGCTCATGGGTAAAAATCATCACTCATAGGAAAACACAGATACTAACGTCAGTCAGGCAGGAACCGACGTCGATCAGGAAGAAACTGACGTCAGTTAGGTAGAACTGACATTGATCAAGTGCAGACTGACATCGACCAGAGATGACTGAGATCAGTCATTGATAGAAATAAATTTGGGTGGATAACAAGCTATAAATGAGTCTCAAATGCCCATGAGGAGGTCTGAAAGGGTAAGTAAACCTCCAATTCATTATTCCCCTTCTTTATACTACTTGTTGCTCACTGATGGTAGAGAACCAAAAAGTTTTGATGAGGCAATGTAGGTAGAATCTAGGAAATAGTGGGAGCATGGCATGAATGAGGAAATTGATTCTTTAGAAGAGAATCAAACGTGGGATTTGGTTGAGTTGCCAGTTGGAAAGAAAGCACTGAAAAACAAATGGGTTTACAAGTTAAAGGAAGGAGAGAATGGACAAATGAGACATAAGGCCAGGTTGGTAGTGAAGGGATTTACACAAAAACTAGGTATTGATTTTGGTGAAATTTTTTCTCCTGTAGTAAAAATGACTTCTATTCAGACTGTATTTTCTTTAGTTGCTATTGAGGATTTACACCTTGAGCAGCTTGATGTTAAGACAACATTTATTCATGGAGATTTGGATGAAGAAATATATATGGATCAGTCGGAAGGTTTTGAGGTCAAAGGTAAGGAGAAACTTGTGTGCAGGTTGAAGAAAATCCTATATGGTCTTAAGCAAGCTCTAAGACAATGGTATTTGAGGTTTGACAGGTTTATGACAGAGCATGGCTTTAGTAAATGTCAATCTGACCATTGTGTTTATTTTAACAAATTGGATAATGGTAGTTATATTATCCTATTATTGTATGTAGATGATATGCTTATTGCAGGTTCACACATGCAGGATATTACTAAGCTTAAGGTAAAATTAACTCACATATTTTCTATGAAATATTTAGGAGTAGCAAAGAAAATCCTTGGCATGAGTATTAAGAGAGATAGGAAAAATCATAGTTTGATTTTGTCTCAAGAGGATTATGTGAATAAGGTGTTAGAGAGGTTCAATATGCAAGATGTAAAATTGATAAGCACACCTATGGTTGGACACTTCAAGTTGAGCAAAGAACAGTGTCCTAAATCACATGATGAGGTTGAGTACATGAGTAGAGTTTGATATGCTTCAGCAATTAGGAGCTTGATGTATGTAATGGTATGTACTAGACCTGATATTGCCCAAGCAGTGGGAGTTGTCAGGAAGTTTATGGCCAATCCAGGAAAGGAACACTGGAAAGTAGTTCAGTGGATTCTCAGATATCTGAGAGGGACCAGTAGTAGGCATTTATGTTATGGAGGGTCAAACACTTCTCTACATGGGTATGTAGATTCAGATATGGTAGGTGACTTGTATGGCAGGAAAAGCACCATAGGATATGTGTTCACTATTGGTGGAATGATAGTTAGCTAGATTTCAAAGTTGCAGAAGGTTGTTGCCTTGTCTACTACAAAGGTAGAATACATTGTAGTCACAGAGGCTAGTAAGGAAATGATTTGGATGACTCGGTTCATGGAAGAGTTGGGAAAGGAGCAAAAGAGTTGCAAATTGTATATTGATAGTCAAAGTGCAATTCATTTGGCAAAGAATTCAGCCTTTCATTCAAGAACCAAACATATACAGCGTAGGTACCACTTCATTAGACACGTATTGGAGGATGGACAATTAAAGCTGGAAAAGATCTATATGAATGAGAACCCTACGGATATGTTAACAAAGCCGATAACAAAGGAGAAGTTGAATCTTCATTTAAATTTTGTTGATCTTGAAGATTAAATTTGAAGATGGAGAAACAAACTAGAGGATGTTGCTATACAGGTACAGGTGTAGCTATTTATCTCCAAGTGGGAGATTGTTGAGTTGTGGAGCTAAAAGCTTCACCAGATGAGCAAATGTAGAGATTGTTGGAGTTACAAAGTCATAGACATCAGTCAAGATTGACCAATGTCAGTTAGGGATCAGCTGACATCGGTCATATGCAGATAGACAGAGACTAACATCGGTCATTTGTGCATTTGAAGAATTCTAATTTTGAGGAAAATAGACAGTTTGCATGTAAAGACTAACTGATAGTCTTGAGTCCACTTTTCTATTTTTGGCAAGATAGATTTAAACCTTTGATTAAGAGGTGCATCTAATGGTGGAGAATGCATGGCTCATGAACCCTAGTTCTATATAATAGGGTTAGATCCTCATAGTTTGCAAGGTGGATCAATTCAAGTAGTTGAGTTGGTTGTAATTAAGAGAGAGAGAGAGAACTCTTGAGGGAAAGAGTTCTATACATTTGAGAGGTGTGAGAAGAGAGAGATTTCTTCATTGTATTTCCTTCTGGAAGAGTTTAATACAAAATTGGTTGTTTCTTGTATCTCTTATTCTTTGCTATTTTTGATTTCTAGTTACTTATTATTTTTGGTTTAATTCTGTGTTTAGTTGCTTATACAAAAGTAATCAATTGTGTTGTAAGTTCCTAACATGTCTTTCCATAGCTCATAAGGAGTCTTATCACTGTTGACTCTTAATAAAGCTCTATTCGAAATATGCACTGTTGTACCAACTGCCTCTCTCCAATATTTATTTGCTACTTGGATTCAATTAGCATTATCCTTGCCATCTCCTAAACTGTTCTATTTTTCTATTCAACTACTCCATTTTGTTGTGGAGTTTTGGATACTGAATACTGTCTCTTTATTCCATGATCTTCACAAAACTTAATAAATTGATCTAACATGAATTCTCCTCCTCAATTTGATCTTAGACACTTAATCTTTAGATTAGTTTCATTCTCAACTAATGCTCTGAATGCTTTAAACTATCTAAAAGCTTCTGATTTTTTTTAAAAACATTATCCAAGTCATACGTGAAAAATAATCAATAAGCAACATGAAATATTTATCACCTTGAGTACTTTGAGTTCTCATAGGTCCACATAGATTAGTGTGAACAAGCTCTAGCATCCGAGTGGTTGAGTACTCTTTTGTTTTGAACCACCTTCTAGCTTGCTTCCCATGATGACAAGGTCCACAAAGCATGTTAGATGGCTTTGTGATCTTTGGAAGATTCTTGACTACTTGATTTTTACAAATTTTGACAAGATTATCAAAATTTATGTGCCCCATTCTCCTGTGCCATAACCAACTTTCTTCAATCTAACTCAAACAACATTTTTGACCGTTTATGTCTGATAGCATATATAAGTTATTACCTGTTCTCTAAGCATCTACAATCAATACATCTAAATCTTTTCTTCTAATTTCACAACCTTCTGCATAAAACTTTAGTGTGTGCTTCTGATCACACATTTAACTTAAACTCAAAAGATTATGCTTAAGACCTACATATAAAACATTTTCAATTTTAGTTCTACCACTATCTAAACTTAGTATACCTTTTCTGGCAATTTTGGCAGTAGTATTGTCCCCAAATTTCACTGTGTCACCATTGATCTTCTTTAAGGTTATGAACTTGATCTTGTCTCTTGTCATGTGCCTCAAACATCTTCTATCAATAAACCATGGGTTTTCTTCATTTCTTACATGCAAAGCTGTTTGGACTAACATAGAATCTTCAGGTTGTTTCTTCTGCCATGTCTGAACCTTTTTCTTGATGAATGGAGTCTTAAAACTCTGGCCCTTCTTGACTGACTCGAACACGCTTCTATAATACTAAGCTATGTGTTTAAAGTTGTTACACTTGTAACAAATTATGGTCTCTTCATCAAAGCTTGATAGAGGATCAAAAGAGTTATAGCTTCTGCTTGACTCTACATGACCTTCCTTTTCCTTATTTTTGAGATTATTAGCTCTTTTTCTACATTTTAATTTCTTATGACCATATCCATTACAATAAAAATAGTAACCATAAAAATGGGGCCTGTTTGTGAATCTCTGACTTGATTGCCTTTTATAGCTTTGTTCCTTCCAGCCTTCTTTGTCCTCTATATTCTTCACTTCTTCCTTTCTTGTTTCTTTATTTGTAAGAGCTTCAACATAGCTCTTCTTCTTTTCAAAATTGATACTTGTCTTATCTGATATTGCCTTTTAGCTTTCTAATATCTTATTTAATATATTAGTGCTATTCTCAAATTTTGAATCATTGATTATTTTATTATTGACTGCTTTCTCAATCTCTTCTTTTAAAGAGGCAATTTCAGTAACATACCTTTGACATTCTTTCTTGATATTTCCAACTATGCCATTAGATCTTCTTCATTTTTTTTGGATTCTTCAAAGTGTGCTTGTAGATCTTCAATTATCTCCTTTGACTCCTTTTTATTTTTCTCGATTTGATACTTCAATCTTCACTTTTTCTTTTCAACAATTTTTAACTCTTCTAAGGCACACATGAGTTATCCTCCATATTCACATCAACTTCATCCTCTTCTTCTTCTTCTTGATCAACTATTCTTTTGCTTGTAGAGGCACCTTTATGTATGGCCATCTTGTGCTTTCCTGATCTACCTTCAAGCTGTAAAACTTTTTTAAAAAGGAACCTGCTCTGATACCAATTGTTAAGCACAGAATATACTAAGAGGGGGGGTGAATCAGTATATCATATATCTTATAAAACTTTCCCTTAATCAATTTCACTTAATCAAATATTCAAGATATGCAATAAAAATCAAACAATAAACATCACACAAGATAGAGAGACACCAGATATAACATGGAAACCCAATGTGGGAAAAACCACAAAGAACAATCTCAAGTATATGAATGAGCATCAACCCAAACAAAATTTGCAAGCACCAACTTGCAGGATCACCAAACCCTTTTTTCGAGCACCAACCCAGCAACTATTCATGAGCACCAACCCATAGGAGCACCAAACCCTTTTTTTGAGCACCAGCCCAACTACTATTCATGAGCACCAACCCACATGAGCACTGACCCCTTTGTGTATACCACACACCTATCTCTCAATGTTTCTTTATCAACAAATGATATTTCAATACAACATCTCTTTCCTCTCTCTCACCTTTGCTCTTCTAAGCTAGATATAACAAATACAAATCATATTCAACTCTCATAATTGCTCTTCTAAGCTAGATAATACAATATCAAATCAACCTCTATCTTTAATATTTACAAATGGCTTCTCAAGCCTTTATTTATAGCTTTCTAAATGACCTTTGGCCTTCTCCCTTTGTGACCCTTCAATCCTCATGGAAAATGGCACTAAACTTGTATGACCCTTCATATTCAAGCCTTTGAAAACTCATGTGATGACATTTCATGATAAAAAATGTCCTCCCCTCTTTTGTCCTCATTTTGGTGTCTTTTTGTGTCCCTTAAAGTGTCCCTTCATGAGAAATTGTGCCCTTCCTCTTTTGTCTTCACTTGGTGACTCTTACAATTCTCCAAGATGACTCTTCATGGGAAAATGCATCCCATCCTTCTTTTGTCTTTACCCCATGGCTCTTTGACTTCTCCATGGGCCCTTATTTTGTCTCATATGCAACCAAAAATATATTCATTAATATTAAATAAATATTAACTCACATTATCCAAGATATATCTATTACAAATAACATTAAATGCAATGGGGCCTTTATCATCAATAATGCTAGACCTTTGACATCAATGACAATATTTCCAACAATCTCCCAAGGTTGTTCAAGCCTACCTCCAAGTTTAGGGTATCATGGGATTAAGCCAAGGCTATGGGTGACTTATGATTAGACTAAACCTATAGTTTATGGGGATAGCTCCCCCGGTACATTGATTTAGCTCAAATCACAAAAAATACTAATTTGGGTGAAAAGGGATAGATAAATGCATGAAAATAAAATTTCTCTAAGGGGTGGAAATGCACCAATATGATTATCTACTCTATTTGATCTTAAATAACACTAATGATCTAGACAAGCAACTGAACTTATATCTATAAGAGCTCCTTTGCAACAATGTTTGACATAGAGGCTATACTATGTGGATAAAATATGAGGGTCATGAGAGGAAGGTATGATTAAAGACACTAGATAGTCAGGTTCCACTCCAAGCTCAAGCACCAACACTCTTACACACTATGTGACTTACATAGAACATCTACTAGCATCTAGGTGAGGAAATGACCTGAAAAGGGAAAATATCTACCAATTATGCATATAAAAAAATAATATAACACTCTAGATACTGACATTAATAAGATACAACAATCCATTTATCAATCCAATAGGTCTACAAGATACAAATTAAGGTAGAGTTTCCTCATACCCAAGTGAGGGACAGATACAATGGCCTAAAAGGCTCAATATATATAAGAATGATAGGGTGAGAGAAGAGAGTATGGCATGTATAAGTCATGACTGACCCTCATTCACTCCATCATTAGTTACAAGTAGTCACAATATTATCCTCCTCCTTCCATGCATTACCTTTACTAATGGATAGTGGTCTTCAATGAAGAGTGTGGAATAGAGATAGTGTGGTGGAGGTTTGTTCAAGTTTGGTTGACCTCTTTTAGAGCATGATCATTCCATTCAACCTACCAATTCTTCCATTTTGATAGTCACGTAGGTGTATTATGATTTAATTAGCTTTCATGGGTCATTAAGTAGCCCACCCTTCCCCTTGAATGTTGACTAAGCCAAAGAAAACTACTCCAATATTCCATTATGACCATAAAGTGTGTCTACTCACCTTTGTGCATTAGTTACAAGGAATTATGACCCTAAAATAAACCACTTAGCATCTTGTCATGCCAACTTACAACTCTTTTATTGACCATATAGGTCTCTTAGGTAAATAGGCCCAGTCACATGATGTTTGTTTCTTGAATTGATATGAAACCTACATAATGCCTTAGTAACGAGCAATATGGACATTTTTTAGGTCTGAATCAACATACTATACCAAGATTTAGTCTTTCTAAGCAACTCACACCTGCAACTTTTACCTTAGGTGAATAGGCCACCTCCTTCTTGCATTTCAAGACTACCTATTTTATATATACCTGCAACTTTCTAGGATGAGATGAGAGTGTCTTGTGGTTTGAAAATGTGGAACATGCCTCATACTATAGTTTCCCATTATTTTCAACTCTCTATCAAATTTTACACCTTATATTTTGATCAATATATTAAAAAAATATCATTTATGACAAGTCTATACATCATTGTATATAAACCAATACATGAGTTAGATATCCTCTAAGTGGAATATGTGATTCAAGAATTTTTAGGGCCATTTCAATACATTTGGATTCAATTATCTCATGATTTCTCCTATCAGGTCTGTGTTAGTGTTTAAATAGGTTTTTAGAGGTCTACTATCTTAACAATGGTTTGTATAATACATACCTCAAATCCAAAAAAATTGGTCATGTATCTCTAGTCCATAGATCTCATAACATATTATGAAGAGATCTTGGTACCATTTGGCTTGTATAGTGAGGTATGAGTGCAATTCGACAGACCTCAAGCCTTCTACAAAGCATTCTAGGTAGTTTGTAGAGTTAGTGATCATTCATAGATATGGGATCCTTAACAAAACTCTTTCATTCATGGATTTTGATTGAATAGGGATTGCCAACTCCCCCTAAGATCATTAGCTTTGATTCACTTTGATATAAAAGATATGATCGTTTGAATTCGTAGCTCAAGGTGGCTACTTAAGACTATGGAAATTGAGAGGGGTCTCAAGACCAATTTTGACATTTTTTTGATTTATTCTACCTAGAATACTCTCTTTATGGCCTAAAAAAGCACTATACACCTTCTCATGTAATTCATTTTTCTATGGAGATAAGGATATTCCCTAAGGTGGTGATGGGGTTTGAGGCCTAAAGATGGCTTTAGGCCTTATAGGCCTAGTCTAAATTTTAGGGATTTAAACCATCTATAAGTAAATTAGTGACTTTAGTATCACAATATCATCTTTTTTCCTATATTTCAATCCTTATTCAATTTCTCTCACTTTCCCAAACCACTATCTTTGTCCTTTCCTCATGTAAGTTTGTCATGCTCACCATTATTCAGTCCAAGTGTTTGAACCACTTGGAGATAGAGACCTAGATAGTCTCTTTTCTTCCATTATTTACTACTGATAGAGTTGGTAGCCTCATGAAATTATGTTCCCAAGGTTTTTCAACACCCATTTCAATAGGACTTTCTTCAACCCTATTCTTTGTTTATCTTTTTGAATGGACCTAGGTTTATGAATGAATAGGCATGTATAGCCTTAATCCTTAGTTTAGTGTTTTCTTACTTGAAATTGAGAATCTTACCATCCTAAAACTTTTTTTTTATGTTTATTTTACTTTCCCTTAGGTTTTTTTAATCCCAAATAGTCACTAATCATTAAAATTCCTTCAATTTAGGTACAAGCATATAGGTACCAGTTTAGGCTTATTAAGCTTAATTAGACCATCACGCCAATTTTGTCCATCTTAGAGGGAGATGATATTGACTATAAATTGATGGAATTAAAATAACAAGTAACAAGTTTTTTTTCTCATACTTACACTTCACCTCTTTGGATATGGTTCAACACACATTGGCCTTCTTACATGATCCTGCCTGTAAGTGGTCTTAAATCTACTTGGACTATGCAAGAGATGGTTTTTTATTTCATGAAAACTTTATCCTTATTAACATTCACACCCTTATTATGAATTTTTTAATCTTTTTTGTCTTCATACACTTCAAAACACCTTAGCATGGATCCTTTTCTCAATCTGCCTTATCTCTATAGTCAAGCCTATAGGTGGTGATCTTAGGCCTATTGACTATGCATGACTAGTGGAGAGGTGGACTTTGATGATATATTATTCTCATGGGTGAAATTATAATGTTGGTGGATTATCATTTATCCTTATAACCCTATCAATTTATTCATAACCTCATCATTCTATTAGGGTTATTTCAACACTATAGTCATAGTTAGTGTTTCTTCAAAATCTTGATTGAGCCTTCATCTTGGGGTGGTTGAGATGGAATTGATGCTTTCTTGACCCTATTTTTATTATCTTCCATACTTATTCATAAGTATTTATGACTCCACGTGGTCCTTTAATACCTTATACATCTCAACCCAATAATGGATACTTTACTTGCTTAGCCTACCTTTAAAGACTTCTAGTGACTATGAGAGCCTTATTTGTTTTTAGATCTGAGGTGAAGGGTTGATCGTCATTGGATCCTATTTACTTCATCTACCATGTTCATACATAGGTCTTTAACATTCCAAAAGGGATATCTTAATCCTTTCAATCCCCATCCAAAGGGTTCATATCTCATTTTCTTGGTCTACCTAAATAGGTTTGTAGGTGCCTAAGTGAGGCTTGTAGGTGCCTAAGTGAGGCTTGTCTCTCAAGGGATTTAAGGATGGGAATGGGTACTGAGTGTAGGGAAGTGAGGATTATGAGGATAAAAATATAAAGAGTGAATTAAGGGTGATATATATATATATATATATATATATATATATATATATATATATATATATGTATTTATGTATGTATGTATGTATGTATTGAAACAACCTGATGACTCTCTACATTTATCCTATTCTCACTTGTAAAGGAGGTCACACAACTCTCATGAAAATTACCATAGAATAGAACTTGAAGGATTTATTTGAGCATTTTATGGCTTAACTGAGCTTGGGAGGTAGAGAAATCTTAAATGGCTTCAAGGAACCTATCATTCAACCCAAAAACACTAAACACTTTCATTATGATTTATTAAAAGCTCTGTAACATGGAGAAACTCTATTTCTATTCTACAAATGAAGAAAACCTAAATGTTTCCTTGTTCCTTAGGGATCACACATGTGAACCAAGGGTAAGAGTGATGAATATGGACTATGGTGACCCATGAGACACATATACAAAAATGTAATTTCAAAACCATTTCAAAAATGCACCAAAACCAATACAACTTTGACCCTTGCACAAATGAAGAAGCCTGATCTAGTTACTTAAGTTATTAATGTTTATTTATAAAGTACAAAGGGTAAATATTGAAATTAATGCCTAGGATTAGAAGGGAATTAGAACCCCTTATTTTTTTCAATATCTTGGAACCTCACCTTCTCTCTCTTATATAAATTGAACACAAACTTGAAGTGCTATCTTGAACTACCTAGGAGCTTAGTATAGAAGTGGACCAATTTTTTGGCTTTTTTTAACATCTTTTAGAGGTGAAACTTCTCTAAGACCCTTGATAGAGACCTTCCATGAAGTAATTGATCTTTTCCAATTTTGACATGGTCATGTGGATCTATACAAGGGTTAGAAACAACTATAAAGCCTTAGTTTCTTGTATTTTCTCAAGGTTCAGACCTTGAAATGCCATTTGTGGGTAGGAGGGAAAATGGAAGTCAAATAACATTTCAAAACCTATGGTGTGGATGGGGAAGCTGAAAGGTCATGGTTTCCCATTGCTGGGCCCCATTTGATGGGTGTGAGATGGATTAGATTCAAAAGGAGACCTTTTATGCATATAAATCATCTTATTATGACTATAGGGTGTTAATGAAACCTTTTAAATATCCTTATAAAATAATGTGACATTAAAACATGTTTTTTTAAAAGGTTTACAATGTAATTTTGACCTATATAACATGTTTGAAGGACCATTTTATGATTTTGGGGGTCAATCAAGGCTTGAAATGACTTAGATAAGTATACCATGGAAGATGACCTTGAATACATTATCAAACTTCACATTATAACTAAAATGAGGCTTGGACACCCCTCACATCCATTATAAAGGTCGCTCTTCAAGAAATGGCTTAAAATGCGCTCATATACTATGATAACCATAAACCTTAAAATATCTAAATTACCTTAAATTTTACTAAAGATACTTAATTATGTTCAACAATGCTTAGATCACTCCCTAGACTTAAAAAGACATTTGACACTCTTTCCATTACTCAAGGATCACTAGGACCACTTAGTACATCATAATTGACATGATGAGTTCACAAGCAAGCTCTAGAACATATAATGACACCTTTAATAGTGTTAAAATGGCTTTCAAAAAAGCATTTATAAGACATCACAATGCATGGAGATCACATATATATGCTTGGGTGGATGTTATGGGAAATTTTATGATTATATGGATTGAAATTTATCGTAGGAGGCAAGATTTTCAACATCTTTGGTGACTCATAGGGGTTGACCAGTTTGTTGGTCAAGGTAACCTGCTAATGCTTCATGATAGTCATGATTTAACTAGGGTAAAAATATGACTTGGATGGACATTTAATTAGACTATCAAATATATTAGTACCTTATAATACCTTTAGCACTAAAAAAATAAACACACAGATATAAATATACTAAATAAAATAACCCCTAAATACCTAAGAAGCAATAAGACAAGACACAAAGTAGCTAAGGCAACTATCACACTAGACATGTGCTTACACACTTATTAGAAGCAAGACAATAACTACTATAAACAACTAACCTAAAATCAAATCCTTTCTCCTCCAAGATCAAATGGGAAGGTACTTTGATCATCATGGCACCATGAAGTCATATTACTATATGATGACTGGAGTGAAATCAAGTACTACTCATTAAAGGACTTTCATTTACATCTAAAAATATATGCATGTTTATAGCCTCTTAAAAGATCAACTGAATCTTCTTGCTCCACCCTCAAGTTCATGGGTTGTCTATAAGAGTCAAGCACCTAGTCATATTCATCCCACACTTGTCTTCTTTGTATAAATAATATTTTTTCTACCTTAGTCATAGGTTGCTCCTATTGAAGCCAAATAGCTTGAAGTGGATCTTATATCATGATTGTAGGGTTTAATTCCAAGTGAGATGGGTTTTGATTCATGATATATTAAGGCCATTGGACTTCAATTTCATTCATTGAGAGTGAGGATACATTTATAGATGAAATGAAGGGTTAATAATCTTGTCTTAAGATCTCAAATAAGTCATCTTCACATGAAACAACTCCTTGGGATGGAAAGGTTGGAGGGATGTCTTCAAATTATTTGGTGGTATTTTCTTCCTCAATATAAATCAGATCATGGTATGATTCAATTAAATAATAACCTGATCTTATGATGTCAAATAAGTCTATTGGCTGATCCTTATATAATTCAAGTTTACTTGGGCTATCTTGCTTCATAGGGACTAAGGTGGGAGTAGACATAACATAGTTTGATAAAGATTTGGGAACCATATCTCCTTGGAAATGTTCATGGAGATATAATTTTTTTTTACACCTATTATAGACCCTTATAATCTCTCTCATATATCACCATAGTCTGATCAACTTGAAATACACCAAGGTTATCTTCATGAAGATCTTGATAGGTTGGTATACATCCTTCTTGACCCATTGAAATCTCTTGAGGACTCTCATGATGAAACATAATTTCCATGTCATCAAGGAGGTCCTATAAGTCATCTTATTCTTGATCAATAGGTATGCATTCTTCTTATGGCCCACCTTGTTCTTGTAGCCTTTCCCCTTCTATATCATTTAATATTGATCTATGTGTTTCCTCACGAAGAGGTGTACTAATGACAACTTATTCTTCAAGTTCACTGAAGTCATCTTCATTAGTTTCCACCTCAACTTGACCTTATTTACATGCCTCCTCAAGGGAAAGACCCTTTTAAAGAAGTGAAATGCGAGGCCCTTTAAAGGACACTATAAGGGAGGTCAAATTTAGTGATGTTATGATATTTGATTCTTCTCATTGAGCTGCTCATTTTTGATAATCAACACCTCATTATATTTGAATGAACATCCATGATTGAAATATTTTAGGTTTTTGAGGAGGGAAGGATGGGGATTAAGTAGTATCATATGTCTCCTTGGATTCAACATCTTGATGTATGCTTAAATAATTTTCCCTTCCCTATGACTTCACTACTTAGATCCAAGTTGAAACCTTGGATTTAGGAGATTTTTCTATGTGTATGAGTAAGGTACCTTCTACTGAGATTGGAATTCTCTTGTAGATCCCACTAATTAAGATAGATATTTATTTTCAAGTTCAATCTCTTTATATAGGTGGGATTCAAAGTAAATTCTTATCTGGTCACCAATTTCATTAGGATGATTGAGAAAGGAATGGTCTTGTAAAGTATGATATTCAGTCCTCTCAACACATACTTCTTCCTTATTTTGAATACTTTATTATATGTATATCCAAGTAGGGAAGACTTGAGGAGATTATGGGAAACTTAAAAGGTACTGATATTCACTTTCCTTTGACTCTTTAAGAATTATTGGTTGTTCAATAGAGGATTGATGTGGGATGAAGAAGTGTACATGAAGCTGGAAAAATTGAATTTTATGCTCCTCATGGAATACTAGCCTCTCCTTTATGCTTGAAACCAAACCACCTATGTCCAACATATCAATATTAAGCCTTGAATTATCCTTTCTCATAAGATATGCCCACTCTTTCTTAGTATACTACTATGAGGCTCTTATTTTCTTGATAGTATGCCTAGGAACTTCTTGACCATACCTCCTCTATGTGTCAATCCACACCATGCATCTCTCATAACCCAATAAAGTTTTTTTAAGAATTGAAATGGATTGGTTTGAGACATGGATAGGTTGAATAGTAGTATGTCATGTCCCATTTTTAGTTGACATGTGTAGAGTTGATGGTTAGCCTATTATGCGACCCTCGTAGGCTGATAGGATGGTTAGAGGGTCTTGATGGAGATTGGCTTGGCTTCGTTTAGTAGAATTTTTCCAGTTGGCTTTCGTTTGGGCTTGATCAAACATATATTGAGGGAGATATTAATATTTGATTGATTTAATAAAATATTAATTATTTAGTCTAATTTTAATTTAGAAACCCTAATTCTAATTTAAGAAAACCCTAATTAGGGCAAGCACATCTTTTTGAGGGTATAAGGGTTTCTCATGGAGGCCATTGTTGAATTATGCATTGATTATTGATTTTGATATTGAAGAATTCTTCTGTGAAGACTGAGCCAAGGGTTCCAAGATTCCATCTACATTAGAGAATGTCAACTCTTCAGTGTGTGCAATTTAGAGGCTATGAAATATCAGCTGATCTATTGCCAAATTGAGAGATAGCTTCATACGAAAGTTATCACAGAGGTATACAGATTTGAGAGGTAACTTCATCCAGAAGTTGTCACAGAGCTTTCCAAGTATTAATTTTATTAGGTTTTTGATCCAATAAGTTATACAGATATAGATCTTCTATATTAGAATCGTATATCTTGAGATCATGTTGTTCAGCTATCAGGGTGTGTTATCTTATATTTGGTGGCCGTATGAAGTCCATACAGATTCATGAAAAATTTGTAAGCATCAGTAGATTCACTCAGACACTGACCTCGACAGACAGAGATCCCCAGTGACCGACATCGGTTGACTGAAGACCGACGTCGGTAGAGAAGGACTGATAGAGACCAACGTTGGTAGTATATCGACTGATGTCGGTGACTGTGTGTTCGACATAGCAGGTCGAGACGTCTAGATTTAAGCTCAATTTCTAGATTTGCTAAGCCCAAGGTTTTAAGATAGAATATTTTGTATTATTTTATTTATATGACAGAGATTCAATTGTGTAACCATTTAGAATAACAAGTGATAAGATCTGTGATTTGCTATTGAGAGACTATATTATTGTTTATCTTCTAAATTTATTCTACAAAATTGTATCTTTGTTCAAAGCTTTTATGTTTCTATATTCGCTATTTGAAGGGGATATTACAGTGGTATCAGAGAATTTTTTTGGTATCCGAAGGGATATTACAGTGGTATCAGAGCTTTTATTTTGGTATTTGAAGGGATATTATAGTGGTATCAAAGCTAAATCCTGCCATCCTGAGGGTTTATAGATCTTATGCAGCCACAAGAGTTGGGACCACACAGGTATAACACACACAATAGAGCCTTGCTTTAAAGTACCCAAGTGTTATGACAACAAAAAATTATCATGAGTGATAGATGTGAGGTTAGCCCACCCAGGGGCCACTGCCATAATGATGATCTGGGTACCAGAGAAACCTACCGTGAGATGACACAGGCACTACAGGCACTTACTATTATGATAAGGAGGATGAACCCACTTGATAGACAGAATGGGGAACAAGGAGATGACATGAGTGATAATATTAATTAGAGACCATAGCTGACCCATTCTAGACTGCTGATAGACCTACATGGCCTACATTTGTACAGGATGAACTAGAAGAAGCACCAGCAGAGGAGGCGACAGGTGATTCCCAATTTGTAGATACCCTCATGGCTACAACTAATGAGTGGGACTTATTAGCTCCTCATGTTTAGGAGAAGATGTCCTTTGATCATTTTGTTACTCTGAGGAGAGAGCACTATAGATTAGTTAGATAGGATAGGAGGCCTAGAGTTCAATTCAGTGAGCTAAAGAAGGCTACTAGCAAGCTTTCTTTAACTACTTTTAACGGTAGTGGAAAGATGACAGCTCAGGCTTGGGTTCATAAGCTTGACACCTTTTTGGTATTGAGGCCAATGATAGAGATAGAGGCCATCAAATACGCCACTTTGCACTTGGATGGAGTAGCACATGATTGGTGGTACCATGGTATGGTAACACTTCAGCATAACCAGGTGACAGAGTACCAGGACTTTGTGGATAGATTGGTTGAGCAGTTTGACAAGAAAGATCTCGAGGTTTACTTTCAAGATCTAACACAGGTGAAACAAACAGGTAACTTGGTGTCCTTCATTGGTGAGTTTCAGAGATTGGCAGTCATGGTGCCAAATATTTTTGAGCGTAGATTGGTAGTTCTCTTCATGGAGGGATTGACAGAACCATTGAGAGGTTGGATCAAAGCCTTTGATCCTCCTTCATTACAAGTAGATATGAAGAAGGCATGTAGTATGGAGATGGCACAGCCCCATCTAATAAATTTAACTCCAGAGGTACTTCTTCATCTAGAGACCATAAGTGCTCCAATGGAGATACAGAGAGACTAGATTTCAGCATAGATAAATGAGGTGTAAAGAATGATTCAAAGGCCAATCCAACAGCACCACCTTTGGATCATGTGGTGCTTAAATATCTACACAAGAAGAAGCTTTGATTCTACTACAAAGGTCCATATGATATCCATCACGATTGCCCTTTGAGGCCTAAGGGCAAGGCAAATCATGTGATGTGGGCATATTATGAGGATTCAGATTCAGAGGATTCTGAATAGCATAATAGTTCTGAGGGGGCAGAGGTAGAGGCTTCAGAGCCTAAGGCAGAGGCAAAGTTAGAGTTTCACCTATAGGAGGCATGCCTATCCAACATTCAGTCAGATGAGTCATTCAGACTCTGTGGAGTTTTGGTAGGGCAAAAGGTCATCACCCTTCTTGATACAAGAGCCACACATAATTTCATAGATGCTATATTTGTGGAGAAGCATGGACTCACTACCAAAGATTTTGAGAGCATCATAGTTAAGGTAGCTGATGGTCACACTCTTAGGTGTGAGCGTATGGTTAGAGACCTCCCATTGCGCTTGAACAACTATGAGTTCAAGGCTGATTATTATGTGGTGAACATGGGGGATATAGACTTAGTCTTGGGTATGAAGTGGCTTCATTCATTTGAGGAAGTTACTCTTCATCTCAAGGACATGGAGGTTCTCTTTGATGTTGATGGGAAGACACATATTCTTAAGGCAATACGGGGCATCAGCTTCAGATATATGTTTTTTCATCGAATGGAGATGCTCATACGACATGACATGATAGAGGGCGATGATGAGTGCACATTGGCACCAACACAGGAGAGATATGAGGATGAGATTGGTCTTGAGGTGAGTTTAGCTTAGGAGTTATCACATGTGGTAGGGACTCAGCTTTCTGTTATAGTTGGGTCACAGGTTGATGATGATATGACTATTTCTAGCCTTCACAATCCAGCTTTAGATATTATTTAGGTAAGGAGTTTACTTGAGTTGCCTGCTGATTTTCATTTATGGATTGGATGTTGGGGTGCTTATCTTAGTACTAGGGATGATGTGACGCCATTAGATGAGAGTTTGGATGGACATGGCATGGAGTTTGCATTGATTGACAGTAGGTTAGATCATGACTACATTTGGGATCCAGGTGGATTGATTGGTTTATCATTCAGCAATTGCTTGAGGGCAAGAAATTTTAGGTGGGGTGGATTGTCATGTCCCCTTTTTAGTTGACATGTTCAGAGTTGATGGTTAGCCTATTATGTGACCCTCGTAGGCTGATAGGATGGTTAGAGGGTCTTGATGGAGATTGGCTTGGCTTTGTTTAGTAGAATTTTTCCAGTTGGCTTTTGTTTGGGATTGATCGGACATATATTGAGGGAGATATTAATATTTGATTGATTTAATCAAATATTAATTATTTAGTCTAATTTTAATTTAGAAATGCTTCAATTAGCCCTCATGGGTCATTAAGTAGCCCACCCTTCTCCTTGCATGTTAACTTGAAAAAAAAAATTGATCCAATCTTCCATTATGACCATAAAGTGTTTCTGATCACCTTTATGCATAAGTTACAAGGCATGATGACCATTTAATGACCCACTCAACATCCTCTCATACAAACTTGTACCTCTTCTTGGTTACCATACAAGTCTCTTAGGTAATTAGGCCTAGTCACATGATGTTTGTTACTTGAATGGCCATGAAACCTATATAAGGCCTTAAGAATAGGCAAGATGAACATGTTTTAAGTCTAAATAAATATACTATACCAAGACTTAGGCTTTCCAAATAGCCCACACTTGTAACTTTACCTTACTTAGGTGACTAGGCCACCTCCTTCTTACATTTCTAGACTACCTATTTGGCATAGACCTATAGGAATATTTCTAAGATGAGATTAGAGTGTCTTATGGTTTTAAAAGGTGGAACATGCCTCATACGTCCCTCTCCCATGATTTTCAACTCTCGATCAAGTTATGTACATTATATTTTACTTAAAACCTTACAAAATTAAAATTTTTGACAAGTTCATATAACATTCTATATAAACTAGTATTGTGAGTGGGATATCCTCTGAATGTAATATGTGATTCAGAGGTTCTCAAAGACATTTCAATGCATCTAGATGTAAATATTTCATGATTTCTCCTATCAAGTTTGTGTTAGGGTTTAAGTAGGGTTTTAAATGTCTACCATCTTAATGATGGTTCATAAAGTATAAACATCTAATCCAAATACTTTATCCATGGATATCTAGCCCATAGACCCCATCAAATATTTTCAATATCTCTTTGTCCCTTTCAGCTTGTAAGGTGAGGTGTGAGTGCAACTTGGTAGACCTCAAGCCTTCTACAAAGCATTCTAGGTAGGTTATAGAGTTAGTGATCATTTATAGAGATGGGATCCTTAACCAAACTCTTTCCTTCAAGGATTTTGAGTGAATAGGGGTTTTGAAATTTCCTTAGCTTACTGTCTTTGAGTCACTTTGCTATGAAATATATGAGCATTTGAATTAGTAGATCAATGTGGCTACTTAGGACTATAAAGTTTTAGAGGGGTTTCAAGACCAAATTTGACATTTTCTTGCTTTACTCTTCCTAAAACACTCTCCTTAAGGCCTAAAAAATCACTATACACCTTATCATGGCCTTCATTATTCTATGGAGATCTGGATATGCCCCAAGGTGGTGGTGAGCTTTGAGGCCTAAAGATGGCTTTAAGCCTTATAGGCCTAGTCTGAGTTTTAGGGCTTTAAACCATATATAAGTGAATTTGTGACTTCAATGTCACCATATCATATATATTAATTAGTTTCAATCCTTATTTAATTTCTCTCACCTACCCAAACCACTATTTGCATCCTTTCCTCATGTAATTTTGCCATGCTCACCATTTTTCAGTCTAAGTGTTTGAACCACTTGGAGCTAAAGACATACATTGTCTCTTTTATTATATTATTTAATAATATTAGAGCTAGGATCCTCATGAAATTATGTTCTTAGGGTTTGTAAACATCCATTTCAATATGACTTTCTTCAACCTTGTTCTCTATATATCTTTTTAAATAGACATAGGGTTTATGAATGAATAGGCATGTATAGCCTTAATACTTAGTTTAGTGTTTTCTTACATAAACATGAGACTCTTACCATATTAAAACCTTTTTTATGTTTATTTTTAATTTCCCTCAGGTGTTTTTAACCCTAAATAGTGACTAATCATGCAAATTCCTATAATTTAGGTATAGGCCTATAAGTACCAATTTAGGTCTATTAGGCTTAATTAGGCCATCTAGCCCCTTTTGTCCATCTTAGAGGGCCAAGATATTGATTGTAGATTGATGTAATTTAAACAACAAGTCATATGTTTTTTTATCATACTTACTCTTCACCTCTTTGGATATGGTTCAAAACACATTGGGCTTCTTATATGATCATGCCTATAAGTGGTCTTAAATCTACTTGGACTATGTGAGAGATGGGTTTTAATTTCATGACAACATAATCATTATTAAAATTCACAAAATTATTATTAATTTGTTCATTTTTTGTCCTTATACACTTCAATACAACTTATCATGGTTCCTTTTCTCAAATTTCCTTATTTATATAGTCAGGGATGTAGGTGGTGATCCTAAGCCTCTTAACTATGTGTGACCACTTGAGAGGTGGAATTTGATGTTCTATTATTCTCATGGGTGAACTTAACATGATGAAAAACTATAATTTCTCCTTTTAAACCTCTAAATTTCTTTATAAGCTCATCCGTCTATTAGGGTTCTTTCAACACTGCAACCTTAATTAGTGTTTCTTCAAAATCTTGACTGAACCCTCATCTTATGGTGGTTGAGATGGTGTTAATGCCTACCTGACCCTATTTATATTATATTACATATTTATAAGTATTTATGAATCCACATGGTCTTTTAATACCTTCTACATCTCAACCCAATAGTGGCTACTTTACTTACTTAGCCTACCTTAAAATACTTGTAGTGATTGTGAGAGCTTGATTTTTTTTAGATATGAGGAGAAGGGTTAATATTCATTGTAACCTATTTAATTAATCTTCCATGTTCCTCCATAGGTATATATTAATCCAAAATGGGTATCTCAATACCTTTAATCCCTATCAAAATGGTCAATACCTCATTTCTCTGGTCTACCCAAATAGGTTTGTAGGTGTCTAAGTGAGGTTTATCTCTCAAGGGATTTAGGGATGGGAATGGGTAATGAGTGTAGGGAAGTGAGGATTATAAGGTAAATATTATAAAGAGTGACTTATGGGTGAAGTATATATATGTCTTAAAATAACCTGATGACTCTCTAAATTTACCTTGTTCTCACTTATAAAGGAGGTCAAACAACATTCATGTTAATCACCATAGAATAGGACTTGAAGGATTTGTTTCACCATTTGGTGGCTAAAATGAGCTTGGGAGGTAGATAAGGATTAAATGGCTTCATGGAACCTATCATTTAACCTAAAAATACTAAACACTTTCATTCTTATGCATTAAAAGCTTTGCAACATGGATAAACTCTATCTGTACTTTATAAATGAAGAAAACTTGAATGTTTTCTTGTTACTTAGGGCTCATATGTGTGAAATAGGGGTGGAGAGTGATGGATATGGAATTTTATGACCCTTGGAACACATACAAACACTGATTTGTAAAACTATTTTAATAATGCACCAAAATTGATGTAACTTTTACCGTTGCATACATGAAAATGGTTAATCTAGTTGGTTAAGTTCTTAATGTGTGTTCATAAAGTATAGGGGTTCAATCTTGAAACTAATGCCCAAGATTATAAGGGAATTATATGCCTTCCTCTAGCTAATATCTTATACCGTCACCTTTTCTCTCCTATTTAGATTGAGCACAAACCTAAAGTGTTATCTTGAGTTGCCTATGAGCTCAATGTAGAAATGGACCATTTTTTGGCTTGTCTTGCATCTTTCAGAGGTGAAATTTTTTTGATACACCTTAAAGAGACCTTCCATCAAGTACATAATATTTTTCAATTTTGACATGGCTATATAGATCCACACAAGGGCTAGAAAAACCTATAAATCCTTACTTTGCTATATTTTCTCAAGTTTTAAACTTTGAAATGCCATTGGTGTGTAGAAGGAGAGAAAATGGAAGTCACATAAATTTCAAAACCTATGGTATGGATGGGAAAGCTGAAAGGTCATGGTTTCCCATATGTGGGGCCCATTTGATGGGTGAGAGATGGATTAGCTTCAAAAGGGGACCTTTTATGCACTTAAATAATCTTATTATGAATATAGGGTGTTAATTAAACCTTTTAAAGATCATTATAAAACAATGTAACATTAAAACATGCTCTTTTCAAAGGTTTGAAATGCAATTTTGACTCAGATAGAATGTTTCAAAGACTATTTGGTGATTTTAGGGGTTAACCAAGGCTTGAAATGGCTTAGATAAGTATACCATGGAATATGACCTTGAATACATTATCAAACCTCACATTATGACTCAAATCAGGCTTGGAGACCCCTCACATCCATTAACAAGGTCTCTCTTTAAGAAATGGCTTAAAACAAGCTCATATACTATGAGATCCATAAACCTTAAAATATCTAAATTACCTTAACTTCTGCTAAAGACACTTTATTTTATCAAACAATGCATAGATCAATCCCTAGACTTCAAAAAATCTTTGACAATCGTTCCCTCTCTCAAGGACCATTATGACCACTTAGTGCATCAACCAAAGACCTCAAAATAACTATTACATGATGAGTTCATAAGTAGGCTCTAGAACATACCATGACACCTATAACAGTGCTAAAATGACTTTCAAGAAGCATTTAGAAGACATCAAAATGCATGGAGATCACATATATATGCTTGGGTGGGTGTCATGGGAAATTTTATGATTGTAGGGGTTGATATTTGGCCTAGGAGGCTAAATTGTCAACATAAATTTTGAACAAAACTCACTTAAAATCATAAATTATTAGTTTCAAGAGGAGTCTCCCAATATGGTCACCAACTAAATGCTTGTAAATTTAAGCTTATGAATTTAAAATATTAAAAATATCAATTTCACCTAAATCATACAAAACATTAATAGGGAGATAATATAAAAGTAAATTAGAAATTAAATATGGATTCTTACCACCATTTTTCTCCACTTGGCTTCCCTCCAAGATTTTCAAACAAATTTTACAATGATTCTAGGATTTTATTGATGGATTTATATGGATAGACTTAGACTTTATGATAGATGATCTTATCTTGATGATAAACTAAGATGATAGCATGGATTAATTGATAATATAGACATGGAATTTCTATGGATTCATCTATTAGATACTATGAAGGAATGGTTGGATTTAAACAGAGAGAAGGGAGGGAGAATTTATGGAATTTAAAATTTCATGGAATTTTATAGAGAGACAACTCTCTAGAGAGTTGGAGGAGGAATGGAGCATTCTAGACTCCATTAGGGGAGCCTAATCAGGTTTAGTGGGGGTTTAGATAGGTTTATAGGATAACTAGGTAGAGGTTAGGTACTAGGCATGTAGGAGAGCCTAGGGGATTTGTGGCTAGGTGTTGATGGGGGTGTTCAATTCTCTTCATTTAATAATGTTAATCTAGGGTTGGTGTCTGAAGGCAATATGCAATAGGAGAAACATGTCTCTAGTAAATGGTCCCTTTTACCACACCCCATACTTGTTGAAATTGAAAAACACACTTGCAAAAATTAGATCATACATAAATGAATTTAAATCACACTTGAAAGAAATTAAATTACTAAATTGAAAAGAAATGACAAACAGATAATATACTTGTAGGTTCACAACAAACTTTAAAAATGAATATTTATAGACACAAAGAAATAAAATAACAATTTACAATAAAATGTTAATTACAAAAAAAAAACACATTGATCTATTTTCCTTGGAATGAGTGGTCAAATCATTCTTTAGAAGAGGATTTATTCAGAACACAAGTTTTAGAATAGAATACTTTGAATGATGGAGAGAAAAGTATATGGATTGATTACATTTAGATGTGGAAGGTTGCATTTATAATCTCATGCTTCCAAACAACACCTAATTTAGGAGTAACAATGTAGATATTCTAGCATATCTTAATCCCCACAAAATATGGAGAGAGCTATTTATTGGAATGAAAGTATACAAATCTTATTTAGATACAATCTATGAATGGAATGTATATATATATATATATATATATATATATATATATATATATAAAGACTCTAAATGGAAAACATTCTTATGACAGTTGGAAATGATCTTGGTCATCTTAGAATAGACTAATAATAATTAGAATGCTTCAAAATATTTTCCAAAGAATCTATGGAGGTTATGTTGTAGTCCATAACAAGTCTATTAAAGTCCATAGATCACATGTAGAATTTTTTAACTCACCTATGGAAGTTTGTAGCTTACCTATAGAAGTTTGTAGCTTTCCTTTATAAGTTCATAGCTTACCTATAAAATTCTATAGCATGCTTGTAGAAGTCTATAGCTTGTATTTAAAAGTTTATAGTTCACATATGGAAATCCATAGCTATAGATTGGGTGAGTCCATAACTAGTCCATAACTAGTCAAAGCTATAGTCTGGGTGAGTTTGTAGCTTGTCTATAGTGATTCCATAGCTATAGACTGGGTGAGTCCATAGATAGTCTGAAGCTGTAGTCTAGGTGAGTCTATAACTAGTTTGTATCTTGGATAAAATGCTAGATCTTATTTAGGAGTTATTGTAAATACTTTGAAACTACTCCAACATTATTCTTGAAATGGTTACTCTTCATACTCCTTTTTTCTAGCTTAAAATGGATTGCATATGCACATATTGATATCTTTTTCTTGATAATTATTAGAAATAGATAACAAAGAGATAATAATGAATTATAAAAAAAAATCATGATAAATACTTTCTATTTTATTTTAAATAAATTATAAGCTCAAAAAATACATTTAGATCCATTTCTCATGCAAGGAAAAAGGATGTTATTTCATGGATATAATGAACCATATTTTAGGCTCATTAGGTGGGATATGGGAATTTTAAATCAAAACTTGTGAATTTAAACTACTATAAATAGCAATTTCACCCAATTCCTACAAAACATCAAAAGGGAGAGAACCTGGTATCACATTAGAAATTAGATAAGGATCCTTACCACCATTTTGTTCCTCTTAGCTTCCCTCCAAGATCTTTAAACCAATTTTCCAATGGTTCTAAACTTTACTCAGTGGATTACTATGAATAGACTCAGACTTTATGATAGTATAATCTTAGCTTGATGATAGACTAAAATGATAGCATGGACTAATCGATAATATGGACATGGAGTTTCTATGATTCATCTATTAGATTCTCATGGAGGAGTAGTTGGATTTAAATAGAGAGAAGGGAGGGAGAATTTATAGAATTTAAAATCTCATGAAATTCTCTAGAGAGTTAAAAGAAGATTGAAATATTCTAAACTCCAGTAGTGGATCTTAACGGGATTTAGTGTGGGTTTAGCTAGGTTTATAGGATAATTAGGTGGAGACTAATAGGCATTCAAGAGAGCCTAGGGGATAGGTGGGTAGGTGGGATATGGGAATTTTAAATTCCCAAATATTAGATAAGTGGGTTTAATCAATAAATAAGACATGATTAGAGGAATTAATTAATTTTTTAGAAGGGGTAAGGTTAGTAAGTGACTATGGAATTAGTGGCAAATTAGGCTAATAACTAGGAAAGGTTTAGTAGGAATAAATTAGACAAAATTTAGTATCAAAATTAGCAAGATGAGAAAGGTAAGAAAATTTAGATGCATATAAAGATGTTCTTCATAAGTTTTGTTATAGATCAAGACATCATCAAAGAATATGAGGATGAATTTAAAAAAAAAGCAGGAAAAATATTTTATTTATCATATCTTGAAAGGTGGAAGGGGCATTAGTAATCCCAAATAGTATAACCAAGAATTCATAGTGGCTCTCATATGTACAAAAAGTAATTTTTGGAATATCTTCAACTTAGATGTGAATCCAATGATAACTAGACCATATATCTAATTTGGAGAATAAGTGGGCACTATGAAGTTCATCTTTAACTAAGATAGGATATTTAAGTTTAGTAGCTTATTTTTTCATGAGAATAAATGTAGATCAACTAAGATCTAACTTTTCAATAAACTAGTAAAATTGTGGAGGAACATGGGATTGTGATTGGATAACTCTTACTTGAAGGAGTTATTGAACTGTATTCTCAATTTTGGATTTATGGAAAAAGGGATAGTGGTAAGGCCAAAGGTTGAGGTGAACTACCAAGAAGGAGTTGAATACCATGATTTTATATTCAATGAGGTAACTATCCTTTTGGTTCCTCAAATACTAATGCATGTTTAAATATAAAATTTTGTAAGTGTATAGGCTAGTGGGAATCAAGGGATGTTTTAGTTAAATAGATGAGAGTTGATAAATGATTCCATGTGTACCTTTTTGAGGATATTTTCCATGTGGTGGGAACTAATGACACTGATACATCTTGGTAAGAGGAATTATAGTGTGCACTACTGGTCATCATCATAAAATTGCATCCAAAATTATAGAAAGTCCCACAAGATAGGGCCAATGGTGCATAACCATTGGGATCCAATAGTGAAATCCCATCCAACCAAGGGTAAAACAAACATGTCTATTATTGGGGTACATTACCCAAAATAGATATGAATAATGTGACATATACCTTTACATGACAATGTTCCTCCATTGACAATCTTCACTTCAAAGTTAGAAAATGGGTACATAAAATAGTCAACTTGTTGATCTAGTTGAAGATCAATGAAACTATGTGTGTTATCAGTGTCAATTATAATAGTGAGGGATATTTATTAAAATATCCTTTTATTATTTTGGTCTAATTTATGGTCACCCCAAACAAGGAATGCATCAAAATTTTGGGGTGAGACTCCATGTTGTTGGTGTTTTACCCTAATTTATATTAATTCAATCAAGATTAACCTAAATAGGATAATGTAATGTAGAGTAAATCATGAATTAAGATATGGCATTCATGCATACATCTAAATGTAAAATATTAAAGTTGATTATAATGATTAAAAAAGTGGAATTTACTAAATATAGTAAATATAATAAATGGATGAGTACTTAGCCATTATAGGTGTCTGTTTGATTGTGTCTTCATTTTGGAAGTAGAAATTATGATAAATCAGGTAATTCTCTATCTATGCATAGTTAGTTCCACCAATATAGGTCAATATCGATGATTGATACTAACCTATTAAGTTAGTATTGACCTATGAAAAAATGAAGAATTATGAGTGTATAGTCACCTGCACATGTATATATATGCTTTATATATATGATCCTAAACCTTGATGATGTAGATATCTCAAAAAATCAATCGCTTTTGCCTTAAAATCTTAGGTGTGATTGTGAGGGATATAAACCTATAAAGACTAGGAAAGTGTAATGAGTTGAGCTAACCCCAATCAATACATTTGATGATTGAATGCTACCTACATATTTAATAATTTGAAGAGAGAAATTAAGCCACACATAGTTCTCCCACTTGTGTGATTGTGCAATTGTGGTACTTTTTTATACATATATAACTAATTATTCAAATTTGATACTTAATAATAATTAATTTGGCTTGGATTTAATGTTTTTAAGACTTGGTTTATGACTTCTCCTAGTGATAAAATACAAACTTGCAAAGAACAAGGTGAATTTTATCAGGGTGCAAGTGTATAGATGTGTTCTAGATAAATGTAAAGTACCATTTTGAATGAAACATTGACTTTTTTTATATATGAGTCCAAAGGGGTAAATTTATCACACCACCAACATGCTATGAAAATGGACCAACCCTAGGAGAGATTTGATTTTGAAAAATAGTCATTGCTAGGAAAGAATTAGCTGTAACTAAATTAGGTCAGTAGTAACTATCGATATTGACTGAATCTAGAAAAACCAACCTATTTATATGTGGATTAAATTAAGAGACTAGAGATGTATATGCATGATATTTAACATGTTTTAAAATAAAGAGTGAGGTTATTATAGATGTGTAAAAATATAACACCCTAAGGGTTAACTCATAAAATAAAATTCAAGTGTGGGAGAATGAGATATTTAGACATTGTTTATGCTCTCAAGTCATGTGTGGTAAATGTTTGTCCAGCTTGTCAATGTCAAGTATCAAATACCAAATTTTAGTATCTAAAAATGATCCTTTTTTATTATATTAATGAAATCACTAGAGTAAAAGGATAAAATTTACATGAATTTTTATAACACAATTTATCTTTGGTATAAAACTCTAATTGTGTATGTCACTCAATAACAAAACCTTCAATAATGTCTAGTCAATTTCCATAGATTAAAATTTTTAATTTAAAACTAAATTTTTGAATTTTTTTAAAAAAAGGGTAGGAGTACACTAATGTGTCAGTGAAAACCATGTTTCCCTTGAAACTTTTTGGAGATGATGATTCCTTATTGAATAAGTGGAGAAACTTGTGTTTCATTACTAAAGCACATAGAGAGTTGGGGTGATTGTGTCCCAAATTTGTGTAACTATGAAAGCTCTTGGGTTGGGAAGAAAACATAAACTAACCTTCATGAATGTAGGGAGATTTATGTAATTTACTAACCCAAATAATTATACTAGTAAAAGAGAGAACTATTAGGTTAAGTTTGCTCAAATAAAATGAATCAACCACTATAGATTACTCATAGATTCAATTGTATAGTTTAGCTCAAGTTCACTCTTAGTCCATGTAAAAAAAAATTTTGATCAAAAGGGAATGAATAATATTCATGCTCCCATCATGAATGCAAGTTTTATTGTATAGTTTTTCTCAATGTAGAATACAATGGATGATGAAAAGAGAATGAACAATGTTCATGCTCCCATCATGACTGTAAATCAAATAAGTGTGAAGTGGAATAATAATCATTTGTATTTTAGATGTAAACTTTTTTATTGTGTATGCACATGAAATAGTATCATGAATACATAAGTATGTATATGTGCATAAACTAGTACCATCTCCACTAAATTTTTATCCATTGATACAGAATGTTGTAAACCTATATAATGAATTTAAGAACATGTGTCTCAAATTTATGCATATGTGGAAACTTATAATTTTTATTTATGTAACCTATGTTTATATTCCCATGTATATGTACCCAAGTGCATATGAATCTTTGCTCAAGTGTTTTTAAATTGAGTGTATATTCATAGAATATGCCCTTATAATCTATATCAATATGTAAATATCTTTCATGTATCTGAATGTTCTAAATCTCTAAAATATGTACTCTGATTTGATTTTCTATTCATGGAGGCTTATGTCTCTATGACAAGGACATTGTAATGCCCTCATTTTTGGATGAGGGATTAGTAGATATATTTTAGAATAGGAGAAAACTAGTACAGACTAAAAGAGAAAAAAACTAGATGAAATAATTTGAACACTATAATATATTATTATATTCTACTTTTTGTTGCATATAAAGCAATACGAGAGTACATAATATATAGGAAAATAATTCATATATTTGAGAAGATAAAATATAAATTGAAATATATAAATATCCATGTATAAATCAAACTAAAAAATTCTGACTAACCAACCTATATTTGAATATATTATGACTAAAAATATATTTAACTAAAATAAATCATCTCATATATTATTGTTATGTATAACAATAATATAATAACAAGACTCTAATAAATTAATATTAATAATTAAATTATTTACAATTAATAATGTGAACACACTATACCTCAACATTGACCCCAATGTGAACATTATTAATCCTATGCTACACCCCCTTAATGTGAACATGGGGAAAACAACTCTTTCATATCTGCGTTTATGCTCATGACTTAGTGATTTTGAGAGGATAACCACAAACCTTACATGATGGTTTTATAAATGGATAACCGAAAACAAAAATAGTGGTTTTATAAGTGGCTAACTAGAAACCACAAAATAATACCTGATGGTTTTATAGATGGCTGACCAACAACCAAAATAGTGGTTTTATAAGTGGCTAACTAGAAACCATAAAACAATGGTTTTACAAGTGGCTTACCATAAAACACATCATGATGTGAAGTATATATTTTAGATCTCATAATTCTCACATTTGAGCTAAGTTACATAGGAATATATAGTTTACTTATGAAAAATGTGAACAATGATACAACATCTATTCTTATTCCAAATCACACTATGATAAAAATAAACATACCACACAACTGGAAAGAAAAGTGCCACTAAATCAAAAAGTGGACCTATCGCTAGTGACTAATGAGAGGCTATGAAACCTCCAACCTCTATTTCTTACTTCCTTAAGTATAGGGTACTACTTATTTAGCTGATATTTTGATGAATCTTATGTCTAAAGATTTGAGGAGAAACCCCCTCACAATTTGGATGTCACATATCAGCAAAAATGCATCCATGAGGCAATTTTTTTATTTTTTTATTTTTGATAATGGACCCAACTTTTTTTGACTCTATATTTGACACTTTTAATATTTTTGATGAATTTTGACTTTTACAGATATTTTGATGACATATGCCTAACTATTCATTATATTAAGAATCTAAATGTTATAACAATGACATGACTATATAATATTAATGCCACTTTTTGACTTATGAATTTCACCTAAATTACCTATGACACATTTTTTTTCAAAACCTACTAACACTAAGATAAATAAATCTTGAAACACTAAAAATAAATTGACTTAAAACCATAAACATGATGTAAAATTTTCATGAACTAATATTTGTTTGAGTCACAGGCTTCATGACATGTTCTAGGAGTCCAAGTTGGCTTAAGACTTGAGTCCAAATCTCTAATAAAATTGTTATTTTAATGGAATTTAGGTGTACTCAGGATTGCAGTAGACATAAGTAAGCACTAAAAGACTATACCAGAGCTCAAAATTGATAGTAAAAGTATTTGATATGATATAGTAGCATGCATAACATGTTTAATTGGTGGAATACACATATGATTGGATCATGAAAAGCACACATGCATGCTCGTAACTTCAAACAACTACATGATTATACACCTTTGCTAATTATTGAAATAATAGATGATGCTAAATTCTATCATAGAAGCATAGGTAGCTTGTGAATCCACCTTGCTGAATTACTCACTAAGTTTTGAGGCTTGAAGCTTTTTAATAGACCATGTGGAAGGAGATCACATAGAGGATGATCCTAATGTGAATAAAATGCTAATGCTAATGGAATAAAAGTTTAAATGAATGATTCAATACAAAGAATCTATCATGTTATTATTTAGATCTATTCATGTTGTAGGAAATCAAATAGAGCCAAATATGATACAAATGTCTCTTGACATTCTCACAATATAATTATAGAACAATATCACATTGCTAAATAATGAATGGCATCAAACTAGTAGTATATCAATAGATTTAGGATCTATGTGTGAAAAAAGATGGAAAATGAGGAGCCTATAATTCTTATGTCTATAGATAAAAGTGAAAGGTAATGGATAGAACTTAACTCTCATAAAAAAATATTTAAACGTGATTATTTGATTTATATATGATCAAATTCACTAGAAATACACCCAAGTGTAAAAATTTAACCCATAGCTCTTGCTCTGATACCAAATAATAGATTTGGTTTAGATTAGAAAAAAATCAATACAGACTAAAAGATCCAAAAACCAAATGAAATAATTTAAATGCCATAATATATTATTATATTCTACTCTTTATTGGATATAAAACCATACCGGAGTACACAATAGGTATAAAAATCATTCCTATATTTGGGGAGATCAAATCTCCACTGAAATCTCTAAATCACCATATATAACTCAAACTAACAAACTCCAACTAACCAACCTATATTCAAATATGTTGTGACTAACAATATTTCAACTAACTAAAATAAATCAACTCATATATTATTGTTATGTATAAAAATAATATACTAACAAGACTATAATAATGCAAGATTTGATAATTATGTTATTTAAATTTAATAATGTGAACACACTATACCTCAACATATTGTAATTCCCTCATTTTTGGATGAGGGATGTATCCTATAAGTCACTCATATCAAAAGAAAATTTGATAGTATCATGTTACATATAAGGATACCAAAACACCCTCATTTTTGGATGAGGGATGTATCCTATAAGTCACTCATCTCAAAATTAATTTGATAGTATCATGTTATATATAAAGATACCATAACATTATGTATTATTATGTGAACATGTAGAGAATGTCATTATAGTAATGTGTATGCCAATAAAGGAATGTATGTAACATATGTAATGCAATCCATGTAAGTGTCATGTCTAGATATATGTATCAATGAAGCATGTAGTAGTAGGTCCAATAAATAAGATTTCATAGTAAAATATCAGGATATAGATAATGTAATCACTCAATGGCAACAAGCTCAAGTGTTAGTATCACACATAAGTCCAAGGGTCACATATAAGGGACATAATAAATTCATAGAAAATAAGGGCAAGGGCCACATGTAAGGGGACATACAAATTTGAAAAATAAAGGACATCAAAAAAGGCCAAGGGACACATTCAAGGGACATAAATATGTTTCCAACAAGGTCAAAAGGCTACACACAGTAGAAAACACTAGTTAATTTATCATGTAACAGATTAACAAAATGAATAGAGCATAGAATAAGGAAATGGTCTACACCATACATAAATATCAATATCACATCATAGTATAATATCATATCTTTATACCACCATGTAAGATATGAGTAAATAATAGGTCATGTGTAAGTAATATAGGTAGGTCAATAAGAAAATATCATAAAAAGATATAACCGGTGATAGTAAAACATGTGGAATAAAATGCCATTAGTATCAGCATGGTGACTTGGTAGAGGAAAATCCAAAATATGTATGTCTATATGTAACCTATATGTCATGTATCACACTCATCTACAATAAATATCATGTGTGTATGAAAAGAATATACCATATAACAAACATGTGATAAATAAAATATGTAAATAGTGTAATCTAGTGATCATGTCATTATCAGGTCTTGATTTTACATTTTTAAAATATTTTTGATGTTTTTCATTTTATTGATTTTTTTGTATTCATAGAATATTTGGGATTTAGAAAAGATAACTAATGATCAACTAAATGGGAGAATCATGAGAAGTTTTGGTTTTGAATAATGGAAGGGCCCTCCATTGTGGATGGGAGGTAACAATAATGGGTGTGTCACAATTTAAATAAAGTCATGTGGTGTGTCATAGCTATTATGATCACTAGTAATAGAATTTTCTATATGATGGGGAACTATGGATGGTTGAGGACTATATGGGGATTGATGTATAGTAAAAAAATGTCTCACTACTTGTGTTCAATGTTGAACACATTGAATTATCTATGGTGTTAATTGATTGTGTAAAGTAGGAGATGGTGACCATGGTGGGACCTAAGTAACTCTTTTATGTGATTAACACTGAATAACTAACTATCTAATAGGCCAAACTATGTTCCTCTAAACTAGGTATATAGATAAACCATATATATGTGTAAAAATTAACTCTATGTAATGATACTAAATAGATGTACCAACCACCTATGTATAATGGTCTTAAATAGGTATATCAACCAATCATGGTGGTGGTGGGGGGAGAAAGGGATACCACCAACTACAGAGGGTACTAACACCATACACATGTAACTGTGACAACCCTATTTTAGTGTATGCACTTAAGACATCAGTTCACTAGTGATGGTACTGGATAGAGTTTTTTTATCCAATGGAATTATAACAACATTTAGAAGACCCAATTACTTTCTAGAACTAGGAATGGTGTGGATAATATGGATAATCCTACCTAAAGAGGTAATACTATGTGTCTTAAGGTATTTTTTTCTATCCATATAATCCATGAATTGATTTTTATGTATCTTATAAATCCTATCATGTGTATCTAAGGGAATAGGTAAATGTCACCATGAAAAAATCTCACTTGAACCATTGTTGATCATGATAATGTGTATGCGTTGTTCATTGATAGAGGATCATATGAAGAGTGCATGAAAATATGAATCATCATCAACCATAATGTTATTATTGAAAGTGTTCATAGGATTTTATGGTGTAGTATCACTAAGTGTACCTATAATAACATCTATTAGATGATCATACATTTATAGTAGAGGATGCATGTTACATGCATTACATACCTTAAAAGTGTCAATTTCTATTATATCATGTTTAATAAATGGACCATTAAATATCTTAAAATTTTAATTTCCATTATGTTGTATTCTAGATTCATATTTAGGGGTGCCTAAATCAATAATGTTATCATTTATAAGATCCTATATATTATGTCTCAATTTATAAAATCTATTGGTTGAATGTCCCATAATCTGATAATAATCACAATATGGTTTTTTTCCATATTTCCTTGGCTTGGGCCTATTTGGATTGAGATATTGTGGAGGAAGGATATTCATAAGGTTACACTTGAGTAACTTATTTAATATTACATGAAGAGGTGATGGTAATATTTATAAGTTCCTCTTTGGTGGAGTTGTTACTTGTAACTACTTTGACTATAATATTTGCCTCATTTTTTGTTATCATTTGGTTCAACCCTATAACTTGGTTTGATTTTAATTTGTTTTTTTGAATTAGCCATATGAATGGATGTATACTTGAGTTTATTCAAATCTATTAACTTGACATATTTATCCCTCACTATATGACATAGTTCATCAAATGATTTGAATCTATTGAATACAATTGAATTATGGAGAAATGATAACAATATTTCATTAAATATATCTTATAATTCATTGTAATACATAAAATTAGTCATATTATATAATATAGTATTGTATTAAAGTACATAATCATTAATTGGTTCATTGTACCCTCATGTGAGTTCAATAATTTTTGCATAACATAGCTTCTCATCAATGTTGATGAAAATATGTGCTAGGAATTGGTCTACCAAGGGGTTGATTCTCTTATGTATTTTATGTGGAGATCATAAAACCATCAAAATGTATAGTCTTTCAAATTTTTTGGAAATAACGTGTTGAATAATTTGTCATTATATGCATAGTTTAAGCATGACGCATGAAATGATCTAATGTGTTGGTCGGTAACACCTTTACCTTTGTATAATGGAAGTTGGAGTTCTGAAGCCTATTGGTAAAGGATAGGATTCTATTCAGGAAATAATTAGTTATGGATCAAGATGTGTGAGTCTATGGAATGACTATCTCTTGATGTACCTTACTTTAGTTTCAAAACATTTGTGTGTAGAGCAATGATAGTCAACTCAAGAGAACATGTGATATACAAAGTTGGTAATGTAACATACATATTCATCATAGGAGGTCTCTATAAGAATAAGTATGGAGATATATTATAGGTATTTTGTTACCCCCAAAAATTTGGTGGATGTCACATAGGTTATTAAATTTATAATCATAGGGATAGTACCATTAGTAGAGGTTTGAACACCTGATGTGGAAACTTGGGCCAACTATTTTTGCTCATCTCTTGCTATATATAACATTGACTTAATATGATGTGGTAAATCGTTGGTCATCCATGGCATCAATTTGATCTTTAGTAGTTGTATGATCAATCTAAACATTTATGATAAGTGCATCACTATGGTATATGGTATGTGTTGTGTAATCATTAGGAGGAACAACAAAGGTCATACATGCCCTTTGCCATTTAGTGGTAACAATTGGAATCTTTTGGATATTACAATAATAGGATTTTAATAAGGCTTAAGATTATTCATTGTTAATTTTATTCTTATTAGTGTATTTAGATTTGATCTTTTTGATCTATTTGCTTAAATAATTTAATCATATAAGATATATTATCCATGTAAAATAATATGCAAAGAGTAACTTCATGAATTGTGATAACTAATTATGTTCATTCAATATGGCCATTATTAATTTGTATTACTAGGGAATAATCATAAATCATTTATTAAAATAATACCCTAAGGATTAAAATATGAAACCCTAATAAATATCCATGGCCAAAGGTGAAAAGATTATGTGTATGGAAATAAAAAATCAAATCATGAAATACTAGGAAAAAAATCTAAAAAAATATTTTTGTGTATGGAAATACAAAATGAGATCTAAAACCATAGGACAAAAAATATGAAACCTTTCAAGGATGAAACCCTAAGGTAAACCTAGGGTTTTTCATAGTTCAATATGTGTATGGATTCACCAATATGTTTTAACTTAATTTGGATTAATGAAATCAATGCTTACCCAAATAGGATTGAAAAATGTAGAGTAATTCAAATATTAAGATAGGTATTCAATCAAACATACACATATAAAATATTAAATTTGATTACAATGATTCAAAAAATGGAATATGTTAAAAATATTATGTATAAAAAATGGATGAGTACTTATATTTTTTAGGTGACTGTCAGACTATGATTGTATTTTGGAAGTGAAAATCAATATAAACTAGGTTAAGGTTTGTTCAATTCTAGAACTAATTATTTATCTGGATAGGGTTAGTTTTGTAAATCTAGGTCAATATCATTAGTTGATATTAACCTATGCTATAACCATAAGGTCAAATATTCCTATCTTTGTGTTATGTATTTATGACCCCAAACCTTGATGATACATATAACTATAAAAGTCAATCTCCTTTGCCTTGAAACCCTAGGTTTGCTTGTAAGGGTTTAAAAAACTATAAAAAATAGAAATGTTTAATGGTCTAAGCTAAGTCCAATCACCCCAATTTGATGATTGACCACTGCGTATGTATATAATACTCTAAGGAGGGAAATTAATCCACACATAGTTCTCCCAACTAGTGTGATTGTGCTCCTTCATTATATATGTGCAACTAATGATTTATATTTGATACTTGATAATACTTATTTTGAATTAGCTTTAGTGTGATTTAGACTTGATTTGTGGCTAATAGTAGTGATATATTTACTATTTTTGAATAATAGGGTAGATAAGTAATAAGCAATAATTTATAGATGTGTTCTAGATAAGTAACAATTTAATTTTTGAATGAGACATTGATTTCTTGAATTATGAGTC